>OY720145.1:25564078-26764078 GCA_963082955.1 Cheilosia grossa | reverse complement strand
AAATAGCAAAAGTTTAATAGGTTCCATTTTGTCAGTATAAAGATATGCGAAACGACTTAACTTATTGAATTTATCCCTTTAAAATATTGAAACTACTCCTCTCTCTCCTTTTTCCAGAATGTGAAAACTTGATCCGTAAAATGCTGGTGCTCGATCCTACCCGTCGTTACACAATCGAACAAATTAAACGTCATCGTTGGATGATGGCCGAAGTTATGGATATTCCAACTATAACCGACTATCCGGTTCAATTCGGTGGTACCTCAAGCGTAGAACCGAACGAGGATATTCTTCGACTCATGTCTGAATATGCAGGAATCGATCCACAGAAAACCAAAGAGAGTCTTAAAAAGAACACTTACGATCATATTGCAGCTATTTATTTATTGCTTCAGGACCGCGTGCGAACAAGAGCATCATCTCAGGAAAACACCAACTATAACCCCAGTCAAACATCCACGAAGCATTCTCAAGTGAGCTCTACATCCTCGTCTGAAACTCAACGCCGACGTCCGAGTACAATTGCTGAGCAAGCCATGCGTAAGCTTGCGCTAACCTCAGCCAGCCACCATCATGGAAATAGTTTCCACGGTAGGGAAACGTCACTATCTCCCAGACACCACCAGCAATTAGCACAGCAACAACACTATCATCATGGTATTGCCACTGAGCGTGGAAACTGTTTGAGTAACATTATGCTTTGCAATAACATGTCCTCGTCATGCTGTAACGATCATGGAATGCCGCCGCTAGTAGTGCGGGAATCTGTTGTCAGAGATCATACTCCACCAGCTCATAGCCGTGATAATATTAGCAATCAGTTCTTGAAAGGATCTTTCATGTACAGCAATATGAACAACAATCATAATTGCCACACCAGCAGCAATAAACTATCCGGTGTGGCAACTTCCGCGTTTTTAGTTCGCGAACGAGAGTGCAGTTCTCCATACTCAGTGAGTTCGATGTCGAATCATGGCTTAAGAGAGAGCAATGCATTTCTCACTCGTGAACATTCAGGCCATCGGATGCCTTCAAATAGATTAATAAATTGCAACCTGGATCAGCGTATACTGAAGCAGAGTTCCGATGACTGCCGGCGATTGTTACAGCAAGTAGGTTTATTTTTAGATTTATTTTTTGGAAAATTTCTTCTGACATGGAGTCCTTTTTTTCAGGCTACTGCCATCTCAGACCCCTCTCGCTATCCTCATACATTAGAAACGGGCCATCAGCAATCATCGTCATCATCTGGGATCGGAGCTACTGGTCATTCAAGAAGCCTTACTTCATCGAATAGTTTCGATTCGAAGTCGAACAATTTTCCAATGGGATTCCAAATGTCAGCTGAAGCTACAAAACTGTTCTACACTCTACAGCAGAGCCCACTTCCAGAAGTATGTTCGGCTTAGATGCCATTATATCATTGATTAAATACAATGTTGTATCCCATTCTACTTTCTTATTGAAAACAGCCACGACACGCGGAACCGTCCCGATATCTTTCACCACAGTTGTATCAGACTCATTTGCATGGAAATAGTGAAAATGATAATTCTGGAAAAGAAAAGGGAATCAATTATGGGTAAGCATTTATTTAATATTCTCATTTTTGTGTACAAGTTTAGAATATATTCGCGATAAATTAAATCCGATTTTTATGTTTAATCATACACATATACCTACCGTTAAAAAACCAGCAACAACCTGAACCTATAACTACAGATAATACAATATTATTATTGGCGTTTCTTTTTTTAGTTTAGAGCTGAGCACTGAACTGAGCTCGAGCATTATGAGCGCGCTCTGAACCGAGCTCAGATCGTTCCAATGTTTTTTTTTTTCTGTCAAATGGGACAGACAAATGTGTTTAACTCAGTCTTTATTTATTTTGAGCTCATAGAGCGTGCTCTGATCATGATGTGAACGAAAAAAGAAACACAAATTCGAGCTCTGATGTCTCTGAGCTAAAAAAGAAACACGAACTTTTTGTATAACAGTTCAGGTTCTGCTCTGAACTCAAAATACAAAAAAAAAGTGATTAACACTACCATTTTCACCATTTTTCAAAAAGTGGTGGCCAAGGGTCTTGAGCCTCAAAAAGGGGCCAAACGGAAACGCTGCTTGTAGGTACATACTCAAATATCGTGTAAGGTGCAAGAGCCTATGAACAGAATTTGCTTTTTACTGAGAGCTTAACCCTCACATTATTATTGATGCACTGCCATCTGAACTGAATATATTTAAGCCAAAGGTGAACTTTATTTAAGTACATTCTTCTGTTTTCTGTAATATTTGTATACTTATGAGTTTTTTACCTACATACTTAATAAAACAAAAAGCAATCATCCAAAATTTTGCTATTAACGAAAAAGTTTCGTTCGACCCAGTCGTGCACTTTATTTTTCTTATTTTTGAGTAAAATTTTGTTATTTTGCTGGTTATCCGTCTCTCTTGACGACTTAAGACTCCTTGTAATTTCAGGCTTATTGCCTATACTTTTTTTCAACTTGTATTTATCGAGTTTAAATAGAAGAATATATGTTCATTCGCGTAGGTGGTTTAAATCGAACGCAATCGATATAAGTAGATCACAATCGCACAAAGTCTATACACGTTCTCATCAAAATTACAGAAAAATAGAAAATGAGCTAAATAACTTTTGGCTCGAAACAGCTCAGAAAATTTGAATAGGCAAGTACTGATAAATTTGTCAAATGCACAAAGTGGACAAGAAACTAATTCAAAATCCGTCTTAAAAATCAATTGCACATAAAAATAAAAAAATCTATAAAAACAAAAACAAATTGGTGGTGGTCGAATGTTCTCCTAGAACGTTTCATACATTCCATAAAGTTAAGTTATATATTTATTTGTGACATGGATTAGATGTGTTGAGAAATCATTAAAAAAAATCACTGCCCGATTTTAATACTTTACTTAAAAAAAAAAAAATATTTAAAAACTAACTTCTACAAATTTCTAATTTTCAGTTCATATAATTTTCACTATAATTTTTTGAGTCTATTTTCCCTACTTATAATAAAAAGAAAGTTTACTACAAAAGAATAGTGCCTTTGAATAAAACTACATCTTTTCAACAAGATGTTAAAGATGAAAGTGTTTCAAAGTAGCTCGAAGTCTATCCACATACTTTGGGTTACATTTTCAGCTCACTGAGAGAGTTTCGCTCAATTTTTGAGTTTGACAGATTTTTAGTGTTTGGCTAGGGAAAGTATGCGAATAGACTATAGATTTACTAAAAACTGGCCAGCGATTAAACTATATTTTTCTTCTTGTTCTTCTTAGACTATATATGTGTACATGTATATAGGGTGCTCCATTTATTATATCTGAATGTGAATACTGAATAGCTTAAAAAAAAAAACTAGATCTATTATGTATGTGCAGTATTTTTACTAACTTTGGTTCTTTACAATTTATTCGGACTAGTTTTTGAACACAATATCAAAACATTAATTAAACCGAAACGACTCCCTATTGACCAAATCAATCTGACCATTTCCTGCGTTTTCTGTTGGAAGTAGGGTTGCCAGTTCGAAATGAAAACATATCTCGACATTACGTTGATATTTTATTTGTGTTTATTAAGAAATCTAACGGAGAATTAAAAAAAAAACTTCCGGTCTGTTTGTAAATGTAGATGTAAATATGTGTAACTTATTTACATCTACATTTACATTTACCTATACAGTAAATTGTCTGTCCGACGTTTTTTTCAAAGCAGGCCATAAAAGACATGCTAAACAAAAATTACTTTAAACCTGTTTTTTTTTGTGCATAAATAAAAAAGCGTTATTGACGCAAGTACAATTGAATTCAGCTTCTTCAAGTTTTTCAACTCAACGGAATTATTCTTAAAAAGGTGCGACTGTCTTTTGTCAATAGACACGGTTTTTGGATGATGAATTAAAAACAATATAAACCGGAGCCAAGATATACTGAGAGGCAAAACGCTAACAATCTAGTCTTAGAATACTCGTACGTTCATGTGTATTTATTTTTGTTATTTTGCAGACACAAACATCGGAAAACATCAAAGTGAAAGTTCAAAAACATAGCATATTGCAGGGTTTGGTATTTAAGCTATTTAACTTATCGGATACGGATAATGGGGTTCAACTTCTGTTTCAAAGTGATTCAAGTTTCGTAAACTTCCAGTAATGTTTACCTTTTTCAATTAAAAACTTTTCAACGTTTTAGGGCTATTGCCCTAAAACCGATAACTCTAAGGTTGGCCAACTTCGGAGTTGATTTGAAAGAGAGAGAAGAGCGGAAAGTTGAAAATTGCTTTTATTCACTACTTTAATTCTCAACTCCTCAGTTAAGATTCAAAAGTTGGCGTACTTACTGTTTCAGGATTATCCCTGCGATATTTGTGACACATGACACCAAATATGTCAGTTCAACTTTGGATTTGTGTTTCAGCCCTCACGTTCGTCATAGACAAGGCATAACTCATGATTTTCGATTTAGGACGTAGATATACAAATAAAATTTAAATTTACTGGAGGGAGTTTCGCTCTTGCGAAAAAGTCACTAGCTGTTTGCAGCAGTTGCAAAATTGCCAATTGCCTTGGACACTCGTTTCAATACATAGCCGCGTAGCAACGATTAATAACTGAGTTATTAGTCGGAATTAACTTGTTCCTTGTTACGGGTCGTAATTCACGCGATCTAAGAAGAAGAAAACCACGAAACTCCAAAAAAATATACAATAAGTTCTAACTCGAATCAGACTATGGCCAATTCTCCCAGCAAAAATACGATGTATTATTTTTAAATTTACAAATTAATACAAAGTTGATCAACTTTCGGCTTTCTCAACATCGGAATATCCAAAGTTGAGCGAGTTAGCTTTGAGTGAATAAAGGTAAATTCTCAAGTTTAAAATAAAAATCCCCAAGTCGTGTTCAACTTCGAGTGAATAGAACGGTCCTTAGGAATGTAAAAAAAAAAAAATATTTTGCCGAGACCATTGAGCTTATAAATCGACAAATTGTTTTTAACCGGGACTTTGGACACGGCTAAGAGTATATATCAATTTTGACAATAAATACCTGAATTTCATAACAATGTGGTGTTTGATTTTAAACAAAGTCATCAGTGTAGGTGTTTTATTTGTCGTATTTTGTCTTTCGCTTCCTTCGTGTAGAAGTGTCTTGCTAATATTTGTCACAGCCAGTCAGATCTTTCGATCTTTGGCTTTTGCCTCTATATCTGTAAATGTGGTTCACGTTTTGCAACGAATCACTGGTCGCTAGGATTCCGTTCCACAATATTGTCATTATTCCCGTTTCCAATTTACTCATCTTTGAAACTAGTCCGTAGTCTTGATTATCGTTTTCTGTTTTTTTTTTTTTTAATCTATTTGTATTTTGTTTTATCCTACGACGTTGACAAGTCCTGTTTAATTTATATTGATTAATTTCAGCGACATTTCACGCATTAACGCTTCAAAGGAATATGTAAGCACGAACCAATGTTTAGCTTATAATCAAAATGGCGAAGCCGAGAGCCATGCCATTAAAATGCACCAGAGACACAATCAAATCACTGCTCAATACAGCTCGAGCACCGACGAAGGATGTGACACCGACCACGGAGTTGATCTCAAAGGTATGTACGAACTACGAATATGGTAAACTGGGGTACATTTGGCTCTGTTTTCAAAGTTCACCAATAGGTACATTCATGTGACAAGACATTTGAACATATTTTCAATATTACACTTTCTTGTATTTATAACATACCAGCTCTATGTATTGCGAAAACAAGTTCCACTCTCCCAGACGATGGGATCGACTTTGTTTTTACGTATAGGTTCATTGGCCAGCGCATAAGTTGTGATTTTGAAAAGAAATAGAATCGTGGATAAAACGAACATCGAGTTAGGTAGGCGTTTTTAACCCAATTGATTTGCCAAACCGAAGTAGCAACGGCTTCCTAGGGTAATACTTCACTGGATCTTCACTAGATGGTGTCATTCGTGGAGTTCATGTTTACTCCGAGGTAGATGAACTCCTGTACTACCTCAAAATTGTTGGACAGATGCTGCTCGTTTCTTTGTTAACATATAAAGGGTCTTTCAGTAAGGACTTGACAACTTCTTTTTGAAGTAAAATGCAAACCACTTGAGATATTTCAAAACAAATTTTATTGCCTTGAATTACTATCAAAACACTTATGAATGGAATTCGACTTCGTTCATAATATGTCCACCACGGGAACGGTATGTACCGGTCGATGCGTTGAACCCAATTTACGTTGACTCGGCCGCACATTTCGAACGCTATTTCTTGTTCAATTTTGGCTCCGAGCTCCTCTAACGTTGCCGGCTTGTTGGCATAGACCAATGATTTAATTTAGCCCCAAAAAAAAAGTCTAGAGGCGTGAAATCACACGATCTCGGCGACCAATAGACGGGTCTGTTTCTCGAGACAACACGTTCACCGAACTGAGACTTCTATTACTCGATTTTTGCCCCGCTGTGTGGCTTGTAGCACCGTCTTGTTGGACCACATATCCCTGATGTCCAATTCATGCAATTGCAACAGCCCAATGAGGCCACCGGCATGAAAACCGCACCAAACAGTGACTTTTTGAGGATGAAGTGCTGTTTCATGAAGCACCTGTCCATTAACGCATATTTTGCTTATTGACGAAGCCGTTTAACCGAAAATGCGCTTCATTGCTGTAAAATTAAAATTGGCGTTTACGCTCTGAATGTTGTTACCCCCCGACTCGGAATTTCCGCAGTAAATTTTTTTTATTTGCAAATGTTCCTCCGTGTACCATGATGAAAATTTTGATTTAACTGAATATTTTGACATTGACAGTTCGGTAATCGGTTTAAGGGTGCGTTCACACTGAAAGTTTTAAGTTGTCAAGTCGCTATTGAAAGACCCTTTACTTAGTCTTGTCCTCATAACCTTCGGACTCGGTATAAAATTGCAGGCTTCTTCCATTTCTCACAAAAGTAATAACTTATACAAACGAATGGATGTGTGAAGTTGGGCCCAGGATATTTGAACCAACTATTTAGTTTTTAATCAGATTTAACACCCGGAAAAATTTAACTTTCCATTTATAACTCAAACAAAGTAGTGGTTGGCTAGCTACTCCCAACTATGCCATATGGAACTATGCAAGGTTAAAATTTAAGACATAATGATTCGTTTCCCGAGGACATAATGAAAATTCAAATCAAGTACCCAAAAGCCGAATGTACCACAGTCTACCTTGCACGTAGGGTGATATGTTGGACAGTGAACCGGTAACTATTTCCCGACAATCAAATTGAAGGGATAAATTAATTTTCTAAACCGGACTAACAAAAAAATGATAACTATATTATTTTCTGTAACTACAGTGATATGTTGGACAGTGGAGCAATAAATATTTTAACGAGGTTTCAAATTGAAGAATTAGAATAGTAAAAAAACAAATAAATTATGTCCTGCAAATGCAAATATCTCTTTTAACAATTAGAATTACTGTCCAATACGGCGTGACACGACAAAACTAAATAAATGAAACAACGGTGTGAGACATAAAATTGATTCTGGCTTTGCTTTAAAGCTACAAATGTCATTATGTGTGGAATAGCACGTCATTTAAATGGTCGGGCCGGCTTTGCTGGCAGTGCTTAAAGTGGTCGGTTCTATTATGTACTTCTTTTATAGCAGTACTTCTGGCAATAGCGTCTTGAATATTGGCTTCGAGCTCGTCCAAAGTAATCGGCTTGTTAGCGTAGACTAAGGACTCGACGTAGACAGACCCCAGAGAAAATAATCGATTCACAAGACAGCCGCGGCCACTTGATTAACGCTCGCCTTGAGATGACCCAGTCGCGAAATTTATTTTTAACATCTTCGAGCGTTGCGTCGCTTGTATATGTTTTCTCTTTTTTCATTTCGGAACAATCTCTGCCTGGCTGGTGACTTAAGGTCCAAAAGAGTGTATTAACACTCAAACTTTTCCAAAGTGTGACGAATAACCTGCACACTGAAGCCAATATGACGACCGACCTCACGACTAAAATTCACGTTGCGTATTTACAACTGAGCGGGAATTTCGACTACATTTGTTAATAATTTTCGCACGTTCGGCAAATGTGAAACGGCATAATGAAATGGCAAATCTTACTGAATATTTTGACAGCTGGATGTCATTGTAACTGAAGTTGCTGACACATAGCAAATGGAAAAAGTATCATTTCTATTTGACAACCCCCTTTCTTATAATTCAGAATTTTCCATTAGTTTTAATACGTAAAAATCCGAAGTTTCCGAACACTTTTGTAATATTTAAAATGAAATGAGTATAATGAAACTTATATCATTCGAAAGGTGCTGTGCCATAGATGTGCACAAACAAAAAACTGTGGGTATATGTCTCCATTCTGACTGGTAAAATCAAGTTAAGAATTCCCCATACAAAATGCTTATCAGTTATGTGAACACATTTTGGTGACATTTAATTTGTCGGCGACATATTAGCCAGATTATTATTATTATTATTATTTAAACTATTTATTAACGAATAATGAATTAAAAGTTAATACTAGGGGCTTATAGCGCTAGCTACCAGATCCTTCTGCTAAGGCCGTATTTTTTTATCAGCATGATTTGAACCGAATCAGATCACGAAAATAAAACAATAAGGATCATATAAATTATATTTTGGAGTTGTGGAAACAGTTGCTTTTAAAATCCGACGGATAATATATGAGTATGAAAAACTTCATATTGCCACCAGCCATATTGCAAACATTCTCTTCGACGTGACGTCACAATATGATGTCAATAAACATGAGATTTCATTTGCTTGGCGGTGGTGTTACCATATGAATCAAATTAGATAATAATATTTATTTTTGGATATTGCTTTAAAAAAAAGGAATTTAAAATTCTATGTTCAAATATGCAACAAATAAACAATATTTTGCTGCTGTATTTCTGTATTTCCGTGTATTCATGCGAGCCAATGATTCTTTAAACTTTTATGAAATGTTTTCGATTTGCTTCAGAAACATTTCATAAACATTTGTCAAACATTTCTGTTTTTACCGATGTAGACGCCGATTTAGTAGATATTTATAAAATGTTTATGAAATGCTTTTTACTGTCGGAAATTCACGGCCAGAGGCTTCCGTAATTTGGTGTGTTTTGTTTCTGAAAGGAAATGAGTTTACCTGCAATCAGTTGGAAATGTAATGAAAATCTTACTGCTGTTTGCAGCTCTGGTCGGCTCGGATTGGATGTCTTAGACAAAGTAAATGACAGCAGTTTAAGCACGAAATTCCAGAAGAACAAACTGAAGATATTTTGTATTTCTGGATATTTTGTGATAAGAAAGAAACGAGTTTCCCGATAATTAGTTTTGAAAACAATTTAAATTCATGCAGGCTGCTAGTTTCCATTTTTCATTATTCCAAGATTTTCTGGACATTTGTATTTTATGTTAAAAGAACAAAAAAACACCTGCGAAGCAAATTATTAACGAACTGCGAAACATTTCACAAACATTTTTTTTTGTATAAATGTTTATGAAACATACTTGAATATTTACGAAATATTTCGCTGGACTGGGCATACCTTTATGGAATGAAAAAGCAAAATCACCTCGAAGGACGGGAAATTTATACGATGCGAAAAGAATGCTTTTTGATTTTTTGTGTTATGAAGGATGTTGAATATTTTAGTCTGGCAACGTGACTGTGTGACTTGGCTATCGTTTACAGGCACACAAACATTGAAGAATGAAACAAGCCACCTAGTGGGAAATAGTACAATAAATTTTCAGATCATGATTCGTGATCTCGATGAATAGCAGGATCATATGCTGTTGTTGTAAGTGCATGTATTTCGATGATCTATATGGATCATGGCTGATAATGAAAAAGGGTTATTGCCATAGTAACGTATTCAAATATATATATCTTCCTAGATTAGAACCTATTTTCGAAGGAATGCAATTTACCTACCCCTAAAAGTAAGCAATTGTGTACCTAATTGTAATTCAGGGTTATATACATATCTGCGAGTGTTACCGACAGTTGGTTTCAATGATGTTACTATGGAAACATTTTTCTACGTAAATTTTGTGCTCTAAATTTTGATAGTGACGTATTCAAATGTTAATCGTGAGAAAAGAGTAAAACTATTTTCAAAGGGGTGTATTCTTTCGATATCTAGATGTCGCTTTTTCGCTCATAAAAAAAAACACCATAATTATCGAAAATTGTCTTAGGTACGTATTATTACAGTAGGTACTATCTACAACCTTATAAAAGATAGGGTCGATTTTCGACCACAAGCGAAACTAGTCTTTATTAATCAACATCGAAATTAACCTCTTATCGATGAAGTGCGTGGTACGCAGATTCACTGTCCAACGTCACCCACTTAACGGTAGATAAAATCTAAAAGCCATTTGCTCTATGTTTTTGAAAATAGTTTCTTTAACGATTGCAAAATAAAATCTGGCACAATAATAGACTAATAAAACAATACTGACAAGTGACAGTAGATACTTATAACAAATTTATTTATTTTTACAACAAAAACTAATTGTATCTACTACACAAGACCGCCGAGCATATCGATTAAACAGACATTTTGTAGCGCGATGAAGGATTGAAGTTGCATGTTCCTAGCGGTTCGTGTTTGCGGGTAAACGCCATGGTTCACTACGTGTTTGGTTCATTGGTTCATTGTTCAAATGTCACACATATTTGCCTTTTTTATTTCATTTGCCTATTTTTTGATTCTAAGTTCTTGTTTGTTGATTTTGTATGCTTTGAGCTTATTCACTACACCGCTTTCCGATACTGCACAAAAAATTAACATAATCTTAACTTTAACTCTAACAAAAAGACATTTTAGGAGTTTTGTTCGGTTTCTTATTTGGTTTTCTTTTTGTTCTTTTTTTTAAATTTTTGTTCTGTACAAAAAAAAAAAAAACGCTCAATGAAATACTCAGAAATGGACGAATCCACAGTTCCACTGCCGCAAATGCAGCGATTAAATTCGAACGCCAGTAGCAGTTCTTCTAGTGGAGTAGTTGCGAATGTCCACTCAACGAGTTTGAGTCAGAATCTAAGCTGCGGATCCTCCCGCAGCAATTTTTCAACACTGGAGAGTCTCGACTTGAACTTGTCGAATTGCAGTGATTTAGCTGGAAGTCTACCATCGTGTGCGACAAATGCTACAGCAGTAACCGAGACTGATTCTTCAACAGTCACCAGCTCTTCGTCAATTCTGCCCAGCGTGTATGTGTCTATGTCAACTAAGTCGCCATGTTCTTTCTCGCGACATAATCCGTTAGCCACACATCACCAACATGGAGCTAAGAAGTGTCGATCCATCACAAGGTCCCCCGTGGATTTTCGGTGAGTAACTACATTTATTTTATTTTATGTGTCACGGACTGATCTTAAACTAATAATGGTATTGCATTCCATTTAGCGAGGGCAGACGCGCAAGTGACGGTCTGGTGGCACAGGGAATACTGCACTCACATGCTGAGTACCCATTAAATTCCATAGTGGCATTTAACAGTCAGCGCCTGCACGAAGCATACAAAACGAAAGGTATCCTTGAGCTGCACGTGCTGCAAAAAGAAGCAGCACAACTAAAAACCCAATACCAATCAAATGTACCGCCTGACGAGATGACAGTCCGGCAAATACAACATAGTCAATTTCACGTAAACCCTAATAAAACTGCCATGGATTTTAGTCCTCTTTACCACCATCACTATCATTCACCGTCAATAAAACAGTGTGATTACTTCACGTCCTCGATGAAGAGTGCTGATGTGGCCTCGTTCCTAAACTACATGAAGGCCGACGCATCAGCTGGGATGAAGACGGATCGTGAAATGATGCAATCGGCAACGGTGAATCAATTGCAAAAGCCGCCATTGCAACAGCAGTTGATGCAGCATAGGTTATTGCAACAGAAAAGGCACATCTTTCAAAAGCAAGTCACAGTGGATGCAAACATGTCACGACGTCAAATGCTGCGACAGCAAAGTTATAAAATCGCTCAGCAAACACAAATTTTGCCACCGTTACCATTGAGTGAAATTGAATCGGAAGATTTGCTAGCATTCCAAGCAGTAGTAGAGGGAACGTCTGGAGCCACAAATCAATCAGCAGCTGCTTCGGGATCGCCGAAAATGATGAAGACGTCGCATATTCAGCAGCAATCCCATCAGGATGGATGCGTTCTGAGTGCGTCCAAATTAAGCAATGCTCAACTCGCGTCTAGCTCGACAGCGGATGCATCTGCAGGAGGTGATTGTTGGACTTCGTTGCCGGGTTCTATGCAGACTTGCCAGATAAACGATCAGTTTCATTCAATGGAAAATTGGAATCTCAGCAATGCTCAGTTGTTTCAGGTACTTGAATTATATTTTTCTCTTTTCATCTCTTTTATAAATGCGTATTTAAAGTGTCATTTTTCGTGGCAAATTTTGACATGCCGACGTCATTAGGGCGTAAAAACTTGTCCTAAATGTGTCACTACGTGTGATCGCTTGTCAAGCGTCTGGTAAAGCTGGCTGTCGCAGCGTACTCTCACGAGAGACACACGAGTGACAATAGAAAGAGTGAATGTTTGTGACGTCAGCATTTCAAAATTTGCCTCGAAAAATCTAATCTTAGCTTAAAGGCTAGGCAATCATTTATTTTTATTTTGAATCCAGGGGAAACCTTTTAACGGGCTAAAAAGAGGACAATTATCTAATATTAATGTGGAGAAATTATGAAAGCCATCAGAAAATCTTAAAAACGTTTCTCCATAGTTTCTTTGGTGATGGTTGGTTCTTCGAAGTAGGTACTGCTTTACTTTTTCCTAAATTGAAGCATGTGTTTGAACTACTTTTTCTGTTCTGATTGAGATACCCACCAAAACATGTGATCGAATCGCCACTTCCATGCGGACGAGCCATGCCATACATACATTCACGGAATTATGTTGATTTAACATGTCAAACAAAAACAAATTCCGTCACATAATGCTCGTTCACGAACGACGTGATTCGACTCTAGGACTGTGCAGCGGAATGACGCTGTACATCGACTGACATTTGTTAGTGTTTCGAAGAACCGTCACGTGGAGAGGTTAATCGACTTGACATTGCGCAATATGACAGGTGTCCTTTTCGATTCGTCATTACAATTGAATTCGAAGGACTTGCTATTGGGTGACGTCAGATATCTATCGCAAAATTGCATTGTGAAGAGTGAGGTTAACCAATTTTTCAATTTCAATTTTTTCTGGTACAATTGGACTTTGGTAATTTGACATACAATTTTAAATTGAAAGTCGGCTCAGTTATAATTTTGCTGCGCAACTTCAATGAAGTGAAACTTTGTAATGGAAAGCGTTTGATTGTTAAGAATCTCAAATTAAATGTCATTGAAGCCACAAAATTCAAAGACGAAAATGTTCTCATTCCGCGGATTCCGCTTTTTCCATATATAAATATTAAGCGTCTTCAATTTCTCGTGCGTCTCGCTTTGGCTATGACCTATGACTATACGCGACCGAGAAAAGGACGAAAAATGTACTTAAGCAATTCAATGAAAACGCGGAATGTGGGCCGACACGTCAATCATTGCAGTTTGACTTAAGCACATCGACGTTATTTATTATATAGGGTTTTTCCATAAGAGCGCTACAAAAACGGTTTTGGATATCAATGAAATTCTTTATTCCTGTGAAAGTATGTTCGATGCCATTATGTATGGAACTCGATTTCTTTTGCATGGCCACCACGGGCACGCTTGCAGAAGTCCAGACGCTGAATCCAATTTTCGACGGTTTTCAAGCATAAATCGGCCGATACTGCTGCAATTTCACGTCCGATATTCGTACGAAGTTCATCAATCGTCGCTGGCTTGTTGGCATAGACCATACTTCAGTTTAACTTTTGCCCGAATTAAATGAAGCAGGGTGTGCATGCTCGGAATTTTTTTTTCATTATATTAACGAATTTGGGTGGAATGAACTTTACTGTTATATATATAAAAAAGAGGCTGACGTTCGTGTGTGCATTCATAACTCGAGAAGGGATCGTTTGATTTTCATGATTTTTTATTTGGTGGATTCGTATTGTCCCATGGAAGGGCATGGGCTACATTTTGTCGCGAAACAAATTTAAGGGGCTGAAAGTTTGTAAAGGTTTGATATCCACATATCAAATAACAATAAACAATAAAAAATCAAACTGCCTGTGTACTCCTTTTAACATTTATTTCAGTGTCAGCTTACATACAAAAATATAATCGTATGATCTTCACTTGGGTTAGAACTTAATAAATCTTAACACAAGTGCACAAATCATACTTTGAGTAACAGGTCAGAGAGTGGTGAATATATTTTAAAATTGTCGTACTATTAATAGCTTAAATATATAATGGATAGAAAAACTTCACTTCCAATTCAACAAAAATTGTTTAAAAATTTGAAAATTCTATTATTGAACGAATTCGGGCGGAACGAAGCTCGCCGGGTCAGCTAGTAATCTATACATTAAATTATTTATTATTTGTTATTAGATTAGATATGTATACTTATTATTATGTATAGTATCATTTAGGCATAAAATTTATTTAAAATTACTTTACTGGCTATTTCTGAGTCGGACTCGTCAATACTGTGTGCATTTACAGTTTTTGCAGTGGCATACTCAATCGATATAACAAAATAACTCAAACGTTCTTGACCAATCTGCGATCTTAAATAATTTTTATTCGCTGAAAGATCTTTCATAGCTGGCAGAAGTCACTTGTCTAAACAAAATGCATTCCATGTAAGTCCTTAGTGACTAATATTCCTAATGAAAATGGACAAGTGGAATATAATCTGCCAAGTCAATCAAGATTTTATTTGATATTTGTAGCTATCAATCTCTACCTAAACATAGGTCGTTTGCATTTGAACTATTTTTGTATTTTATTGCACCATTTTCTTAGTTCTTCAGTTGAAGTTTCGTGAAACGAATGTCGTATTAGGAAACTAAAATTAGAAGCTGAAGCAGGTAATTTTGTAAATCTCAATATTCACTATTTGCTGAATAAGTGTGTCTGAATCTTAAACTTTTAAAGTGGCCAATCCGGTTCAATCGGTATATAGTTTAGATTAAAGCTGAAACCATTAACAGCTCTTTTTTTTGTGTTCTGAAATCAGTCAAAAACCACAAGGCTCTGCAAGTGTTTTGATGCAACCTCTATAGAAACGGTTTTTTCTATAAAATTTGGTAAATGTGGTCAATGCATCTAAGACTACGAAAAAAGGTCACGCGAATAACTGTTTCAGTTGGCGGTTATGGAGGGGTAAACGAAGAATCAAGTCAAGAAATTTGTGACTGAGT
The DNA here is from genome assembly GCA_963082955.1 of Cheilosia grossa. Classification (NCBI taxonomy): domain Eukaryota; kingdom Metazoa; phylum Arthropoda; class Insecta; order Diptera; family Syrphidae; genus Cheilosia; species Cheilosia grossa. The sequence goes on along the minus strand of OY720145.1, from coordinate 26,748,673 downwards.
ACTGAGTTGACAGTTCCCATATGTGACTGACGCAGGAAAATTGACGTTCCCGACTAATCTAGTTATTGCGTTCAGGTTACATCTTATCCAGACCAATCTGGTCGACTTAAGATAACTAGATTCTTGAATGTGCCCAATGTGTCCATAGTGAATGTATAATATTAACATACATATAAAAAATAGGGGTATTCACGATGCATCTTGTGTAGTATCATTGCGAAAGTGCGAAATTGCATTCGGGTGGGGATTTTGAATGGAACAATTAACATTTTTAACTTCACATAGACGTTATAAACGTGTTATCCTATTTTTGCATACTTATAATCGTTCCTCTTTAATTTTACAGGGTTCGACGTCGAATCTATATGGACAACCTTGGTCTCATATGAATAATCCAATCACCACCCTAATGAAACCACTAAGCGAAAGTCCTATCCTAGAATTAGCTGAGCAAATGGAATCTATTTAATGCTGATGTTTTTTGCTGAGTCAAATATAGTTAGATTCTATACTTTTGAATTGGAAATATTATGTGTATCGTCGGTTGGATATTATATAGGTTCATAGCCATTTGGTACTTAAACAAAAAGCACGCAAACATTTAATACTTTACGTTAAGTTACAAAGACATATACCAATTCAACAGATGATCTGTTTCAGATCGATAATTCAATTTCTAGACTAAAAGGTTGAAGTATTATATACGAATATATTTCCGAAATAGAGAGCTGGCATCACTGCTTTATATATCTTGCTAAGAATATTATAAAAAAATTACAATGGACAATATTAAGACAAAATTATGAATTTTTATGTAAGATAATAGTAAAAGGTTATGTTTCATATGTATTGTCCGTATTAGTATAGCCTAAAAGGAGCTAGTACTGGATAATTCAGGATTACGGGTAAATATTGACACACGAAGTATCTTTGATCATTCGAAACTAACAACGAATTACTTTTCTGTGGCCTATGAACAAAATTTGTTACTATTTTATAGATAAAGGGCGAAACATTTTCAAAAAGTAAAAATGGTTCTTGTGTTAGGTACTTTTCGTTGTTAACACATACAACCCTACCGAAATCTGACTTTCTAATAAACTAACGCCACACTGCACTCTGCACCCACACAAGAAAATGTAAATACGTGCACATAAGGAGTGGACTAGTTTCCAATGTCACTCAATGAACAATTGTTAGTTAACAAAATACAACTCGGGACTCGACCAAAGTAATTCTACATATCAACTGAACAACATTTGACAGCAATAGTCTGGTACATCTTAAAGAATTGGACAATTTTGCAAAAAAAAAAAAAAAAAAAAAATGGCCGAAGAAATGAATCACTCATTCAGACTGTATGTATACTTTTCGTACTAGTAATGACCGACAGGTATTTGTTGCTATATTTTAACGACCAACAATCTTATACTGTTTTCGAGGGGCTTAACTGAGAAGCCTTTAAATGTAATTACTTGTAATTTTCGAGGTCAGAGCATGACTTCAATTAAATATTTACCAGTATTCCTGCAATGAAACACTAACTCCCTGTAGTTAATAGATGTATTATAAAAGTAAACTTATTTTATAGCGATTATAGAACAGATATGATCTTTGTATGGATATAGAACGAAGCAAAATAAACACCAACATTTGAGGGAAACTGTGTTTAAAAAAACCACACAATGAGGGATGGTTTAAAAAATGAAAAAGATAATCCACTCTAATTGAAAATACATTAAACGAATTCCTTTTGGATTGAAATTAGTATATACCTAATATCTAAGCGACGATATTTGTATACACGAATTTATTTTTTAAGAAGCAAGTCATAAGTTCAAACTTATTACGCACGCATAAAAAAAGAAAATGTGAAGAAAGTAAAAATAATTATCTAGTCATTATATAATAGTCATATAAATATAAAATATATTAGTAGGATGTAGGTATTTATTACAATTCAACAAAATACATGTATCTATATATTCAAATCGTAAAGACTGTTAAATTAGTCAATTGAATTAAACAAAAAAGAATTATTTACTTTTAACCATATTTATATCATAAAATATAAAACAACATTATATCCACTTACAAATTAAACAATAAAGCAATTTTAATAAACGAAACGCTTATCATATTTGTTTAAAAACTACAAACAAATCGTTGTTCCATCGAACAAAAGAAAAAAGAAAACTTAAACTTTCGTAGAGTTTAATTTATATAAATATTTTAATTTTTATAACGCAGTAATGAAATGTGAATATAACTTCATTAAGTATGAGGCGCAAAATACGAAAACAACAATAATTTAGAAAATAACTAGTCTATTAAATTAATTTAATAAGTTCATCATTAACTATATTGAACAAAAGAAAACATAATCCAAAGTACATACATACATATTTATATTACACAACAAGAAAATCGATCAACATTATGTATTATAATGCAAAATATACCGAAGAGATAAATACAATTGAAAAGTTTTTCTCTCTGAACTAAATAAAGTTTCCAAGCAGAATATTGTTTCATTCTAAGCCCACAATCCCCATGTTTATTTTAACAGCTTTGTACCATAATTTAAAAGACAAAACATCATCAACAATAGGCCTGTTTCTTGAGCTTCGATTCCAGCAAAGCAAAGTAGGATTTTCAGCACGCAATTCCAAAAACTACGCTACACTGGACATTTCGAGACTCGCAATAGTTTTTGTAACTGGTGCTGAAAATCCTACTTTTCTTTGCTTTGCTGAAATCGAAGCTCAAAAAGATCAGATCACCAAGTGGTTCTTACAAGGTAAGTTAAAGGCAGGTTATCGGATTAGTTTTAGCGTGTTCTGATGATCAATCCACCCACATCCATGCATGCAATACCTACCCGGTTAAATTGTGAGTGATGCAAAATATTCGAGAAGCACAAAAAAGTACTTCACATTTCCATTGCCCTTTTTTCGGGGGATTTCAGTCAACAATTTAATAAAATGGGAAAAGAAGAGTCTTCCCTCTTCTAGAACGCAATTGGAAGAAATTCAATATGCTGTGTTTATTTTAACTATGAGTTTTGGCATTGAAATTTGGGTGAACGTTTTGTAAGAACTGCATGACTGCATATTTTGATTTGTGTAGCGGAGAAAATACTTTTATTATCCGTTTGTAATTATAATTCTAACTATCAATATTGTTTTTATGAATAGCATTGTGAGGAGTCCATGGGGAATGCAACCACGAAGCATGGAAAGCGGAGTTCTTAAGGTCTGTGATGGGGAATTTCACTTAGAGCGGCTGGCGTCACTAAGCCAGCTTCAAAAAGTGCTACTCTCTGTAGCTGTAACGAAACTTATGTCGTTTTTGATTGGGCAAACAGATCAATCTTTTTGAGGAAAAATCAAATTTCTTTATCGATTTCCAGTGCAGGTGAAAAAACAAACTTTTGTTTTTGCGGCCAACTCAATAATGTTCGATTTGGCAGCAGAAATCTGAAATCTCAGATCAAATCTTAAAGCAAAATCGAAAACGACACCAGCTTCCTGTAGCGAAACTCATGTGTTCAAAGGCTGGATAACCATTAAATTTTATTAAATTTTGTATTGAAACAATGGAAATTTACAAAAATAGATTCACTTGATGCAATGCCCAAATGCTGTAGAAAAAATTCGCCAAAATGTAAACAAAGTCCATCAGTTGTCAGACTCAAACGCACTTGAATTGGTTAATCTGAAGCAATTCTGAGAAAATATTTAGATTCGGAAAAGTGCTCTGAAATCTGAAAAAGATTGTTTTTTTTTCTACCAAACGAACACAAAAATTGCTTTGAGATCAAAAAAAGTGCTCTGAGAGCGCCCAATCGAATACCCCAAACCAGAAGGACAAGAAACGTTTTGACGAATTTCGTTCTACGAGAGAGAAGAAAAATATAACGTAGAGTGAAGGTGTAAGAGATCTATGCATTACTACTTACTGATCCGACGGACTTCGTCCCGTCCATTATTTGGAATGAAAAATCAAGTAATGATTTCATTGAATTTTATTCGTTTTATTGACATCTAAAAAATAGAACAATGATTCAATTTAAGGCTGCATAATACCTACACAATATTTTTCTGCTCCGGAGTGTAATTGAAGAGTGACGATGGTTTCCCAATTCGGGAACACGCCACAATTATAGCTCGCCGTGTGAAAAGTGTGACATTTTCATATTTATGCCGGCCATCGCAAATTCAAGTTTCACTGGAAACTGAAAGCGTTTTAATTAGAACGGAAAATCGTGGAATTAGGCATTCTTCTGTTTCTTTGAGAAAACTTCTGCGGCTCTATGCTGTTGCAGGAACACTCGCATATTCTTACAGGGTTCGGACTTTACTGCAATTGCAGTAAATCTACTGTTTTTTGTTAAAAAAAGAAAATAATTGTATACCCCGCTAACTGCCTCCGCAAATCTCTACTGCACTTTTTGAAAAAGAGTAATTTAGGTTTAATTTCTTATCAGTACATTTTCAATGCGTAATATAATATATATAAATGGTTTTCCAATGAGAGGTGTTATTGTGAATGACCCGCTATTTCAGTAGCTGTCACTTTTGAAGCTTTTATTCTTTGACATTTGACAAGTAGAAACTACGCCATTACTAAAAATTCACTACAAAAATGGTGAAAATCTTGCAGTCACAGTTCGCAAAACTAAAGCATTTTTTGGTCGTCCTGATGTGGCCCATTTCCACCTCGGTGGCTACGTCAACAAGCAAAATTGTCGCATCTGGGGCTCGGAAAACCCAAGAGTTATTGTTGAGAACTTTGGTGCGGTTTATGGTCCGGCGGGGTCATTGGACCTTACTTTTTCGAAAATGAGGTTGGATCAACAGTTACGGTGAATGGATTGCGCTATCGAGAGATGATTAATGATTTTTTATGGTCGGAGTTGGATGGTATTGATCTGGACAACGTTTACTTTCAACAAGACGGCGCTACGTGCCACACAAGCAACGAAAGCATTGATCTTTTACGGGAAAAGTTTCCGGACCGTGTTATCTCTCGAAGAGGTGATCACAATTGGCCACCGAGATCTTGTGATTTAACACCTTGCGACTTCTTCCTTTGGGGCCACGTGAAAGATAAGGTCCACGCCAACAGCCCAGCGTCGATTGAAGACCTCAAAGATAAAATCCGTGAGGCTATCGAGGACATAGGGCAGCCTCCTCCTATTATGAAATAAACATCCGATCATTTATCTAAAAAATGGCATTTTTCTTTGATCAAAATAACACCTCTTATTGGAAAACCCTTTATAATATATATATATATAGTCTGGTATTAATGTCAACCATTTTGAAAAATTTAAAAATCAATTAAAATATCATCAGAAAGAATAAACAATATGCTGTTCTGAATCTTCCGACTTTTCCTTTCTCCTAAACCTTGGCGTAGCAAATAAGAACAAACCCGTAGAAGGAAGTATCCAATTTGGTACAGTCCTTTTCAAGTTTTAAGCATCCGAACACACCACTATTTCATTAAGGACTTGACAACTTCTTTCTTAGATAAAATAAAATCTACTTGAAATTTCTCAAAAAAAAAAAATTATTGGCTTGAATTACTATCAAAACATTTATGAATGGAAATCGACTGTTGCTTTCAGTGGAGTTGATAAAGTATGAATGTAGGCTTATTTTTTTATGTTCTCAATAAGAAAACAAAAGAGTTGGTGTGCGAACTAGATTTCCGAATAAATGACACTAATTTATTACATTTACATTTTAAATTCATTTTTATTGTTCTCATTCATTAAACTTAAATACTAGACAAAAACGATTAAATCTAATTTAAAGCTAACATTTGTCTTAATTCTAGCTTACTGGCTCTTAGCGAGCTCTCTAAACTTAACTATATCCTTAAAATTATTGCCTTTCGGCCTTAGATCTATCTATATTTAAATGGTTTGTTTTTTACTCTTCAAGAAACTTCCAAAACTTGAATACTCTATTTTTATTATTTTATTTAAAACTACTTAAAACTACCTAAGCTACTTAACCTAAATTACCTATAATCAGGGTGGTGAGCAATCTCATCGATTGGTCACCATCCTGATCGCGCCCATGGGCACCTGACAGCCGCCCACAAGGGTTCATCAGTACCACCGAGAATCGAGCGAGGCCGTAAGCGTCGTTCGAGTCTCGGCAGCACTGTTCATGTTGGCTAGCCCGGCCCCTCCCAAAGACCCCCTACTATAAACCTAAGCCTACAAACTTAATATCTAGCTTAAAACTAAGGAGGAACGACACTAATTTATATTAAGCGGCATATACACTGGTCAAAAACTCTTCGACCATGTGTAAGTGCTAGTGTGAAAAAGCGACACGTATACGTTATGTGTCTGCTTGAAGCAAAATCAAAACGTTTGAATATTTACTGAAGTGCCTGACCGTGTATATTGGTGATTGACTGTTTCAAGCATATGTGTTCATTTTCGCGTTGACAGCGATGAAGCAAGATATCAAGCAGAAAGCGGAAATTTGTTTTAAACGGTTTAAAGCTTATGTAGACGATTATAGTGCGAAAACTCCTTTAACTTTTTATTTAAATCCGTTTCTTGAGTATACATATTTCTTACGTAAAAATAAATAGTTGAAGATAATGCTTAATGGGTGTATAAAATTTATATGCACGTCGAACAAAATTCGTTAACACACTCTCGCATGCTTGATGAGTTTTTGACCTGTGTATATGCCGCTTATATATGTTTACGTTTCGATATAATTAGAGAAGAGCGACAAAAATATTTTATACTTCCTTTCATCTGTATGGCTTTTTTTCTTTTTTTTTTTTAAAACATCTGTTTACGCCTAAGCGATAAAGGGGCACTTCGACCTGTAAGATCTTTTGTGCCATAGGGTCAGAGTAATTGTTAGGCTAGCAGGTTCTCCACTTTCCTAATGAAGTTAATTAAGCTGCTAACAGATGAGTTTTTCATCTCTTCAGGGCTTAGAAGTTCCCTGTAGAAGATAGTTCTTCTGATTCCACTTAGGGCTGGACACTCACAAATTATGTGTTCAGCTGTTTCGTCTGCTTCAAGACATAACCGACAGAGTGAGGAGTCGGTTAAATTAATTTTATTTAAATGATATCGTAGGTGGTGGTGTCCTGTTAGGAAACCTGTAAGGCTTTTGATATCATGCCTGTTTAGCTTTAAAACTTTGTCGGCGTTTTTATTGAACGGTTGAATCGCACGCTTGGCCTGTCTTAGACCTGGGATACTCTCCCAGTATGAAATACATTTTGTATGTTCCCATCTTTTGATGGCTGAATTTATAGACGATTTGGGAGTGCAGCAGAAAGGTTCAGGTCCTGTAAAAGGAGTTTCAGAACCAGTTCTGGCCATTTCGTCGACTTTCTCGTTTCCCTCAAAACCCTCATGGCCCGGAATCCACCAAAGTTTGATTTTATTCCGGTGGCCAAGCGTTTGTAGGGCGTTGAAACAGCTTAGTACCGATTTGGAGTCAATGATGTTTGAGCTTAAGGCGTTAAGAGCTGCTTGACTGTCCGTGAATATATGGATGTGAATGCCTTTAATACCTGTGTTGTGTATGTGGCTAGCGCATTCTTGAATGGCGTGAAGTTCAGCCTGGAACACGCTTGGGCAAGCCCCCATCGGTATTGAGACATTCTGGTTAGGTCCGTGGAAGCCAGCACCCACACCTGTTTCCATTTTAGAACCATCCGTATACCACTTTAGGCCATTTAGGCAAGTAGGTGGACTATTGCTAGCCCATGCTTCTCTGCTGGGTATCTCCGTGGAGAACCGCTTTTCGAAACATAACTTCTTTGGGCGGCGGTCTGTTACCGCGCAGATCATGTCAAGTTCTGGAATTTCAGAGAACAAAACATTTAACTCAGGATGATCACTGAGACTTGTCTCGTTCAGCTGGATCACACTTGCCGAACTGCGGATTGCCACTTTTTGTATGTGAATGTGGAGAGGTGATAGCCCTATTAGGGCTTCTATAGCCGCAGTAGGACAGGTGCGCATGGCTCCGGATATACCGAGACATGCCAGTCGTTGCACCCTTCTAAGCTTCGCAATGGCAGTCTTTTGATTTGTTTTAGTCCACCAAACTAACGAAGCGTATGTAATGATGGGCCTGATCATCATTGTATAGATCCATTGGGTTATCTTTGGAGAGCTTCCCCAAGTTTTACCATACATGCGACGGCATGCCCATAAAGCGTTTATTGCTTTTGTTACTTTGTTATTTATATGGGAGTTCCAACTTAGTGTTTTGTCAAGGATTACACCCAGATACTTAGCTTCGTTGGAGTACTCAATGATCGTCTCATTTATTGAAATTTGACCTAAGTTTATCTTTCTTCTTTTGGTAAAAGGAATTATGACAGCCTTACTGGGGTTAATCGAAAGACCTTCTTTGGTACACCAGTCTAGTACTGTCTTAAGGGCGTTTTGCATGCGTCGTGTGATTGTGTATTCCTCTTTGCCCGTAATGATGATGACCAAGTCATCGGCGTAACCTATTGTGTTAAAGCCTAGATTGCTTAATTTGTAAAGCAGGTCGTCGATGACCAGTGACCACAAAAGGGGTGACAGAACCCCTCCTTGTGGGCAGCCTTTTATAGCTGATACCGATACTGAGGTTAGTCCTGACGAAGCAGTTATTTTGCGACCTTCTAGCATCGATCTGACCCATTTAATAGTAGGTTGGTCTATGTTTCTGAGGTGCAGAGCATTAGATATGGAGTCATATCCAGTGTTGTCAAAGGCACCCTCTATGTCAAGAAAAGCGCACAGTGCAATTTCTTTGCCACGGCAGGCGTTATTTATCTGCGTTGTTAAATTTAGCAGAGCACCTTCCGTAGATCTGTCCTTCTGGTACGCATATTCACAGGGGTGCAGAGGCATGTAATTAGTTATGCATTCTCTAATATGAACGTCAATTATTCTTTCCATCGTTTTAAGGAAAAACGATGTCAAGCTTATGGGACGGTAAGATTTAGGCAGTTCGCTAGGTTTGTCGCCTGGTTTGGGGATAAATACCACGTTTACCTCCCTCCAAGTTTGTGGTATGTAACCCCAGTTGAAACTGAACCTAAATAAGGCAATCATGGTGGGTAGGAGGAAGTCCTGTCCTTTTTGTATAAGGGCTGTATGGCTTAGTAGAATTCCGACTGAATTTATTTTATGACCCATTCAGGGAATAGCGACAAAATATTTGATTTAATAGAGTACATTCTAGCCTTTAAATAAAAGCAATAGTAGTAAAAAGTTTAATTTTGAAAGCGTTTGAATTTTTTTTTACATTAAAAATATAAAATCAAAATTCAAAACCTCAAGCTGATGAGAGCAATCAAATCCCATGTACTTTGTTTGGCGAAATTCCAATGTGACGGTCCCAACTTTACCCACGTATACCAATACAGAAACACTTAGGTCCGTTTGCTGATACTACTCAGCGATTTAAGTTCTACTTAAATACGTTATGGGCTACTTTTTCCATGTCATAAACTCTCACATAAGACTTTAAGTGGAACTTAAATCGCAATGAGTAGTATCAGCAAACGGGGTTTATAGTACTATCGCTTTGTAGATATTCAGACACCACCAAACATCCCGCTACCAAAACTATTCTGAAATCAAAAATGTCAGTTGAATTTGAATATGCGAATAGAAATGAAATTACGCCCATACTTCGCTTCCTATTCGTATTTTTAACCACATTCATAAGAAAGAGTTGGCACGCTTCGTTAATAGTTGACGCAACAGGTCCGTGGGGTCCGTAGGGTCTCGTGTGAGTTGCTCACGAGAAACAAACCTTAAGGTATTGTTTTTTTTTTTTGTTTTTTTTTCGGGAATCGAACCCGAACCCCTCGTTTAGTAGTCCAACACACAAACCATTGTTGAATTGGATCGTAAATAGCCTTACCAAAGGTGACTGAATTTAAAGAGATGGATATCTTTGGTACGTCTTTTCCCCTCAAACCAATGTGCATTACGGAATACCGAATTTTTGCATTAAGGTCCTATTCACAAACTCACATATTAATTCTAGAAAAGAAATGAGCGTGTTTATGTGACTTTATGAATTTCGGGAACACAATTTTTTTCATTTTAATCAAAACCTCCACAAAAACCAAACAAATTCAATGGGTTTTGGGGGGATAGACGTACGAAAGATATCCATCTCTTTTAATCATTCATCTCTGGTAGTCGCCTTTTCACTGGAAAGTTAAATCTCTGTAATTCCAATATCTTTGACCCCTATGGTATTGCCGCTCCATCTATTGTAAAATATCTTCAACATGCATGGGTTACCATGACATATCTGGAAATATATGCAAACCCCATTATCGTACAAAACAAACAGTATTTTTGTATTATTTTTCATGAGCAGTATCTGTCAAAAAGCTGATATAAATCCACAATCGTTACTCTTGTCATTAAATGAGCACAACTAGAGAAAGTGGTTAAATAATTTCAGGAATGCTTTAAGAACGTTGCTATAGCTAATAACAATTCAAACAGAAATTGTTTATCAGTTATGCAGATAATGGACCAATTTTCTCACGACTTGACGATTGCCTTGGAGGAGACCTCTCGCATGGGCGGTGTACGAGTTGGTAGGTGGGGTCAACGCCGCAGGACCAGATCCACGGGAAACTTGCGTGAGTTGGTGCTTCATAATTAGTTTATTATAATATCAAAGATGCTTCTGCAATTAAATGTATAGCGTGTGCACCACAACCGACGGAGGATTCTTCTAGTAGTCCGACAGATGCAGCAAATGGTGTCCGCAATGCAAATGTAGATGGCCTAGATGGGCTAAATAATTCTATACATAGCGATTCAGATGACAAACAGGAGATGCGCTTGGCCATAAATCCGAATTTACACACTGGGAATTTGGAATCGGATTCGTTGAATGAAAATTTCAGCCCAGCAAGGTGAGTAGTGCTGGCGTCCTTGTTTTACCCTTTCAAATACTTCACTTCATTGGCTTAGCTGAGCAATAAGGTGAAGATTAATCACAAGTTTGTTATAACGTACTTTAATGGAAGGTACCACATAGTTCATACCATTATTTAAACAAAAAGACGTAGTCTTATAATAGTTTGTGGCACTTGTAAGATTTCTTGCATTATTTAAGCCCAACTTCCTTGATCTTCAGTTGCTTTTGTATGCAGATCTATAGAGCGTTCTTCTTTTAATCTTGTTTTATACAAATTAAACATTTGATACAAAACAAATAAATCTTCAATGCAAAGAATTCAGTAGTTGACTTTGTTCGAAATAATAAGTAAATACTGCTGGCTAACGTTGCAATCTATGAAATTGAGCACCATACATAAATACACTTAAAATAGGGTAACATACCAGAGGCGAACAACAATTTTTTGCATGGTTTCAATAAACAGAATGTAATCTTCCAAAGGCATCTGTTAAATATAAATCATGTTGAACTTTCACTTTAAAATTATTTTTGATGCAGTTCAAGTAAAATATGCTGGTACTTTCCACAGCATAACAATTTCACCAAGAGCGAGCAACAAATTCCGGACATAGAATGTAATCGTATTTATATGACCGTCTGGCAGAAGGTAATAAAAGCATTGTTGGTTGTTTCATATAAAAACTGTTTTGTTTCAAAGCAGAAACCTTGAATCTGAAATTGAACAATAGGCCTTCATTCCCTTATTACAAATACATGAAAATGTAGAAACATCTTAAACAGATATGTCTTATTTGTAGCTAAACGTTCTTAGATGCGTGTTCCTAAACTAGAATTGTGTCTTACGCCTTACGTGTTTCGACCAGGGGCCGAATTACCACATCCGTGAGCGAGCCATACGTCACTGAATTTTGTGGATTTTACAAGCAAAACACTAAGAAATTCAGTCACGTATTACTCGATCACGGATGCAGTAATTCAACCCCTGATTTGTACATAGACAGTCAGACACCAACAACCTGATCAGAGTCGGTAAAATAATGACGTGCATGCTCTGAACATCGTATATTCGTCTGCTCTGCTGCAGCTGTTGTACATTTGAGGGTAGAGTTTGATTGAATGGTTATCTTACCCAACAGGTTTTTGTTTCTAACTTCTAACGATGATGTCTTCGAATGATGATTTCCACTTATTTGTGTATAATAACAAATCACTTTGGCCCGCAACAAGATCTTTAAGTCTAAAGGCCGATCAATTGTAATAATATTGCTGAGACTAATCCAGCTTAAGCCAATTTGCGAATTAGTTTACTGGAATAACATCAATTACTATGAAGAACTCGAGGATCCAAAAGAACTCCTAATATTCATACTCAAATCTTGGAGGTTCTAAATTCTAATACTTAAATGTAATTCATCTGCTCAGTTATCCCTGGACCGAATTGGAGGATATGAATACAACAGAGTTTTAAAAACTTTAGAAATTCATGCACAATTAAATACGAAAAGCGGATTTCTGTGCTGCAAGTGGTTGAATTTTGTTTGCAACCGGGATTTCATGGATTGTGGCTGTGGCTGCATTTTTTCTGTCACTTGAACACTTATAATATTCACCTTATTAGTAATATGCGGCGAGGAGCGTTTCTTAATCTCTACCCCACGAACTTACGGCAAAGGCCTTGATTTTTTACGTAGGAAGCGTGTGTCGAGAAGCTGAACAATGAACATGTTATCAAAAGTCACTCCGAGGAGCTTAGGGTGAGAGATGGTGGGTATGGTATTTCCCGGCTATTGATATGTCCAGCAGGAGTCCCACTTCTTTCGTCCAGGATGTGAATAGTGTTGAATATTGCGGTCCTTGAAGAATTTCTCTACCATTCCTAGGTACGCGGTGATCTAAACGATGCACAAACGTCTTGTGCATTTGTTGGGACCTGATCCTAGGATCGTCTGTATATGAGATTTGAGATGCAGTAGTTGCAGAGAAGTGGGCACAGAAAATCGGTAGTTATTGTAGGGGCGTTATATATAAATTCAAATGTAGGAACTCTCCTCTGGTTTTGAAAAAGTATGTTCGATCTTCATGTTTGTATTTTATTTTGCTTTAATACAGCCTGCATTTGGAAAGTTGGGCTTTATTAACATATATGTGGTCCCTTGTGATAAGTGGCACGTAATATATCACCAGTATTTTTAAATAAGATATCACACTGCCCCCTTAGAGAATCAGGCTGTAAGTCTCACATTGTTACGCTGGTTAAACGAATTTTCGTTGTATGCTATTTATTTATAACATCAATTGTCTAAACTTTGAGGGCCAACCTCGTCTTTTCACGATTGGCCGCTGCTTGGTTGTTTCTAAGGTAATTCTGATGGCGCCCTTTAGAGATTCCGCTGGAATTCGATTTTATTTTATTCATTTTTGATGAAATTCAGAGTTCTTTTGATTCACAACAATTTTTGTTTGCTTATTGGACTCATTTTTTTTTTGTTTTTAGATTCTTTCGCCCAAGCACTCGACGAAAACGCAAATTTAAGCGCATGGCCGTGGAATATGAAACTACTCCCACAACACCGTGTCCTTCTGGCGGACTACTCGGGGATAATCTTGATAATTCCCCAACATTTCCCTTAACTGGTGCCGTAAAGAAACGAAATCTTCGTCAAGCTATTCAGGATAGCTATCGCACAAATTTGTTTTTCTGTGGCAAACGTAAGCGATCACACAGGGACAGGTACCACGATCATGATAACGGAAAAGCACACTCGTCGAGTGTGCCCCGACAGAGTCATATGTTTCCCGTAAAGCACTCCTTTCACGAGCACAAAGCTCGTACTCGAAGCTTCTCATCCACGACGAAGGCTGCCTGCGACCGAATACTTCCATTGAACAAAGGTCTCATATCGAAAATTGAAAAGATATCACAGCAACAACAAAAGGCTCAAAATGTACATGGAGGACATTCACAGGTTGCATTTTTATTTGCTCCTATATCGACAGTCGAAACGACAAGTGTTGCCTCAGAAAATCGTAACACAGGCAAAGCCCCATTTGATAGCTTTGCTGCTATCTCAGCAGCTGCAGCTGCTTCAGCAGTATTAGCACCGACTCCGACTGATGGTAGTCGCATCCCAAAGAGCTTTATGCAGCAAACTATTCCAGAGCACTACGCGTTAAAACAACCGATGCCTGCAACCGTGGCGGTAACATCTAAGACTGCAAACATGCCGACAGCAACGGTAACATCCCCGGTGGATGTACCAGTCCCTGGTGCATGTAAACTCTCATATAGCCAGAAAAAGAAGAAGTACTATCGCCTGCGCAGGGAACAAATGAAGATGCATCTTCAATTCGATGATCCAAACTCAATGGAGTGTGGCGATTTAAATGATTTTCTTAGCTCTAGTTCGTTGAGCTCGTCCGAATCTGAAGACGAGAGGACAAATGACTCTGATCGAGAGGGGGATGATGAGCTGACCGACTGGCCTGGCAATGAAATGATTAACAACTTTGAGTTGAAGAATGATTTCAAACGAAAGCTAACGAAAAAAAGTGGCAATTTGCCACAAATTAAATCAGATGAGAATGCTACAGTTGGAGATGATGACACTCTGATGAGTGCTGATGAACTAGACACGCCAGTAAATAGCGTTCACCGTCACATGTCATCGGCACCAATAGCGATAAATAAAATAATGCCATCAGTTGGAGGCATGGATAACAGCTTTAGCCACAACAGCTTCACTTTGCGAAATGAAACCACGGATCAGTTTCGTTTTCCGATTCGACAGATTGAAAGTGAAATGTCTGGAGAAACATCAAATCCGTTCTTGGCTTCGCCACCATGTAAACCAGGTGCGATTCGTGAAATACGTGCTGGGTGCAGGAGGATTAAGGGTGAACGGCCGGGGTTTTCAATAAAGACAAGCGTGAATGAACGGCTGGCAAGGTTTTTGCAAGATGCTAGGCAGTCGCAGATCAGGTTACCCGACATAGAGATCTATGAGCACGAAAGTTTGATGAATTTGGCGAAATTATACTCTTTGCAGATGTCTGTGGATAATGGATGTGCTGTGCTCACGAAAACAAGGTGAGTTTAATTTTTTACTGAGTATCTTCGTAGCTTGTAAGTTGTTGTATTGTTGTTTATAAGTGTATTCATTACTAGTGAATAGATAGTGATATAATAAAGAAATACGTGATTAATTTCAATTCATAAGTAAAGAATTACAAATTTCTTAGCGCTATTCCAGTGGTCTGCAAATCGTAGCCGAACGGTTCGTTGTAGTTATGTAAGGCAGTGCGACCAAAACTAGGTGCTATTTTTCTATTGTGCCTTGAGTCCAACACACTAACAACTGCACCATTATTAGTTAAGCTGTTGTTCTTGTCCAAACTCTTCCTATTTATAAGCGGGTGCAGAAACAAACGCGGTGTCGAAGATTAAATTAAATGCTGCCTCGATATTATCTTTACATGGATAGTTTTCTATAGAACCACTTTTTCTGAGCATGAGCACTGGCGCAATAGACAAGGCGTTTGAAAATGCCGTGATTCTATTGATCACGAAACTACTGAAGCAAAAAAAAAAAAAAACAAAACTTCAATGAGTTTAAACCCAAACTCAACTTACACGCAGCAGATCACTAGGCTCCTCATAGTCCTAGCTGCTTACAACTTATCATGTGTGTAAGTTGACACACTGGAATCGTGCACCCCTTGCTCCCTAGTCCATCATAATAACCAATGTCCAAGAAGAATTTTCGATCGTCAGAAATAGAGAGAAACTGGCCCCGCCTGGGATCTTAAGATCATTTATTTCCTTCTTTGAGTTAAGTTTTGAAGATCGACAGATGCTTGTACTATATAACTGAGCTGCTCTCAGGTCACTTCTTACCCATCAACACTCGGACCTGAACACCCTGAGGTCAACCCAGACAACGATGCATACTACGACTATGAATCCGATAAGGCAGCTACGATTTATGTAAAATAGATTTAAGCAAACAAACATTGTATGCCGTTGGGCCCCTGTTGTTGAGCCAACACATTTAAATATTAACTATTCACCACCATTTGTTACCTAGCCTCAAGTCAAATTATATATATACCAAAACTTCAATAAAAGCAAATGTAATGTCACTTTAATGAATAAATTATTTTTCTAGAAAATTTAAAGATCATTTGTTTTGATAAACTAACTTTATAATTCTTAAGCAACATATTTATGTGTTTTTCGATTGGGCTCCTTCAGATTTGCTCTCAGATTTGAGATTTCGTGTGTCTAGTCGAACATAAAAACGTCACTTGCTCTTTTTTGTGTTGAAATTCGTGCGATGCGAACATGTGTAGCTTCGACACTTTTCAAAGCGTTTTCCATTCACCATACCACATTAAAGACCAAGATTGAGTTCAACCGTTAGGTTTAAGTCGTCAAAAAAGAGCAAAAGAAAATTTGTACGGTTTTGTTTTACGTATGGCTAGAGCCTTAACCAAAAATGCGCTTTATCGCTGAAAAATGAAAATTTGCTCTTAAAGTTGCGACCACCGACTCGGAATTTCGGTAGTAAATTTTAATCATTTGTAAACGTTATTCCTTCCTGTACTTCACCATGATGAAAATGTTGAATTTTCTGAATATTTTAACATTGCCAATTCAGTAATCGTTTTAAGGGTGCGTTAATGAAATATCCTTTATTTGTTTAAAACTCCCTATACCTATATAATTTAATCATGTTCGCTGAACCAAATTAAATACAAGTGTGTACTACATACGACGTTAATCGCTCAAGTTTAAGAGCAGATCTTGCTACTAAATATTTTGTACATTTTTTTACTGTACACTGTACACTAATTCTTCACTGTTTTTCTCTATCTCTATCTTTCAGTAACACAACTCAATCGGTGCAAATAGATCACCGTGGTCTTCAGAACTGTTTATTTCTGAGTGACTTTAAGAGACGTTGCTATGACGGGCGCTTTGAACTTTCCGATGGAACTGAAGACAAGCTCATTACTGAAGTGTCATTAGAAGTGGCCGCTTCTGGACGCAGTTCTCCACCAGCAACAGATGAACGGCTGTCCAATAGTTAGCAGCTGGGTTGTCAATTATAAAATAACATAATCTTTAAGTTAATTTTACCAAATAACCGTTTCTAATAAAATAGCCAAAAAAAAAAGAAGAAGAAACAGCATACCGTCGGACTCAAAATTGAAAGGTTTTCTACTGCCCGCTCCCAAATAGCGACTTAACAAATTGGTCCATGCTCACCCGTATGCCCGTTGTCGAAATTATACAAACATTTAAAATTGAAGCAGACAAAACAAGTAAATCATTAAACAAATGAGAATATCGTTTTGACAACGAGAATAAGGGTGATCATAATAATAAGCCATGATGAGCCGTAGGATTACCTTTACAATTTTATAGAAATACACGTTGTCCTGTCACTAACGCCTTTATTTTGTAGAAAAGTTGAAAAAAGACTTAGATTTTGAGTTACACATCTAAATTTGTCCGACGATATATATTCACATTAATATTGAGTTAAGGTCGCATGAGTGTTTTTTTTTTTATTCAATTTGGTGTTCTTTTGTGTACATAATGTATAAAATATTAAAACAGTTAATAAAAACAATTATTAAACGGGAAATGACATTTGGTGATGAAACCATTTAAAATACAACGAACAAAAGTGGAAAGAAGTCGGTGAATGGTGTATACGAATTGGAATCATATTTTGTCAAGAATTCTGGGTCGAATTCCTAGTTTTCAACAAAGCTAGAAAAAGTCGCTCGGATTTGTTTGTATAATATTGGACTGAAATTTCGAAAACCTAAGAGCCCTAGAGAGATGGACTTCTACCCAACCCGCAATCCGTTTCCGTGTATACAGACGGCTCAAAAATGGACAACGGGGTGGGGTCGGGAATCTAACCTGAACCACTGGGTATCTCAAAATCATTACGCCTCCCAGACCACTGCAGTGTATTCCAAGCGGAAGTCATGGCACTGACAAGAGCTGCCCGTGAGTCTGCGATAAAGGCAATACCTCTGGAGGGTATCACCTTCTTTATCGACAGCCAGGCAGCCATAAAAGCCTTAACTGTCCCAGTTATAAAATCGAAGCTTGTGAAGGGCTGTTGCGAAGAGCTCAAGGTTCTTGGAACACAGCACAAGGTATTGCTGTGCTGGGTCCTTGGGCATGAAGCACCAGAACAAGTATACCCCTCTATGTATATCCCGCTTTGTACACTTAAGCTTGAAGCAGGGAAAAAGGCCACAGACGCCGCGAACGCCAGATGGATATCCATGGATACGTGCGCCAGCACAAGGAAACTATGGCCATCTTTCTGCAAAGCCAGAATAGAGAAAATCATGCGGAACAACCGGAAATGTCTTTCAATGCTTGTGGGTATCCTGACGGGACACAACACCCTGCGATACCACATGAGGAAAATGCGACTGACCCAAGAGGAGCTTTGCAGAGGCAGTGGTGACGAGGGAGTCATAGAGGATACAACCCACGTCCTATGTCACTGTGCAGGTCTCCAGCCCTCCAGGCACAAGTTCCTTGGTAAATTCTTCTTCCAAGATCTGAACTTCATCAAATCCTCAAAATGATTTGAATGCAATGACACAGGAAGCAATTACAATTTTTTTTAATTAATCAACAATAAGACGCACTGAATAGTTTACTACGGGTAAGAGACAATCTCTTTCCCCCGAAGCGTATCACAATGGGTCAATTTTGACCTGAGTGTGGCGCGGAACACTTCCCGCCAGCCCACCAACCTAACCTAACCTAGAGAGTTGTGTTACTTTTCATTATTAGCCCACACAACTGTAGCATTAACGCATATCCCAGTTTAATAACAACTGTTAAGTATGCCTAAAGCAATGAATTATTTTTTCACTGCTGAATGCAAGGACAAGACACCAGCAACCGTAATTCGCCTGATGCTCCTGCTTAAGATCTCTGGATTTAACTCAATGAAGGTGCACATTTTGATAAACTATATGATCCGTTTATCCTCGTGACAGAAAGTTTTCTGTTTCTACCGCTTCTAAAAACAGTTTCGACACTTCCTTCAATTCGTAGTCGACTAATTGTTTACATGTTCTTTTGCTGGCGTCTGTCTAATTTGGTGTTTATATTTCAGTTTCTGATGCCAAGTTGCACAACGCGGTGAGCCTTCAAAGTCTACTATCCAACGCCAGATCGGTCGAGATCATTGTCGTGAACCCGAGGCTGTCAATTTCTTGTCGGCCATACTCGTAAGAAGGTCGGCACTTTGTTCACCCGTACACATCCAACTGACGCATGAGCTCAAAGTTAATGACCATAGACAACGCCGTTGGTTCACTGTCTGAGGCAATGGCAACCTACACGAGGTTCATCAGGTGGCATTACATCCACAAAAAAATTACTGTTTGATGGAGATTTTGCGATATTGGTGGGCCGCAATGGTCCCAGATCGAGGGAAAATAGCCCTAATTTTGGCGCTTTTTGAAAGAAAAAGGGACAAACTTTAAAAAAGGGGAAAAATACAAAATCTCTAGTCTAGTAGAAAAGGAAATTATTGTATAACATGTGCATTTTTATGCGATATGCTTTTTTAAGCCTGTTAATAAGAACAGTTACAGTTTAAGTTTTGCTTATGAGAACAAGTGTAAAATTCACTTAGAGGAGAAAAAGGGTTTTTTTTTTTGAATTTAGGGGGAAACTAAAGCTTTTACTGATAAAAAAAAGGGGAAAACAGTCTTCAAAGTCTGGGACCACCGTGAGGCCATCATTATCAACGACGAGCACTACAGATTAATGCTATAACCGATTTCTTTTGGCACAAATTAAATCATATTGGGATAGACGACATGTGGTTCCATGCCAGCAGAAAAGGGTTACGTGCCACACAGCAAACGCCATGATGGAGTTTCTGGGTAAATGATTTGAGGGTATGGTTATATCTCGAAGAGGTGACTCATGAATTGTCCACCAAGATCGTGCGATTGGACCCCGTCATAGCTTTTTACTTGTGGGGTTCCTCAAGTCACAGGTCTATGTGAACAAGCCGCAATCGACCGATGCTCTTAAAGCCAACATTCTGTGCCATCGCTTTGATTTAGCGGCATGCGGCTGAGTCATTAAAAATGGTGCCATCTTGTGTTCCATACATCCGTAATGGTAGATACACCGCAGTTTGTATTATTCCATTTCAACATCGACCCGTCCTTATTTAAAAACACACTAGCGTGAGCATTTTCATATTATCTATGTATTTTATGAAGTTTCACTTTTGCTGCCTAGCTTCATTCGTATTTTTCTTTGGCTTTTAAAGTCTTTTAATATCCATCCGTGAATTCCTTGTCACGGCATGTTGAAATGTCAGTCGTCAATTGGAACTGGGCTTATGTCTTTTTCCCCTATAACAACTATCTACCTATATTCACTTGTACATTTATCATTATAATTGAGATATATCGCAAAGTTGGACTGTTAAATAATATGCTTTTATTTTTATTTCTCAAGCAAATAAATAAATCTAAAATCTAAACATAGGACAACCTTTTTTCAAAAACACGTTTCTTATGTTCGGTTAGGTAAGGTTGAGTGACATCGTGAGATCGTAAGGATTAACCAGGCACCAAAGTGGGCACGTTGCCATCAACAAGAAACCATTATTGTTGAAAAAATAAGCCAAACGCTCAAACATTCAATTTCCCTACAGAATTTAAGTTTGGTCTCAATATTGTATGAGGAACAAACCGCCTCCAAGTTATTAAAGAAATACTTGCCGTGGTGCTTCCTTCTTCTCCGAGCAATTGCTTGACATTCACATAGAAGTAGGGAGATGTCTTCCGCGACTTGTAAGTCCTCACAGTATCTGAATATTCGTATTAGCTAAGCCTAGTCTCATGGAATGATTCCTCAGAAGGCAATGTCCAGAGAGCATTCCCACCGTTAATCTGAACTTTTTTCTACCTGCAATAACTGCACACACTTCACGAATAATTTCGAATTTAACGGTCAGAATTTTATGAACGCTGCCAGCAACTTTGTTCATAGCTGAAGTGGCATATGCAAAGTGCGAGTTCGTTGGTGAGCCGAAATTTTTAAGGATACTTGACATTTGTCAATACAAATTTCCATGTAGCAATTCTAGCTCTCCAAATCGTGATCACTCCGTAAAACATACAGGGTCCGCCAAATACCTTTTTTTTTTTTGAAAATGCTATAAAAAAAGCTACTGAATATTTTCTCAAATTTCAATATTCAAAGTAATGTCGCAATATTTCCCAGCGTTGTTCAAGCGTATACACAACCATATTCGTTCAGCGGAAGGATAAAACTAATTATCTGTCAAATCAGACATTAGCTAAGTGTTACCATTCGCGAAATAAGCACTAGTTGAAAAAAAAAAGTTAGATGGCGGACCCTTTAGCTTGTAACTAATGTGGTATTCGTTTGGGCTTCTTCAGATTTGCCCTCAGATTTCAGATTTCGTGTGCCTAATCGAACATAAAAACGCTCTTGCTCTTTTTTTGTGTTTATATTCGTGCGACTTGAATATGTGTAGTCTTCGACACTTTGCGCTTTCCATTCACTGGTTAAATTTTATATTAAAGCTTAGTATCCTGCTCGCGCTAAATTTTAGCGTCACTAGTCTCCACTCCGTTTCTC
Organism: Cheilosia grossa; assembly: GCA_963082955.1. Taxonomy (NCBI): domain Eukaryota; kingdom Metazoa; phylum Arthropoda; class Insecta; order Diptera; family Syrphidae; genus Cheilosia; species Cheilosia grossa. Next base: position 26,727,040 of record OY720145.1, on the reverse strand, counting down.
CACAAGCAAAGATAAATGGTCGCTAAATTTTGAAATGCGATAGATGGGACAAAAACCATATGTTCATGACAGATGTCGGTAAAGGTCATTTTATTTATACACGTAAAAAGAAATTCAAACTTCAAAGACATAGCAATATTTAAATATCTGCAAAACAATGGATACAAATAGAATTGAAGAAGATGTTATAATTGCTGCAGCAGCTGAAATAATTGCTTTAGTAGCAAGTAGAAGACGACACTTAACTACTTAACTTCGTGTCGCGTAAATCCAATCAATCAACCAAAATCATTATTGCAGTGGGATTTGTCCTGCAAGTTCCATACATTTGGTCGTTACTCCGCTAATGATTTGTGCGGTTTCCTCCAAAAAATCTATATATTGACTACACACAGCTTGGGAAATAAATAGTTTGAGATAATAAATTCACCCGGCAGCAACAAAACAACACAAACTTTTACTTCTGTCAGAATTTATCTTCGATTTAATGTACCAGACATTTATTTCGCGAGCTAAATGAGTGGAGACTTGTCATCGGCCCATCTATATGAAGTTAAGAATTTAGCGAGCGAACAGGATACTGCTTTGCTAAATTGTCTCGCTAAATTTTATCTTTGTAGACATTTTTGTATGGGAGATAAAATTTAGCGCGAGCAGGATACTTAGCTTAAACATTCGAAATTTCCGTCCCGATTGATTTCTAAATGTTTGCACACAAATAATTTACGAAAATAGATTCACCCGATGCAATGCCTTTCTTTGCTGTAGAAATATTTCACTAAAATGTAAACAAACTCCACCACTTGTCAAACTCAAATGTACTTGCATTGGTAAATCTGAGGGCAAATCTGAGAAAATATCTAGATTCGCAAAAGTGCTCTGAAATCTGAAAAAGATTGCTTTTTTTTGTACCAAACGAACATAAAAATTGCTCTGAGGGCAAAAAAAGTGCTCTGAGAGCGCCCAAACGAATACCACATATGAGTTTGGCACTGAAATGGTAGCGACCTATTCATAACCAACTGTCAAAGTTACAAGGATGATATTTGTGTTGTAAAATTTCATGACTCATTGGCAATATTGCGGGACAAATTAGTTTCATTATAATTTGTAAATTTGCATATCGTTCACTGGACCGAACTTTTCCATAATCTTTGTACATGCACTCGTATAACCTACGCATGCTTTGTGGAGACTCGCAGCTGATTCTTCCACAAAAATTCGCAGAAACGTTAACTATTTGTGCAAATGTGGGTAGGGAGATATGGGCTTGGATTTCAAGTCTGTAACTGAACTTGAAGGACATTTTTTAAGAACTGTTTTTTTTTTTTCTTTAAACAAAACCGGACAAATTTCAATCAGAGGACTAGGTATGTATTTGAAAATTCAGAACGATTTATATTGTGTGTATTAAAATGGAAGTGCAAAGGTTTCTTCAACCAAATGTTGAAAATATGAGGAGAGCACTTGTGTATATCCCTTATGAAATAAAACTTTAAAAATGTCTGCAAGCCTGCGCAAACGGACTTTGAAGTCCTTATAATTATAATATAGTAATATAGATTAAATTCTGACATTTGCTTCCTTCGGTGTGAAATATCACTGTAAATTATATTATCTGTGATTATACTGGTACCTTACTTAAGCTTAAATTACTCATAAGAACTCGTTTTGTTAATCTAACCGAAACACTGTGGTCAAGTTTGAGGTTTTGCTTTGACATTACTGGTTTTCTTCATCACAGTAACATATCTATGGTTATGCACTGATTTGTTGACAATTTTACATTGCAATAAATTCATATATGCCTGTCGGTATTCGGATGACATTACAACATAAATAAATGGATTAATGCAGGTGGTCAGGTAGATAAGTATGTATCCGCTAATGTTGAGGAAATGCATCTCTTCAACTCCCTTCCACAGTTTTGTGATCGTTATTGGCAAATAGCAAATGACAAATGATAGAAAAATAACCAAAATCATCTTAAGTAGGCGTCTGTCTTTCGGGGTCATTCGTCCAGGGTAGAGTATTGATGCATTCGATGTATTGATGGTTGAGTTATTGTGAAATTTTCTTTTCGTCACTCGGTTGAGGGATGTCTTCAGAGTACTTTTACAGCTCCGTTTACTGTGGAACAATAAATAAAAATGTGTTAAACATTCAGCGTAAGACGTTAAGAAAGAAATTGTTATAAAAATTTGTAGGTTGAATATGACTTTGGAATCCACCACCGAGAAAGAATGCAGGCCAAATCACTATATTCAGTGTCCGAACAAATCTAGGAGTTCATATTCAGTTCGTAAAGGGAGTTTTCGGGACTGATTTTAAATCAAAATTATTGGTAATCATCAAAAGCGTTTCTACTTCAGTCATTACTAACTTTTGTTGTTCAAACTGATCTGCCTAAGCGTATCTTCAATGCTACCTATCAATTTGCTCGCTGAAGAAGTGAAAACCGGCCATTTCGGGCCGAGTGGGCGAAGAAAAGAGAAACTACGAAAGAAATCGCATCATCGTTGTTTGGCAACAACAATGGAACGAATCGTTAAAGGAAATATGGAAACATCGTCTGATACCAGTGATCGCTCATGGCGAAACAATCTTCTATCTGACTTAGTTCTTGACGGGTCATATGGCTGTTACAGAGAATATCTCTTCAAACGCGGACATGAAACCATCCCAAACTGTCCACATTGCGAAACGGTTTTCGAAAACGCGGAACATGTGTTTTTTCATTATCCACGATACGAAACCGAGAGAATCGCGCTACGGGACAAATTTAGGAAGTGGCCAACTCCCGATAATGTCGTAAATTACATGCTTCAGATTAGTGAAAACTAGACCATTGTAAGTGACGTGGCGGTTCGAATATTAAGCGACCTAAGGCATTTAGAGCGAAATGATAGAGAAAGAAAAGTCTTCATTCCGACCCCTCGAAGTAATGCCTTACGGTGATTCCGCGGGGGACCCAAGTCGGTGGTTTTAGCCGGTAGGAATCCAGCACTACCAATGGACGTCGGACCATTGGTGCCTCATGTAAGGTTTCCACCTTCTATCGCAAAAAAAAAACACAGTCTTAATAGAAATGACCATTCTTCACCGAGCTTAAAGATATTAGGTGTCTTACAGGAGACAGGTTAACTTAAAATTTATTCTTTGTAGATAGGAATGGGGAATAAAGAGTGACTATTAATTTATGTGCTAAATAAATTACTGAGTAAAGTGCTTAGTTTAACTACCTTTTCTTCTCGGCCTCATTGAATGTATCACTTGTTTTTAGCGGTACTTCTGTAACAAATGCCTCTATCACACCATTCTCCGCTAGTATGATTTCCGGTACCTTAAAAGAAAAGTATTATATATTAAAATATTATTTAAAAATGCCGACACTTTATCAAGCGTATTAATTCAAAGCAATAAATGTAGCCACTAAATACTTATAACTACAAAATAATAGTGTAATAGAAAGTAGCCACTAAATTGTTTTGTGAAACCAACTGTAAACTTATCTCTGAAATCGACAGGGTCCCCTTATTTTAGTCATACGTCTACTCTTAAGCCAATTTTTAAATAAATTAATTTGATAAAAATAATTCCTTATGCTAAATCTAATCTAATCTTGTATGCTTAACGGATCTGCCTGGACTGGCGCGCTCCTCCCTAAAAGTAGCTTTGTTTCCAATATTGGCGTCGCGTGCTAAGTTCTTCGAATCCCTATTTATAAGAGCTAAGGACATGACGCATTTGATTTTTATCATCCCGTTCCAACTAGATATATGACGCAAAAGCATTGACACTGTCATAAACGAGTGAAATTCTTTGCTCTTTCCATCTACAGTCCAAGTCCAGTTTACTCACCAAAAGAGTTTGGTGAAGAGAAAGAACTGGGCGATAGGTAAATTCAGGAATTGGCTAAAAGTATTAAAAGAGAACGAACAAAGGAATAAACACCGCGACAATCCGGTAAAACGAAAATCCAAATACTGTTCGCCTGACTAATATACTCGGAAACTTATTTCTAACAAGATACCTAATGTTGGTAATATTTTGAACGGATGATATATAAAATATTGGTCAACGTACCTCCTTGTCATAACCACTGTCATACTCTTCGAGCACAGGTTTCGCGTTAGGTGTCAATTGATCATCAGACGCTTCGTAGATTAAATCGTTCTTATTTGCTGAGATTGAGATTGAGTGTATTCTATGATTCCTTAAGACTGACAGTGTCGGAGGAAAATCGCTTTCCACACTAGTGTCAATATATTTCATCTCGTCGTCCCGCACTTTTGAAAGATATGGACGCATTTGCCACTGCTCTGGCTCTGGATTCTTCTCTACCTCCACGTGTTGCCTCTCGTTTGAAGAAATACCTGAATTTGATATTGATAATGATTGTTCTGAGTGTTCGTCCTTTGAAACTTTTGAATTTCTCTCGAGCAATTGCTGATCCGAATCATTATTCTCGAGCACAGCATTTGTTTTACCAAAACGCACCGACGAACCAATACTCGCTGGCCCTTGAGATCTCAATGCGGTCTTTCTAACTATATAGAAAATTCTGGCATAACAGACGATAATGCAAAAACATGGTATAGCAAATGCGATGATAAAGAGGAACTCTTTGGGAGAGTTGCCATTTTTATCCAGGAGAATCGAACAGGATCCAATTTCAGTGTCGAGTCCGAATGCGCCCCACATTCCACGATATGTGGGAATCAGAATTGAAAACGCTCCTATCCATGTACCCGAGACCATTATCGCTAAATAACGGTTGCGATAAATTCTAAGATAAACAATATTATTGCCATTGAACAAAAAATGCGACAGCATTTTAATTATGTACTTACCTTCGATAAATCCTAGGATGTCCAATCATAACATATCGATTAATTGTAATTAGTAAAACTGTAAATAGCGATACAGCTAGGAGCCCATAGCGCATGAGCGGGAAAAGCCGACAAAGGGTACCACCATGATTCCAGGACCGCCGTAAGAACGTGGATGTTGCTAATGGCAAATTGAAACCACAAAAGAGCAAATCAGATAAGGATAGATTTATTATAAAAATCGCCGTTGCATTGCGTGCCTGAAAATAAAGAAAATGTTTTATTTTATTGAAATTTAAAGAAATTAATTAAAATCATTTAAAGAGTAAATTAAATAAAGTAAGAGAACAATGTAGATTGTAGATTACGCGCGCAATCAGCGTTGCCAGAGGATCGAAATAATTCCGACCAGATCAGTCTGAAAAACCCCAAGATTTGGCTACTTTTCCCAATTTTTGCCACTATTTTTTGAACGTGTTTTTGTACGATCTAAAAGAAGGAATTACGAACTTGAAACGCGAACATTTAAGTTTGGTGGGGAAAAAAATAAATACAACGCAAAATGTCAACGCAATTTGCATTTTGAAAACATTTTGTAATCCATCGATTATTTAACTGCATTTAAAAATAACACACACATTTAAAGTTACCAAAAAGGATATTATAACGAAATACAAAGAGGTATAAAATGGAATTTAAAAAACCCCAGATTTCCCCCTAAACAATGTTTCTCTCCCGATTTCCCCACGTCGAAAAAAAAACTGCCAAATCTGGGGGAAAACCCCCAAACTGGCAGCAATGCGCGCAATCGACCTTAATAGAACATTCAAGATTGGAGTTTGGCTAGTGAAAACTAGAGCTACTGATCATAATGAAGAACGCAAGACTTACTCATTTGATATTTTCATAAATTCACTTGGAGAATGCCGAAATTATCCGCGTTCCACTGACCGCTAGATTTCTAGCACATAATTTTCCAGATCAAGGAACATCCCCTAAAAGTTATTTGTCTACGTTTCTTATAGTATCCTTAAATTAACGAATTTCTATCTCAAATGTCAGTTTTTTTTTATATGTAGTTAGTAGTGGTCAAAGGATTGGGGACGTTCGGTTTCCTAGCTGACGTTGGGTTCCCAGCTGCCAGCTGACTGACTTGATGAATTTCCGTTTTTATAGGCCTAGAATGGTCACGTGAATAGTTTTTGCAGTCGACGTTTATGGAGGGGAAGCTGAATGCATACTCGGTTTACATTTGGAAGAGTCAAATTTAAAATAAACAAAGAATTCGGAAAATACCAAGAAATTGCTCTGCAAATTTAGAATTTTTGCACGACATTTAACAACCATTAGTTCACATAACACTAAAATAGTGTTGTGATTGGAAATAGTATTACATTTTAAATGTACTTATTTGGAACTTACGATTTTCGATAAATTTGCTACGGACTCTCGAAAAAATTGACAAATTTCGTGTTTTTTTTTCATCTTAAGGTCTTTTCCACAGCTGCTCGGACTCGCCATAAAATCTTAAATCAAATGGTTATAAGAAATTAGGCCCAAGGTTGCGTTGCAACAACCATTTATAAAAGATCAGTGGTGGCTTGGTTGACATAGACATAGCTCGTCAATGGAACCCTCCTAAAAAAAAAGGCAGGCCCTACCTTTAAGTTTTAAATACTGTAAATGACTTTTCTTCACCTCATTGTTGGTCGTATTTCAGTCACTTAAAAAAAGTGCAAGTGACACACCTATTGCGAGTGTCAAAAAATAAACGATAAACGTGCTTATCAAAAAAATGTAATCATTGGTATTGTGATTTCCAACTATCAGTGAATGATTGACTGTCATCAACTTGTACTAAATTTCAATTTTGAATGGAGCCAAAGTGGTATTGCGATTGCCAATTTAGATAAATGTCAACTATCTAGTCAGTTGCATTGTTGTGGACGACAAAATTAGAACGCTGCAAAAGAAAAATGCTAGTTTTCTGTAAATGAGCATGTGCTCACATTTAAAATGTTTGGTCCTAGGGCATAAGTTGTAAGCAACAATAACAATGGGAGCGATTGGTTCAACTAATGATGGAAAACGAGTGCATTGCAAAGGGAATTTGTTCAAAAAGCATCTTGCAAAAAAAGTGTTAGCTTTTTTCATTAGACAGCTTCTTCTTCTTCTTTCATCCACGGCGCGAATGGCAAAAATTGCAAATGGTATGAAAATATAAGGAATACATCTTTTCTTAATTCTAATCGCAATTATTTAATGTATAAGCCGATATTTCGGACATATGTGTGCTTCGAGTACATTAAAAACTTTTAGGACCAAAGAAACAGTTGACTGTGAAAAGACTGTGAAGGTTCATTGCCAGCGCTCATTTGATTTCACCCATGAGCACATAACCGCAATTCTGTTGCAAGCTTTATGATGTTTGGTATTGATGTCCTTCTGATTGCTGGTTTTAACATCTCGTCTATTTCACCCAATAAATAGGGAAACGCTGGCTTCGATTAACGAAAATTCCTTACATAACTGAAGGGATAACTCATAAATTTGAATATTAATTACAAAGTTATGTACTCACATACCTACTCTCCTCTAGTTCTAGAGGATTAGAAGCATCCCTACCTTCTTCTCCTGAACATTTCCAAAAAAGCAGAGAATTGTTCTTTATTATCAAAAAACAATTCTATGGAATACAATTGTTTGCCCCTGACAACTGTCAAATATCATGCCGCATTCACAACAGTCAATTTACTCACAATAATCATAATTTTTATCAAATGAGTTGCACAATACCAAAAATTGTTTTGATTGACAAATTCGTCAATCGTTAATTGATTGATAATTGACACTCGCAATTGGGTTATGGGTTTTACTAAACTTTCACATTAGGTTTGTTTGACGTGCCTAGCACTAGTGCCCACTAGTGCGCACTGAGAAGTATCAGCTGATTTCCACATCTGCTAAAAACCCTGCACAACCCTGAAAACTCGGCTACTATATCGAACGGAAAATATGTTGCCCTGAAGTCTGCCAGTTTTTGAAATTGAAAAATATTTATCTTTTGCTGAACGAAGTGTTATCTTCACTTAATTTTTTGTTTATTGTTAAAAATGAATGAACTCAATTCGTTTGAATACCAAATTTATTTGTATTTACCTTTATCACGATAAACAAGTGAATGACAGCAAGCGAAATGACAGCGCAACTCAGCACTGAATTCTTGCCCCGACAAATTAACTGGGATTAGTTCAGGGCACAACTAGGGCGCCCTAGAAGTCATGTCAAAAACAGGTTTTCAGTGCCAGGGCGAGTTCAGTGCTATATCGAACACGTTAGGGTTAAACCAGTGCGCACTAGGGCCCACGTCAAACAAACCTATTCATCGCAATTTCAGGATTTGCCTGTCATATCTGATTAAAACGTCAAGTAAATGAGAGCTTCTACCTAAAGAAAACCATGTAATTAAGGCAGGAATACAATTTGATTGGATAAGATTATTCGTATTTCTAAAATGATAATAGTTCAGTGTTTTAATATGCGTGTTACCGAAAAAAAAATTATTCGTGTTTGAAAATTAAGTCCAATGAAACACTTTGGGATAAAATAGATAATTTGAAACACAATAGGGAACTAGAAATAGTTCCATTTTGAAACACCCAAGTACTGTCGAAAAACAGATAATGGTCGAAGAATGTAATAAACGAGGGGTAGGGTGCTAGTGTCACTGCCTTCTATATTGTATAGCCATCTGTTAGCTGTTTGACAAACTTTTAAAGAGTCTTATTTGGTTTTCTTGACAAGAATTTACTCAATTGATTTTCTTCTTTTCATTTTCTGACGCATGATATTATGTATTGCCAAAGTTTATAGCAGAGACAATTCTGAGACATTCAATTTCGGCCGTTACTTGCCAACAAGCTAGTAAAATTTGTGTGGGGTGGCAAATGCTAAGTGCATTAGTATTGTTACATAAAAATTCGTATTGACAAATGTCACGTAACTAAAAAAAATTCGGGTTGCATAAAATATGAGAAAATAGCTGTCAGCGTTCATAGAATTTTACCAGACCAAACTTTCATTAGTAATTCAAGAAAAATGTAGGGACACATCAAATTGATTGGTCTGTTCGCGTACTTTCCCGAGCGAAACACTAACAATCTGTCAAACATGAACAATTGAGGGAAACTCTTTCAGAGAGCTGAAAAAGTACCCAAAGTATATGAGGACCTTGCATCAAAAGGGAGGCAAGTCCAAATTTAACTTTTTGTGAGAAATCAAAAAAAACTCTTTGAAAAATTAATTACTACACGAACTTTTTAAAATGATATGCTATTAAAAAATTTGCATATTTTCACATTTTTTTAATCAAGTTTTAAGTTAAATAAACAATATAAGTAATTACTACGATTTTTTAAAGTTTGGATCTGCCCCTCATTTGCACCAAAATGTAATAAATTTGCTTCCAGATTTTGATTTATGAATATTAAAACACATAAAAGTAAGTTATTTAGTATATTTCGAACTATCAATCAATACTTGGATAGTTAAACAATAAATAAAAAAAGAAAAATAGATCATTCATTGAGAAAATTACAAATTTATAGATTGTTCATGTTAGCTTTAAACATTTAAAAAATTTACCAAAAGTAAAAAAGGCAAAAGATAGTTAAATAATAAATAAAAAAGAAAAACAGATCATTCATTGAGAAAATTACAAATTTATAGGTTAACTTCAGCCTGATCATCATCATCGAACACAAAACGGTACTGACTTCATGCAAATGACGCAATATTTTCGTTTGTTTCAATAAGGAGGCAGGTCCGGACCTGCCGCCTTTTTGCACCAAACGCACTAGAGTGGCAGATACATATTTTGCTATAACGCGCTTATTTTTAGTCGCAACTGCCTCGGTTATGCACCAAAAGATTGCTTTTTTTTCTGTTCAAATTGTAAGTGAAAAAAGCCGTTAGAGTAAAAATATGGACTTGCCCCCCTTTTGATGCAAGGTCCTCATATTAGGATAGACCTCGAGCTAATTTGGGCCACTTTTATCTTCGAAATCTAATCCATTTCACAAATAAGTATATAACATACCTTTTGCAACATATGAAACGTTCTAGGAGAACATTCGACCACCACCGATTTTTTTTTTACTTTCACAGATTTTCTTTTTCTTTGCAATTGAATTTTAAGACAGATTTTGAATTTGTTTCTTGTCAACTTTTCGCATTTGTCATATTTATCAGTACTTGCCCGTTGAAATTGTCTGAGCTGTTGCGAGCCAAGAGAAGAACTACTCGTTACTCGTTATTTAGCTCATTTTCTCTTTTTCTCTCATTTTTGATGAGACCGTGTATAGACTTTGTGCGATTGCGATCGATTTATATCGATTTCGTTCGATTTATACCGCGTACGCGAATGAACCTGATGTTAATGATATCGAAAAGGCGTTAATACATAAACATGTTGTTTCTTGTATGCAAAAGATAGTTTTACTAGCCAAACAGATCTAATTATCCGCCTTTAAATAATAACTAACCAATGGCATTCAGTAATGTTAAAGTGTGGTATTCCCGAACTCTATCACATTCCCCCATGATTGGGCGTGGTTTTCAGCATGTATTTTAAATTTTTTGTATGTCACACGGATTCTAATTGACATTACATTGATGGAAAACAAAATTTGAGAATAAATTCAGAGTGGCAGCGGCAAGAGGAGTACTAGTTGGTGGTCTCAGTATGGTTTGTCCATGGTTTGCCGTCTCAAATAATCTCCCTGAAAACTTACTCCATTTTTACCGCTTCTATTCCAATTCCAATATTGGCTTATTTTTTTAAAAAAAAGTTCCGGTGGGCAGGGCCAAGGACATTAGTTCTTAATTCGTTTAGGCGTTTAGGGTGATATACCTAGTCCAGAAGGAACAAAATTCAGTTTATGTGACTGCGCGACAGTAACTCCCAATGATGCCAATGTCATCCGCTTTTGCAGGTAACTGTACGGACTTGCGTACAATGTGGAAAAACTTACCTTATTACATTTAGATAGCGCTATAATTGTTATTAAGTTGCCAGGAATTCCAATCAATATAAATATAATGCACATTATTGACGCGAAGGTCAGAAGCTCGTCTGAATATCCCTGAAAGAGCTCGCCGGAAGATACCTTTGTGCCTAAAAGTAATAAGAATAGTTTAATTTGTTTTTATAATAGTTTGTAATTGAAAGAATGTCATCCGTTTACGCACTTGTATCAGCTGGCAGGGTGGCATTCCTGTAGGTTCCTGTATAATCGACAAGATTAGCAATTGTAGACGTGGACAGTGAGGCTTCTGGAGCTGACGTCCATGATCGTGGAATGAGATCCATTTTATAAACGGTTCGTTTGTTTTTCCTTGAGATTTCTATGTTGCTTTGGTATGATTTCACTGTGATATAATGTGCTTATCTCGTCAGTTAAAATTCAAATATGACTATTCCGGAGTTCTTATAGTTACTAATTCTATTTCGAGACGTTACAACTACATTACAATAACATTTCATTACTATTTCACTTTTAGTTATATTTAAAAGTATTTGAATTTGTATTGTATGTAAGATACAACGTTTTCTGAAATTCCAATAAAGCACGCCCTACCCAACCGCGTTACAGCATCAAACGCGAAGTATTATTCATTTTCAATAACAGATGGACAATAGTGAAATAAAAATAGAATTGGAAATTCCGTTGTTTGCGAGAGGTGGCGCAATTGAAGAAAACAACTTTGAAGCATACATAACCTAATATTTATTTCAAATTTTTTTAAGGTGCATACAAGTTTCATCGAAATGAAGAAAGACCTCGCCCAAGATAATGATTGAAGGTAGAAAAGGATATCAATTTACTTGGAAAAAGCAACTGGAGGCAGTTACCTACAGACCAGGCTAAAAAGAGAGTTTTGAGAGTTATTCAAGGCTAGCTAGGCGCTATTAACGTGATGTCAAATATTCACTCCTATTGCGATTGTCATACATCGAATTTTTGTCGTTAGGTATTTATCAGTCAATTTAAAGCATTGTGGATATTAGTAAATAGATAATTCTTGATCCCTTATTAATTTGTATTAACAAGTTTCGCTTGCGGTCGCAAATCGACCCTTCCTTTGATATGTATGTCATACTAAAAAACCTACCATATTTTTCTCTATTTATTTATTTTTTTATAAACAGATACGCGACATCTAGAATGCTAGATATCGAAATATATTCCCTCTTGAAAATAAGTTTTACTCATGATTTACATAATATGTCACTACGATCTTTTATTACGCACTGAATGTTTCGATTAAATCATGAAAATCTATTTTTTATGTGCTCCTTTTCGATTGAAAGTATAGCCAGGTTAGTCTACCTATTTTGGCACATTGTTGATCTTAGATAAGCCTTAATTAATTTTAATTCTGAAATGTTTCGTTCACACAATGCCACTGAGATGCAAATTGTCAAATAAATTTACATAGCCAAAGACAGACTCGGTAATTAGTCTGAAAAGTCCCACTTAACAATGAAGCTTATAAATTCAAAGGCTGTCCAAATTTCTGCATCTTTTGAAAAATGTATTCGCCTGGTTTCCAATATGATACTGTTGATAACACAAAAACGTAAAGTCGGATTCAGCAGATAAGAGTATGTTTGCAGCACCTCTTGGATCCGAATCCTCCTTTTGAGGAAAACAAAGGAGTTCAAGAGTTAAAACTATCTTCAGGAAAATTTCCTTCAATGGCTTAACTGCCTCGTGATGATGCTACATCTAGTTGTAGAGTCTACAAGTCTCTTCTTTTATGGGAATATCCCAACGATGCGTAGATGCTGATAAAAATGTGTAAAGTCTTTCCCAAGAAACGTTGTACTTGAAGGAGTGCTTCCCAAGAGTGAACTACACAAAGGTTTAAGGAATGGCTTGCACATCATGGCTAAAACAAAGCTTTTGGATTAATTTGCCGAGTTAATTTTTGAACTCCTCCATGAATACCAGCCATAGTCGCTGAGCCCGGCAAAGGTTAATCGTTAATGTCAAGACTGTCTTCATTAAGTTGCTTAAAGATATCGTCGGTAAGTTCTATGGCAGTCTTTCGAGAGAGAAAAACCCCTAGAAAGGATACCCTGAGCTCAATTTTGCCGTGATCGTTTCTAATGAAAATGATGAATATAAACTACTTCGCCTGGTGGATGTCTTTCACAATTTTTGTCTTCTATTCTTTCCCTAAAAGGCTTATATATTAATTAAATATTCTTCGAACAAAAACGAGTTAACACGTGTCTCATCATCTATATCATAGAATGCTCCATTCTCAACAAATGCTCCGTTAAAACTGGGTCGCGTATTTGGATATAAGTTTCACCAATTCCAAGAAATTGCCTCTACTCCGATGAATAGTCTTCTCTGTGGTCTCAAAAAGAAGGATTTTGACGAGCAAGAAACAAAAAAAAAACGTCCAAAAGCCGTCTTAGAATATCGCGCCATTTCTTTTTTTCAGGCCTGCTCGGCTTGCTTGAATGCTTCGTTTTTGCTCTTGGGCGATAATGGACGCAATTCATGCATACACATAGGTATTTCCGAAACAAATTTATTGTTTTATTTGTGTAATTGTTTTTGTTTTGTGTAAAAATAGTTATTTTGCCGTTACTGATGGCACCCCCTATTAGTCCGCCACCCGGTATATTTCACGAAAATGCTTTTTCATTTAACTGATAAGTATTTTGTACTTGGAATCATGGTTGTCACTTGAAACTAAGGTTTGTGTCCAAAATTGGGGAAAAAATTACCAACTGTAGCTAAAAATGACCAAAATAATTAAAGTCTGAAATATTTGAAATGAATGCATTTATTGTTTGTACATTCAGTGATCGTGATATGTAATCAGTGCGTTCATTTATACACGCCTTGTTGAGAACTTTGGTGCGGTTTATGGTCCGGCGGGGTCATTGGACCTTACTTTTTCGAAAATGAGGTTGGATCAACAGTTACTGTGAATGGATTGCGCTATCGAGAGATGATTAATGATTTTTTATGGTCGGAGTTGTATGGTATTGATCTGGACAACGTTTACTTTCAACAAGACGGCGCTACGTGCCACACAAGCAACGAAAGCATTGATCTTTTACGGGAATAGTTTCCGGACCGTGCTATCTCTCGAAGAGGTGATCACATTTGGCCACCGAGATCTTGTGATTTAACACCTTGCGAACAAACAAACAACAATATGTGTGGATGAGAATGAGTATCCATTGGAAAAGTTCCAATGAGAATGAGTAGAGTTGAGTTCCAATTGGAATCGATTAAGAGAACACACCAAAATCAAATGAAAAATGGTTAAAAGGAGAGTACTTTATATAGTGATCCACAGTTTTTTGTAAATATCCTTTAAAATATTAACTTTTCCACATAACAGTCCTCGGCACACATATAGCTACGAGCATGTTCTACAAAAAGGGTAAATAAATTTTTCTGTAAATCAAGAATTAAACTGGGAACCTTGTGCGAATGAAAATATACCGCATGTTGTTTGTAAATCTCAGCCTTCTACGTCAATCAGTTTCTGAGATAGACCTAGGTACAAAATTGGTCTAGTGGTCAGACAGATGGACAAAAGCGACAATAATAAGGTTCCGTTTTTTCCTTCTGGGTACGGACCCTTAAAAAAGTGTACGGAAACCTTAGATGTTCAAGTATTAGTATAATGAGATGAATTTGCATTATTTTTTTTTTTTTGTAATATGTAGTTTAGGTTAGCAGAGATTAGATTAAAAACTGTTCTTTTTTTGTTTCTATTAAAAAAAAAAACATATCCTTTTCAAATCTCTCATTGTCGTCATAAAACCACAATTTCCCAACACTTTGCAAAAAGTAGGCGGAATGAAAACGGGGAATGAACTTCCTTTGCAACAAATTTATACAAAACACTATATCCTGACATTAATGACAGCTTTAGCCTTGGTAACTGGAATAAGTATATTGCAAGTCTGCCAATTCCCATGAAAAAAAAAATAAAATGTTCAGAAGCTATTTCTCGGCGCTAAAGTTGTAAATATTAGTATAGTCCAAATAATGAGCTTTGCGGAATGTGGAAGCTCTTTAAAATAGAAAAAATGTAGGGCAAGATAAAGCCAGGCGGAAGGTAGCTCGTAACTTTATAAAATCGAAAAGGAAAAGGATCTGCTTCATTATAATTATTTCAACTGGCAAAACAATATTCAGAAATTTAAGAGTGCAATAGATTACAGCGGTTCTTCCAAATACAGCAGGACTACAATAATACTCAACCTTGAGAAACTAAAGCGGGTGTATCTCAAGGCAGTGTAGTATACTACTAGATTCACAACTATACCTATTATTTACAAATGATCTTCTATAAACTCCGTAACTTTGGCAACCTTTGCAGATGATATCCCTGAACATGCTGTAAGAGAATCAGTAAAACTATGTAGATAGTCTAAGTACCGCTTCAAAAAGCTCAAAACAATATTATAGAATGTACAGCAAAAATGACAATCAAATCTAAACTTGATACGCGTAAGTAAGTCTGTGTTAACATAACACGGTCCTCGAACCCCTTGATTGCTCAAACGACTGGCTGAAATCCAATGAAGACAGCCGATAGCTGGTTATTCAGTGGGGTCTTATTGTACTGACAAGTTATTCTAAATTCTCCCTCATGTAATCAGTTCTGTACTGTCGTGTGATGATTATAGAAAACCTCTTTAATACTAAGCTGTTATTTGCAACATTTTCCAAAATCATAAAAGTTATGTTCTGCCTTGAGACTTTCATTTCGACGATATGTCAGCCTTGATGAGAACTCATTATAGCTTACTAAAACAAGACCAATAAGAATTTATTAGGTACAGATAAGGAAAGCACTCGTCGTCAACTTGTAGATATACGAGTACAACTCTTATCGGCACAATACGCATTTTTGGGTAAACGAGTGACTTTCTGAATCACTTTTCATTTCACTTGCATGTTAAACAAAAATTAACACCGTTTAGACATTTGCGATCACTGTGAACGAATACGCTGCAATTACTGCACGAAATTGCACTGCAAAATCAAATATTTTAAAAATAGAATCTATTCATCTTCGGCAAAAAATACTAAATAACCAATTACCTCCGAAAAGTAATTAATTTACTTTTCTTTTGTTTACAAATCAACCACACACATCCAAGATACCCTACGAAAAACACTTTGCTATTCATCCGTTTCATAAACAAAACAAAAATAAAATAAGGAATCACAAGCGAACCAAAATCAAGATCGCCGAAAAGCGATTGGGTAGGTAGATCTACACTAATATACATCTATCGTGAACACTTTATTTTGGAAAATAGAACACAATTCAAACGAAAACCAATTTGAAAGTTGTTCGCGCCCATCTTCGCCGCCTCGTCCCTCATGTCACTGTGATCCGCTGCCACTCCCAACGTTAGCACTGTACCGATCGGTTGCTGGAATTTTATTTTCTTCTTTTTTTACGTTATGTTCTTGTTAAACTCATGTATGTTCTATTTAAAAAAAAAAACGTTTTTTTCTTCACTCTCTAGAATCGAATGATTTCTAATTCATTTCCCGTGTTTTGAATTGCTTTTACCCAGTGCCGTATGCCAAAAACGTCACTTTTTAAGTTTCCGACAGCCGAAAGAAGTTGCATTTTAATGCTACCAGTTCGGGCAAGAAATTAGTACTAAATGTATTTCCAATAAAATTGGTTTTTGAACCACTTCACTATTCCACTTTCCAAGAGGTTGTAAAAAAGACAACAAACGATAAGGCGACTTTAAGAAACAAACTTTAGATACGCTGATAAAAGCACACTATGTATTTATGTACTAACAAATAATGCGAATATTATATTGAGTTACTAGTCTATAGAATTTAAATCAAAGTTGTGTTCCATCCTCACATCACAATAGCCGACCCGACCTGGGATAGAAGTGAAAGTAGCACCAACTGCAGAGAAAGTCAATACTCTTTACTGTATTCTATGTTATATCGGATAATGAGTGAGTATACTTTTGAGTGCGTTTGTTAAAAATAGATTCTGAAACTGCTGATGCTGTTGCTGGAGCCTGAACAGTATACCAGTCAGCGATAAGGATAAATTGTATTATAGTCAGCGGTGGAAGCGATGTTTTTTAAGATGCTGGAGTGGAAATGGAAGCACGAGGGCAATCTGCAGACCGAGCATGGGTACACCTAAGGTCTAAGTATGATGCGCGAGTTTTGTAAATAAAATTCGTTTCTTTTAATTTTATTTTTTTGTATGAACTTTTATTTTATATTTCTGTTCGTTTATAACTGACATGAAATAGTTGAAGAATGACCAAAGACTCAAAACTGAAGACTAAGGACTAAAGAAATTATTTAAGAAAGACTGACTTATACTTGACTCGACTCCCGATATTTATAGCTTTAGGGATGTTGTTTTTATCATCTCAATAAGATAATCGATGGAGGACAAAGAAATGTTAATTAAGCAGAAGACGTTTCGATTGAACACAAAGTATGCCATCAAGCATCTTTGTATTTTAAAGGGCAAACGTTTCACAAGTGAAACTAAAGGGCCTTGTGAGGAAAGAGGTGATATCTCTGTCAGAGACATAACTCGCGAATATTTAGTCTCCCAAACCTACACAACCTATACACTACTACATTGCATTGCAAATTTCATTTAATCTGATTTTTTAAAAGCAGGTTTAATGTAATGAATAATTTAAATAATGCGTTCTTGCAATTTAAGAAAATCCTTGAACGCGCGATTTCTATGTTTGTACCAACTAAACACGTAAAAAGATCTTATAAACCTGCATGGTGTAATAGGAGTTTATCTAGATTGAATAACTATACGTTTAAGATGTGTAGACAAAGTAAAAACGATCCATCTCTGCGTCATGAATTTTTGCGTTTGAAAAAAGAGTACGATTCTTTGAAGAAGTTCGTCTACAAGAACCATGTTAGGACCATTGAAACTAATATAAAACGTCGTTCTAAAGCTTTCTGGGCGTTTCCGAATACTAAAAGGAAATCTTAATGGATGCCTTCTTGTATGTCACTGAACGGAATTTCTAGTTGTAATGTAAGGGAATTTGTAACATGTTTGCAGAATTTTTCCGGTCGAATTTTTTTAGAGAGCAAATTAATTGCAGCTTCTCGGGTCAATCTGAGCATATAACTGACCTAGGTTTTATTTCCTTAACAAATGATCAAATACTCTCTGAATTGGCATTACTTGATTCGAGTGTCCCGATAACTATCCACCATTGTTATTTAAAAATTGCAAACATAGCCTAGTTGATCCACTAAAAATTATAATTTATTATTAATTTATTTACTTTATCTTTATATACTGGTGAGTTTCTAGACTGTTGGAAATATTTGCTCATAACTTCAATTTTCAAATCGGGTTCAAAGAGATGTATCGAGGATTATAGACCTATAGAAAAGCTAAAGTATTCGAGGCAGCTGTTAAGAAGAGGTTGTACTCAGTTGCTAGCAACTATATTTCTGAACTTCAGCACGGGTTTGTAAGTAGAAGATCAACCGCTACAAACTTGGTTATTTTTACCAAGTTTGTATACTGTCTTAAAAATATTGAAAAACGTCTTCAAGTAGATTGCGTGTGTACTGATTTTTCAAAAGCCTTTGATGGTGTTCAGCACATTGTTCTTTAAAATAAACTTGAACTTCTTGGAATTCATTCTAGTATCACAACTAATCACAAACAATTTGTTAGAATTGGAGCAGCGTTTTCCCCAAGGAAGTCAAACTGGTGCTCTTCTATTTCTGCTTTTTATCAATGACTTACCATCTTTCGTATCAAGCTCCAAATGTCTTCTGTACGCATAAGATCTAAAAATCTACAAGAAATTAAACTGTATGTCAGATGTCTTAGCGTTACAAAATGATTTAAGCCGTTTAAATGACTGGTGTGTTCTTAATGGCCTTTATTTTAATATTAAGAACTGTTCGGTTCCTACTTTAGTTCGCTACATTTTTTAATTATAAAATACATTGAGTAGAGTTTCAGACCAAAAAGACTTGGGGGTCATTTTTGACTTCATATTGCATATTGACTTCATAGTTGGCAGAGCTAATCAAATGATCCATATACACTTAAAACTCTCTATAATACCTTGACTCGTTAAAATTTAGAATACTGCTGTCTTGTTTGGAATCCTTTTTACCGCAATGCTGAATTTCGCATAGAGACAATTCAAAAAAGGTTTATATTTACTAGGTAAGGTACGCTCTAAGAAAGTTCGACTGGAATAATAATTTTCCAACCTATGACGACAGATGTTCCTTAATAAATTTGAAACCTCTTTCTAAAAGAAGGATGTATAATTCCGCAATGCTTGCTTATGACGTCTAAACTGGCCACATTGATTGTTGGTTTTCGCTGTCATTATTTAATGTACGAGTATATATGCTCCTTATCGTGTTCTTCGACCTAGGGAACATTTTGTCTTTATACCACCTAGGCACAGAACAAATTATGGTCTGAAAAACCTAATTGATTTCAATATGAGAGGGGAACATTGTGAATCTGTTGTTTTAGGTAAATTACAATTTGTAACAATGATCGCATTCTTGTATAAATTATTGCAAAGTAATCTAAAATTGGGGATGGGTAATGCGCCAAAAATGCTAACCGTTCGTATCTACATTAGGCGTTTTTCTTTTTGAGTTCAGAGCTGAGCACTGAACTGAGCTCGAGCATTATGAGCGCGCTCTGAACCAAGCGTTCTGATCTTTTTTTGGTTTTTTCTGTCAAATGTGACTGGAAGTGTGCTTGTACATGTGTAATCAGCTTTTTCCTCAGGCTGCTCAGTCAATTTATTCTGAGCTCATAGAGCGCGAGTTACGATTTACACACAACACCATACTATTTGGATGTAGAACTACATGAAAGAGGGCCTCTGCACTACTACTCAACGCACACGGAAACTCTTATCTAAGTTGCTAAAACATAAGTCTCCAAACCTGTAAATTATACATAACATAATTATAAAGATTGAATCATTTATTTCATATCCTACACTCTCTGGCTCTCGATGTAATAAACCGTTTGCAATGTACTTTTGTTATCACCTAAAAATGATTTCGGCAGAAAAGTCGGAGCTTGTTAGTTATACAATAAAGACTTATTTTGAATTTAGATTCCTTGTGTAACTGTCCAAAAAGAGGAAAAGTATAACTCGCGCTCTGATCGATCATGCTCTGAACGAAAAAAGGCACACAAATTTGAGCTCTGATGTGTCTGAGCTAAAAAAGAACCACAAAATTTTAGTATAACAGTTCAGGTTCTGCTTTGAACTAAAAAAGAAAAACGCCTATTAGGTCTGTTCCTTTACCTTTGTAGTAAAAATGGAAGACTGTCAAAGCGGTGACACTTACGAAAAAGTTAGGGAACGCTTTTGTATTTAGTAATGTATGAAAAATGGCAGTTACATAATTCAAATATTCAAAAAAGTGGTACGAAAAGTCTGAACTTGCTAATTTACTAAGAATATTAGTTATATCATCTAAGTAGCGATGAAAGTTATCTGAAATTAGTCGATCTTCTTCTTGATGAATTGCTCCTTGCTACAGCGAGGAAGAATTTCGTTGCCACTTTCGAAAAGAATCTGGAGGAGAACATTAATTTTTATTTTACCGCCTGTTGATACCATTTTAATACGCAAAAAATTAAAACAAATGTACGCATTTATGGCAAATAGGCCAACAAATTTCAAATCAGCTATTAATTGTAAGGTTACTGACAGCCTTTGCAATTCTTACACCAGGAAATTTGTTGAGTAAAAATTCGTAAGATTCTCAGTGGAGAGGGGTAATATATTGCTCTCTCGACGACGCTCTCTTTTACGAATTTTTCGAGTTAATGAACAGCACTGAGTGAAAATTCGTAAGATTTAAATGTAAAGGAACAGACCTATTATGCTAGAAAACGCTACCTATTTTTTTCTTATTAGGTACCCGGGTGATTAATTTGCAATAATAAGGAGCACGACAAATGAGACAAGACATTAACTTCTATCGCCAACTAGAATGTTTGTTTATGTTTGCAAACTCACTACGTTTGAGCAAAATTAGACACAATTACACGAACTCAATAGAAAAGTATACATACAAGGTTAGCACTCATCTGGACAGTAGGATTTGCATATTATGTCGAGAGTGTCTCTACTAATTACCTATATTATATACGTCTAATACCCTAACAAAAGCCAAAACAAAATAACTTATTCGCAGGAATTCCAGTCTCCAGTTGGGTTGTCATTTCTGATAAAATGTCGTTGCATACTAGGGAGCAGCGTTTATTGGATTTTGTTGCTAAGGTACACAAGGAATGTCTGATTACTTACTGTGAAGCAGTGTTAATGTTGGTTAACTTTGTAAATAAATTCGTTGGACTGAAAAAAGAATACGTTTTGTAAATTTTATACATTTAAAAATTGTAGCCGCTCCAAATTGCCGCCCGGGGCCTGTTCCCCCCCTTGCTACCACCTCCTCGCTACGCCACTGCCGCCAGGTCAGTGTTTTTCAAAGTGTGGGTCGCGACCGCTAAGGGGGATTTATAGAAGAAATCTTCGAATTTCTTGGGTCGACAGGATCACGAATGAAGAAGCGTTAAGACGTGTAAGGATGAAAAGGGAAATACTCATTACAATTTATTCAAGAAAGGAAACTTCAATATCTGGCACATATAATAGGCTAACATCGGTCACAAACTTGAGAGAATGGCTTAGGCCCGTTTGCTGATACTACTCATAGCGATTTAAGTTCTACTTAAATACTTTATGGGCTACTTTTTCTATGTCATAAACTGTCACATAAGACTTTAAGTGGAACTTAAATCGCTATGAGTAGTATCATCAAACGGGCCTTAATCATTTTACGATAAAAATCTTATGAGGATAGTGACAAACAAACAAGTATTAGCATCGATGATTCAAAACATCCGGAACGGAGTGAAACCCCTTAGAAGAAGATATATTAATGAGAGGGGTAGGCTTGTCTTTTGTTGACTAATTTGTCAAACTGTGGAGTTATTTTGGAAACGTTTACAATTAAATCGTTTTCGAGTTGCACTCTTTTTCTGGCCTTAGTCTTTATGTTGAGCATTGAAGAAAAAGTAAGCTCACACAAATAGGATGTAGCAAACGACACTTATAACCTGATACCTTCTCTTGCAAGGCCTGGGTACTCGTTCCTTCTTTTAATCAAGAAAACGTCGATCCTCTGCGATTGAAACTCCATTTTAAGCATTCCATTCGCAGAAAGCTCAACCAGTTTTTCCCTCTCTTGCATATTGAGATCAGCTGAATGTATATGGTTATATAAAGAAAAGGGTTGAGTATCCACCTTCGCTTATTGTCTGATTCAGATTTGCCGGTTAAGTAGCTTATCAGACGATTTTGTAAATTCCCATACGGCTCATAAATCCATAACCATACTAGGAGTATAAGCACGAACATTCATTGTTTGAGTAGCTGAAACTTCTTGAATAATCTTCTGCATGGATGGAAACGATTCAAACGCCATATTTTGGGAGGTAGTAATGAATATAATGGCAACTTGAATCAAATAAGTACACACAGGTTTTTTTTTCACAGTTAACACACGAACATCAGCGGAATCAATCGTTTTTTTTTCGAATTGTGAAGCTTAGTATATTGCTCGAAAAAAACTAAATTTTAGCTGTTCTCCAACTTTTCTCTCCTTACATCAGCTAAAATGCTAGCTAAATTTTGACATAGGGTACGCTGTGAATAAGTGTCACAGAAAACGGTTTTTTTTATTTTAAGTATCTCCGAAAAGTTCAATTCTCTCTTATTTACACCATTTCAGATTCTAGGTACTTCTCCTCTACCTCGTTATTAAGAAAGCTCATCCTTGCTTACTTTCCGCAAAAAAAACACAGCAGAACACAACGATCTGTCAAAATTTAGCTTGAGACAAGGTGCCGACCCATTAAATTGACACCTACATAAAGTACAATCTGAAACAAAAGTTTGATTATTTAGCTCGAGCTTCATATCGCTTGGCTTAAGGGATTCGCATGAATTTAGGTCAGTATTTTGAATGGGAGTTCAATTTTAGCTCGAGCAGCGTACCAAGCTTCAGGCACAACAGAGAAATGCGCAATATAATTTTCAGAAAATCAACCAGAGAGATCATTCATTTCTTTACTTTAGGCCAGTTGACAATTTTCACAGCGTCATATGTTGCAAGCCCGAAGGATATGCACAAATATGTGCAGCACTAAATGATATAAATGTGCTGCATTATGGAAGCCCCGAATCATTCATCACATTTATCTGCAATCGTTAGGCACAACATTTTGTTCAACAGCGTTGCTGGATGAATTCGATCAAATGGCAGAAGCGAGGATTGCCACATGCCCACATTCTGCTTTGGTTGATTGAGAAAATCTGACCGGACCAAGTCGATTCAATCATTAACGCTGAAGTAGGTAGCCGATCAAGAAGCCGGGAATCTACGTATGAAGTCGCAACTATGCGTTGAGTCCAATTTAATTTCAAAAAAGTTAATAATTTAATCAATTTAAAGCGGCACGAAGTTCGCCGGGCAACCTAGTATTATATAATAATTTCCTTTTCTATTAGACATAATTTCAAAACGAGTGAATGCACACAAAAATTCTTACGTAGACGTTCGATGGGCGATTTTCTTTCATGTTTAATATGAACAATTCAGTCTTTAAAATTTTTTTCGTTTTAATTTTATTTTTGTCCACTTTTTTTAAGCTGTCCCTCTTTTTCCCCTCAATCTGGGACCACTGGCTCATTGGCTCGGTGGTTAGTTTGCCGAACTACAGACCAACGGACACAGGTGCAATTGCATCGAGTTTTTTTGTCCACTATGCCACGCTTACGGAACGTTTGACATAAATTCGAGAGCAAAATATCTAAAGAGAGCTGTGCGATATAGCGATTCGAATGCTGCGTAGACATTTCTAAATGTTTGTACATAATAATGTTTTAGGTAATGGAGATGTCATCTAAATTTCTTCCCTATATACCCAGCTTTATGAAGAAAATCATCAGAAGGGGAAAATAACCTAAACAAGAACCAATTTAGTTGCTTCAGAAACGGAATTCAACACATTTCAAAGGAAATCGGAAGTGAATGTAAACTTTCCCATAAAAATATTGGGGAGCAGAGGGAATCTTTTTAGATATTGACGATTGAAAAACTTTGGTGGCAGGTGAATGTGGTTTTTCGTTTACCCAGGACCAAAAACTATACATATGTAGAGAGAAGCTTCTGTGCACCTACCCGATATTCCCCGCTAGTTTTTGAAGTATTATTATTGTAATATTATGTAATCTTTTATTGAAAGTCTGCTGGGAATTGGCATTTGGTACAATTGATTTTGTGTGAAAAAGGGAAGTGAGTTAAGGAAATAATATTACGCAGAATAGAAAAATTTTAATTTCATAAAAGTCTATTGCTTCTTCCATTGTGAGAGAGCTTTCGGAGAATTAGATGCTAGAAAGTGATAGGCATCTTCTTAAGGGTTTTCCAATAATTAGAGGTGTTATTGTGAATGACCCGCTATTTCGGTAGCTGTCACTTTTGAAGCTTTTATTCTTTGAAATTTGACAAGTAGAAACTACGCCATTACTAAAAATGGAACGATACACGCTTCAACAACGCATTGAAATTATTATTAAAATTCACTACAAAAATGGTGAAAATTTTGTCACAGTTTGCATTTTTTGGCCGTCGTGAAGCACCCTGTCGGACCGGAATGCAGAAATTGGTGGAAAAATTCGAGCTGTTGGCAGAAGTTGGTGATGTGAAGAATAAATCCCGTGCACGTCGCTCAAGAACAACTGAGAATATTACTGCTGTAGCCCAAAGTGTTGAAGAAAACCCAGGTTTGTTCATTCCTCGTCGTTCTTTGGAATTGGGCATTCCACAAACGTCATTACACCGTATTTCGCATAAAGACTTGGGTCTTAAGGCTTATAAAGCTCAGTTTACACAAGAACTCAATCCGGCCGATCATCAACGACGTCGTGTCTTTGCTGATTGGGTCCTTGAAATGCATGAAAATGATCCGGAATTCCATCGAAAAATCATCTTGACTGATGAGGCCCATTTCCACCTCGGTGGCTACGTCAACAAGCAAAATTGTCGCATCTGGGCGTCTCCATCCTCAACGTGTGACTGTTTGGTGCGGTTTATGGTCCGGCGGTGTCATTGGACCTTACTTTTTCGAAAATGAGGTTGGATCAACAGTTAGATACGGTGAATGGATTGCGCTCTCGAGAGATGATGAATGATTTTTTATGGTCGGAGTTGTATGGTATTGATTTGGACAACGTTTACTTTCAACAAGACGGCGCTACGTGCCACACAAGCAACGAAAGCATTGATCTTTTACGGGAAAACTTTCCGGACCGTGCTATCTCTCGAAGAGGTGATGACAATTGGCCACTGAGATCTTGTGATTTAACACCTTGCGACTTCTTCCTTTGGGGCCACGTGAAAGATAAGGTCTACGCCAACAGCCCAGCGTCGATTCAAGACCTCAAAGATAAAATTCGTGAGGCTATCGAGGACATAGGGCAGCCACTTTACGATTTGGTTATGGAAAATTTCATGAAAAGGATATGGTCCTGTATGCGTGCTCATGTTGGACATTTGGCTGATGTTGTTTTTCATTATTAGCGGCATACCTTCCTCTTTATTATGAAATAAACAGCCGATCATTTTTTCTTTGAATATCAAAATAACACCACCTGCAAATTGTCAGCCGATCGTTCTAATGCTGGATAAAGTTGAAGTTTAGGAATTCTTACTGAAATTTAAAAATTAAAGCTATCTGATTAATTAGCATTGCGTTAGTAATATAGTTCTACATTAAGTGAATACGTTTTTGTGTACATGCTTCTATGTGGATTTCTTGACTCGATAGAGGTTCAGTTGAAAACGTAACTCATCAACTTTTTCAGTTCAATCATGGAAGGTGCTACGTCAGTCACTTACATTCACTGTTGCCGCTTGAAAATAAAGTTTGTGTCCAACATTGGAAATAAAAATGACCAACTGTAGGTAAAAATGACCAAAACCAGTATCCAGTCATCTGCCAATAAATTGTCAAATGAAGGAAATGAATGCACTCAGTCTTTGTACTTTCAGTGATCCTGAATCTGAAATCAGTGCGTTCAATTAAACACATTTACATTAGACGAAAAGAAAAGCGCTTTAGTTTGCATTAAAATTAAAGTAACAAAATTACGAAATGAATAAAAAATGCCAATGTGACCAAGAGAAAAAATTATGACCAAATGACCAATTGGGCAACCGTGGTTGTCGCACATGTAGATTGTATAATATAATCTTTCTTTTGCATATACTCATTATTGGCAATAGACGTTATTATACGGGGGTTTCCCCCATTTGTTCATTACTTACCGCTCAGCCAACAATCACGTGAGGGTTGCAACTTTGGAAATAAATTTTATGTAAGTAAAAAGAGTGTTTATGTAAACTAATGCTATTTACTAACGAAGTAAGTATATTTCTTTGAAATTTCCGTGAAAGTATTCAGAAAAATAATGATAGCATGTTGATTTATTTGTTTTAGAAATAAACCGCGGATATTACTTCAACAACCAGCAAAAATGGAAAAAACATTGGGGCATCGAATCTAAAGTTAACCCCCAGGTTAAACACAGGTGCTAGTCATAAAGAATTTGGCAACTCTGTTTAGTTAGATCCGAGTCTTACGTGTATTCTACTACAAATCTATTACATAAATACTTTCTGACAGCAAAAAGTCATAGGGACTTACAACTTGTAGTTTGTGTTTTGTTGTGATTCTGGTTTGGTTTTGGCGTTTTTTTTTTTAAACCAAAAAAAAGGCATGCATTTTAGTGCAAACATAATTATGTTTTGTGATATAAACAAAAATTATAAAATTACAGATGAGCGGCAAAGAAAATATCAGAAGAGCAAGAGAACAAAACTCGTCGGAAGCAGAAAAAGAAATGCTGCGTGAGTTGGTCAAAAGGCATTTAAATGTTGTGGACGATAATGTTAACATGATATCGAAAAAAACTGCAAAAATTTTTGACTTGTTGTTTTTCTTGCGTTAAGACTTGAAGGCTTCCAGATAAAGGCAAGCCTCTCTTGGATGGTGTGTCTTGAATGTTACACAAATCAATTATTATAGTTCATAAAAGTCTTCATTAGTCAATGATTGAAACGGATCGATTCGGGTTCTGTCGCGCTTTAGTCTTTTAGTTGGTGGTACCATAGCAATATCTTTCAAAATATCAAAATCTTCCTCAATGTTGTAATCCACCGACATTTTTCATTTACTTTTTTTTAGTAAATAATTACGCGCTACGTCATTTTATTTATTGTAAGCCAAATATGAGATTATTTGCGAAATTCTTAAATTTTCTTTTTGTTCACTTGGTTTTGACGTAGTTAAAAAGAACTTAAATAAACGTTCTGTCGTGTTTAATGTTAGACTCGAGTTTTTCGTTTAGACATGGGTTTAAATTGTCTATGAATAACATAAACTCCGGTTTAGCTTAGTTATAACATAGCAATAGCTTATCAAAGATCTATGAATATGCCCCATTATCTTTAAAAAGAAAAACTTGGTTTTGGACGACAGTCAGCTTTCATTTCTCGGTGACGTAACCTTGCCATGTGGTAAACTGCAGCAAGAAATGCCAATTAAATTTTGTGTGTATTTAATGATTAGACGTATACTTCAATTTATAGGCATTGTTTTCTTTATGTCAATGACTCATCTGCCAAGGGTTAGGAGCCTTGAGCAAAATCGATGGAAGGTACCCATTCAAATACATTTTAATTTAATCCCTATTTTTCTATAGTTGTATGTATCCACGTTTGAATAAACAGAATCGGCCTTAACGATTACACGTTTGAATAAACAGAATCGGCCTTGCCGATGCCACGTCTGGCAGCTTACGCAAAGAATCCACACTTTCCAAACTTGAACTATTTTTGTATTCCCACGGTCGGTGTTGCTGTTTGTTGTTTGATTAAAATCGAAATTTGGCACTTTTTTCGAGAGCCTGTACAATTTTTTGCTATATTATCTACTTTTTTTATTTGAATAGGTAAGGCCTTCCCAATTTTTTTCAGAAATTGATATTTCTAAATAAGTACGTTTAAAATGTAACATAACACTCTTATATTGGCATGCGAATTAATGGTTGTTAAATGTCATGCGAAAATTCTAAATTTCCAGAATAGCGTCAGAAATGACACCTTTTCCTCTCACCTTTTTTGGACGTTTCAGAATTCGGCGTCCGCCATTATGTTTATTTTAAATTTGACTCTTCGAAATGTGAACTAAGAATTCAGGCAGGTTTTTCTTGACTAGATTTATCGACTTCCCCTCCATAAACGTCAACTGCAAGAACTATTCACGTGACTAGTCTGTGCCAATAAAAACTAAACTATGAATCCGAACGTCCCCATTTCCTTGGGCTAGTTGTTTATTGCTGACAGATGGTTTTCAAATCGTTCAAATGCTAATTTGTAACTGATTTTTTACGTGATTTCATTTATATTCTGTGCTTGTATACCACTCAAATAGATGTAAGCAAAAGAATTGAACTCTTTAATTTCTGCAAAAAAAGCAATTCAAATCTTTATCTTTAATATAAATTTGTGCTTTGTTCTACTGCTATTTAAATATTCCCGTCTAGACAAAAATTCCATTTTTCAAATTTCTGGTTGCACGCGTTAATTTTATTTTTGGTTATAATTCATTTCGGTGAGTGAATTCTCTCACAATGAGAGAAATGTGACATATTGCAAAATGCCAATATTGAACCAGAAAGTAAGGGAACAGACCTATTGTTTTACTTATTGGTAATCCGCGATAATTCGAAAATTTTTCGAACCCAAAATTGTGACCTACAAAACATTTAGTGTGAAGGTTAAAAATGTTTATTAGTAAGGTCAAATATACATATTTTTATAATGGCTATGGGGGTTAGTTCCCTTCGGTTATTACCAGTAAACAAATTTTGGTTCGGCTCCAAATTTGAGTCGTTCAGAATGGCTATATTTTCCCTACAAATTTCACAATTGTGAGCTATTATTTATATTGCATAGTTGATCAATAAATAAACCCATCCCATAATCATTACTCGATACTAAAAATAATATTTAATATCTACGCTAGACTTTACGAATTCACAATGGCTAAATTTTCAATATAAAACTACCCATTGTGACCTACTAAATATTTAGTGTGAAGGGTAAAAACCATTATTATTAAGGCCCCTTGTGTATTGAACTGCTTTTCGATAGAACTCTACAATAATTGTACTGCTCAATTAATAGGATTTATTTCGTTAGCTCGACAAATTAAATAACCTATCCCTCTAGACTATACCTAGACCTTCTCTCAACAAAACTCGAATATTCTCCTTAACGTGGATCCAAATAAGGGGCCGAGAATGCCTAAAAATACTTATTTTACCTACCCGCAGATAAATAGTTCGATAATTCCGTTCCTGATAATTAAACAAATCTACCCCTTTTCACAATGCGAGAACACCCATCTATGTTCAACTGCCATTTCGCGAGTAATGATGAATTCATATATAGGTACATATGTAATTTATATAGCCATAATATCCCATCGACAGATCCGAATTCGCGTTAAGTATCTTGTTCGCCTCCCATAGTTCAATTATTACACTTAGGTACACATCATCACAAATAATAAATGGTGTAGATGTTCGCATCATAGTGGTCGTTTGGAACGCAATGAGGGCCATGGGGCGCTTAATCAAAGACAATAAACAACAAATAAATAGGCGCTGTCGCTTCATTAGAAACCTAGCATAGCGCTCCGTGCATGTGTATGAGAGTGTATCTCGGATTCTTTTAGTGTATCTATTGACATTGCTGGTGTAGTGCATTCGATTAATATCTGTTACTATAGACTCCCGGGCTAGACTGGCAACATCAAGTAGAACGACACGAACGCAACAAGTCATTAGTCACTTCAACTTAACTCACATTGCCTGGTTCGGTAGTTTATCGTTGATGTATTGGAATTGGACGATACATTCGTACGCTGTTCTCATAACTAAGCTGGGCTTCCGCCCCGAGGTCCGACCGACACCGACTCCGACGAGTTCCGATCCGATGCGAAACCGAATTCGAATTGACTCTCTTTATCTCTCTGGGCGCTCTGGCGTCGCATTCTCTGGTAAAGTGTCATCACGATCGGTTGTGACTTGTGTTGTGGTTTCTGATAGATAAAAGGTTAGTCATTTCTCTCCGGAAAACGATTTCAGTTTGATTACCTATGATGAAAATGTGTTCGTGTAAACAGAGCCGTGAGACCCCGTCTCAAGAACAAAATAGTCCGTAGCTTAATTCAGTGGTTATCTTGTGCATAACATATAGGAAGACACGCGTGTGGGTGATCATATTGCAGCGGTGAGATACCCTTTCGTTATTTACTTGTTCTAATAATGGAAGTCATAAGCTGGAAATTTTTGCTTCTCTGTGCGTTTTATTTCTTCCTATTGAAAATGAGTAAAAACCTATATGAAAGTTTTTCCGCTGAAAAAATAGACTGATTGTGCATTTGGTGTCGTGACGTTCTAACAATTCAAAATTATGTGCAGTGCAGTAAACCTTATGATTTATATAGTCGTAGTACCATAAAAAGTGCATGTTTGAATTCAACACGAAACAGCAATAGCTACTTATTCGAAAATATAATCGCGGATTTACTATTGGATTAGGTACTGACAGACGAAGAGACAGCCACAACTCATCACGAAGGTGGAGAGGTACGGAAGAATTTATTCAATTAGCACTGGTTGGCACACAGTGTTTTGCTACAAGGTGAGTAATGCCAAACAAATAAATAATAAAAATAATTTGAATGTGATCTCTGTTTTCTGAGTGCCGCCAACCGGTCATGAAAGCTGAAACACTTTATTGAAGTACCTAACTAAATATGTTTACTAGGTTTCCAGTTTATAGTGCAATCGACGCATATTTCTGCTTTGCCCATATTTACCTTTCCGGTCTACATAATGTATAATGTATGTATCCGCACGTTCTTATTCGAATAGGTATTTCTGGGTAATCGACTTAATCACACAGAAATATTTATTCTTGAAAACCGTGAAATTTGCGTTTTAAAATCGATGCCAATACTCGACTCGTGTTGTTTTGTATCTGCTAGGTGACCTGTGTCTACTTCGTCAGAGCAGACTGCATTTTTTTCAAACAGGTTTAAGTTTAACTTGCTGATTGTTGTGAATTGTTGGTTAATGGTAATTAAATCGCTGGATGACGCATGCGTTCGCCAGATACATATTTTGTGGGAAATGAATGTACTGTGTGGGACACCAGGTATAGATATAAAAGTGTAACAAACCACAACAAAGGCAGTTTTTAATTAAAATGTGTGTTTTTTTTTTTTTTTTTTGAAATTTGGTCCCCATTCGTAATTGAGGACATATTGGCTAGGCTTATCCCAGATCGAACTTGTTTAGGTATAATAATATTCGGATTCAATTTTGTTGTCCCGACATTACTTACAAATACGCAGCACCTGCAAAATACGAGAGCGACAAATTGAAATGTTGATGTGTGGCCGAATATAAGTTTTGATTACTGTCCTGACTCTTGAGTCTCGTATGTAGGCACATTTTTAATTGGTCATAGAAGTAGTTCCAGTGATAAAATGGGAAATTTTGCGTAAAGCTATGGAGAAAGTTTTGGAAACTTAATAAACTAAAATTAACAGCCTAGGCGGTTGTAGTTTTAAAATATGATTTAAACAAATTGCCTAGTTCCCTATTGGTTTTTCAATGCTGGGAAGTGAAAAATTAACGGGCCCTGAAATAATGAAATTATTGGCTGTACAGAGAAACCCTTTCAACTTTGCTTTGCAACATTGCTTTTATTGTAAATGTGTAAAACTATAGGCGTGTTTTTTTGAGCTTCGATCTCAGCAAAGCAAAGAATAGTAGGATTTTCAACTACGCTCTACTTGACACTTGGAGAACTCACTCGTAGTTGTTGTAATTGCGTGCTGAAAATCCTACTTTACTTTGCTTTGATGAGATCGAAGCTCAAAAAAACACGCTTGATGCTACAGGGTCCGCGAACTTCTTTTTTTTTTGAAAATGCTATGCAAAAAAATTCTGCTGAATATTTTCTCAAAATTTCTTTTTTTATTTAAAAGTACAATCCTTCCGGTTAATAAAGGAAAATAATTTCATTCAAATGACTGCCTCGGCTGGCCATGCAGTAGCCTACACGATCGGTCCAATTTTTAAGCACATTATCGATTTTGTGCAGCTGTGTTTCACCAATGGCTTCACGAATATTGTCCTTTAAAGCGTCAATTGTCTCTGGCTTGTCGGCGTAACACTTATCTTTTACGGCACACCACAAATAATAGTCCAACGGTGTTAAATCGCAGCTCCGAGGTGGCCAAACGACATCAGCTCTGCGGCTGATAATGCGATCTTCAAAAACAGGGCGCAAAACATCGAGTGTAGCTTCGGCTGTGTGGCACGTAGCGCCGTCCTGTTGAAACCAAATGTTGCCAATATCCTTCTCTTCGATTTTTGTGAACAAAATTTCGTTCAACATGGCCCGATAACGATCGCCATTGATTGTAACGGCCACTCCTTGCTCATTTTCGAAGAAAAATGGCCCAATTATGCCTCCGGACCAAATTCCGCACCAAACAGTGACTCATTTTGCGTGTATCGGCTTTTCAATGTATGCGTGCGGGTTTTCTGTGCCCCAAAATGCGACAATTTTGCTTGTTTACATACCCGCCAAGATGAAAATGAGCTTCATCTGAAAAAACGCAATCTTCGCACACATTCTGCAACATTACCATGATTTTCAAAGTAATGTCGCAATACTTCCCAGTGTTGTTCAAGCGTATACACAACCATATTCGTTCAGCGGGAGGATAAAATTAATTATCTGTCAAATCAGACATGAGCTAAGTGTTACCATTCGCGAAATAAGCACTAGTTGAAAAAAAATGGCGGACCCTTTATATAGCATTTTTGAAAGCCTAAAATCTGTTCTTTCATAATATTTTTAAATCAAGTTAATGGTTTTGAAAAAAATACTTTTAAATTTAAGAAAAATAAATTATAAAGAACATCGACATAGTGAACATAGAAACTAAATTTGTTTCTAATATTAACTGCCCCTTATATTAATTCCTAATCGACCGCTGAAAACCCATTGAATTATGTCCTCTAGTTTTTGAGGAAATGGAAAATTACTTTTATATGTTGCTCCGCTCAAAGTAAAGGGTCATTCATTTTTCGTTTTCGAAAGTAAAGCTCAATAAAACACACAGCGTTACATTTTTTATGTTAATTTTATTTCACTATAAAGCTTGGACTTTGCCATTAAGTATCTGAAAAACATTATCATTCAAATGGAGGCCTCGGGAAGATTCGCAGCATTCGATTCTTTTTAGGTAATTTTTAACCTTTTTTCTTACATTTCGGGCAGTATCTCGGCAATGCCTTGAGTAATGTTGGTTTTTAGTGCGTCTAGAGTTCGGGGATGGTTCGCGAAAACACGTTAGCCGCAAGATAAAAATCGAACGGTGTCAAATCGCATGAACTTGGTGGCCAAGTTTGACAGGTGTCAAATGTCAGCGCTACCAACTTGAAACCACGAAATGAATGAATGAACCTACCGCTCGCGAATTGTTACTGTATATAATATGCATTCGGCCCATTGCAAGACGACAGATGATTTTCTCAACTTTGTAGAGTAGAAAACTTCCTCCATACCCAAAGTACCATGGCGCAACCGTAAGTTAATTACTGCCCCTGCTGGCTTTTAAATTTTCCAGGGATAATTACTTGACAAATGGTAGACAAATTATCTGATAGACCCCTTCGCTTCACATCAGCAATCAAAAATAAAAGTAAGTACCTAAACATACAATGTTAAATAATCATTATATTAATACGTGAACATCCAAAGTTTCCGTACCCAGAGGGAAAAAACGGAACCTTATTAGTTTCGCTTTTGTCCGTCTGTCCGACCACTAGACCAATTTTGTACCTAGGTCTATCTCAGAAACTGATTAACGTAGAAGGAGAAGGCTGAAATTTGCACACAACATCCTGTTTAACCTCTAGTTAAACGACAAATACCAACGGTAGCGATACATCAGTGATCGCATAAGTGATTTGGTTAAAAAAATATTTTCATACGCACAAAGTTCGCAGTTTATTTCTTGATTTACAGAAAAATGGATACACCCTTTTTGTAGAACATGCTCGTAGCTGCCGAGGACTGTTTTGTGGAAAAGTTAATATTTTAAAGGATATTTACAAAAAACTGTCGATCACGATATAAAGTACGCTCCTTTTAACCATTTTTCATTCGATTTTGGTGTGTTCTCTTAATCGATTCCAGTTGGAACTCAACTCTACTCATCCTCATTGGAACCTTTCCATTGGATACTTATTCTCATCGACACATATTGTTGTTTGTTCGCAATTTCCAACTCTAAAGAAGTAGGGAGCCTGCGGTGCGCGAGTGACACTCGCACTTGGCTGGTTTTTTGTTAGTATTTATTATGAAACGAGTAGAATGAAACTTATATCATTCGAAAGGTACTGTGCCATGGATGTGCAAAAACGTGGGTATATATCGCCATTAAGACGATAAATTAAATTAAGAATTCCCCGTACAAATTGCTTATCCGCCATATTGCTATATAAAAGTACTCATCTATGATTAGAACCTATTTTGGAAGAAATGCAATTTACTAACCATTAAAAGTAAACAACTGGGTATCTATTTTTAATTCTATGGTTTATATCTGCGAGGTGTTGACGGTTGCTTTCTATGATATTAATATGGAAACGAAAGTTTTCCGCCATACATTTTTTGCTGCTAATTTTCAAAGTGACGTATTGTCAAAAGTAAAACTTATTTTCAAAGGTGAGTATTTTTTCGATATCCAGATAATAGCCTCTTTTCGCTAACATTATTATCGAAAATTGTGTTATTCTTTTTATTATGACATACTTATAAAAGGTAGGCCCGATTTTCGACCACAAGTCAAACTAGTAATAATAATGACGCCACTGGTTGGCTGATCAGAGATTTGTGTTTTGGCCGAAATTTGAAATTAAGCAGACCTTATACTCGTCAAAGGTTTTTTGGTTTTGGAGTGAGATAGACACCAAGCTTGATTTTACAGGATTGATTTTTAAAGCTATCTATACGTTGCATGTCTTGAATGTAGCTGATTGTTCCAATAGTTATTGGATTGTTGCTAAAGTCGGGGTTTGTAATAACAAATATTTACTTATAACTTTTATCTTGGTAAATATACTTTTAAATACGTAAGGGGTCTTTCATTAGTGACTTTCAGTGTTAACGCACCCTTAAACCGATTACCCAACTGTGAAGGTCAAAATATTCAGTAACATCAACATTTACATCATGGTGAAGAACACGAATGAACGACGTTCACAAATAATTAAAATTTACCACCGAAATTGGGAATTGGTGGTCGCAACTTTAAGAGCGTTATGTGATTTAACGCCTCTAGACTTTTTTTTAAGGGGCTTCATTAAATCATTGGTCTATGCCAACGACGTAAAAGGCGCTCAGAGCCAATATTGAACGAGAAAAAGGGGCCGAGTCATCGAAAATTGCTTTGAACCAATTAACCGCTGCATACGTTCCCGTGGTGGACTCATGAACGAAGTCGAAATCCATTCATAAATGTTTTGATAGTAATTCAAGCCAAACAAATTTTTTTTTAGGTAAATTAAGTAGTATGCATTTTATTTAAAAAATAAGTTCTCCAGTCCTTAATGAAAGACCCTTTATATGCACGAAACCAATAAGTGTTGTGCGCCTAAACAAAAACACTTTAAAGAGACAATAAAATTCGTATTAAAGTTTGGCTGCGAAGGCGACAGGTTTATGTGCCTTTCTGTTCAAGTCTTTGTACTTTTCCCTGCCCAAGGCGAACCTCTACTTCTTTGTCCGCGTATACAACAATTTTATTTTCACGTAAATGCACTACCTCATATTATGATTAATTGAAAATCGTACCCATATTAGAAAAAAAAAAAAAAATGTAAGTACGTAGGTAGGTAGCCCCAAAGTTACTGCAACATTAAAGTGACCTAGCAAGGTAAATAGAGGGGATGGTGTAAACGATTTTTGAAAAATTCCTTCTTCGGGGAATTTTCACTGTCGTAATGTCTGTAACACAATCTAACTTTGCACTATTAGCCAGCACTTTTTTTTTATAATTTATGGCTTTGAAAAAAAAAAAAACCAAATATTGTTTACACGAGTATAGAGTATATCGGACCCATTTATGGGGTAAATGTGAACAAATTAATAAGTCATATGGAGAAGGTATAATAAGCACCTCTTTTAATGTTTTTTGTTTACGAAACCGAATTCCAAATTTTGTCAAATCGGTATCTTTGTACTGGCTGGAAATAATGGACTAGAAAGAATGTATTTCGGGAATATAGCGTTTCGCTTGTGATTTTAGATGCGAAGTTACTTAAAATTGTTTTGTCTAAGTCTAATCGACTATATATACTTGCATTAACTTTTAAGCATACTCAATTTGAAGTCTTTTATAGTCGTCGTTTATATATTTATCTACATTTGGTTTTTAAGAAAACATTATCAACCAAACAAACTGGAAATCATATAAAAAATCGCCAAATTAATATAAAATTTCGATATTGCATCCGTTGACATTTTATAGACACTTTACGTTAACAAATGGTTAACAATGTTTTTTTTTAATTCGCAACTTAGCAAGATTTCTAAATTTTTCACACTATGCGATTCTTATTAACAGTGTTCGTGATCATCTTTCGCCATTACACTTAAATACTATTTAGTGCTACTGCAACATGTAAGCCCCGCCTTTACAGCATCACCAAATAACTAAGCAATCCACAAAATAGATATAGAAGAGCATTTAATTGTGTATCTATCTATGCGAATGAAATAAGTAAATATATCAAGGAAGTGTTCTTATAACTGATTTATATTCTTTTTGTATGCCCTAGAATCTTAATGCAATTTTTTCGCCTCCAGGAAATGCCGTTCAGACTTTCATATTATAAAAACTTTAGGTTCGTTCGGGTAGTTTTTTGCAATCGTAAAATTATTAAAAATTTGCTAAGAAACTGTGCGACCACGTACTGAGAAAATTGAAAGAAAAAAAAAACATGGAGAGAAATCCATTTCTTATCTTTTACGTTTTTCCTAATTTTCTACTCGCCGAATTTCGACTTAAAATTAAAAATGAAAACTGACTTGAAGCGGACTTCCAGTGCAACTGAAAAAAGAACCATAAAATTGAGATTTCATGTTTGATTTGCCAGCAGAAATCTGTAATATCAGATCAAAATCTGAGAAGCCAAATCGAAAACGACATAGGCAAAATAAGCTCGAAAGTTCCGAATGCACTTGCCTCGAAAAGCCCTATTTGTATATAAATATACCACACTGCTATGAGAGGGTCTATAAGGCAATAATAAAGTTGTAAGGTAAACAATTATTATATCTAATATTAATAATAAGAATAATAATGTCACAAGTTAGTTTTTTAAAGGCGATTAGGAAAAACGTTTCATCGCAGACTCTTCCTTTATGCAATTCAACCGGAGATCCCTTCGAAATATTATTCCTCAATCCCTCAATCATCGGAATTATGCCTATAAGGCATAATTATGCTTGAGTTGGCATCACTGAGTGTGAGTCTGGAAGAATAATAACATATTATGATACGAAAATATGTCGCAATGATTAAAACTTACTTTCATTTGTTTTGCTTTCTCTGGAAGTGATAGTGGTGTTATTTGAGTACGATCATCAAAGTCTGCATAGACGTTTGATTCAGGGGAATACACAATATAGGTTCATCCGCATACTCGACTTAAATTCAAAAACGAAACCGATATAAATCGATCGCAATCGCACAAAGTCAAAAATTAAAGAAAAAGACAATCTTTACAAATGACGAGTAAAGAGTAGTTTCTCTCTTGGCTCAGAGACAAAGTTGACAAGAAACAAATTCAAAATGCTGTGAAAATAAAGAAAATTCAATGGTGGTCGAATGTTCTCCTATAACGTTTCATAATTTACATCAAAAAAGTGGTAATACGCAGTTCAACAAATCTGTTACAAATGAAGGAGATGGACATCGGTGATCACTCGGACCTGATGACCCTTCTCTCAGAGATTACAGAAAGTGACGTGATCCGGCTCCCAAAAACACTATGTCTTAATAGAAGATTCTGCACGGAGATCAGAAATAGAGAGACGTGGGTTCGCAGTAACTCATCAAACTGTCAAAAAGGCATAAAGTGGTATACGGATGGTTCCAAAATGGACTCAGGGGTCGGAGCCAGCATTTTCGGACCAAACCAAACTGTCACAATACCAATGGGAAAAAGCTCAAGCGTATTTAAAGCAGAGCTCCATGCCATTGAAGAATGCGCAAGCCTCATCTACAACTCAGGAATCAAAGGCGCAAACATCCATATGTTCACGGATAGTCAAGCACAGCAACATATAAAGGCCCATTCACATGATCGCGAACTGCGGATAGGCGTATTGCGAACAAATCAATTTAGCTGTATTTATGAATTGAAAATTGCTTTTTGTTTTACTACAAAAGCATTATATATAATTAATCTAACATCTAATCAAAAAAAGAACTGCGTCTCAATTGACTTAAATAGCTAAATTTACAATTACAATTTTTCCGCGAATTGAAAATTCTTGCCGCGAACTGTCACACTTTATTAACAATCCACATAAAACAGTCGCGATCCACAAACTCGCGAATGAATAATTCGTTCGAACTTAACCTACAACAATGAAACTGATTCGCGGGTACTTGCGACTAAAAAAGTTTTCATGTGAGTGAAATGTCAGAAAATACGATTATTCACTTGTCGCAGTTCGCTCTCATGTGAATAGTCCTTAAATGCCCTTAGCTCATCTACCATTGACACCAAATCAGTTTTACACTGCTTCAATACCCTATTTTATTGGGTAAATCTTTAAAATTTAATTTTTAAACAAAGAAAAAAAATCTAAATCAAAAAAACAAAAAAAAAATAGTCCAAACAAAGTAATAAATAAGACAACAGGTATGAACAGAATGATTAAAAGAAAGAAGTAATTTTAAACTGACACGGTGCAGTGGTATGGTAAGACCGTGAAAAGTTCAACCCCCAAAACCCCCCTACCTGCGTTCGCCCCTGGTTACAAGCTGCTCATTATCCAACGCCACTTTGAGAGTTAAAACTTACCTTTTCCTCGGAACTCCAATTTTCTGAACGCTGGCGCTTCTTTTTATTCATTTTTATTAACTCTATTACTTCTTTAAAACTCTTTAAGATAAACTGTCAAAAAACAAAAGTGACACAGAAGTACGCGAGTGCTACCAGATTTTGGGTTTAAGTTTCACCATTGGCCGTGTTCCATTGCCCGATAGACGTTTATCACAAAATATCACAGCTGAAGGAACGTCCGCGCTAGAACGCTAGCGGTAGCGCGGAAAAATGACTTTTGACACTATTTATCGCATAATTATTTCCGCACTACAATTAAAGAAATGATACAATTATGTTATAAAAACAATGTCTGAATTCATATTTTAATTACGTTATTACCAATTTGATTACAACTACACTCGCTAGGCTTCGATTTATTTTTATTTTGTATACAGCTGGTAGTTTTGTGCTAGATTGATTCACAAAAAGTGCTAGACGTCTAGCGCGAATGGTGAAATGTACATTTTTCTTATATGGAGTTTGACATATCGCTTAGTCATCTAGCGGGCAGTGGAACGCGGGCATTTTCTGCGACGCTTGTGGAGAGCTTCGCCTTCTCCTCGGATCACTTCCTTTGCAATTGTCCTACCTTTGCTCGGATCAGGTGGCTTTCTGAGATAGTCGCGGAAATTACAGCAAAATGGATTATTCTGGATTTGCTACCTAATTTGCCTTATTCCAGTGGAGTATTTTCTAACCCGAACAAATCTTATCAACTATCGAGTCTATTATAATTTGTACTACTAAATGACTATCAGCGAATTATAGATACAGCCCTCGAAAGAAGTTTGTTTCAGCCGTTGAATGCCTTAAAATACAATTAATCATTCGGTTGCTTAAGCATCCTTATTAATAATAATTTATTTTAATAATGGTATGTCCTGTGTCAGGGAATATAGTAAAAGCACAACATCAGTAGCTATCTTAGTTCTTGTTTTGTTTTTTTTCTCCGCGGTAATGAATTATTATTATGTTCATTTCTTGTTATAGCTAAAAAATAAACAGCTGCGGATACTGAGCAAGAATACTGAGCTGTCGGTTCAACCCCCGGAAATAACTTTATTATTTTCATCTCAATAGGAGTTAATATATTTCTGAATCCACAATTGTTATCAGGTGCGAAGTACCGATCTTCAGCCTTCTATAAGACACACAATCGGCTCCTCTCGTAATACCACCTATCAATGACCACCTGTTTGATAGATTTTCATTACTCAAATTATCCAATGATTGGTAATGTTTGCTGGAGGGATTTGCATCGTTAAGACTTTCGATAATTTAAATATGTACCTTAGCGACATTTTTTAATATTGATTTGTGTATAGTTTTTACTAATACAATAACATTTTGATTTCAGAATTTCTGAACATAATTTTATGAGTCATTTCAAATAACATGGCAACCTGCTTTTTGCTTCTAAATTCATTCACTCGCCTAAAATTGGCTAGGATTGGTAAGCTATTTCGGTATAATGTGCTTCATCATCACCCATGTTACTCTTATATCCATCGTGACTTCATTCCAAGATCAGAACGAATTTAATTAATTTAAAGAAATAAATTGAGGAGCGAGAAGGCGCTTATGGCTGCCAGCCTCTGCGAGCATCACCAGCATATTCTTTGATTGAAATTGACCCCTTTAAACGAGTTAATTGACACTAATTTAAGCGTAACCCATTTGGAATTTATTTTGTACGAGACGGGATCGAATCGTTCATGTGCATAGTTCGCTTATAGAAATACACGAACATTGGGCGCTACAAGATCTCCACAATGTTGACTTAGACCTTTCGTGTTAATTTTGGCTGAACTATGATCTAATATGAATTAGCCCAGGTATTTGCGCTGATGTGATCAGTGGTGGTTGATTTATTTTTTTTTGTCCAATTTAGACAATTAGTTTATGAATCAACTGCATTGTTTGTATTTACAGAATGAATGTCACAAATGAAGCGGAAGTAGATGCAATCTTAGCACAGCGATGGATTTCATCGACAACGGAGGATATTTCGCTGACATCAACGGGAGATACATTAATAGGAGACGAAATTAGTAGGTGAGTTTCAGACACTTTCGAATTTTGAAAATATATAAAAAGAACAACCCTTACTACCTGAACTACCTTACTACCCTTAAACCTGAACGGTTTGTAGCGCTGTCAAAGTAAATGTCCACCACCACCTCCTACAGCGGCCTCATTGGGCCTTACCAACAACCATTTTTAGTTTCGACTCTAAGTTTAAGTAGTTCACAGTGGCTATATTTTCCATACAAATTTCGCTACTGTGAGCCCTCGTAAACTTAAAGTCGAAACTAAAAATGGTTGTTGGTAAGGCGCATTGTGTTTAGGCAGTTAAGGTAAGTACAGACCAGTGAGTGAAAATAAAAATATTTCGAGCAATTTTTCTTCAGTAATTTAAGAAAAATTTACTCATGAACTCGAAGCTAAAAATACGCAACCATGTTTGTCCTGATATGTTTCTTGTATATAAAATATCTGATTTAGATAGTTTTATTAACCAAACAAATATATTATTCGCCTTTTAATGTGGTATTCCCGAACTCTATCACATTCCCCCACGGTTGGCAGCATTTATTATATATTTTTTGTATGTTTTTGCGTGTCGCACGGATTTAGAATTGACATAACACCGATAGGAAAAAAAATGGCGAATTTGAAAAAAAAAAAATTTAGGGTGCCGGCGGCAAGAGGATTGCGAGTTGTGGGTTTCCGTATTGTTTTTTTTAACTTTTTTTTTAACTTTTAGATTCATTTTTATTAAACTTAATAAATAAATAATAATAAACTTAAATACTAGACAAAAACAATTAAATCTAATTTAAAGCTAACATTTGTCTTAATTCTAGCTTACTGGCTCTCAGCGAGCGCTCTAAACTTATCAATATCCTTAAAATTATTGCCTTCCGGCCTTAAATCTATCTATATTTAATTTCGTTTGTTTTTTTATTTCCAAGAAACTTTATAAAACTTGAATTCTTTTATTATTTTTTTTTACTTACAATTACTTAAAGCTACCTAAGCTACTTAACCTAAATTACCTATAATCAAGCTTGTCCGTATTGTCTCTGGTGTTAAGTACCTACATACAGCGTTGCCAGACGGTCAAAATGTTTCCCTCCCAGGTTTCGCTACTTTTTAGCATGTTTGATTTTGTAGCGCGAACATGTTAGATTGGTTTGCCGCATTCAAAGGTTTACACCAAATAAATACAAGGCAAAACGTCAACGCAGGTTGCATTTATGGTTTTGTTTTGTTAACGAAAATCGTGCAAAGATATAAAGGATAATTCACATGAGCGCGAACTGCGAATGGGCGAATTGCGAACAAATCAATTTAATATATTTATGAATTGAAAATTGATATTTGCTTTAACTAAAATTACAACTATTTTCCTGCAAATTGAAAATTCTTGTCGCGAATTGTCGCACTTTATCCACATAAATCAGTCTCGATCCACAACCCCCAGAATGAAAAATTCGCTCGAACTTAACCTTGAACAATTAAACTGATTCGCGGGTATCTGCGACTAAAAAAAGTTTGCATGTGAATGAAGTGTCAAAAACTACGAATATTCGCTTTCATGTGAATAGTACTTAAATGTGCCTTTTCCAATAAATCTGTTACGTATGGCAACACTGGCCATACGTGTTATAATGTTAAATGCCATGTAAGAGTTAGATCTCGATCGGTCTCCGGCCGAGAGAGAAGTATTTTATATCGAGGAAGCGGAGATAATAAATGTGGGTTTTTTATATATTTTTCCCACAATAAAAATCGTACCGTTTTTCATTTTAATCGGTGTATCATACAAAATCAAAAGGAACAAAGGAACAACAAATTGTGTCAGGGTCCTCGAAAAAAGTACCAAATTGTCGCACAGCGGTCACGCTGTTGTCAGATGTTCTCATCCGACATCCTTTTCGCTAGGTACCTTAGTTGGTTGCGTACGGCAAACCTCGGCTGGAATTTCCAGGAACAAGTTTACATTAGAATTGGAAATATTGGAAGTTGTCAGATCTCGATATCACTCGATATTACTCACACATTTATAGAATTCGCCTATATACGTGAACTCTTTCCACACCCGCTCAAAATCAAGGCACTGAAATGTGAAAGGATGAACATTTTTTGGCACCGAATATGGATAGAGAACAACAACAACAAGTAAAGCTATCTAAAAAACCACATTCAACATTATTTTTTACATTATTTATTACTATAAATTCATTTACAAATTATTGTTATTAAAAAAGTGCCACACGGCTAGCGTTTTTAAACGTCATGATTTGGCCTGAAGGGTCAGACTTTTAAGGTCTCTGTCAGGCCCAGCCCAGGCCTCAAGTTTTGTCAAGCTTTTTCATAATTTATTAACAACAATTTAATTTTACAAAAAAAAAAGTTAAATTGTTGCTTAATGCAACTAGATCATTTTGAATGCCTTCATTTATCTTCGCTCAGTGAAAGGGACAATAACTATTACCGAAGTGACAGCATTCATATCCGGCCATTCAATTCCCAATTTAAGAAATATGTCGCGTTGTAACCTAACGTACCTACCTAAGTCACAAAATAAGTAAATTTTTCATTATTTTTCATATTACTTAATCAATATAAAAAAAATGCTTAGTTAAAAAAAATGCAATGCGTTCTGTAAGGCTTATGGTAACCCTACACCTGGCGGCTATTTAAAAACACGTATTCACAGACAGGAAAAATAAGAGCGAGCGAAAGTGGATTTCCGTTCAAAATTTTCGGGGAAAATCGGTTAGGTCTGCGGAAGCCGACCGTCTAGTTTGGATAGTTATACATTTGGTTTCCTTCCATTTGTGCCTGCCACCTATGGTGAGGTCTTTTTCTACTGCGTTGTTCTTGTGGGCTGGAGTCGATAACACTTTCACACTTTTCCGACCAAGTCGCTGTAGCTCTACAG
This sequence comes from Cheilosia grossa, assembly GCA_963082955.1. Lineage (NCBI taxonomy): Eukaryota > Metazoa > Arthropoda > Insecta > Diptera > Syrphidae > Cheilosia > Cheilosia grossa. The sequence continues at coordinate 26,682,816 of OY720145.1, read as the reverse complement.
CTGGAAGAGTTCGTCCTATAGGTATTAAAATGCTGGCTTGATTAATATATTCGAAAATTAAAACAATATGGGAATATGCGATGAATAATCAAGCTGATAAACATTTGGTAGTTCCATATCGCTTATTTGCTATCCTGCCATACCGTCATAGGTTACTCAGAAATATATATTTTTCAAGATGCGTATTTCAAGTTTAAAATTATCAAAATTTTTGTTACGAGGCCTTAAAGAGGACCAAATATAAACAGCTTGGAAGCATAATTTTATGAAGTGCTGAATACGCTCTCCTATAAAAAGCGGTGGAAAATTTTTAACTTAAAATAGTTACGCCTTTAGGGAAAATTTAGATATCTGAGTTATGACTGTCGTACGTATTTTATTGTGGCATGTCATGTCTCACGTCCATCTTCCCCAACATTCATTATATATAAATTAAGTGGAAGCATATGCAATGCATGTAAAAATTCAACTGCATTTAGAGCCACATCGGCGCTGTGTTCATGGAGTTGTTGCCGACTGCTTGATTTGATGATAGCACGCAAAATTAAACTACAGACTTTACACACAAACTGTCACTTGCAAGTTGCAACTGTTTAAAGATCCTTAATTATTGTGGCGTCCGATATATATATACATCTATAATTATGGAACCAACTGGAACAACAAAAAAAGCCGCGTTACAGAAAGAGATGCGAAAATGAGAGTTGGACTAATAACAATAATAACAAACATCGCCGCACAAAGAGGGTGCTGCATCGTTAAGGGTGTTTGAAGATTGAAGTATACATACTCTCATTTATGGTTTAGCGTTAAGTGGATCTAATTTGTTATACAGTAATTGAAAGTGAAGGCAACTGTGACAATGTGGTGGCGAATAGTGCTGCAAACTCATAAACGAACTTCAAACTGAGGAGCTTCACACTTAACGTAGCAGCCACAGCCGTTGCTGATACCAATCATATGAAGTCCCCTTATGACTTTTTTATTGAAACACTCTTCCGGTTTACCATTGAATAAAATATAATTCAGCTGGTGGTTTTTCTCAAAAAAGTATTACTCATACGAACAGATATTTAACCGCACATGGGTAGTTTATTTAAAAACAAGTAAATTCTATGTCAGAACGGATTGATCACTGATGACCAACCAACGGCGACAACTTTTTAATTCAATTGCAAGTCATTATAAATGTATTGGTATCAAAAACTTGTAACAATGTAGATATATTTGTAGGATAACAGGAATTTACTGTTTTATTTTTACCGTTGCTAGTTGATTTCACTTAACACAGTAGGAAGTATCTTCATATTGTTAAAGCAGGTCGGATGTCCTTTTATGATGTGAAAGGCAAACGCCATCAAAAGAAAATTTTAGGAAAACAAAGCCTGCAGTAACAACATAACTGAGATAACTGTTCCCATTCAATGTGTTGAGGGGAGTGGATGCAATTGAGTAGAATCTCATTCCTTTCGTGGTTTCAAGCTGGTAGCGCTGGCATTTGACACCTGTCAAACTCAGCTGTCATTTGATGTGCCATTATATTAGTTGAATGTTTGCCATTTACGATAATAGATCGCTTAGCAATCGAACAACGCGTTAAAATTATTAAAACTTACTACAAAAGTGGTGATTCAAACGTAGCCACTTTTCGCAGCGCATTACGCGATGATTATGGTCGTCATAATCGACTGACCATACGCAAACAATCGGTTAAATTGTGAAGAAATTTGAAGAGAGTGGAGGCGTTACTGATGTCATAAGTCAGTATCATTTGTCCGTATTTCTTCGAAGATGCCAATGGGCAGACGGTTACAGTTAATTCGAAGCGATAGGGTAGAATGATAACCGTTTTTTTTTTTTTTTTTTTGGCTGGCGATTGAAGATCATGACTTGGACGATATGTGGTTCCAACAAGACGGGGCAACAAGCCACACAGCACGACCAATTATGGCTTTGTTGCATGACGTCAATTGGCCATCAAGATCATGCGATTTGACAACGTTGGATATTTTTCTGTAGGGCTACGCAAAAGACCGTGCTTACGCGAACAACGCCCGAACTCTAGACGCATTAAAATCCTACGATACTCAGGTTATGACCGAAATACCGCCCGAAATGTACAAAAATGGTTAAAAATTACCTCAAAAAGAATCGCATGCTGCGAATCTTCCCGAGGCTTCCATTTGAATGATATTCTTTTTCACACTTAAGCGTAGTATGTAAAGGGTGATTTTTTAAGAGGTTTAGAACTTTAAAAAAAAAAAAAAAACACAAAAAATTCGAAAAAATGAATGAAATATTTATTTGAATCGATAGTTTGAACCTTGCAATTTAATGTTCAAAGATAATTTCATGCAAATGTTGACCGCGGCTGCGTCTCAGGTAGCCCATCCGCTGAGTCCAATTTTGGCATACTCTTTCACACATATCGGCCGGTATCTCACGAATGAATGCATGGATGTTGGCTTCCAGTGCGTCAATCGAAGCGGGCTTGTCCCTATACACATTAGCCTTGGCATACCCCCACAAAAAATAATCTAATGGTGTCAAATCGCACGATCTAGGCGGCCAATTGACCGGCCCGAAACGTGAAATTAACTCGCCTCGCAATTGCGCCATTGTTTCGCGTGCTGTGTGGCATGTGGCACCGTCTTGTTGAAACCACATATCATGCAAGTCAAGAACTTCCATTTCGGGCAAAAAAAAGTTTGTTATCATCGCTCGGTAGCGTTCACCATTGACAGTAACGCTGCGATTCGCATCATCTTTGAAGAAATATGGCCCAATAATGCCGCCGGCCCATAAACCGCACCAAACAGTGGCTTTTTCGGGATGCATTGGTAGCTGTTGCAATGCTTCTGGCTGATCTTCACTCCAAATGCGGCAATTTTGCTTATTTACGTACCCATTCAACCAAAAATGAGCCTCATCGCTGAACACAATTTTTCGATAAAAAAGCGGATCCTCGGCCAGCTTTCCAAGAGCCCATTCACCAAAAATTCGGCGTTGTGGTAGGTCGGCTGGCTTTAGTTCTTGCACCAGCTGTATCTTAAAAGGCTTTACGCCCAAATCCTTCCGCAAAATTTTCCACGTAGTGCTGTAACAAAGGCCTAACTGCTGGGAACGGCGCCGAATCGACATTTCGCGGTCTTCTGTCACACTAGCTGATACAGCCGCAATATTTTCTTCACTACGCACAGTACGTAAACGTGTTGGTGGTTTAATGTCCAACAAAGTAAATTTGGTGCGAAATTTGGTCACAATCTTCCGAATAGACTGCTCAGAAGGTCGAGAATGCCGATCATAAAATGGAAGCAGCGCGCGATGAACATTTCGAACCGAGCACGAATTTTGATAGTAAAATTCAATAATTTGCAAGCGTTGTTCATTTGTAAGACGATCCATGGTTAAATTGCAAACCAAACTGAAGCTGTTTGACAGTGACACAAGGTACTAAACACACGTCAGCTGTCAAAACCAGTGTTGCCAAAACCAAACCAGCTAAAAAATCACCCTTTACATGATCCGAAACGAAATTTTTTGGTGATCTCCAAATGAACAGCGAAACGTCTGCGGAAAATAATTTGCGGAGAGTTCCATCAGCTGCTGCCAGTGTTGCCGAAAGTATTCCCATAGGAGTATTTTACTACTCTTAACACCTCCGTACTCCCGGACTCCTTTCATATACTTCCAGCTAGTTCCAATTTCAACCTTTATACATTTTTTTGCACTTCAAATTCAATACAATTTGGCAGCACTTTTATCTTTCAAACTGTCATCAAAAAGGGAATTTCCCTAGTTTGCTTTTGTTTTTTGTTGGCTTATGCAGCGCTGCCGAAAGTACTTCAATTAGGAGTATTGTACTCTCCATCGACAAACTGTACTCCAATTTTTAACTATTCCGAATAATTGATCTATTTTTACTTTGCCCTGACATTTCTCTACCTAGTAAATTGCAAAACAAATTTTACTTTCTGAATGCTTCGATTTTGTTACATTCGCGTCGACAAACTCTTGCGGATCCTGGAAATTGTTTTCACTGACAAATATTTTGATAGTCAGTGAATGAACATGGGCGCCACAGGTTTCCAACATCGAAACCGTTCCATTTGAAAAACGCTTAGAAATAAATTTCTAAATTTACGTTCTGTACTCCTCGGTACTCCCCAAAAAGTTATATTATGCTCCCCAACGAAATAATGAAACGGCATCGCTGGCTGCTGCACAAGTAGCAGTGTTGCCATCAAAGGGTATTTATCTCCGATTTGAATACTCGAACTTTCCGCTGGCTCCTTAAAATTGTCTTTTGGGAATTATCCTTATTTAGACTATTTACTTTAAGGCTTGGTGATTTTTAGGCTCATAATAATTAAAAAAAAAAAATGCATACTTCAATTGCGAACGTACTCTTTTCGTATAGGCCCCAGTTACATATAGCCATACGTAAAACGAAGCCGTAAACATTTTCTTTGCTTTTTTTGACCACTTCAACTTTTGAGCTATAAATTTAGTTTATCAAAATAAATTAGGAAATTTTCTTAAAGTTTCTAAATTTTTCCGTACGAATAACTTTTTCCGATCATCTCCTCAGGTAATTCCACAAAAAATAAAATAAATCATTCCACTGAAATATTTAATTTCTCTACTGTTCCACCTGTCAGGATTTTTTTTCTCATGGTAGTTGATTTCTTTTAATTATTTTCGTAGGGAACGTTTTTTCAGCAAGAATTTCCAATTTGTCTCCATACCTCCAATATGGTTGGTAGCCCTGCAGTACAGTACAGTCAAATTTTCGCAAGCAAATAATATCCCGGACAATAAACGTGTGCGAAAAGAGAGTGGAGAATTATACCAAGCAATCTACTACAATTATCTACTTTACCGCCATCATTTCGCAGCAGCTGCGTATACTGCAAATCGAAAAGGAGAGCGAAATTTTTCGTTCATGATTTCATTGTGCCCCTTTTGTATGGGGTTTTTCGTTTCGGATCATGTGCATACTTAGCATTAATGGCAAAGTTCAAGCATTATCTTTATAATGAAATAAAATATCCATTAAAATCGTGTCGCTGTGTGTATTTTATTCAGAAACCGAAAAATGAATGACCCTTTGTTATGAGGTTCGAAACCTTGCACCTAGGACAACCTTAAAGGTCGATGAAAACTCAGGCGGGGTGACCTTTGGTTCAGTTCGTATCGAATGAGAAGGTCTTAATGAAGAACTGCTTGGGTTGTGCAGTGGAATAATCTTAACCCATGCGTCTTAGTTCAATTGGTGGCTGAGACATATATAAAACGCATGTAAGTCCACGCTCTAGCCATGAATATTGTCATCTTTCGAAAGTGGTTACTGCAACGCAACTTTTCAAATGAATCAGCATCTGGGTGCTCCAACGGGGGCGAACGAAAATTGGGATTTTGGATGTTAAATTGATGAGTTGTCCTAAGCTTTATAGTAGCTAAATCAACTATGCAACGACAAAATTGGCGCTTTTCCCCTCAATCTGGGATCATTACTTCGGAGACGCCACCGATGATGTGTTGAAATCAGGGGTTGAGTTACCGCATCCATGATCGAGTAATACGTGACTGAATTTGTTATTGTTTTGCTTGTAAAATCCACAAAATTCAGTGATGCGGTAATTCGGCCCCAGTCTTGTGTTGATCGTCGACCTTCGATCGATAGAGACATCCTCAAAAGCAGGGGTATAATTACACACACCTTTTTTTGCTTGATTTATTGTTGCAACTTTGCAAGACTCTTTTGTGTGTCGCAAAGAATGTAAATATCTAATAAGGAGACGAAAAATTTCAATTAATTTTTGACTTGGGGTCCTATTGCTTTAGATTGCAAGCTCAGCTGGAATATCTGAACTAATATCTAGCTTTTTCCTTTTTATATATGAGGCAAGGAAAACGTAGTAACTCTATTTTAATAGTCCATACAGTTGATGATGTTGCGTCGAACTTCATCGAATGAAATGCGAATGAATAAGATTGCTGTTAAAGGTCTTTAACACGACCGATTTCCCTAGCGTTCACTCCATGCCCCCTTCTAACTTTGGCCAGGTACCCAGAAAATAATTGAGTTACAATGAACTGATCAAGAAGATATAGAAGGATCATCAGTACATCTCTTTTTTTTTTTTAAAAAGAAGTCTCGACATAAAATACATGACTTGCTTTAAAGCGAAGTTTACAGACTCGGCCGAAGTAAAAATACCAGCATCGAAGGCTTAATTGTTCTGTGAAGGCTCCTTAATTTATACGCTCGGATAATGCCCGAAACTATAGTACCCCTCCATTTGTGTGAAACGTAAGAACTCCCAGACACGATTGGTTGTGCGACTACGAGAATCCGTCTCTATAATTGTTTATTGCCCTGTTGCGCCCATTATTCATATTCTGAAAGGGTGATAAAAGCCGTTGTTTACTAATGTTCACGAAGCATAGTCGTTGTTTGTTACAAGACAAATTCAAACTCGATCCTCTGAGCAAGAGCACACTATCAATCATCTTCGAACTTTATCAATAGGCAATTGGAAATCATTATCCGACATTCCACGTTTGATTCATCTCACAGTTTTCACCCCTGCAAAAGAAATGAATAAATGCTTTCAGCGAGTTTTGTATAGATATTGATGAAACTACTTTGAAGAAAATGTCTTATTTAGCGATAAGCGTTAACAGATAACCTTTTTGACATAATACTCATCGGCGAATCGCTTTGGACAAACACAGCCGTAGATAGAGCACTCGTATGTGAATGCGTTAGTCTATTCGCGCAAGTGATAGGCCGTTTCCTATTTATTGCGCTTGTAGAATTTGTTTTTTATAGCAATTGCTGATAAGGAACGTCATTTGTTTGAAAGAATCAAGACAACCCATTTAAGCAAACTTTCAAGCGATCGGCTGGGCGGTTTGCATTAAATTGAAGATAAAAGGAAGTTGTTTGTTCTACGAATATAGCTATACCCTTTAATCTTTCGTGCAGTTCCCATACGTAAGAGTACATGGACAACGACAACTCATAGTGATGTGTGGAAGTCGAATAATTTGTAAGCTGTAATAAAGCGTTAAACTCTCTTTTGCGTTGGAGTCTCACGATACTGTACGACTAGTACCTTATGCCTACATATATAACAAGCAGTAAATAGGTTTTTTTTTTTATTCAAAAAACAACGTCCAGTGTGCACCTTCAGTTTTTATCTGTTTACATTATCGTTTGAAATAGGTTAGGTTAGGTTAGGAAGGGGAGTGCCTAGGAAGGTGAACCATAGACCCCTTGTCCATTTATTAACTATCATCCAAACTTACTAGTCAAATGTTTTCGCAGACGGCGGTTGCAGGAGTGGCGGTTTATCTAAAAAAAAAACAATCATTTGAACTGGTTGTTTCATATTGTCGAATAGGAGAGTTTCGATCCAGCCTGTGGAATTCAAAAAGGTTATCAGTTCCCTAATACTACTTTTTGAGACCCCTCAAGAGAAACTAAGAAGGGCTTACCCAGAGAACGCTGTCTGGCCCTAGCTAGTGCTGGGTAGGGGCAAAGGTAGTGAGTGTTTCCTTTTTGACTGCGTCATAACAGATGCGGCAGTGTGTTCTGTTTTATGTGGGATGCCTAGATTAATTTCGGCATTGGCCTGTGGTTATCGCTGTTATTCTGGCAATGTCTTTTCGTGCTTTACTTAAGCTATGTTCACACGATTGCCAGATCTGCCAATGTTGTTAGGTCTACAAATTAAAAAATTGTTCAAAATGTCTGCCAGCCGTGTGAACTGGCAATTTTGTTTACCAATATTTGCAGAAAAGTCATTGTCTGATAATTAGCAAACCGCCATCTGACAATGAAATAGGTATCTGCCAATCGTCTGAACACCCAATTTTATCATTGTCAGACCATTGCCAGACGCTTAGGACATTTACAGACTCATTTGCTATTTGCAGATGTGCTGCGGTTACGAAATATGCAAATATTTCATTTGTATACAAATATTTTCATAAAGGGTGTTATTTTGGTATTCAAAAAAAAAAATTTCATTTTTTGAGATAAATGATCGGATGGTTATTTCATAATAAAGAGGAAGGTATGCCGTTGATAATGAAAAACAACATCAGCCAAATGGTCACCACGAGCATGCATACAGGACCATATCCTTTTCATGAAATTTTCCATAACCAAATCGCAAAGTGGCTGCCCTATGTCCTCGATAGCCTCACGAATTTTATCTTCGAGGTCTTGAATCGACGCTGGGCTGTTGGCGTAGACCTTATCTTTCACGGAAGAAGTCGCAAGGTGTTAAATCACAAGATCTCGGTGGCCAATTGTGATCACCTCTTCGAGAGATAACACGGTCCGGAAACTTTTCCCGTAAAAGATCAATGTTTTCGTGGCTTGTGTGGGCCGTGGCGCCGTCTTGTTGAAAGTAAACGTTGTCCAGATTAATACCATCCAACTCCGACCATAAAATACGGTGTAAAGACGTTTGTGGAATGCCCAATTCCAAAGAACGACAGGGAATGGACAAACCTGGGTTTTCGTCAACACTTTGGGCTACAGCAGCAATATTCTCAGTTGTTCTTGAGCGACGTGCACAGGTTTTATTCTTCACATCACTAACTTGTCCCAACTGCTCGAATTTTTCCTCCAATTTCTGCATTGCGGTCCGACAAGGTGCTTCATGACGACCAAAAAATGCTTCAGTTTTGCGAACTGTGACTGTAAGATTTTCACCATTTTTGTAGTGAATTTTAATAATTTCAATGCGTTCTTGAAGCGTGTATCGTTCCATTTTTAGTAATGGCGTAGTTTCTACTTGTCAATTGTCAAAGAATAAAAGCTTCAAAAGTGACAGCTATACCGAAATAGCGGGTCATTCACAATAATACCTCTTATTGAACGAACAAAACGAAGTTTCGGTGTTATTTTCTTTGCATTTTTGTGTAGATTGGTACAAAATGTGTGAATTAAATAATTTCAAAACCTTCGATAGCAATTCTGATCTTTGCTTTGACTGCTCCGAGCGGCATGTGAACCGGTTCCGCGAGTGAACAGTGAAATGCTGAGCCTCGCCTGGCCAGCTCGTCAGCATGTTCGTTTCCGTAAAGGTTGCTATGACCTGGAACCCAAATCAGGGTAACCTTAAACTGGTCAAGCGAGGTCAGCACCTAACGACACTCTAATACTAATTTTGAGGTTATATTGACAGCTTGACTAGCAATGAAAATGTCTATCTTATGCCTCGGAACTATGTTCGTGTGTAGTTTGATTCTACGACAGGCCTCGCGGATAGCTGGTAATTCCGCCTGAAACACACTGGCCGTATCCGGAAGCCTAAAGGATTTTAATATGCTAAGAGACTCAGGAAAAAACACCTGCAACTACTACACAGTTCATTTTTGAACTATACCATTCGTTGAGGGTGGTATGAGTTCTCTTGATAGAGAAAACAGAATGTTGCTACGGCCGTAGGGTCTCGCAGACTAGCACCCATACTCTCTGAGTCTGACCGCGCTATGTGCTGTGATGTTTGTAATGTGAAGGTCTAGAGGCAAAAGATGCTGAAGGACTGTGAGGGCGTCTGACGGTGTTGACCGTAGAGCGCCTGTGATGCCTATGCATGCTGTTCTTTGCACTTTGTTTGGTTATGTTGTAAGCTTCTCTTAGAGCCGGCCACCAAACTATTGTAAGGACTGGTCGTACGACGGCCTGTGTTCCTCCAGAGAGTCAGTTTTGGTTGCAGGCCCCATCTTTTGCCAAATTTTCTATTGAAGGCATAGAAAGCTATGTATGCTTTTTTTACCCGTTGTTCGATATTGAGTTTCCAGTTGAGCTTGGGATTCAGGATCACTCCACGATACCTACTGCTGGTCGATAAGGATATAGCAGTTGGCCGTTTATGCGAGGAAGTGTGAAGTCGGGTATTGTGGTTTTAATGGTGAAAAGCATTAGTTCGGATTTACTTGGGTTGACACCAAGACCACACCTCCTGGACCATGTGCTATAACCTTCACAAGAGCATCTTCCATAATTTTACTAATTACCAACATTAAATTCTTTTTTTTTCCAGATTTTCGAGGCCATTGTTGACTTTTGCTGCTGTTATGACAATCATAATAATGATGGTGGGTATATTTGGCAACCTCCTCACAATTTTGGCCTTACTCAAATGTCCAAAAGTGCGAAATGTAGCAGCCGCTTTCATTATAAGGTAATTAATACTTGACACGATTTATTAAAGAATGCAAAATAATGTATACAACTTTTCTTGAAGTTTGTGCCTAGCAGACTGTTTATTTTGCGCTATAGTTCTCCCATTCAGCGCATTTCGTTTCATTCAAGGCACTTGGACACATGGAGACTTCCTATGCCGACTTATACCTTTTATTCAGTATGGCAATATCGGAGTTTCCCTTCTGTGCATTGCGATGATCACCATCAATAGGTTCGTTGCTGATACTTTAATTTCGAACACAAGTAGTTCTCAACTCTTCTTCTTCTTTTTTTCAGATACGTTATGATAGCACATCATAATGGCTACGCAAAAATCTATAAGCGTCACTGGATCGGTGCTATGATCGCATTCTGTTGGTTGTTTTCCTTCGGGATGCAACTACCCACTTTGTTCGGAGTCTGGGGCACATTTGGCTATGACTCCAAACTGGGAACGTGCTCCATTATGAACGATATAAATGGGAAAAGCAGCAAAACCGCCTTGTTTATAATCGCATTTGTGATTCCTTGCATCATCATTATCGGGTGTTATGCCAAAATATTTTGGGTTGTCCACAGATCAGAGATTCGACTGCGGCAGCATGCTAATAAGCAGAACTCCATTCCGAATAATCTTCGACAGATGTCATCGGGCACTGGCTCCAATGGAAATTCAAAGAGAGTGTCGTCGCCGGTATCGTCTAGCTCGCTTAGCACCACAAGCGGACCCGAAACGAGCAAATACGGAACCTCTCAGAAAACTATACGAGTCAAAGATCAACGTGACATTAAGGCGAAACGAAATGAATGGCGTATTACTAAGATGGTATTGGCGATATTTTTGTCATTTGTCGTCTGCTATCTCCCGATCACAGTTGTCAAAGTGGCTGATAAGGATGTCTATTCACCGGGATGGCATATCTTCGGCTACATTATGCTCTACCTCTCAGCATGCATCAATCCGATCATTTACGTCATCATGAACAAACAATATAGGAAGGCCTATAAGACCGTTCTAATGTGCCAACCGTCCAGACTCCTACCATTCACCAATGCCGGCAGTAGCGCTGGAGGTATTTATAGCCACAAGTTTACACTCCACAAGAATTTTATTTTTAGATTCATATTTGTTTTAGAGAAATGGAAAGACATAGGGTGCAATTACAATCACAGCCGTACAATTGTGTCACAGGTTTCTGCAGTCGACCAACAAACGAACAGCAACAGCTTCAGCAGCAATCAATCACCTGTTGTGCTCGAGCTATCACCTCAAATATTGCTTCCACCAGAAACGCAGAGTTCGAAAAATGGGACCGATATTCCGATGGCGAATACGAACAAAAGTTCCGACCTTATTTCCCCCAGTATCAAAACGACAATGGATTCCAATTTTCAAAGTCCCTCGACGATAGATACTTTCACAACACCCAACAACAACAGCCATCAAGCAGCCAATCAGAACAGCAGTGGTGCGTTGTGCCATCCGCTTCAAGCGGTGCAACAATTGTCCCACCCGCTGGCGCCATCGCCACCGCCACTATTTACGACACACCAAAGCGGTACTCAGCGTCAAGGGTCCCGCATCACACTAGCCGAGGGGGACATAATAGTGGAGGAGGAGATAGAGGAGGAGATGGAGGACGACAAAAAGGACCAGATATCATCAGCGATATCCCCGACCAATCCGTTCAGATCGTCCGAGAACCAAGAACCCAGCAGCAACACACTGGCCAGTCTGTCGATCGTCAAAAAAGACCCCCAATACAAACACGGCTACAAGCTAAATATCAACGTCATTCCAGATAATAATGCCAAAGTCATATCAAAGACAAATATATTAGATAAATATTAGTTACGATATAAGTAAGAAACAAGAGTTATGTAAACACTAATGCCTAAGGTTAATTTTATTTACAAAAACAAACAGGCAGTGCAGGTAGATATTGAACTGTAAAGTGTAAAACATAAAGCTCTACGAAATATGTAGATCCTTGCTTTTTTGTTTCTTAAATCAAAAAGCCCGATAGTAATGAACTAAATACTTTAAGCACCGATCTATTTTAAGGTACACTTTAAAAGTGCATTCCCAGTTAACCTTCAAATAATTTAGAATGTTTTGCTTTTCGCTTTACTTTGCACTTGAATCAAATAATTTTTGTGTATAGACTTTCAGTTGAAACCGTTGATGGCTTTCCGGATTTCTTTTGATTACTTATGCCTTCCATTAGTACAGCTTCGATAGCTAAACTGAGCAGCGCCATAAATAGCAACATGTGAAAAATATTTTATAGACAGTGCTGACCGCAGAAATAGAAGAACTCGCTGACCAAGCTGACCAGGATCGAGAAATAACATTCTTCATTCCTCTTAAACCTTTTGTAGGCGTTGCAATGTAAAGCATTTTCAAGGTTGGGAATCAGGAAAAACCTCTGCCACTGGTTTTCTAGTACAAACAGCGCTTTTCACGCAAAAGCAAAGCGTGCACCAGTTGTTCTCGCTTGCATTGCTTTCTTAATAGATCATCGATCATTTGGTGCTTTTGATTTAAAAAAACAACTGACATTTCCATGTTTCATCTATGATTTATACCCTATTCACACCGCACCAAAAACCGTGTTTTCGTCAAAAACTCGTCGATGCATTCACACCAAACACCAACTAGTTTCCGTTTGACGTTTCAATCAGTTGTGCGACACTGGTCGTGAAACTTTTATGTAGACTATTTTGATTACGCATTAATTAATAAATCAAATGAATTCAGGCCATTTAAAAATAATATTAGCCCATCAATTATGTGTGGAAAGTGATTTTAAGTTGTGAGTTGTGACATTTGTTCGGTCAGCTGTTCTGCTGAATTTGCTGAATATTGCAAAAGGTGTGTTTGTTTCAATAAACAAACGATTGGAAGTCGGTTTCGTGGTGTTTTCGTGGAAAACGAAACGAACACATTAGCTATTTGTCAAATGTCAGATTGACAGGTTTCCAGCTAATCCTTTTGGAACATATGCATTGAACAATATTACAAAGGTGGTCTTCTAAAAATTCTGTGGTTTCTTCGCTATGCAAATTTATCTACGCGGTTGAATTAAATATTTCTAAAAATACGGTAGGCGCAGTGGCTTAGTGGTTAGTGTTTTGGACTACCAAGGGAGGGGTCACAGGTTTGATCCCCGGAAAAAAACAGAATTATATCTTATAACGTCTGACATACACAGGAGAGTATAACTGCCATGAAAGAGCTATATTTATTTATATCTGGACTCGGCATAAAAATACAGATCCCTTCCATTCGTCCCAAAAATGGAATGGTTGTGAAAAGCTAGGCCTAGGGTCCTACCAACCTGTTGCGCTAAATATTTATTTATTGTTTTAAACATGAGTAACATAATTTTTAAACAGTGAGTGCCGTCCTTTAAATATAATCCACTTTATAACATTTCCACAGGTTAAAACCAACACTTGTTTTAAACACCAAATGATTTCCTGAAAACTAAATATTTATGGGCGGTAATTGAGAAAAATAAGACGCAGATAATAAAGCCTTAATGAAAGAAATAGTGCATAGGAATGACATAAAATTGAAAGCGGGGAAAATGCGAAAGGTAGCTGCTAGACAGACATGCTTTCGCTTTATGTGCACCTAGCGCTAACATGAGGGAAACCCTCACACTGATTGATTTTTGGCTGCTATATAACAGTATCTTTGTAAGTAATCCTAAGAATATCTTATAAGAAAGAAGGTAAATAATGCATAGTTTAACCTACTCGCGTATTATTTTTTTCTCGCTTAAATACTCGTAAGAAAAATTATGTAGATATTTAATACATACTTAGTAAGATGTGCTCCCAAAGTTAATTAATTATTTTGTATTTATTAATTAATGTGTAAATAAAGATAAGAGTAAACATACAATGCAAACTTTTGTTTTTTTGTTTTAAAATTTAATATATCTAGGGTTAGTAGCAAGTGTTTTTTGTAATTCATTTTATTGCAAATGATAATTCGGGTAAGTCTAGTTCTTACACTTAATATACCACATATAAAACTAAGGCTTAGTATGGTTTGACAATGGGTCAATTTTGACCTGAGTGTGGTGCGGAACACTTCCCGCCAGCCCACCAACCTAACCTATGGTTTAACTATTATCTTAATTCTTTGAGTAGATTTTCGTTAAAATTTTTGTAAAGGAAAGTTTTTCATGTTCCTGAAAAGGTCCAGCGAAAATATTAACAGGCCTCATTAGAAATATGAAAGATTCAATTTATTTTTGGGTTGTTTTTAGTTAAAATGTCAAAGCCGAGCAAATCAAATTAAGGGACAGAAAGCGGGCAGAATGGTCGGCGTTGGTATGGAAAGGGCCTTGAAGTTTATCCAAAGTGTTTTTTTTTTTATCACAACATGAGGTGTCAAGGCGCTACAAAATCCCAAGAAGAATTTGGAGAAACCATATCAAGAGTGGTTCAGCTACGAGTAAACTAGGCAGGTCCACAACGTTTACACCCGAACAAGAAGATGATCTGTCCAGAAGGATCCTGAGACTCGCTGAAGTGGGCATGCCACTCACGCCAAAAATGTTGCAGCACCAAGTCTCCGCATTTCGAAGCGTCAACAACATTACCGGGAACTTTAATAATACTAACTTCGTAGCGAGTAGGAAGTCGCTCCGTTTGTTTACGAAGAGACACCCAGAAATCTTTATGCGAAAATCGCAAATGATGAAACCAACTAGAGCCCAAGAGCTTAACAAACACACTGTCGGTGATAACTTCGAAAAGATGAAGGTACTGTTACCAAAGCTTATGATTGAGAATAGATCGGGCTGCCGAATTAACTTGCACCATCAACAAACTGTCTAAGCGCTTAAGGGAACAAAAAGAGTTCACCAAATTTCGAATGAGCATGCGAAAAGCCATAGTTGGATGTGTAAATGCTATAGGGACTGCCATTCCAACTTTGACCCATTTTAAAGGCAAGAAACAGAAACCAGAGTTTATGGACAACCTTCCAGCTGGATCTGTCGTAAAAATGGCATCCAAGGGATACATGAATCACTCATAGACTATAGTATTGTTGACGAAGCAGAACGACATGACATTACACTATACTGCCTTCCATAAAATACGACACATGCACTCCTACCTCATGTTTAGTCAGTTTGTCGATCTTTCGAGCACCACTGGATCAAGAGCTACTTAAATATTTAGATCGCAAAAAAACCAGAAAGAAAATTAAATAAAACCAGTTTTTATGTCATTTTTTCAAATGAGTGGTCCAAATGCATGACAATCGAAGGCTACCTACACAGCATAAGAAAAATATGCGTAGCCGCCCAACAACCTTTGCTCCCTAACAAAAACACGGCGAGAACTAATGGCCATGGATAGAAATTCACCACACTGGGGAAGAAAGTGTTCACCTTTCCAATTTGGACACGATTTTGCATCTACGTTCAAGCTTTTTATATTCGATTTCACACGAGGGTTTTTATAAGTCCGAGATTTGGATTCACATGCTTCTTACGCGTTGCACCGAGTGTCTAAAAAGTCTATTAGGTCTTGAATTGTATAAGCTTCCGAGTTTTTGCTTTCTATAGCCCATGCCTTACGCGTTTCGATATCCGTCTTACCGAGTAACAGATAAATAAGCCATGGATCTCTGCCATCCGATTCTAGTGCAGCTAAACCACGAATAACTTCGTCTGCGTTGTCGACTAACTTCCGTAAATAAGGACTGTCGGCAGAAATGACATTGGGCAGTTTTAAAAAACTTTCGATATAGGCATTAATTATATAGAGAGGTTTGTCGTACCGATTTTCTAGTTTTTCCCACGCTTATTCATAATTAACTGTCCGAAATTTTTAAATGATTTAGCAGTTTCGCGGCCTCATCACGCAGGAAAGATTTTAAATATCGAAATTTCTGCGAACCAGACAAATTTTTGCGACAGTCAAACGTTTTTAAAAACATATCCCGAAATCCAGGCCACTCGCGATAATCACCCGTAAACGGCTCCAGTTTCATTGGAGGAAGCCCAGTATCAGCACTGGACATTGGTTGTGCAGTGGAACTGGCAGAAATAGCCTTCACGAGTTCACTTTTTGCGTTCATATATTTTTATTCGACTACTTCGAAGTCAGTTCCGTTTGGTTTTGGCAAAAGTCTTGCCACGAGCTTTCCAAACGATCTAACCGGACTTCCAAAACCGTTTTGTGTATACCGATGGGAATCTCTTGCACAAAATTATGAATACGCGTAATAGCACCTTTTACGTGTCCACGAGCTTGTTTCAGGACTTCCATTTCCCTCAAATACCGACCGAGTACAGGGAAAAAATATAGGAATGCATATTTCAGCAATGCCAACCACAAAGCAACAATCGTATAAGCAATCCCAAGGCCAAACAATAGACAGGAACAGACGGCAAAAATACTAATTTTAATTGTATTACCTGCGTTACCTTTGGAATGTTGCTAGCAACCAACAAACAAACGAAATATCCGGCTCGAAGGACCAATTTTGTTTTGCAATTAAAAGCCGAGTTCCGAAAACGTTATAAATGTATTGTGCTTCTAATTGCTCTACAAAGCAAAATGCCAGATAGTTCCCTGGTTTACAATAACGAGGTGTTGACTGGGTGGCTGCTAGAACAAAAAGTGATTCTACAGAACATGACGTCTCATATGCAAGTATACAACGAACAAAAACTACAGGATCGGTAACGGCAATGCTCTCACTAGTAACAGACTTAACGAAACTCACAAGTTCAAGTTGTTGAATGGTGATGAGTGATTACCAACGGCACTTGCATATGCGAGCAACGAGATAAAAACAGCAGCATTAGAACCAACATAGAGAACTTAGCCAACTATAGGGGATGTTACGTTATGTTGGGTTGGTAATTAAAAAATATAAATTCTAAGTTTTCAACAATTTAAGTAATTAAGAAAATCAATTGGTTTATGTGTAAACACAAAAAAAAAAAACAATAAATAAATTCCTAAACAATAACTGTTTACAATTTTACTACTCAACCGACAACACAAATGTTGGGCACTGCAATTTTTTTTCTCTTTTTTTTACCATCACCCTAACTTACCACAAGTGTTGAGCACCTGCAAATGTTGCGCATTCAATTTTGTAAGCAGAATATGTTATGTAGTTATCTAAATGCATATTTCGTATATTGTGTGTACTAGAAACACAACGCATCGTCGCGACGCAACACTTGCGGGAGGGAGATCTTTTTTTTTGATTTTGTTTTCTTCAAACGAAAAATTCGACTTAGAGAAAAATTGTACCTACAAGAATCAAAAGAAGATAAATGTTCGACTTAGAGGATGGCTTTTCTATGCAAAATTGGAGGAAATGCAAGAATTGGGTCGAAAAATTCGGGTTAGAGGGATTCTCGCCTTCAAAATTCTGAACAGTTTTTGGGTTGATTGAATTAACTTTTTTCTTTTTAGCTTTTTAGTTTAATATGTAGTGGGAGAGTAAGTATGTCCCAAATAGGACGCTTAGACCACTGGGTTTTGTGCGGACGTCACATTAGCTATGACAGTCCGGTTAAGAATACGAATCTAATGACAATTCAAGCTTCTGGGTGCAGTTGGGTAGGAAAATAAACCTTATTTTTTAAAAAGAAATTAGATAAAGCTCCAAAAAAAGGTGCAGAAAGTATAAGAGGTTCGCCGACAACATCATGGGAAGAAAGCTCAGTCATTTTTGGCACAAGATTAAGGGTACCTACCAAATTCATCGTGACGCATTCCTTTTTTAACTTGAAGAAGAAGTTGATCTGTTGAAAAAACTATTGTTATAGCTCAACTTGGAGCATCAGATATTTTGGCGACGAACTGAAACTGTTGCTTTTACAGCACAGAAATCAGCTAGCATTCTCACGAAATCTTAAAGAACTGTCAATCCCTATTGACGATTGTCAAGTGCAGGTGCTCTAAACTCACTCATGTGGTTTTCCATTGGGACAAAAAATCAATCTTTTTTTTGATCTAAATCACTTTTCATGTTCCATTGGGCAAAAAAATCAATCTTTTTTTCGATTCGGAGCACTTTTTGCAGATCTCGATATTTTTTCTCTAGATCTACACATACCAATATGCTTTGCACAGCTGTTTTACGTCATTTTAAGAAGTTTGCTTTCAAGCCAAATGCGCAAAGTTTCGTGAAAACCAAAATAACCAAACACATAAATAGCCATGGATATAACTTTGGAGGAATTATTATCTTCATAGTCTTCCTCGTCATCTGAAGATTACGAATCACCAAAAATACTCCATTTATATCTACAACAGGGGAAACATTTTTCAAGTCGATATCCATTTGTGATTTTTGCAAAAACAAAAGCAATTTGAACAGCTGATATTGCTGCCAAATAACGCCCTAATACATTTATAAAAGCAGATCAATTTCGTTGCGCGTTCCATTGGCAGCGCAAAATCTGAGATCTGAAAAAGATTTCTGGTGGTCCCAATGGAAAACGACATCAGTGATCAAGGAATGGAGGAATTATGTCAAATTAATGTATAATCGATTTTTTGTAAACAATAGAAGAAACTGTACCTACATAAAAACTGCTTTTGACACATTAAAAATCTCTTTTATTTTAGAACATTAGAAAGCGCTTGTTTCATAAATTGCAGATTTTTTTTAAACTACACAAATTTTTATTCTAAATGGAAACTTTTAAGAGGCCTCTACCCAGAAATCGAGCAAAAGTGCAAAAAAAAAAATACATTTTGCTTCTCTGACTGATAAATTATTACTGGAGCGATTGAATTGAAATTGAACGCATTAGAAAGAACAGAATGTTTTCCTCTTCAAAAACGTTCCCAGAGGGGTTTGGAAAAATTCGCTTAAAATGATTTACTCTTGCCCAAACCATGATAAGACGGAGTACGATACATCTGAGATCACTAGCTCACCTAAAAGCTCATCCAAAACACCAATAGCGTAACGACGGATCTTAAAATTTTACACTGGTTTGGAAATTACAGGTGTTTAAGAACAAACAATATTTTGAAATACGAACTACGTTTTTCATGTGAATATTGATGCACATATGTTTCAATTTCTACTCAGAACAACAAAGTATCATATCAGCTAATAGATCCAATCAAAACTCATATTTATTTAATTGTATTTTTTCAAAAAATACCGAGTTTAAAATATTCAACATTCATTGCACGTCAATTACATAATTAGTTTCACTTGATATCAAGAAAAAAGAAAATCGAGCGAATAATTTCAACCTGGAACTAATGTGGTATTCGATTGGGCGTTCTCAGAGCACTTTTTTTGATCTCAGAGCAATTTTTATGTTCTTTTGGTACAAAAACAGCAATCTTTTTCAGATTTCAGAGCGAATCTAGATATTTTCTCAGATTTGCCTCAGATTTACCAACAAGTACATTTGAGTTTGACAACTGTTGCAAAGAAATGCATTGCATCGGGTGAATCTGTTTTTGTAAATAGGTATATAGAAATAAATCGGGATGGATATTTCGAATGTTTTAATATAAAATTTAACCAGTGAATGGAAATCGCTCAGAAAAGTGTCGAAGACTAAACATATTCCAATCGCACGAATATCAACACAAAAAAGAGCAAGTGACGTTTATGTTCAATTAGGCTGTAGAAGCCCAATCGAATACCACATTAGTGTATGCCTCAAGAGCATCGGTAGAAATTATGCCTAAAATTATGGCCTCTGAGCTCTATGTGTAATCCGTGCGTGAATTGTGGATCGGGGTTTCTCAAAACTCAAACTGATGTTTTGAAAAGCGCTGTTCCACAATCCACTGCACAGTTCACGACAAGCGTTGCCACTTTCTGCAAATTTGAAAATTTAACGAAAAGTTAATTCGGATTCTGCTACTCTCTATTTTCAACCAAAATAATTTTTATAAAATCGGATTTGACTAATGCAGCCTGCTGTTATTATACGAAAAATTTTCTTTTATAGTAGGGGTATTCACGATGCAATGGAAATGGTCTAGTATCATTGCGAAAGTACGAAGCAAATCAAGTAGGTAATCTTCGGTATTCACTCGAAAAATGTTCCTGTGAAGTTTGGAGACAAACACTATTAGAGAATAGACACAAATAGTTTATTTTTCTACGAACTATTATCATTGAGAAAGAAATAAACCAATGGGAAGTGATAGTGCCCATTTTCTTATCCCATCTTTTTTGCGTGTGTCAGACATGAAATCATCACTTGACCTTTTTTTGTTGATATGAGTGCGAATCGAATAGGTGTAACCTTCGACACTTTTCAAAGCGTTTTCAATTACTGGTTAAATGTTATATTAAGACATTGGAAATTTGCGTCCCGATTGGTTTCTAAATATTTATACATAAACAATTTACAAAAACGGTTTCACCCGATATGCCTTTCTTTCCTTTCCTTTCAGGAAAATGTGAACAAACACCACCAGTTGTCAAATGCATTTGTATTGGTAAATCTGAAGCATACCTATCTGAGAAAAAAAAAACAGATTCACAAAAATGTTCTGAAATCTGAAAAGGATTTTTTTTCTTGTACCAAACGAATATAGAAAGCAGATAAAAAGTGCTCTGAGAGTGCCCAATCGAATACCACATAATAAATATGAGGACTGAAACATCAACTTTACATAATACGGTGTGAGAAGTAAACATTTCAAAAACAATTTCACGAATACCAGTCCTCACGCCTTTCTGCATTTATTTATTAATATTTGTAGTTGTACAAAAGACAAAGGAATACAGAGTTGTATAACTTTCCAGTGGAAAGCCGGCTGCTTACAAGCTGTTTTCCAGAAAAATTCATAAAGTCACACACACTTGCTTATTTCTATTCTAGGATATATGTGAGTTCATGAATTAGGCTTAAATGCAAGAATTCTGTATTCTCTTTTTTTTCATTTTAATCAAAACCTCCACAAAAACCAAACAAATTCAGTACAAAACACAGAACAATTAAACACCGTGATGCTCATAAAAGCAATATGAATAGTGGTCGGCCATTAGCAACATGCTTTTTTGTTCCTCACACGTATTCACGGAAGGGGGTTGAAATTACAAAAACAACAATGTAAACAAATGGGTTTTGGGTTAATAGACGTACGAAAGATATCCTTCTCTATTAATCATTCGTCTCTGCTTTGTACCTAAATAAAAATCCATAGGTGGCAACGCTGTAAAAAAACACAATTTGTGTCCAACTGGAAGCAAAATGCATGTTGTGGAAACTGGAATTTCTGAAGTTGGAAATGAACAATACAAAAATCGTCGGCTTTTTGACAAGCAGTGAACGCGTACGTGAACGCCGAATTTATTTATTCCATGCAAAATAAAAGTAAAAACAAGAACGCCTTTGAATGTAATTAAAATGTAATTATTAATGTAAACTCTTAATATCTTCTATAATAGTAAATATATCAAGTGGACTATTTATTCAATGCAAATAGTGATTGTGGAATTATTAATTTAGTTTTCAATGCTGCGTGTTTCATATCGCAAAACAGAAACAATAGGTATCCCGCTGACAACAACATTCAGACATTATACCTAATTATGTTTAATAGGAGTATATAGGTAAGAAACAACGGCAAGGAGTACAAACATTACAAAAAATATAGAAAATATCCTGCTTTTTTTTATATATCCTTCCTTTTAGAAGATATAGTAGGTATACCACTCACATTCCATTTTTTTTTTGCCAATCTGAAACCAGTGTAGGTGTCATTTTCATCTTCCTTATTCGAGAAACGAATTACTTATCCAATTTCTGTTGCCTTCAGATTAGTCACACCTTCACAGTCACATACGGTTCTCGAACTCGATAGTAGTGGATCCGTGACTAAGTCAGTAACGTAAATATTTGTGAAATGTTCGCTCTTTGTATGTTTCAATTTTAACGCGTAATACATAAATTTGGCACACTATCCTTGCGGGGCCTGGGGGCGTATAACAAGTAAAACTTTTTTTAAACAAATATATTTTACAGGTATAATACATAACTTTTTGTAGCTCTGGTTGACAAAAATGCGCAGAATATTCAGACGAATTCG
Source organism: Cheilosia grossa (assembly GCA_963082955.1). NCBI lineage: Eukaryota > Metazoa > Arthropoda > Insecta > Diptera > Syrphidae > Cheilosia > Cheilosia grossa. The sequence continues at coordinate 26,660,531 of OY720145.1, read as the reverse complement.
TTCGGTTTATTCAGATATCTGGAAGTAGCTTGACATTTTTTAATCAATGTCTGCCTACTTTAAGGAAAACATTCTCTGTGTGATCTATCCTATCGAGCTTGAAAGGAAATATACATAGAAGTGTTGTATTGGCTGTGCATAAACACAGCCTTGGTCAAAAAGACGCTGAAAGATGATATAATTTCAAGGCCTCAGTGCCATATAACTGATGCTGATATTTTATTCATCGGGATAACAAGTGACTTCAAGGTTTCCTTAGGTACTCGTAAGCTTGATAGCTTCCAACCCAATATAAACTTTAATTTAGCTGCAAGAAACTTTAAAAACGGAAAAACACTCTCCGAAGCTTTTGAATCCTTTTGACGGCGAATATTGCAAACGTAGTGTCTTTTGTGTATTGTTACAAAAATCACTGCTGCATCCAGAACAGAGATACTAGAGCTCAGTATAGTAAATGACTCTCCTGCTCAAATCCCAATCATCATCAAATTGATGCCACAAATTCAAGTTCGATTAGGTTAGGTTAAATGGGGTGTAAAAGGAATAATCCCAATACAAAAGTAGTCCTTTTGTAGTTTGTCTCGTTATATTTTGAAAGAAGTGAATTTCCATAAATTTTGGGGAAGTAACTCCGCTAGGATCATAAGGTTTCCATAGCTGGCTGAAGTAGCCCAAGTAGTTAGCCCATCTCTGTCAGAGGGAAGCCCTGTTTCGTCTATGTTTGAGGTTTCTTACACCGCCGCTGTATGTAAGTATGGGTCTAATTGTAGGTAGCTGTATGTAATCTCGAAGCCTTACCCGCAACAGATTCATTCAAAAATACGTTTCGCCCCGATGGGGTAGATGGGCACATCAGCTGCTTGCTTGATGTTTGCCTGATGTTTTAATCAAAACTGGCTTTTAATCGTAGCCTTTATAACTCTAGGTAAATATAGAGTAAACAGCGCCTCTAATACAGATGTGGTTATCGTCTACTGATGAGCCCACCTTCCATCCACATCGCCTTTGGCTTTAGCTTGGATGTGGCTATTTATACTTCATTTTGATCAGATGGAGAGAGGTTTTGTCTGTCGTCGTCTATATAAACTTTAAGTTCCCACAGTTCTGGTTCTCGCAGCGCCGTTTAAACCCGACTCGCCACAAGTAGGTATTTATTTGTCTTACTCTAGCATTACTGACCAAGCAAGAAGGTTTTGTAATTAAATTACAACTTCAAAGATTGCATTCATTCATGCGAAAATGGACTTTTGAACGCGATGCGATCGAAGACGGGCATGTCTCCAGCGTCTGAATGTTGCTGAGCGGCCAAAATAGACTCGCACATCACCTGAAAGAAGTGGGCCTGGATGTACACCACGCAACAACCTTCATCGCCGGCCGCGTCTCCCATAACCATCATTAATGCATATGATAGCAGCCCTGTCATCGTGTCATGAGAAGTGATACGGCATCAATGCCTACTTGCGATGCTGATGCGATGCACAGTTTATATGCTGATACGTTGCTCATTGAATACGACATTTGAGTTTTAGAACGCTTTGTTTACATCAAACACTTTAATGTCAAGATGGAAGTTTCGCCAATAAAATCTGTAGGCCTTACCTCCCCAGTGCTGAAATACTCCCTGTAAAAAAAAACTTAATGTTTGTGAGAAATAAAGAATTCAACCAAAATTTATAAATATCTATTGATAAAAACGTTTATTTACTTACTTTTCTTTCTCTTCCAACATTTTTCGTACTTTTATACGCATCAGGTATTTCTGTGATGCTTCTTTTCGTTATGTTGCGCATTCAGTTTGATCAAATTTTCAATAGTGAACACTTTCAACGTCAAGTGATGCCGATAGTTGCATTAATGAACATTTTGCAAAGCATTGTGAGCATCATCACGCTGTTAAATGGCGAAGTCTGCCAACAACATGCCTTCAGGCAGTATGATCAGTTTAACCCTGACCAAAACCAACGATAGCGATATCCAACAAAAAAAAAAAAGCAGCGGGAGATGACTTCAAAAGGAATGCATGGTGAATAAAATCACAGCATCAACAAGAATAGCAATATGACGTCTAAACAGCGCAAATTAAACGGGAGAAAGTCTCCTTAAAATTGCGCATAGAAAATTAGAACGACCTTCAAAAACAAAAAACCATTTGAAGTTGTTTTTCTAAAATGACGTCTACAGTTGACATCCAAAAACAACCATAGTTCGCTTTGTAAAATAATAATTACTGCCAAACGTCGGCGTCATCAAAGCCGGGCTAAAGCCAAGAAGTTTTGGTTTTTATGTTCCGAGATTCACTTTTTGCAGAATATTGATCTTGTTCTAGCGGACTGTAACGACAACAAAATACATATTCTCTAGCTCGTCTTTCGGGGAAGATGATCACACTTCTGATATCCGGAAGATTGAGAATTGAATCTAATTAACTTTGTTCGTTTTCATTCTGATGACACAGGACTATGCTTTGTTTACCGTAATGACTACAGATTGGCATTAATATTGTGAAATTAATAATGGAATATAAGTATCTCATCTATTCTTTACATATAATAAAATTAGTTTGTCTGTCTGCAGCAAGCAATAACTAATCGCAGAATCCGTATATAAAGGGTCCGCCATCTAACTTTTTTTTTTCAACTAGTGCTTATTTCGCGAATGGTAACACTTAGCTCATGTCTGATTTGACAGATAATTAGTTTTATCCTTCCGCTGAACGAATTTGGTTGTGTATACGCTTGAACAACGCTGGGAAATATTGCGACATTACTTTGAAAATAATGGTAATGTTGCAGAATGTGTGCGAAAATTGCGTACGGAATTTGGAAGAAGAGAAGCACCGTCAGCTCCGTATGTTCGTTATCTTGTGAAAAAAGTGAAAGATATTGGCATCCTCATCGATAAACCAAAGCGTGAAAAGCCAAAAACAGTGCGTAAACTGTTTGGTGCGGAATTTGGTCCAGAGCAAGGAGTGGCCGTTACAGTCAATGGCGATCGTTTTCGGGCCATGTTGAATGAATTTTTGTTCACAAAAATTGAAGAGGAGGATATTTGCAACATTTGGTTTCAACAGGATGGCGCTACGTGCTACACAGCCGAAGCTACACTCGATGTTTTGCGCCCTGTTTTTGAAGATCGCATTATCAGCCGCAGAGCTGATGTCGTTGCGCCACCTCGGAGCTGCGATTTGACACCGTTGGACTATTATTTGTGGGGTGCCGTAAAAGATAAGTGTTATGCCGACAAGCTTGAGACAATTGACGCTTTAAAGGACAATATTCGTGAAGCCATTGGTGAAATACAGCTGCACACAATCGATAATGTGCTTAAAAATTGGACCGATCGTGTAGGCTACTGCATGGCCAACCGAGGCAGCCATTTGAATGAAATTATTTTCCATTATTAACCGGAAGGATTGTACTTTAAAAAAAAAAAAAAAAAATTGAGAAAATATTCAGTAGTTTTTTTTGTAGCATTTTCAAAAAAAAAAAACAAGTTATTTGGCGGACCCTGTATAAAATAAGAATATTTCGCATTGTTTTTCAAATCTGTCAGTAAGAACGAAACATGACAGGTGGCAGTACAAAAGTTTGAATACCCAGTATTGTTTGTTATACTTATGTGGCATTCGATTGGGCTTCTTCAGATTCGCTATCAAATTTCAGATTTCGTGCGTCTAATCGAACACAAAATCGTCACTTGTTCTTTTTTGTGTTGATATTAGTGCGATTTGAATATGTTGAGTCGTAGACACATTCCTACGCGTTTTCCATTCACTTGTTATATTTTATATCAAAACATTCAAAAATTGCGTCCCGATTGATTTCTAAATAAATAATTTACAAAAATAGATCCACCCGATGCAATGCCTTTCTTTGCTGCAGAAAAAATTCACGAAAACGTAAACAAACTTCACCAGTTGTCAAACTCAGACGCACTTGTATTAGTAACTTTTCATATTTTGCTCTCAGATTTCACAGAGCAAACGAGGTTTTTCTTTCTTTGCATTTGTGGTGGTGCGTGTTTTAAAAGGCAGCTGTTCTTTTCTTAAATTGTAATTTGTGTTTATAAAAATCTACTCAATTCATGTTAATATCCATTGTAGCGGCCAATTGTAAATTGTTCTTCACTTGTCACAGACTTGTGGTCTTTTAAAACGCAAAATAACGGACTTTAAAATTTTACAAGTGACAAATGTTTTGGAGTTAGTCGAAGTAGGTGTGAATCTCGCTCAGAAATCAAAATGCAAAATTGCAGCCAATGCAAAATTGCAGCCAATGGAACATGAAATCTGCCTTCCAGCTGATTTCGAGAGCAGAAAAACTGCTTTTTCTGTCCCAACGGGAAACGACATGAGAAAAAATGCAGATTCGCAAAAGTGCTCTGAAATCAGAAAAAGATTGTTTTATTTTTTTGAGCGCCCAATCGAATACCGCATTTGAAAAGCGTATTTTTCATTTATTCTATAATCTGATCCGCATGAAATTACGATCAATAGAATACAGGTAAGATTTCATTTTATTCCTGCAAAAGTGAAAAACAAAAGGATCTACTACTATTATATGCGCTTCCTGAAGTATGTTCAGAAATGCGTCGGTTCGCTGAGTTCTAACAATTTTGTCGACGTCGTCATATACTCCAAGCATTTAAACAGACTTATGACAAAATTAGTCTTCGTAGTTGGTGTTTCTATGTGAAAACGTTATTTATTGATATTCTTATGTTTTTCTTTGGCTATCTGTTAACAATCATATGGACACCAAACCCACAAAATAATTTGCTGCACCTACAGCCTAGCAAGCTTACTCATAATCTTGGGTATTGTGCAAATAAGATTGGTTAGGTTGTGGTTTTGTCGTTGATTTTATTTGATTCTCTCAGTAGACTTTTGGAAAGTTTTCTGGGGTTTGTGTGGCCTCCTTTCGGCTTTATTTTTTCACTTTTTCTATTAGGTCTATTGTGAATAATAATTTTGAAAATATTTGTGTGGGGGAAATTTGAATACTGCTACGCTTATTTACAGTACTGTTTATGACAACTGATTATAAAAGTGCATATTCATATGTTGAAGACTTGTCTATTTCTACCTTCTTAAGGCGTTTTGTTACCATATATTTCCTAAGGCGATGTGGTATGCTTAAGCATTCGAAGTGACAAGGGCAATTTTCAAAAGTATGTATTTCAAAGTGCACATTCTTACGGACGGATGTAAAATGGAAACCATGGTGGGGTCAGGCGTCTTTCCCGAGTCGTTGGGTTGGTTGACAGAAGAAGAACTTTGCAGAGGCTACGGTGATGAGGAAGTTCTTGAGGACACAGCCCACATCCTATGTCACTGCCAAGGTCTCCAACTCAATAGGCAGAGATTCCTAGCTAGGGAGACACTTCTTCCACGACCTAGACGAGCCTTCCAGCACACCTATAGACAAGATAATGAGCTTTATCAAATCCACAGGATTGTTTGATGCAACAGCACAGTGAATACTTAATCACAGTTATTTATAGACAGGGTTATTATGGGTAAGGGACAACCTTTTCTCCCAATGAGCATCACAATTGGTCGATATTGACCGGAGTGTGTCACGGAGTACTCCACGCCAACCCAGATACCTAACCTAACCTAACCTAAAGGTGACATCCACATGGTATGTAACCTTCTGAAGGCCTAAGTCAAAATAAGTTTTATTAGTTCTGGCGCTGTGGTGAGGAGAATATTTAAGGGCGGGCTTTATGGGCTGTGCAGCGACGTTGACCTGGGGGCAGATTCCGTAGAAATATAATCGTCTGGACTATATCGTATTTAAAGTTTTCAACTGTCTTCAGCTTTCATTCGATTTTTTCAATAAACCCTTTAAAGCTCTCAAACTCTTTGAACTTAGTTGCTGGTTTCTGAGGTCTATCGTTTTGAGGATAATCGTCTGCACCAGCCCCGCGAGTCTTTGATTACACCCCCGAGAGACAACGTAGCAGAGGAAGACCCCATCTTAGTTGGCGCCCGTACAATTGGAGGGCGACCTCAACCAACTTGGTTCGTGTAACCGGAGGTAGCTAGCTAGGGACCGAGCGGGCTGGAGAGGCTTGTTGGCCGAGGCCGCCGTCCACCCCGGACTGTAAGCGCCACCAAAAGCAAAGTTAAGTGAGCAGTGGAATCATGTTGTGTTATGTTGATGTCTTCGTACTCAGAAGACCAATTTACTGAAGAGTTGATGAAACAGAAGCTGATGGTAAATCAACGTCGTCCGTCCTCGTCGTCGAATGTATATCGAATGCACAAGCGGGCTTTCGTCGACGGTTACGATGTGGTTGATTTTCGGAAATATTTCCGGCTACTTCGATGGTTCGACAGAAATTTCGGCATAATTAATGCACATAGATATAAAACTGGGCCAACAACAAATGAAATCAATTTCCAAGTGACAAGTTCAAAATGCCATTAGGCTGAAAACGGGTTGAAACGATCTTAAATCCGCGTTTAAATCCATCTTTAATCCAGCTGGTTGAATGCATGTTCTTGAGCGAATATTATGAATATGAATTTAAATTGTCGGGCTTAAAAAATGCGTTCGGGGGTAAAATTAAACCTGATTTACACCCGGAGTGAATAATATGGCCGTTAAAGAACTGCTACAGCTTTAGTATACAGGCGCCCGCAGCTAAGGACATGAATCAAAAAAGTGGTGGCTACTCAACAACTGATTTGAACTTGCGATTTTCTCTAATACATGGAAGATAGTACAGCATTTCCGACTTTAACCAATTTTTACACATTCACGAAACAATTCCTGCAGTAAAATATATGGGAAATCTTAGGAACCGTCCTCCGAAATGAAAATGTTTTTGCACACGACAGTATATTGAGACCCATATTGATATATGACAGTTTCTATAGTGCTAGTCAGCAATGTCACATTCCTAATGGCCAGCATAAAAGTTAAAAAAATAGAGTTCATTGACACCAACAGTATAATAAGGGCAACTCCAACTCTTTTTGACAGGGAGCAATCATTGGAAGACATTAGTGCCCTGAAAATCAGGGCCTTGTGTCTATCACAGAGTACTTGACGCTATATAAAGATTTTACAAGAACATTCACATGCGTAAACAATACAAAAACGGTTTAAAAATAGACACGGGCTTTCAGGCGGAGGTCTGGGGAATAACTGTCATAGGACAAGACACTTTCTTTACTGAAAGTCAAGAAGCTATTAAAGCAATGTCTGCAAGGAAATGAAAATCAAAGCTCTGCACAAAGTTTGCGTGGAAAACCTAGTGGCAAGCAAATTTTTCACAGCTTTTTGAAACTAGCTAATCCTCCTTTGAGTGTTTTGCCTTGCAATCTCAAGCTCGAAGCAGGCAATAAGGATACAAAGGGATCTCTATACAAAATTGGGCCACCACAAGAAATCTATTGTATTGACTTGAGTATGTGGCTATCATTAAGCTTGAACTGGAACCAGCTCGATGTTTACATATTTCGGAACTGTAGCGCCCTCCGTTGACCGTTGCGCTATTGCAATCTTGGTTTAAAAAAAAATTGGCAACAAATTACACTTCCAGTAATAGCAGTAATATACATACGTCGCTGAGCGCATGGGATGAAGCCACCTTGTAACGGGTGATTTTTTAAGAGGTTTAGAACTTTTTTTAAAAAAAAAACACAAAAAAATTCGAAAAAATGAATGAAATATTTATTTGATGATCGATAGTTTGAACCTTGCAATTTAATGTTTAAAGATAATTTCATGCAAATGTTGACCGCGGCTGCGTCTCAGGTAGCCCATCCGCTGAGTCCAATTTTGGCATACTCTTTCACACATATCGGCCGGTATCTCACGAATGAATGCATGGATGTTGGCTTCCAGTGCGTCAATCGAGAGGGCTTGTCCCTATACACATTAGCCTTGGCATACCCCCACAAAAAATAATCTAATGGTGTCAAATCGCACGATCTAGGCGGCCAATTGACCGGCCCGAAACGTGAAATTAACTGTTCACCAAACTCGCCTCGCAATTGCGCCATTGTTTCGCGTGCTGTGTGGCATGTGGCACCGTCTTGTTGAAACCACATATCATGCAAGTCAAGAACTTCCATTTCGGGCAAAAAAAAGTTTGTTATCATCGCTCGGTAGCGTTCACCATTGACAGTAACGCTGCGATTCGCATCATCTTTGAAGAAATATGGCCCAATAATGCCGCCGGCCCATAAACCGCACCAAACAGTGGCTTTTTCGGGATGCATTGGTAGCTGTTGCAATGCTTCTGGCTGATCTTCACTCCAAATGCGGCAATTTTGCTTATTTACGTACCCATTCAACCAAAAATGAGCCTCATCGCTGAACACAATTTTTCGATAAAAAAGCGGATCCTCGGCCAGCTTTCCAAGAGCCCATTCACCAAAAATTCGGCGTTGTGGTAGGTCGGCTGGCTTTAGTTCTTGCACCAGCTGTATCTTAAAAGGCTTTACGCCCAAATCCTTCCGCAAAATTTTCCACGTAGTGCTGTAACAAAGGCCTAACTGCTGGGAACGGCGCCGAATCGACATTTCGCGGTCTTCTGTCACACTAGCTGATACGGCCGCAATATTTTCTTCACTACGCACAGTACGTAAACGTGTTGGTGGTTTAATGTCCAACAAAGTAAATTTGGTGCGAAATTTGGTCACAATCTTCCGAATAGACTGCTCAGAAGGTCGAGAATGCCGATCATAAAATGGAAGCAGCGCGCGATGAACATTTCGAACCGAGCACGAATTTTGATAGTAAAATTCAATAATTTGCAAGCGTTGTTCATTTGTAAGACGATCCATGGTTAAATTGCAAACCAAACTGAAGCTGTTTGACAGTGACACAAGGTACTAAACACACGTCAGCTGTCAAAACCAGTGTTGCCAAAACCAAACCAGCTAAAAAATCACCCTTTAGATAGTAAACTCTACACGAGCGGCAGACCTACTTAGTTCTTACTAACCAACGTCATTGGTACTAGTTGGGACAGCCAATGAAGCCGTGTCACAAAGAAAATCACTCAATATGATCTTGGCTTAGATGCAAACAAATACTAATTTTAATACATATATAGCTTTTTTTATTTTATTTAACCCCTTTTTAAAAATTCGGAGTGAAGTGGTAAACCTTTTGAAATCCTTGTTCAGGTTGACATTGAATCCAATAGTCTGTCTTTTTCTAGAGTCCGACTTCGTAGATCTGTATGCGTAATAGTTGAAGCGACTAAAAATATTGAACATTTATTCACAATATATAAAAGAGTTGAATGCAGGAAGTATCCTGTCGGTTTTGCTTTCCTTCGAAGTTTTGAACTACTTACAATCCAACCACCAATCCAACTTACAAAAAAAAAAACTAATTTTAGCCGATTGATTCGAATATTCTTGACAAGTCTACATAATAAAGGGTTTGTTTATGACATTTATTTTTTGTTGTTAAATGAAGGGTTTTCCAGTAAGAGGTGTTATTTTGGTATTCAAAGAAAAATGTCATTTTTTGAGATAAATGATCGGATGTTTATTTCATAATAAAGAGGAAGGTATGCCGTTAATAATGAAAAACAACATCAGCCAAATGGCCACCACGAGCACGCATACAGGACTATATCCTTTTCATGAAATTTTCCATAACCAAATCGCAACGCCACTTTGCGATTGTCCTCGATAGCCTCACGAATTTTATCTTCGAGGTCTTGAATCGACGCTGGTCTGTTGGCGTAGACCTTATCTTTCACGGAAGAAGTCGCAAGGTGTTAAAGCACAAGATCTCGGTGGCCAATTGTGATCACCTCTTCGAGAGATAACACGGTCCGGAAACTTTTCCCGTAAAAGATCAATGTTTTCGTGGCTTGTGTGGCACGTGGCGCCGTCTTGTTGAAAGTAAACGTTGTCCAGATTAATACCATCCAACTCCGACCATAAAATACGGTGTAAAGACGTTTGTGGAATGCCCAATTCCACAGAACGACAGGGAATAGACAAACCTGGGTTTTCGTCAACACTTTGGGCTACAGCAGCAATATTCTCAGTTGTTCTTGAGCGACGTGCACGGGTTTTATTCTTCACATCACTAACTTGTCCCAACTGCTCGAATTTTTCCACCAATTTCTGCATTGCGGTCCGACAAGGTGCTTCATGACGACCAAAAAATGCTTCAGTTTTGCGAACTGTGATTTTCACCATTTTTGTATTGAACTTTAATAATTTCAATGCATTGTTGAAGCGTGTATCGTTCCATTTTCAGTAATGGCGTAGTTTCTACTTGTCAAATGTCAAAGAATAAAAGCTTCAAAAGTGACAGCTACCGAAATAGCGGGTCATTCACAGTAACATCTCTTATTGGGAAACCATATCTACACTCACTAGCAGTTCGCTAAAGCAGTTCCCTTTCATTCATTTTGAAAATAAAACCAACCCACACAGCTATTCACAGAACCATAGGCGTCCCAAAATAAGTTGTCCTAAAATTGTAGTCCAGCGCGCACTAACCACTGAGCCAATGCGGCCACAGCAATGTGTTTCATATATCATTGACACACTTTTTTCCACATTCACTTGCTTAATTTGTCCTTCTGTTCCGCTTCGGCCCATAACCCTACATTATTCCCTAGATTATTTAGAGGTCATCTCAGAACCAACATATATATTTATATTGACGCAGTGACGTAGCACAGCACATGAATAAATAAAATTGACAGTCAAAATGGGTTGTCAAGATTATACAAATCTGAATCTAATTGTGTGATGCAAAGATTAGTCGCTTTTTTGAGACAAGTAAAAATAGGAGTATATCTAGTATATTGTATAGGTATTAGACAAATGGCGATTTGTAAACTGCACACAGCAACGAGATGGTAAATAATTTCAAAACTAACCAATTATGCTCTCTAAATGAAAATATTCGCATTTGATATGCTATGTATGTCATAATTAGTACCAATGCAGACATTAATTTCACGTAAATTATTTTTATTCATACGCTCAGGGTGGAATACATTTTCTAACGAACCACATTATAAGCCTTTTTTTTACCAACTTTACATAATTTCCTTCTATTGCCACCTTAAGCAAAGTGTTTTTACTTCTTATTTATTTATTTAAATAATCCATAAGAAAAGTATGTTTTTTTTTAAATAACGCATTTTTGAATGTTCTATTTTCGTACGAATGTGTGGTAATACTTTGGGCTAAAAATAAAACACAAAACTTTTCTCTTCAATAATGTGATCGCTTTTGCAGGAAAAAGTTGATAGCATTGACGTATGCAACAGTTTTTTTTTTTTTTTTACAAAATTGATATAATTTAGAATCGGAAGTATCAAACGTATATGTGAGTCTTAGGATATCAAGGGTGATAGCTGGTCTTTCTCAGTGAATAGAGCTAAATGAAATGGAATGACACTTTGAAATGTAGAACAACAGACGTTCTATAATTAGATTTTAATTTTCTACTGGAAACAGCATTTGAAAAATATATGAATGTATGAAGGAATTTTTTATTTTTTTTGCCATCTACCAGGAGTGTGTGAAATTTATTGAATTATTAAATGTTTTACGTAATGGCAGAGTGCTACAAATATTATCTGTATCGACTACGTAGGTGGTTCATCTCGTGCGAGTTTCGTATGTCTCTAAAAATGATATATTCGTAATTTTGAGCTTGTGTTTGGAGCAAGCACTATAATTTTGCCAATTTTCGTTTTCGCTTCTAAGACCTAAAAAAAAGTCGTGGGTGTAACTAAGTAATTAAAAAGCTATATTTGTAATTGTTACTTGTCGCTTATGTTTCAAATAGAATTTGGGTGAAATGAATAAAACGTAGCAATTGCTTTAAATCAAAAGAAATTCATGTCAAAATTGAAGCATTTCCACCTCATTTGAGTTAACTTTAACCGCTGATATGTTCGGCAATCATTTAAAATTTTTTATTTACATTTAAAAAGTGTCTGAAAATTCCAAATCTGTTATTTTTATTGACTCGGACCTTTTGCTAAATATTTTGTACGCACAATTTGTACATAGAACAATTTGAGCCTTGAGAGATTTTCCTGTTTTGTTTATTAATAGTTTAGTTAAGTTTTGCTTGAGCAGGAAAACCAACAAAATATGAATTTTACATAACGTTAAAAGCAGCAATTATTGTTTAATTTCACGCCTCAAAATGTGGTTTATTTGGGTAATATTTTTATTTTAAATAAATATGTTGAGACACAATTATTCCTAAGGTACATAGGAGGTCCCGGTTATTCAAAGATGATCGGATACGATTCCCGGCACCTGAAGAAGAAATGAAACATCACCAAGCTTGTTATATTTCCGTATTTTCGTTTTTTTTTTTTTTTAATTTCGTTCAATTGTGTCCGCTTTTCCACAAAAATCGTTATAGTCTCCAATTTTCGAACTTAATAGGTTTTCCTTTATGCCATTTCAAAGCAATTGCTTAGTGCCTTTGCTTTGCTACAAGCTTTTACTCAAAGCAAGTGCTCGTTTGTTTTATGTGACTCAGTATTGCAATGGAACAAGTTTAATCATACTTGAAAAATGCATATTACCATAGACACATTATTACTAGATGGTGCATTTCATACCCCGACCTGGAACAGCGTATACCTCACACTTTTACTCCTAATAGATGGCGTCCCAATGCAGTTGGTCAATTTATAAACCTTTTTTGTGTTGATTGGTATTTGCAAGATACACAAACATGTTGCAGAGGAGGAAGAAAAATAGCAAATGAAATCGATGAGGAAATCGAGATCGGGTTCTTTTTGCCTAATATATGTAGCATATAGATAGTTGTATGGTGCGTGTGGTAGGGCTAACGTACTTTTAGCGTGACAATACTGATGACGATGGGGATGGAGTATCTTATGAAGACAACAATGTGGAAAGAATGTGTCTATGGAAATGTGAAATAATTATAGTATGTGTGCATATTCCGATATTTTATTGGCAAAGGTCATGATTAAGGATTATGATAAATTATTTAAAGTAGACAGGTATATATGTATGTACTTCCTTGATTGCTGATGCTGGGAAGTGAATGGAAGAAAATTAAAGATACCAACTGAATGATTGACTGACACAGCACTTTTTTTTTAATTCCACTTATAGCATTGCCACAAGAAAAATATTGCGTTTATGTTCGAACTTTTATTGAGATAAATTTGCAGGTTTCATATTGGCGTCTTTGAAACTTTGATTGCATGAATGACACAAAATACCTAACTACCTACATAAAGAATAATAATAATTCATAGGTAGGTACCTACCTATGTAGTTCGCTTGAAAGTCGACATTAAAATGTCAATTATCATATGTATTTATTTACGAGTGTGATGTACATTTATCGGAATCTATTATAATTATAATTCAGTTAACTATGTATAGTTTGAAACACACGAATTCATTTAAATTATCATACACAAAAGGAAACGTATATTATACAGGTAGTTACATACTATATTACTATATGTTTACTAGTTCTATAAAATATAATTTTCGGGATCGAAAATAATGCCTCTCGGGAAAATCTTTCGAATTTTCACTGCACATTTAACTTTTTTTCTCATATTGTTATGGGTTTTGCAATGAGAGGTGTTATTGTGAATGACCCGCTATTTCGGTAGCTGTCACTTTTGAAGCTTTTATTCTTTGACATTGGCTCAAAATCTTACAGTCATAAAACCCGTGCACGTCTCTCAAGAACAACTGAGAATATTGCTGCTGTAGCCCAAAGTGTTGAAGACAACCCAGGTTTGTCCATTCCTCGGCGTTCTTTGGAATTGGGCATTCCACAAACGTCTTTACACCGTATTTTGCATAAAGACTTGGGTCTTAAGGCTTATAAAGTTCAGTTAACACAAGAACTCAAGCCGGCCGATCATCAACAACGTCGTGTCTTTCCTGATTGGGTCCTTGAAATGCATGAAAATGATCCGGAATTCCATCGAAAAATCATCTTGACTGATGAGGCCCATTTCCACCTCGGTAGCTACGTCAACAAGCAAAATTGTCGCATCTGGGGCTCGGAAAACCCAAGAGTTATTTTTGAGAAGCCTCTTTATCCTCAACGTGTGACTGTTTGGTGCGGTTTATGGTCCGGCGGGGTCATTGGATCTTACTTTTTCGAAAATGAGGTTGGATCAACAGTAACGGTGAATGGATTGCGCTATCGAGAGATGATGGTCGGAATTGGATGGTATTGATCTGGACAACGTTTACTTTCAACAAGACGGCGCTACGTGCCACACAAGCAACGAAAGCATTGATCTTTTACGGGAAAAGTTTCCGGACCGTGTTATCTCTCGAAGAGGTAATCACAATTGGCCACCGAGATCTTGTGATTTAACACCTTGCGACTTCTTCCTTTGGGCCACGTGAAAGACAATGTCTACGCCAACAGCCCAGCGTCGATTCAAGACCTCAAAGATAAAATTCGTGAGGCTATCGAGGACATATTGCAGCCTCTTTGCGATTTGGTTATGGAAAATTTCATGAAAAGGATATGGTCCTGTATGCGTGTTGTTGTTGTGGCCATTTGGCTGATGTTGTTTTTAATTATTAACGGCATATCTTTCTCTTTATTATGAAATAAACATTCGATCATTTATCTCAAAAAATTACATTTTTCTTTGAATACCAAAATAGCACCTCTTATTGGTGCATTTACAATATTGTTTTAATGAAAAGCAAAAGCCAACTATAATATTTTCACTAAGTTGTCTATATCGAAAAAATCAAAAAATGAAATCTGAGGAAATGTATACAGCTGCATACCCATTCATATACAATTTGGCGCGAATACCCCAAAGCTCTGTGTGAAGGCATCATCCCTTGCACCATCCTCCCTCACCGTGCTATTGATTGATACTTAATCATAATAATCCTTTCCTTTGTCCTCCTCTTCTATAAGAAAAACCAAACCAAAACCAGTTCCCTACCCTGGTTTGTCATATCAGAAATACTTTTTATACCGACGCGACGGTTGGGGATGGCGAGAATGAATGAAGAAAGAAAAGAGGCACACGAGTAGTTAGTTTTTGTTTTGTTTCTTTGGTTTTCTTTGGTTTTCTTTGAGCACATTATTTCCTCAAAGCAATATCAAAAGTCTCTTTCAGATACATGATGCCGTAAGAACCAAGGAACATTTTGTTTGTTTTGCGAAAAAGGAAAATAAGAAGAATCAGGTATAAACCTCACTGCGAAGCCAACGAGGTCCACGGTTCACGTTGATCGGAAATGTTTCTCAACAGAACACCTCAAATAAAGTGATTTGCAGCATGTATCCGAGTTTGAGGTATATTTTCACGGTGGCGCCATCTAGATATTGGGGTGTTTCGGAATAACCATTTCCTTTATATGAAATGCACCATCTAGTAATAATGTGTCTATGATATTACCCACCTTCAAGTAAGATTGGGATTTTCTATTTTTTTTTTGCTCTATTGTTTTATGTTTTTTATGTTGTTCTTAAAGGACTGACTTAACTTAACAATAGATTATATAAATTATACTGTTGAAAGAAATTAAAAAAATATACTATCAGAAAGAAAATTTAATGTGGAAGCACACCTTTATAAAAATTAAAACCACTCAGATGGATGCAAAACTGCCTTAAAGGCAGATCGATTCAAGTGGTAGCCAATCATCTCTACTTGCCCCAATAGAAAATGAAATAGTTCCACAACGGGTCCTTATATTAGCTAGACCTAGCTCACAGTTAACTAATGTCTGTGAGTTTTCTTGGTTTTATCCGAACGATTGAATTGATTTGAGAAGCTTTCTCAGGACAGTAAAATCAGTCAGAGGTTCGCAAGAGATGGAACAGTGGTACAATCTAATGTTTCTATTTGTATTTTACGGGATACAGTAGTCTAGCAAGCGGACCATTGAACGACTGCGCCCACCATCTCCACGTTATATGTTGTCCTTCAAGGACAAAATGGTACTTCAGCTCGAAGAAACTCCGTTTCCCCTACAAAGTACAGGCTAGACCAGGCTGCTGCTGCAGGCTAAAGACTTACCCGGTTAGTGAAGAACAGGCAAACAATTTTTGGTCTTAGCATAAAGGACATCACAAACAAAAATCCTATCAACATACCCGAAAAACGTCTATTGTTCGTACCAGGTGGTGAAAGAGTTCATCAACCTCGGGAATAAACATAAACCCAACGAAAAGCACTGCCACTCGTCGATTTAGTATTACAGATCCTGACTCAGGCACGAAGTGCATGCTGCAGGTGCAGAACCTTTATTTTGCTTTAAAGCCAGATTAGTGATCGGGTCTACACGGAAAGTAACACTCCGAAACAGAATTTTTTCATGGAGGCGAATGTAGGAGAATAGCTGCGTAACGTGTACAAAGATATAGATGAAAAAAGAATTAGTGGTCGGAAACCTGACTACTAGAAAACACACACAAGTGCTTCCTTAACAATTACAATTTTAGTAGCCACAGCCAACGTTGTTCATAGTTGAGCAAAAGAACTTATCATTTACACTGTAATAAAAATAGTTAGTCTACATATTGACCATCTTGGACAAGGGACAAGGGTATAGAAGGTCCAAACGGAAGGGAAGTTGAAATCGAAGTCACTCTTTGACAATAGCCAATACGATTCTGTCGGACGTATGTAGGTTAATAACACATTAAACTGACATTTCTGTTACCTGTCATTAAAATTGCTCATATTTTTGGCAATATCTTATCTTCGGCATAAAGTCGATAATTTGTTTAACACTACGAATGATTTATTTAAATTTTCAACTCGATGGCAAATACAATTCAAATTGACATATTTTGGAAAACGCACAATTAGTTCAAATTACCATTTCGATCTCTGGCGTGTTTCTTCGAAAATGATAGTGTGGAAGCGGCGGTCAGTTGTTTATATGAACATGATTTCTTTGGTGAAATATCGCAAATATATTCATACTCCGAGTTCCTTCGTATTCGTAAAATATTTGGCGTTGATTTTCCAATTTTTTTTTTTTTTAAATAAAATGCATAGTTGTATAAGTACAGTCGAAAAAAATAGGCATCTTCGTCGACAGTCAGGCCAAGCTTGGCATCCCCCACTGCCGTAGCTGCGCTGACACAAATAAGAGTGAAACAGTGCTCGATCTTCTTTGTGAGTGTCCGGCCCTAGCCAAAACCAGACGCAGTGCACTAGGTCATCCTTTTTATGATGACCTATGGGCCATTGATAGCATCAATTTCAACAAGATCATCAAATTTCTCAATTCCACAGGCTTATTTTGAGCTCCTTTAATATCTTTTATCCCGCTTTATTTTCAGGTTCCGTTAGATGTGGTCTGAAAACGGCACTCAATGCGCCGGGAAATATATGATGAAGCACATTCTAAAGGAAAAATTCAGAAGAACTAAAAAAAATCACTTTGATTGTTATTCAGAACATTAAACAAAAAAATCCTTCTTCAATTATTTGTTCATGTGTCAATCTTCCACCTCGATCTCGCAGCCCCGCCTAAACAAAAGAATGTATGCATTTCATATTTCATTCGACTTCAAAATATATCTAAATGTATTTTTTTTCCGCAATTAAACGTGTTAAACGCTCAAATTACACTATAAATAGCTTCAACTAAAATTAAATACTTTCGAGTACAGAACTTTAAAGATTTTAATAAAAGTCGTTCAAACGTCATTTAAGACGATTAAGCTATTCAGCCAAACCCACACTTATCGATAGTTTCATGCGACCCATTCGTTCTCTTTGCCAATGTTAAACAAACAAATCTAAGGCCTTGACGCCTTTCCTTTTTATATAATTCGAGTTGGTCCTTTGGATAATTCGTATCTACCTGAAAAAAAAAAAACAATTTAAAAATTTTCCTAAAAATACAATGCGAGATGATCAAAAGCTGGTCAAAGTGTGTCCTAACTCGGTATAATGTACTAAGTGTAAGCCCCGTATGTTTGTCGAGAAATCTTGTTTTTATCCGCCCAAGACAATAACATACCTACTCCTACCACGAACAAGAGTGAAATACATACGTTCGATTTTGGTATTTATGCATATTTGTTGCGATGAACAATACAAGAAATGATTAATCTAATGACTAATCACATGAAGCCTTTCACCGTTCCAAAGCTCCTTTAGTATTTTGATTTGCCTGTCTTCCTTATACGTCATTGTTAGCGAAAATAAGTCTTAAAAATGTCAACCTAGAGAAGCGGACACATTTATTTTTGCAGCGTCACAGAGAATTGGTCGCTTTTTACACTTTCATTACAAAGTGAACAAAGAGCATAAGCAACTATTGAAAACAAATTGTAATAGTTTCCATTCTTCGTACACTGCTGCTAGATTGCTAAGCACCCAACGCTGCATAGCGCAATAGCCTTGGATTCGAAAAGGAAACAACACAAATAGACGCATGTAGTAGCAAGTAGATATACTTTTGTGTACAATTAAGAATGTCTGGTAGAAGGTGTCTGGTGCAAGATAAAGGTGATCGAGTATTAACTGTTCACGTATTTAATGAACTGGCGTCACTGATCTTCATCAATCGGTACCGGAAGTTATCAGTAGTAAAACATAAATGGAAATTTGAAATGTAATTGAAGAAATGTTGGTAGAACTGTTTTTGATCTGAAACTAGATATATCGTCTATGAAGTTGCTTTTACGGCTAAGCAGCTCAAAGGTGCAGATGTTCGTACACATAGATACGACTGTTTGCTTTCAAACAATGAGTATATTATACTTGGGTATTTGGAGAAAAAAATACACAAACTGACCCACAAGGAAAGTTTATCAACCGTAGTTAAACGCGCGGGGGATTCGTATACGAGTACATAAGATCTAACTAACCATCTTGCCTGCATAGTGCTTTTGAAAAGTTCACTTCAAGAAAAAGCCAAGAAACCAGATAAATTCAACTTTTTTCTCTCTCTTCTTTTGCTTTTCTACCCACCACCCTATTTCTACCGCAGTCGTCCCCAGTTTATTTTATCGTCGTCAACTCTCAATCATCTCGATCAATTTCTCAGGATCGTTGTAGTAGTCGCCGCGCAAAGAGTTGTATCCGTAGTTGTACGTATACTCAGACGCCGTAGCAACGTTTTATTTCACACAGTAAATTTTCTTTGGGGGCAGCAGCAGCAGCAGCATCAGCGGTAGTAGCAGCAGCAGACAGGCAGCAAGTGAGCTTGTTTAAAACGATATTAGCTGGCGCAACATTAGTTTTGAGTTGGCTACCAACGCGAGCGGGTCATTTTGTTGGCAAACGAGACACGTACATACATTTTTTCTTCTCCCTATCCGTCTTTCTCGCAATTGGTTCATTTCTTTTCAAATTTGCTCTTCCAAATATAATTACAAAAAAAAAAAAAATAATAAAAAAAATGTGTTATACAACATCGACTTTTTATATCTCTAAATAAATATCTTGCATCAACCGAGGGATTTTACACATCTGGAGCAGTGAGATCGATCTGAAATAACTCTTTGATCCTTTTTTTGTGTTAATTGTGATAAATAATAATGAAAAAAAAAAAAAAAAAAAATGAAAAAATTTAAAAAATGTAAAAAAAACAGTGTGCCTGTTTAATATGTGATGAAAACTTCAATATCGGTTTCCAAATGAAATACAAGTGAACATAGGCAAAAAGGGATAAAAGATGCATTTTGGATTGTCTCACTTCAGCTCGCCTTTATTGTTGTGATGCTGTCAACGGTTCACCGTTACACTAAAGACCAAGCTCTCATGGATAAAGTGATGTTTGGTGTTGTTAAAAATAAATCCACCTTCGCAAGTTTTGATAATCTGCTATGAAAAAAAAAATCGGACAAAACTTTTATACCAATTTTTTTTTTCTCATAATTCCGCGAATTTTTCTCTACAGCTTTTTTATCTCTCACTTTTTTTAAGGATACTTCGAACGAACCACCACCTCCACCCAAAATTTTGAATTAAAAATAAAATCATCGCAATACAACAAGATAATAATTGAGAGTTTCGTTTTTGCTTCAAGGATAAAAGAAAATTAAAAAAAAAAACATTCAGTTTCATGACAAAAAAAGAATAAACTCGAAATTGTTTTTTTTTTTTTTGTATCTCCCTAATAATATCGAACATTCTGTAATTATTTATTTTGTTTCCTGCAACGGATCGTAGTATTAACTAACCGAAATTCAAAATGATGATGGAGAATGGTCTCTCCATGGAATATGGAGATGGATATATGGAACAGGAAGAGGAATGGGAACGTGAAGGACTATTAGATCCTGCGTGGGAGAAGCAACAAAAGAAGGTGAGTCAAATTTTTGTTCTTATAAACGTCTATCTTAAAATACATTGTGTTAGATGTAAATAGAAATATCTTTTTGTATCTTCAGTTCATGTTAATGTCTAATGCCTCTGCAGATCTATCTATTTACTCTATCATGCCAAGTTTATGTATAGAAGTGTTTTTTTTTTTTTTTTTTTTTTTATTTTTCTCTCCGTATCCAACAGAGCTTTTTCGTATCTAAAGATACATCAAGATAGGTGTGCATTTCGCTAAAAACGTTTGTAAAAAATGCTTTCTTTTTGAAACATACACACATACCTCTATTATTTATTAAATCACAACTGTTTGGATTATTATTAGAATAGGCATTTGGTACACATGGGTATAATATAAATTCTATCACAGCTAGTTGTCAGATTTTCCCGTTTCTCAAGGGAAAAAGTTTCTCTT
The DNA here is from genome assembly GCA_963082955.1 of Cheilosia grossa. Lineage (NCBI taxonomy): Eukaryota > Metazoa > Arthropoda > Insecta > Diptera > Syrphidae > Cheilosia > Cheilosia grossa. The sequence goes on along the minus strand of OY720145.1, from coordinate 26,639,818 downwards.
CTTGCATTTTTCTTTAAAACAAAAATACATATCTAACTCCGACCGAAGTTAAATATGCCGATATTCCGAGAATGCGATAATTGTTTGAACATATTACATATTAACAAAATAAGCCATGACGAAATTGGCAAGTTTTTTGAAACTTAATATCCCAGTTTTTTTTTCCAATTTGAAAAGGAATGAGTTCGTCTGCTGATGATTTATAACAATTTATAAAAATCGGTATGACTAGCTCGTATTCACTACGGTACATTATTTATTCAAGTTTTATTTATATATTCGTTTGAAGTTTTTGTGCTCATGTCTTAATTTTATCACGAAGTTTGCGTATATACACATCAACTTTGAGCAAGAATGTGAAACACCCTATTATTTGGTTTACGCAGATAATTATATTTGTATTGGCACCACCAGGACGCACTTCGTCTATCTATCACGAAAGATAATTAGGAGTACAATAACTAAAATGGAATTTATATGTCAGAGCACAGTAAAGCTGATTTTGTGATGATTTCGCACTATCTTTTGATTTGAGTTGCGAGGTTAGGTATATTCCATCACTGATTGTTTTTATTACATCGCAGATAGAAGAGCAAATACCGTACAATGTCGTATGCGACCTATTGTCACCTTGAGTCATAATAACTTTTTAAAACCGACAACAGATCCGCTTGTGATGGCTTATCTCACCGAAAAGTGGAAGCAGTCTCTTCCATTCGGGTGGAACATAGATTGATGTGGTCCGTATTACAAAGACATTTGACAGAGACTGGCATCAAGCTCTTTTTTCGAAAATTCCTATGCGCCTCTTATTCAATGGACTAGAAACAATTGAGGCTGTTTTGGCCGGATGGAATTCTGGAACCCGTTCCAACTTCTAATTTGTCGAACCAAAATCATTTCCATCGCCTTCGACAGCCCAAAGTAAAAGCACTTGATACGAATTTGATCCTCGATCCTATGTAGATGAAGTCCTTTACCTTTTCTTGTTAAATTTTGTCCATTTTTGCGTTCTCTGTATTCTAAAAATATAGACATTCTAGTTTTGTGATCTCAAACATTTATTTAAGAATTTAACATTTCTTTCGTTTTACGAGCGACTTTGTGTCTTGTTATATGAAGAACTTTTCCAGAAAAACTTTAATAAAACTATACATTGAAACATTCCTATACCTGCTGTGATATAGTTATGTGTCAGTCATTTCGCTTTAAAGTTGCGGGTAGTTGTTTAAACCGGAAGTACACTTTTCTATGAGCGCAATTTTTCGGCAGCAATAATGTTGCTTTGAAGTTGTGTTGCCTAGAGGCGTTAAACAACGTTACGCCATCCACTTTTCGTAAACATAAGAAATCTACCTAGCTCTTAACAATTAACTTCTTGATGGCTCCTCAGTTTAAGGCGAACCTGAACGTTCATTACCGTAAGGTATGCCGTTTCATATTGGTTTTCGCTATAGCAAGGAAAGTAACATTGTAGTCTTACACTACGGTGATATATACGTTTAAATCCGACTTGGTACACAAATTAATTAATTAACTTCTACAAAAGCTTATTGTATAAACGTAATGTAGGGTTATTGCCTAGGTACTTATGTGAGACAATCAGTTATTTGCATTGTAAATGGGAGATTCAATTTGATAAACATTTTTCTTTTTTTACAAATGCATTAGTAACAACGTCCTTTGTTGCATTACTCATTGCCATTAAGTTGCAGTCCGGAATGGACATGTGTCTTTACAAATGAATTACTCTAGTTACTTACTTACTTAAGGTGGGGATTGTATCCTAGGTAGAACTGTACCTGACCCAATAAACGTCTCTAGGCAGCGCGATCTTAAGCCACCTGGCTCCAGTTTCGCGCGCTAGGTTTCTTATGCCCAATTCACAATTCGGCGTTGAACGCGTGCGTGCGTCGGCGCGCTTTGACACGCTTTATCGAAACTTGACGATTTCAAATGCCAAAGCGCGCGAGCAAGAATTTTGTAAACCGAAATGCTGCTCTGAAGCGAATGCACGTTGAGAGGGTAGAGTATGACAGACTAAAAGTTCGGTTTGTTTCTTGGCTAAAAAACACAAATTCAGAGCAGAATTTGTACTCCTTTTTTTTTCTTCTTTCTGTAATTTGTATGCACAAATTGAAAAAGGATTCTCTAAAATACAAGAAAATCATATTTAACAATATATATATCAAATCAAAAAGCAACCATAATTGATTAATATTTTTTCTCCAATAAATCTAAAGAAATAAGTAGTTCCCCTACAAAAAAAAAAAGTATTCGTCATTTTCCCACATTGAATTAATTAATTTGCATTGAATGAATATCATAGAGCTCTTTAAAAGTTGTTTTTGATAAACATTAGTGGATCTGTGCCACTCCGACTATGAACGGCACATTCTATGCCTTTAAATCGAACAAGTCGAAATTTCAAAGTTGTCAAACGCGCGTGATAGTAGAAAGTAGCTCTACTCAGTCGTCGCGTTGAACTTTACGATATTTACGATCCAAAGCCGATTCAACGCCTGAAGTTGTATTTTGTGTGGCAGCATATAAACGCTTTGTTTCTACATAATTTGTCAACGCACGCGCGCGTCAACGCGACATTGTGAATTGGGCATTAAGGTCTGAGCTGTCGTGTCCTTTCTTGTTGAATGCACATATATTTTGTCTTGCCCTGATTGATTGCCAAACCCATCTTCGTCCCCTCAGGGAACCAATCCATAGAATCCGTCGCGTTTGTTGCGACTGTACGTATTCGACTGACAGGGTGATAGCATATACAGCAGCTTATAGAAGCTGACCCATAAGCGCGCACGTGCCGGATGCGCTGGATAAATTAAATATTGGTTTATTTTTTACTTTTCTGTTCATTGCGACAGCTGGCTCAGCGGGAGAGGAAGCTCTTTATTGGTGGAAATATTGAGAGAATGAGCGAATTTGTCATCGGCTATCATCGTATGCGACGCGACGGATTAAATGGGACTAGTTGATCCGTCGAATACGTCAATATTCACTTATCAGTTGACGCGATGAAAGCAACGGATTTTAAGGGCTGGGTCATTCAGCCTCAATACTCATGAACGCGCCTTTGACATCAAACTGTGGTCTGCCGATTATGTGAATGACTTCCGCGTACACAAATAGTTGGATAGGCTTTTTAAAGATCGTTCAAAAAGTTATTTTGGATTTGTTTACCATTTCAATGCTCTCTTATTTAAAAGTTAACATTTAAGACCATAGTCTTCTGTCACTGGTTAACAAAAATCATGGTTCTGAGTTTTGTCTATTCTTAAAAAAAATCGAACAGATTGGGATCCATCTTGATTGGAATTGCATTCAAAAACAATCAATAATGTAATTTGACTCTAGATCTGTATTCCTGTATACACCGCCGCACCTGTTACAAAGTGAATGCGTCCAGTGTCTTTCAAGAACATTCGAAGTACTGTAGCTGATATATTTAAAGTATTATTGACACTAAAATCAGGTTTATAGAATTAATTAATTGCTTGATCTGATTGATTTTTAAGTCAGTTATGTAGATATAATTACCCGGCAGGGGTAAGAGAAACCCTCATATCTAGCAGAAAAGTCATCTGCAGTCCGCTTTTCTAAGGTTATCTCTAAGTAGAGTACATGTATGAAAGCAGCCAACTGCAACTTCACACAAAACGAATGGTTGTGAGAAGCTAGGCTTAGGGTCCGTACGGACCTGTTGCGCCAACTATTTAAAAATAAATAATGACAAAAAGTTGGGTTTTCTCTTGGGAACAAATAGCCAAAATAGCTTTCCAGATTTATCTGGTGGGAAATGTTTTCAACGTCTGGCAACTCTGCTCCAACAATATCCACTGTCTGCATACTTCCTACAGTTTTATGACTACCAATTGGTATAAAGATGTTATAATATATTAATTGATAAATATTTCATCGTTTGAGTTGCAAATGTAGGAAGTAATTTAGCATTTTCAATTGTTTCCTTTAAATTCCATTGCATAATTTGTTTTTAGGAAGTGCATAAACAATTTTTCCTCTTCGACTTTTTTTCCTAGCAGAGTATGTTATGTTTTATAACTTCCTGTAAGTTTGATAATATATTTTTCATTTTATCACGTGTATTTCTGGCTGCCTTAGTTATCCATTTGTCTCATGTTTTGCATGGTGTCTACTTTTGTTTTATAAATGTATTGTAGAAAACAGAAATAATGCCACTAGGCTAAAGAAAAATAGATAATGATATTTTTCAATTAGCAAATAGCGTTACAAATCCATCGCATTGAAATAGCTCAGGTGTGTATAACTTTTAATGCTATAATTGGCTTCTCTAAATTGTTTACAGATTTTGGTTTGTTTTGGTCTGGAATTAGATTAGCTTTTCGTATTCAGTTCATGTAGTATGACATTTCGAGTTAAAATCGCCTTTTAAGTTCTTTTGAACTTTAGATTTTTGGGGATCGAGCTCCAAGATGGTGGCAATAGTTCCCGAACCTACTTCTGCTTTGTAGAGGAAGATGTGCAGTTTTGTTTCTTTGCTCTCAGTATACCTTTATAAACATAGATTTTTGAATACACATTTAGTTGAGATTAATTGCCTTCAGGCTGATTTACATTTTTTATTAAAATTTATATGACCCGTCTATAAAGGGTGATGCATTATTTTTTGTATTGAATGATTTTTTATATAAATTTACAGTTTTAGAGCTATTTGTTCCTGACCTCTGTCGAATATACGTTGTATTATAAGGATGAAGTGAAGATGTAGTTAAAACAAAACAATCGAGCAATTTACTACAGCAGGTAGGGCTACAATGGGTACGGGGCAACCCCTTGAGTTCACATTGACCTTGAGTCCATAGTACCTACCCCTCCTCGCGATATCACTTACCTTTATTTACCTATAATCTGATTAATGTTAGGCCAACAGTTACGAGTTGAAGTGATATACTCGAAGAGTTTTCATGTCAATTCGAATGAGCTGATTAATTGGACCTAAGCCTTGAGATCTTCAGCGGACACAAATTCTATTCGTGATTCTGTGAACCTCACCTAAAAATGCCTGTTAATACTCATACGGGCTTATTTCGGCTCAACTTTTTAATATCAGACAACATTAAGTCGGGTCGGGTATAGATTACCTTCATACATCTGAATAATGGCCAATTCCTTCGATCTATTGGACAGTACATCCATACCATCATTTTCGGGTTTAATCTGCTCGCGTCCAAGGTTTTGAATAATTAAAATATATCTTCGGACATCATTCTATACCATCCCTTATGCCTGTGACTGTGCTTATGGCATGCAATAATTAAAGCTGGATGAAATTTGCAGGGATGAGCTGACTTATACAGATGAGTTGTATGGGTGTGCGGGTGTGGGATGGCCATGGATAGCCTTGTTAGTTCCTCAATTTCAGTTGATTTACATTTACTTTTCGAAGAAAATATATATTTTTAATAATTTTGTTTCATATTAGGTCATTTAAATAACGTTTGTATTAATGTGGTTCGTGTGATGGTACAGAGCGGGGTGTTCCAGTGTTCTCGACAACGACTGTTAGCAGTGCCAATTTCAATTTCATTGAATTTATTTAACAATCTGTAAAAAGTACAATAAGAATTGGTCTTCTATAGTACAGAGAGAGTTAAAATGAGGTAAAAAAGTTCTGACAAAATTCCTTTACTTACTTAAATGGCGCTACGGAATGAACCTGGGCCTCAATCAACATGCCTCTCCCATTAGACCGGTCCATAGCTAATCGCCTCCAGTTGCGCACTCCAAGTTGATTGAGGTCGGGATCCTTTACGCCATATTATTCGAAGTTTCGAATTTCTGCTACGATTTCTACCGAATGATGGCAGAGGGCCCGATGGCCCGAACCATTTCGGCAATTTTGTTTTAATTCGACAGACCAGACATAACATCTTTGATAACATGATTTATGTCTTGAAAATGACTGGTAACTTGTTCACTATTTTCAAATGCTTTCGGACTGTAGAAGTTCAAAAATTAATAGGTAAAACTTCGCATATTCCGATAAATAAAAATCGATGCACTGCACTGAATGACATTTTTCAAAAAGCAACTTAAAGATTTGTTTACTTTTAATCTATTTACCCATAAAAGGGAAAAATCAACATTTTGCAGTTCCTTTGAACCAATACGCAGTTCAAATAGACCGTTCAATAAATACTCAGTTCAATAAGCAGAAAGTTCTTAGAAAAAGGAAAGATGTCTCAAGGTTTATGTTGTCTGTTGTTTATTACGTGTAGGTTTTTAACTGTTCGTCAATCGACGTAAATGTTCTCTTAAGAAACAATCACTTTTTTTTGTAGTGATTACTTATTTCAGTTTAGTATTCAATTCTCCAACAACATTTACATAATTATAATGCATATTATATATGTCTATGGGTTGCTACCAACAAATACTTTAAGAACCGCCAGAAAGCAATGTATATTTATTTGGTTCAATGTATAGCTATGAGTCAAAAGGAAACTGTTTGTTTTCCGATATTCAGCGTTTTAAAATAAAACTGTTACAACTTCTTCGAAAGTCATCACCTCAACACTAATAAACTATTAAAAATACACATCCGAAACATTAATGAATAAGAACAACTTAAAAAAAACCCAACGCAACGTGAGGGGTCACATCCACATCTACTTCAATTTATTCGCCCGCTTCTTTTTCGGGTTTATTTTTAGGGATCAATTCCTTCCGTTATGTATAATTTTATCGCTCATAGAGTAAAAAACGCTTTGCAAAAGTATTCGATTCGTCGCCCATTTGTCAATTTGTTTCACTCTTTGCAACCTTCGATTTTCTCATCTGAGTCACATAGCTAAAAAAAAGGGGGAACTAAAAATAGCAACAAAACTTTAACCCTGAGAAATACCCATCAGGTTAGCTCATTTTAGCATTATTTTGTATCATGTACTGTACGAGTACCTACGTCTTTATTTTTGCAATTATTTTTTTGAATACAAATTGAAAAAGAACATAAAAGAAAATACCCCAAATCAATTTATACGTCAATTGCTTCAATTATTGCTCTTGTCATCAGCTAAATTCGAACTCACTGAATAACAAAAACTGCTGGCTATCAAATCGTTTTTCTATGCCCATCCAAGCGTAACGCTCTAAACTGCCTAATATTGTTTGGTTAACAAAAACTTAAACTGTAAATGTTTTTGCAATTCAATTGAAAACTACACAAGAATGCGATTGGGATATTGCTTGCTGATGGTTATATGAAATGTAGACTCGCCTAGATGAAAATCTGCAACGATTTTGCTATTTTTTTGTTAAAGACAATCCTTGACATTCAATCAGTTTTTTTAGGTGACTATAAAGTACGTTTAAAGGTCATACAAAATCCCTTAAATCCTAAGTAAGAATGATATCGCTTTCGTGACGAAATCTTAAAGAACTGTGACCAAGGCGGTCCCAGCATTTATCAAAATTGGCTTACACGGCTCGACCTAGGCATCCATCTGGAGTACAAAATGAGAGCATATAGAGAATAGCAAATGAATGCACACACACAATAGCCATATCAACAGGTGATTATAAATTTCGAATACAGGTTGGTGGTCTAAGTAATCCAACAGGGTACATAGCTCGTCGGTAGATTAACACAATTCGAACTGTCGCGAAAGCTAAATCTGTATTTAAATATTCCTCAAGATTTGTCAAAACAATGCAATCAATGCTTCAGACTTTTCCTGCCACATGAAACATAAAAAAAATTGTATTATGTACAAAATATTGACAGCTAATTTTATTCATTAACTATGAAACAACGCTTTTGCAATGTAGAAATGTTTTCCCCTCGACGACACTGTCATCTCAAATGTAGATTGGTCTTAGCGGTAGTGAATTTGATCTCCAATGAAATACGACATAAGTTATCTAAATAACCAAAAAACAAAATGAAATCAAAGCAAAATCCAGTCCCTCTCACTGAGGTAAATTTCTCATTCGCCTAGGTGAACCGGCTAAAATAACGTTACACTTTACAGTACTATGTAGTGGCTGGAATACTGAAAGAGGGATCTCAGGTTTGATTCACGGATAAACACAAATTATGTATTTATCTCAGGTACAATTTTCATGAGCGGTTTTTTATGGACATTCAGTGTGTTGATAATCATGGGGAAATGTAGATCTTTTGATTAAAATTCAGCAGATGTTTATAGTTTGAATGTTCTTTTGTCAGACACACTTTTCGGACATCGAAGTTCCCACAGCAAGCGATAAATCCCACGATATAAAAACACTGGTCCGAACCGCTAATTGAGAAGTTCTTTCATGACTGTTACACTCTCGGATGTGTGCCAGACGTTTGCAAGAGGTGGCGCTGTGAAAAGAAACCTTAAGATGTAGTTTAGGTTTTTCCGGTCATCGAACGTGGAACCTCTCGCTTAAACTAACCACTAAGCCACAGCGCCTTAGATAAGATAACAAATTAAAATTAAGATTTCAATAAAATTCGGAGTTTGAGTACACATGCTCGATAAATATCTGCAGCGAAACATACATTGAAATTGATCCATGATTTTATACTTACAATTTGGAAAAATTTCAATTCCGGAGAGACTCGAAAAAGGGGATGGAAAACGTTGCTCTATCCAGTGAAATTATATTCATACCAAAAACTTACATAAATAGCATCTCATATGTATCTTTTGATACCAAAAATGCCATCGATGTTCATTTGAACTTCAAAGTTCTATTTATGCCTACCCTCCAAAAGACACGTTTCTGATACCTTCCCACTGGCGCATAATACTAAAACGTTCAGAACAAGTTATTAGCGGTTCATGTAGGTATACAAAATATTTCAGAAATAAAATAAACTTATGCAAGCGCAATTATAAAAGTAATAAAACTTAAATTGGGAACCGAATCGCCTTCGAAAACGAAATATAATATGAAAAAATGTATTTTTTCAATTTGACATTTCTGTTAATTATGCTCAAACACAGAATATAACATCAAATTGCACACTCTTTGTTTTATTGTCTCCACTAACGAAAACACTAATAGTTTTGTGTGTCGTTTTAATTGTATACGCGTTACAAAAATACCCCATGTGGGAGTGGGATGCACTTTTAATTGCGGTCAGAGCCGATTCGCTATGATTCAGTTTACTTTTGGAAATTCAAATTCACATAGATAAAATGAGGTGCGATTGAAAACGCCTTTGGCCTTCTAATCTTCTTGTTTTCTCATTTTTGTGTGACATAACAAGAATGTACACACAGAAGTATTAAGCTCAAGGATAGAGTATATTAAAAAAATATATTTTATTAATAAACACCACGGTGGACGGATATTCTATTCTCTCTCACCCACTTTCTATCGAATGCCACCGTTTTCACACACCTTCAGCTTTCAGTCAACCATCTCACAACCACCTACTCAAGACTGCCGTATGGTTTTCAATTTTGAATAAGTAAAATTTAGTTCATGCGCAGGAACACGTTAAACGGATTCTCAGAGTGATATGTAGAGAAAGAGAGAGAGCTGACCACCGAGGACATCCGAATATCTAAAATTAAGCATTACACATATTGACCGACGCGCGTTGGTTTGGAATTGATCTGAATATTTTTAACTGAGGGCCAAAATAACCCCACCCTAACCCCAATGTGGTGTAGTGGTTTTCCCTATTTCCAAGAGGGAGTTCGAATTCGCTTTTGAAACATAAATAAAAGCAACATTTTGTTCGATTTCCATGGATTTTTATCAATTCAGATTATTCGTCAAATAATCTACAACAATGACAAATAAGTTGTAGAGCATTATACAAAATTCTAAAGAATGCAGTTCATCAAAGGACCATCGACATGAATGTTTGCTTTCCTCGTTATGACTTTCATGCACTTCATGATCTTTCACTTATGAAAAACTGCAAAGACCCACCTTTAATCATTTTTATTGACAACAGGAACACAAGACAAGGAGAGCAGCCACTACTGAGAGAAATTAATTTTCGAAAAGAAAATCTTTCAAGGCGTCAAATTACATTCGCCCAAAAATGGCGACTCAATTTAGCGAGGGTAGAAAAAGTACACATACGATCTCTCTTTATCAAGATGTATTTGTGAGAATTGGAGTAGCGCTATTTTGAAATCTCGAATGGTTTGCGCATGCGCACAAAAAAAAAAAAATCTCATTTTGTTTTCATATTCGCTGTTTTTCTCGTGAGGAATTTCAATTTGATTTCGATTCCTCCGACGTTTGTATTTTATCTTGCGATTTGTTTAAATTTCTTTTATTTTTTGCAGTCTCATTTGAAGATTTCTTTCGACGGCAGATGCGGTAGAATATTTTTTGTTTGGTTGTCTAGTTCGATGGTGGTGATGTGGAGGCTGCTATGTTGCGGCGTGATTTTTATTTTATTTTTTTTATTTTATAGCTTGGTACTGACAGTATCTACTTTTTTATAGATTCCAAATGTATTATATGTTATAAACTTTCCAATGACATGGTCGCAAACTTTGGTCTGATATTTCTTATCACTTCTTTCTAACAAAATCGAAATATTATTTCTATTTTAATGAAATAAAGACTTTTGACTTTTTAATGCGGTTTATAAATAAACACCCGAACACTGTTAGTTTATTCGGTTGTCCTCATTCACTGCCAAACTAATTTTTGGCGCCCCTATACAGATAATTAGTGAAATCGCTGCTCTAATCCGATTGTGTCAATGACATTCTAGTGGCACATGGATTGTATCTACCGTTGGCTTTGATTTGTTATTTTAAAATCCGATTGGATAAAGTTGAACACGTCTTGTGAGCGTAACGCCTGTTCTATCAACCGACCTTGCCACCCCCTACAATTTTGGCCAGAATGTTCAAAATTAGAATCTGAGTGGCATATTTTTTAGCAATTCAAAATAAAATATAATAATTTGTCAGTATTTTTAAAGCAATTTTTTTCAATTGACTAACTTGCCTTGTTGTATTACATTCCATTGAATAAAATCAGAAAACATTTACAATTTACTAAAATTAATTTATAATTATAAACTCTCAGTCTGATCAACAAGGTATTTAAATTCGCTCCCTTTATGAAACTCAATACCGTCATTTTCGATGGTTGGGCAACACTCTTCTTCAAAATGAAAATAAGGCAGGATTTATTTACCTAATTCCCGAGATAAACATGGCTTTCCCAACATTAACACTTTACCCTGCAGATAGCGATATTCTGGCAACTATATTTGTTTATGTGTAAAGGAATTTCGGAAAGTGTCGAGTCTACGTAATCTGCCAGACTAAAGTTGATTCTTGGTAAGGCCGATTGTATATCCTCTTCGTTAAGTACGTTAAAATGTGAATTCCTGCCTTGAACAAGTTGCAAATAGCGACAAGGGTACAGTCTGTTTTATTGCAAGGATTTGAATCTTCAATAAAACAAAATTTATTTAAAATATCGCTATTGTTTTTGCTTTGTGTTGAATGCAGCTACGTTTCGAACAAGATATCGTTCAAATGTCTGCCCGGACGCAACCAACCGATTCAATTTTTGACTAAACAGGGTGCGCCATCTCTTATGTCAATATGTACATACATAATCTCACAAGCAGAAGTCCGAAGTGGTCAATGTCGTCAGCAGTTATCGTCCAGATTTTGTTCACATATTTGTGGGTAGACCATAATGAGCCGATATCGGCGACGATTCTGTTGTCAGGCGGTGCTTGTTGGGCAACGATATTTTCCACGATTACCTTAAGCTAAGACATCCGAAGTACTGTTTTCAATGTACAGCGTAACTATTTCGGGGCGTTGTTTCGGTGTGGAAGCAATTCATGGTTAAAATTGTACTGAATTGATCTTTCAAAAACGTGTCTACTCAAGTCAATCGGTTGATAAATGTCACATTCAGGCGCACCCTGTATGAGAAATCAATCGACAAAACGAAAAATTTTCCAACTATAGACGAGAAATGTCACAGCTAAAGAGCGAGTTGAATTGCTCTCTCATGTCATCCATGTGCGGTGATACACCCGTTTCCTCTTTACAAGAAAGGGGATACAAAATGTATTGCACCAATTATAGGGGTGGGTATATAACACTTTTAAGTATCACCGGAAAAGTCCTTGCAAATGGTGTTAAAAACTCATTTCAGAGCTGTAGTCGACTCATGGTTGGGGGAAGCCCAGTGCGGTTTTCAAGTAGCCCCTTGATAGCCGTGAGTTTTCCGTCGACAGCTTTAAATAAAGATCCAAACCCCAAATCTTTAAAGGGGCGATTTTGAAACTCATTAAAGCATTTTATACTGGGCTAAGGCTTTCAAAAATATTTTAAAGAAACAGAATTTTCAAAACAGTATAAAACTAGGACAATATCGTAGGTACCTTCGTATTAAAACTTTCTGGTTTCAATCTGTATAATCTTTATAAAGCTCTGTCCCTGTTCAGCATGCGCTGCTACACTACTCGAGGATTTTTTTTTAAAGTTTCGCATGTATTATTGACATTTACAAAAGCCTAATGTCACCCTATGATTTTCCAAATCTTTCATAAAGGTCTTGTTGTTTACAAAATACTGAAATTGCTTGAAAATTCGACAAGATAACGTATTTTTGACGCATCGACACCGACATTTTTGGAATCCACAAAGGCAATTATTGTGATGAAAGTATGGTTTTCGGAAACAAAATTTAATAACAAATGGCACCACATTTACGTAGCTTGTTGAAACTTCTAATAACTATCAAAAATTGGAATCAAATTGAGGACGTTCGTAGTTACTTAGTTTAGAAAGTCTGCCAGCTGGCTGACTTGATGTGTCTCAGTCTTGATTTGCTTAGATCGGTCACATGAACAGCTTTATCTGTTCAAGGGGGGTAGCCGACGAATCTGGTCAAGAAATTCGTACTAAGTTGACAGTTCGCATATGTGGCTTGCGTAGAAAAGGTGACGTTACCGATCAATCTAGTTTTTCCGTTACCATCTAGTCCACACCAATCAAGTCGGCGTAAGATAAATAGGTTTTGAATGTGCGCATTTGCATCATAACTATTTGGAAATGTGACCTTGCTCGATTTGACTTTCCTTTTCTCAATTATTGGTTCTGTTTTTGGTTAACTGTTCGATCGCGGGTTGGTTTTTTTGAGTTTTTTCGAAATATCTTCATAATCTTGGCAGGTAAATACCTATTAATTTTTTTATGACGACACCATCTGCCTGTTGTTACGGATTACTACACCAACTACACCAACTATTGGACTTGGACACTGGACAGCGCTTGATGTGACCAAACCATAACCGTTCGGGACATACACATAACTGCTCGACATGGCCAACTTCAGTTATTCTAGTGTTCCATATATGAGTGAGAGGTGACAGCTCTGCGAAAACAACCGACCAGCAATACAAAGAAATATAAAACCAAAAAGCCTGGGACAATGGCGCATCGCAAAACAGTACATACTGTTTCGCTAAATTCCTATCTGGCAAACGCTCTAAATATCTTATCCTTTTGCAAGTTGTTCATCCGCTAATCACAGATAAAACGCATTGCTAATAAATTAAAATAGCGAACAAAAAATAGAACCGAGAAGAAAAACACATCCATCCAACGGATATTTGAAACACATACACAAGCTACAAGTCTGGAAAAGCTGGAATACAACAACTTGATTAGACGCTATGTCGAGGTTGTCTTACCGGCATTTTTTCTTCCACATTTAGTCGGCCGACATTGTGATCCGGTTTTAATGAAAATATTTACCGTTTCAATGTAAAATAAAGAAATACGTATACCTCTTTGAAATAACATAGGCAAAAATGCACAAGTCGCGCAACTGAATCCAATGATGGCAAGTAATTGTTGAGAGACAGACTTGGAATAAAAGGGGGATACAATACAACAGACCAAATCCACATCCATACAACGCACCTAGCAGAAACTTCAATCTCATTACATTTATATTAATCCAGCGCGCAGTCATCGCCGGGCTTTATAAATTATACCTTTTCCTCGTCGTCTTCAATTTCTTTTTCGTCGTTGTCGTCGTTGTCGTCGTCGTTCTTTTGCACTTTGTTTTCTTTGATGAATATTTTTGTTTGTTTTTGCCTTTTCTGTACTTTATTTAGTATGTGTTTCTTTTTAGCATGAGTAATTCAATTACATATTATGACATCGCATTGGTTCGTTAACCTGTCAGAATTTGCTTTAACATGTTTGTTTTCCGATGCAAATTCGAATGGGTGGAATGTATACTGAGAACGATTGGGCAATAGGTACTTAAATAAATAAACAAAATGGACAATTCCTACATATATTTTTTGGTTTATATGAATGACTACAGAAAGATCTTTTCATACGAATTGTACTGGATGTTCGAAAATGTTTACATCTTCACATCTATAGCCAATGATTCACAGATAGGTTACGCACATGTGGAATGTTTAATGTTGCTGAAACAAATCCGAATGCAGGTATATGCACACATACAATCTGAATAAAATCCAAAATTATTGCCTTTTAGAAAAACTTAGATTCGCTTGCTTTGAAACCTTTTCTCTGCAATATGTATCAGCTTTTGCTTGCTGTCTCACAATTTGAATGGGGAGTGGGCACGTAGCATCATCAGCTGAACGTGACCATTCTTCAAAAATTCAGGTAGTCCATGGTCTCTGCCACATCCATTAATATAGCCCCCACATAATCACAATAAAACTGTGTACTTTCGCTTTCGTTGGCTCGGCAATAAACGTACCACTAACCTAGATACATGGCGTATTTTATGAAGGCACGAAAGTTGTGTGTGTGTGTTTATGTATTTATAGAACACATACAAATTTCTATCTTCAGATACACGCGCTTAAATATATCGGAGTTCGTTCTTCGTTTTCAACAAATTCGGGCAAGAATTTCTGGTGTTTATGGAAAACAAAACTTTATCTTGATCTGTGAATATGTGGGTATATGTATGTATGTTGTTTACACTGTTAAATTGAGTGAGTTCATGGCTCTGATATGTCGGTCTAAGCATCGTTCTTGATGAAAATAGTAATTCATGAGCAAAAGAACGTCTTCTGATCACTCTAATCAAACATGGGCCCATCACGATTGCTTACACAAATATAAACAGATCCATATTAAAAAAAAAAAACATTCATATAGGTATGGCTTGTTGTATGTGTTTTAGTCAGTACAGTGAATATAGAAAATACAAATATCGAACCTCTTTTCGCTTTGTTATATGTACCTACAACTGGGAATGGCGTTCTCCATCAGGAATGGATCAATTCGGCTCTTGCGTTCTATTTTATAAAGCGTCAACTTTGAATGGTGAAGATCAGCAGATTATATCTTCATTTGATATTTTCTGAATTTGTAATTGCCAGACCTGTAAACAAGAAATGATGTTATCTGATTTATTGAAAGCTAATAATTTCATACATTAAACATCTCAAGAGAGCAGCATTTATTGCTTTGTGTCCAATAAAATTATTTTTCCGGTTAGAAACAAGAACATCGACTGAAAATAAAAATAATAAATAGCTACTAACTGTTTTTGTACAATTAAGAAGAGCTTGTTTGACTGTGTGTCGGAATGCAACAAGTAAACAATGGACTGCGGGAAGATAAGCATCAGCAGCTGAGAGAAGGGCCGAAATCGCCGGCACAGGTGCACTTTGAACTAAAACTACGGCGCACTGTGGTAATCTCGTGGCAAAAATACTAAATTCGGTGTTTTACTTTTTATCTCTAATATAAGTATAAACGGAACTTCAAAAATAATTTTCTGCTTAACTAGTTTGACATATAGAGCTTTTCAAAGGTGGTCAATTTTGTTCTAGAATAAAAAAAAAACAACTTCTTGCAATTATGAAAATGAAAATTCTTAATTTTCTTGAATCTAGTCCATAGTTGTTTTATATATACAGGTAAATTAAAATTTTAACAAAAAAAATAACTTATATTTTTAATAAATAAAACAAAATATCACCTTTTTTGTGCACTTTTTTTGGTTTGAGTAGAGCCACAAAAAAGTTCTCGCGAGTTCCCGCGGAAAATTGACCAGGATAGTTGACTCTAACTTTTTGTCATACCATATGCAAAACTGTTGCTGCAACTACTTTATTTGCAATGTTCGGAGAAATTTGAATTTGCTTAAAAAAGGTCGTGTTCCCAGTGCTGACATTGTGACCTTAAAAGCAAATTTCCTTATGGAATATATCAATTATTTTGGTAATTAAAAGAGCTGAGAGCGTGAAATTTTCTTCTTATATCAATTAAAAATAGTTTCGTTATTATTTTGATCGTTAAGATTTAGAAACACCCTGTGAAGCAATTTTCTTAAAGAAAATCATTGTTTCTATAGGCTTGGAAATTCAAAAATTGTAGCGAAATTTTCAACCGTTCAAAAGTTATGATCTTTGCAACCAATAAAGTAATTTTGGACCACAGTGCGGCTGCTACGGACACCTTTCTCAACGTACTGCCACTTGATGTACCTACAGGTTAAGCTAACAGATTGAAAAAAGTGCCTTAGGCTCGCAAACTCAGGCTCACATCTGAAAAGTTGTATAGACGAAATATACCTAAAAGAGTAAGCAGCCCGTAAATTGGCAAACACAACCAGTCATCGAGCATCCAAGGCCTTGTGGCCGGAAATGGGTCACAAGCGTTCTAAGGAAATCCCTAAACAGGATAAAGCTAAGAATAGCGATAGGAATCCTGTCTGGCAGTCTCTTCTCAGGAACCATGCGAAAAGACTGGGACTTTCGGACACGGATCTGTGTAGATTCTGTAACGACATAGGTAACGAGGAAGACATCACACACATACTCTGCGAATAGAACACACGCGAAACAAATTTCTGGGAAAGTACTTTTTTAATAGCGCAAGATCTATAGAGTTTATCGACCAAGCGAATGTATTTAAATTTTGTAAAATGATTTCGCAGGTTTTTCCACCTATTAAATGCTGGTTCTCCCAGGAGTCGCGATTGGCCCACTAAGGTGCCTGGTGTCTTGTGACGGTGCTCCTCACAACCCTTCTTTTTATACTAACGTAACCTTACTTGCTGCTCTGTATACATTCGACTAGGCCCATTCATTGTTTAAACATACTTTCAATGTACCCTCTTAAGAGTTGTTTCATCAAACAAAACCTATGCACTCTCCCCTCTCTAATCATGGCCAGTTTGGCCTCGCTAAGCAATCATATGAAATGGCTCGAAGACTATTAGCCCTAGGAAGCTGAAACTTAAAACATAGGTAGATCGGAGAATAGATACAGGAATATGTTTGAGGCTTTGAATGTTAGAACCATGTGAACCAGTGCATTTCGTAAATATATTTATAAAATACTGCTATACTGCTAAAATATGAAATATTGGGTCATTAGTTTGTGCATTTTGGTCCCGAGTATACTAGGTAATTAGCTTGTAAATATATAGCTGGCGCAACAGATTCATAAATAAAGTTAGGTCTTTGACCTAAGAAACTTTCTCAGCAAAGTTATTCCTTCAGTGGGGCTGGGGCGATAACTACAATGATTAAATTTGTGTGTTCTTGTCGGGTTCAACCTAGTTTAATGTACCTATTTCAAATCGTTGGTCTATGCAGACAAAGCAATAAAGATTGCTGCCTTTTCAAAGCACACCATTTCAGAAAAACGGACGTAAATAAATGGTCAAAACTGAAGCTCACAGACCCGCGAAATCATTTTTCAATAGTCATGTCATCACAACAATTTTATTTTCAAAATATTGAAATCGCAGGACGCTCGGAAAAGATTTGTTTTTATATTCAACGCATTTTATATTCCCAAAAATCTGCGGATAAGATCATACGCCTGAAATTGTGTTCAAAAACATACCTAATGAGTGGAAGCATTCTTCATACTAAGAAAAGGATTTTTATTTACACTCAATTCCCGTTGGTACTACCCAAAACCCCACAAAATAAAAAAAAACTTAAACCAACAATATTCGATGAATATTCATTCTAACTTAGCTATCCCGGGTCCGGGTGAATAACTTGTTGCAAGAAGTTCATTCATAATTGATGATCAATGCTGCCGGTTTTTTTTTTTTTTTTGTAAGCGGTGCGAACTGTAATTATATTTATGTGTTTAAAATGCAAATGAACACGTGACATTGCGCCTGCATCTGCACTCTGCATCTTTTGCATTAGTAGAGAAACGCGCGTGCCAAACCACAACGAAGCACCAGCCAGCACCTCGAATTGCGCCATGGATATGTTCCTCGTCCATTTTGGTGTTTTTGTCAAAGTCAAAGAACTAAAAACGACTGCAGTCTTCTGCGTACCCATACTGAGAGCGAGCAGTGCACAAAAAAGTGGTTACACCAGCTCCATCGAATCTTGAGTCCGTTTTCTGCTTGTTCCTACTCGGGCACTTCAAGTGGTTGTGGAGTATGCCTTCAGTAAATATCCCTCTCGCTCTCTCTCTCTCTTTCTTTTCATTTCGTAGCTCTGTGTTTCCCAGTTGAGGAGCCTGTTCATGAGATTTCACTATAACTGTAAACGAAAAAACGGGTTCATTTATATCAATGTGCATTGTCTTCGTTTGTCGTCTGCTTGCCGCATCCCATGGGCCATGATGCGACTAAAGAGATGAACACGACACAAGATACAAATACAAACGGTATCTATCTACTCTGTTACCAGCTGATTCCATGGATTCTTTGCGTGCAGTGAAGACGAGTTCATTGAATCTGTATAGTGTTGCCTTACTGGAAACTGGCTTTAAAGGGCGTCAGTTTCTTTTTGTTTTTGTATTTGAAGAGGTGCTGCCCCGGATTACAGACATTCATTTACATTGGAATTGTAGATTTAATTATATTTTTGCTTGTGGCGTCCCATTGAACCACATTGAGTACCAAACTCAATGATTAACCTATACTGTTGCTCTTTTGGTATGATTTTTGAACTTTCTTATCCGTATAAAAATGAACTGTTATAATTTGAATCCCGTTAATAGTATTAATTTAAATACTTCATTCCATAAAGTAAATTGCTTTCGAGATGCTTGCTTGACAGGTGTTACTTCTGCAATTAAATTGTTGTAAGTTGTAATCCTCTGGAATAGCGACTTTCAAGAGTTTTATTTTATTAAAAGTTGTCAGGTGTAATTTTAGGTGACGCACGTAGGTTGTCAGTTTGCCCAATATTTCGAGAAATAATTTTGTTTGATTCATTGCTTCATTTGCCTTGGTAGTATTTACAACGAGTGGTGTTCTGCGCCTAGATTAGATGTAAGAGTGTCATCTTCTAGAAGTCGATGAACACCTCCAACTTCAGCAGATTTAAAGATACAAGCTAAAATGTTGAGCTCTCCTAAAATTATTAGTTGCGTTTGCATAAGAAATTTGCATTGGCAATTCTCTTCGAAATAACAGATCCGCACCTTATAAAGGGTTTTCCAATAAGAGGTGTTATTGTGAATGACCCGCTATTTCGGTAGCTGTCACTTTTGAAGATTTTATTCTTTGACAATTGACAAGTAGAAACTACGCCATTGCTAAAAATGGAACGATACACGCTTCAAAAACGTATTGAAATTATTAAAATTCAATACAAAAATGGTGAAAATCTTGCAGTCACAGTTCGTAAAACTAAAGCAGTTTTTGGTCGTCGTGAAGCACCTTGTCGGACCGCAATGCAGAAATTGGTGGAAAAATTCGAGCAGTTGGGACAAGTTAGTGATGTGAAGAATAAAACCCGTGCACGTCGCTCAAGAACAACTGAGAATATTGCTGCTGTAGCCCAAAGTGTTGACGAAAACCCAGGTTTGTCCATTCCCTGTCGTTCTTTGGAATTGGGCATTCCTCAAACGTCTTTACACCGTATTTTATGGTCGGAGTTGGATGGTATTGATCTGACAGTTTACTTTCATCAAGACGGCGCCACGTGCCACACAAGCAACGAAAGCATTGATCTTTTACGGGAAAAGTTTCCGGACCGTGTTATCTCTCGAAGAGGTGATCACAATTGGCCACCGAGATCTTGTGATTGAACACCTTGCGACTTCTTCCGTGAAAGATAAGGTCTACGCCAACAGCCCAGCGTCGATTCAAGACCTCAAAGATAAAATTCGTGAGGCTATCGAGGACATAGGGCAGCCACTTTGCGATTTGGTTATGGAAAATTTCATGAAAAGGATATGGTCCTGTATTCGTGCTCGTGGTGGCCATTTGGCTGATATTGTTTTTCATTATTAACGGACACACCTTCATCTTTATTATGAAATAAACATCCGATCATTTATCATCTCGGAAAAATGACATTTTCTTTGAATACCAAAATAACACCTCTTATTAGTAAACCCTTTATTATTAAAAAAAAAAACATGATGACAGACCAATGGCTACACGGCTTTAAAATGACCAACATGTTAACGAGAACCTTTTTTTTACTCTAGGTCACTTTTTACGTTCGACTGGTACCAAAAAAAAAAAACAATCCTTTTCCGAAATAGAAATCTAATTTGGCGCTTATTTCAAATGATTTAATATAAAATTTAACCAGTGAATGGAAAAAACGTGGTAGAAAACTATCGAAGACTACACACACTCGAACCGCACGAATATCAACAAAAAAAAAAAAAGAGCAAATTACGTTTAAAAGTTCGTTTACACACACGAAATCTGAAAGCCCAATCGAATACCACATGAGAGAGAAATATTTTAAAAATAATAGATTGCTCTTGCGGCAAGAGGAATGCCGATGCCCTCTAATTGGAAAAGCTTAATTTAATTTGGCACGGTTGCGCATGCACACATGCCCGGAATGCGTCCCATTTTATAATTTTATTTATTAGATGAGTGTTTGCTTATCGAACACAAAATCTTTGGCATGGCACTTATTTTTAATATGATTAGGGTAATGAACAAAATCCATTCGCCAAAAATGTCAAATCGCTGCTAATTGTCTAATAAGATTATTAAGGTTAGCAAAGTTTTAAAATGTACATATTTAAAATCACTTATTCACGAGGCAAGATTAGTTTTTTTTTTATCCAAATAAGTGTTGTAAGGAACGTGGTCGAGTACTATGTGACTTGATGTTTTGCGTGTAAAATCCACAAAATTCGTTTGAAACCTAGTCAAATTCACTGGTCAACAAAATTTAAATAGTTCAATGTATTATTTTCTTTATCTTTCTTTCTTCGAGTCATAGATGCGGGCTCTTTCGGGCACTTTTTTCTGCAGTAGGGAAAATGATATTGGGTGGCATGCATAAAAGGTAGCACTTGCTTTTACTCAAGAGAAATGTCAAAATCGGGGCATTTGCTACGTTTCGTGTGAATAAAAACCAATTTGAGTTAGTTTGTAACTTTTGACATGTTCGAAAAGCGGCGGCACCGACCTTTTACTCAGATCGTTATGAATACAACTTATCAGACAAAGCAAATGCTATGCAAATTCTGAGTTTGCCATTTAGTAAACTGAGACCTTTTGCTTTTGTACGCACAATTTTAACATATAACAATCAGAATTGTGAATTGTCGTTGTTTTTTTACAAATAGTTAAGTTTAATTCTGTTTTTTCATGAAAACCAACAAAATACCTACGGACAAAGCAGCAATTGTTTCGTTTCACGCGATGGAAATATTTCATTCAGATGGAAATATTTAAATTAATCTTGGAAATTGATAGTTTTCTTTAACTAATTGTCTAGTGTGTTTACAAATAAATATTTCCAACAATATCGAATACAATTCCCGGCACCTGAAGAAGAAAAGAAGCATCAACAATCTATTTGGCATACGACCCATTGGGTGGTATGCTTGAAACGTAGCAATTGTTTTTACTCAAACGAAATGTAAAAATCGAAGCAATTGCTACGTTTCGTATGAATAAAAACTGATTTAAGTTAACACTAACTTCTGACATGTTCGAAAAGCGGCACCACTTACCTTTTATTCAAATGGTATGAATGAAACGTACCAATTGCTACGAAAATCCAATTCTGCTATTTAGCTGACCCAGACAATCTAAGCATTGTGAATTTTTGATGTTTTGTTTATAAATAGTTAAGTTAAATTCTTTTTTCATGTCACGCTAATATTCATGGCTAATATTTCTTTCACATGTAAATGTCTAGACAGAATTATTTGTATATTATATAGGAGATCCGGTCTCTTAGGTTAACAATTCAAAAAGCTCTCGGTAATTCATAGTTCTTCTTTAACTAATTGTCTAGTGTGTTTACAAATACTTCCAACAAGCCTATGCTCGGATACAGTTACCGGCAACTGAAGAAGAAATTAAAAAAAGCTATTTGGCAAACAAAAATCATATTTCTGAATTTAATTTTTTTAGTGTCAATTTCTACAAAAGTCGTAAGAACCTCAAGGAATATTTGATAATTCAAATTTACTGGTCAGGTTTGACAGGAACAAGCACACGTACAGCGAAGTAAATGCTAGGTTTTTTTTTCTATTTGCTGTTTACCAGCTGACCCGTGCTCGCCTAGCTTCGCTAGTCTGCCACTTCCTTAATTCAAAGCCCTGTTAGTTGTATTATACATATCGTAATGGTAGTATCCACATAAACGGAATGGAGTAGTTCATCAACCGAGCAACCGATTTTGCAAAGGGACTCGAATAATAAGGTCAATTATTCGGAAATGTTTAATTTATATTTCTGAGTATTCAAATGGCTAATTGAATGAAGAAAATTCTCAATAAATAAACTTTCGTGTAAGTAAAGCCCACAGTAGAGATTATTATTTTATTCGTTTCATTTTGACCTATTCCACACGAAATTATCTGCAGAATTCGAGCTAGGTCGTTGGTAAAACCAGCTCATAATTTTTATTTTTGAAATTTTATTACATTTTTAAGTAAATGCTTATTTTTCAACTTCATGAAGATGCATGTAAATGAATTAATATTCCTGAACAAAATTGAATTTTATAATAAAAGAATTTCGATTTCAACTTTGAAATACGAAGTCAATTCGTAATCTTCACTAATTTATAAAACTACGAGTATTTTGTCTTAAATGTTAATTTATAATTGAATCTAAATAAAATCTAGTATTCATGTACTAGTTTTTTATTTATTTGCTTCCATATTATTAAATGAAAAAAAGTTTATCTTGCACCAAGACACGCATTTTGAATATATTTACTACGGGCCTTACTAATAACCATTTTTAACCTTCACACTAAATATATTGTCAGTTCGTAATGGGTAGATTTGTATGACCAAATTCGCAGTACCCGTTTTTCTTTTTAAGGTCACAGCAGAACCTGAAATGTTATACAAAAAGTTTGAGTTTCTTTTTTAGCTCAGGCACATCAGAGCTCGAATTTGTGCTTCTTTTTTCGCTCAGAGCATGATCATTGATCAGAGCGCGCTCTATAAGCTCAGAATAAATTGACTGAGCAGGCTGAAAAAAAGGCTTATTACACATGTACATGCACACTTAGTCACATTCGACAGAAAAAAATAGCAGGAAAAATAAAAAAACATCAGAAAGACTGAACACGATCGGCTCAGAGCGCGCTCATAATGCTCGAACTCAGTTCAGTGCTCAGCTCTGAAAAACGCCTATTGTGAGTGGTCCTGGGGACTAAATATAATTTTTAGTATCGCGCTCATGTTAAAGGTTTCTTTGTACGGGTCGATGTTTAAACAAGTTGCGTATTAGGTATTAACAAAATTATTTCTTTTATTTGGAATGTCCACCGCGTCTTGTCACGGTGCCACAGATCCAAGTGGTACAATTTTTTCATCACTCTGCCGCATAGATCTAGCTAAATATAAGCGAAGGTATTGGTTATGATGGTTTTAAGGACATCGGTCAATTAATGCTTATTGGCAAAGACCTGTGTCTTCAGGAAACCTTACAAACAAAGCTTAATGGGGGTCAAATCGCACGATCTTGGTGGCCAATTTACGCCACCACTTTGAGATATAACCATACCCTCAAATCGTTCACGCAGAAGGTCCATTGTAACTTCTGCTGTGTGGCAAGTAGCCTCGTCCTGTTGGAACTACATTTCTTTTACATCGTTCAATCTGGGCCAAAGGAAATAGCTCCTTGTTCTGTAGCACTCGCCGTTGATAGTGATGTCCACACCAAAGTCATTTTCAAGGGTTATTTTCATAAATGTGTTTCTTCCAAACGCTCCGAGGCCCAGCCGAAAACTTTAAAGTTTTGTGAAAATGGCACCCCCTATGTACTATGTATAATTTACAAGTAACGTCCGGTATCCGTTGCTCTTTAACTCAAAGAATTGATTACTTTGTATGTGTCCTTTTAAGCTGGCTTATGCGTGTTGATCCAAGTCACTGCTGAGCTTCGGCTAGATGAAGTTTCTGGGTCGGTGAAGCAGAGTAGACCCGTAGAAGTTGTGAGAGTCGTTTTCTCCACTAGTTATGTATGATCATAGGCGTGATACAAATTTTCTTTGTTTTTCTACGACATCGTGTTTAATGACGTTGTTTCACGACCTTAAAGGCGTAAGTGCAACTAGTTGTTTATTAGTGTACCACGTCAGAATATGACATTCGATTCCAGCATTGAATTAAAAGGGCGTGTAAAACAGTCGTTGCATGTCTAATCCAGTGGTTGTTGTTTTTCTTGCCTTTCTGCTTTTGGCGGAGAGGAGAACATTTGAGTTTATTCAAACAACTCCTTCATCATACTTTTTCTTTCATCGTGTATCTTTCGTAACTATAAATATTTAGCACAATTAATTTCATTTGCAAGTTTCATCGTTTAATATTTTTTTTTAACATTTTATAACAACAATATGTATGCCTTCTTTAAATAAGCCTCCTTTTTCTCTGTTTTGATTTTCAGACATTTACCGCATGGTGCAACAGTCATTTGCGCAAAGCTGGTACAGGAATCGATAACATTGAAGAAGACTTCCGAAATGGTCTTAAGTTGATGCTTCTCTTGGAAGTGATCTCCGGCGAGACTCTTCCCAAGCCAGATCGTGGCAAAATGCGTTTCCATAAAATTGCCAATGTTAACAAAGCTCTCGACTTCATCGCATCGAAAGGCGTCAGATTAGTGTCGATCGGCGCTGAGGAGATCGTCGACGGTAACCTGAAGATGACTTTGGGTATGATCTGGACGATCATCTTACGTTTCGCCATCCAAGATATATCCGTGGAAGAAATGACCGCTAAGGAGGGTCTGTTGCTATGGTGTCAACGAAAAACCGCTCCATACAAGAACGTTAATGTTCAGAACTTCCATCTGTCATTCAAGGTAAGCTAGAGATTTAATAATAAAGTCAAACGATGGGAGTTACATGCATTTTTTTTGTCATAGGACGGTCTAGCATTCTGCGCTTTGATCCATCGTCACAGACCAGATTTGATCGATTACGCAAAACTTTCCAAGGATAATCCACTTGAGAACTTAAATACTGCCTTCGACGTCGCTGAAAAGTATTTAGATATTCCACGAATGTTAGATCCCGATGGTAAGTTATTTTTTATTCGTTGTGTGTACCAAACATAGACACATTAAGTAGGGACTAACGTCCATAGGGATTTTAATTATTATATTCAGAAAGAATTTGGTTGTTATATTCGTTTGTCCAGGTATCGGATTTTTACATTTTTGCAGTTCCTTTTAATCTTCTTCATTTATAAGTCGAAATCTATAAAGTTTAGTTTTCTTTTGTTTTTCTTATGAGGTAATAATTAAATTGCAGGGTTTAAGGTAACTTTAAACATTGTTGATTGATTTTTTTTCACGAGAAATGTAGATAACCTGCAAACTATTCTGAAATTTTTAATTTTAATTTATAGAGGGCGTACGATTGTTAAACGCGTTTGAGCTGTCTTCACCTACTCCCCATCTACATTGAGTCGTTTGTACCTGACCTGCGACAAAATCATGATAGAAAATATTTGGACATTCTTGACTATGACCAGCTATGTTCAGCTGACCTTTAGATTGTGAAAAGAGCATAGCTGTTATTTTGGGGGGTTTTGATTTAATCACTTTGGTTAGCATCGTGTAAAATATGACACGAAGCATGACCATCGTCGGTTGTGGCTTCTAAGTCACCCAGACATTTTCTCCTAATCTTTCATCTCTCCACTCTTTGCTACAGAATGCTCCAGTTTTCACATTTCAACAGGCTATTCTTAATCGTATGGTTATCCCTTGCTTCTCTTTTCTAAGAAACGTTTAACATGTTTTGCCTTCTAAGTTAAACTCGTATCAGATTGTAAAATGAATGCAGAAATGGCATCGATACCTGCCATTTTGTCACTCGAGCACTCTACTTTTCGCTCGCAGTGTATATTTCAATAATCTTTATGTCCCAGTTCTTTGTTCGTTTAATCGTACATATTTTGTCTGACTTCAATATGGATTTTGCAAAGCACATATTTCGGAAACTGTAAAGTGTAAACTATTCTATAAATCCTGGACAAACTAAAAAAAAAAAACACCAACATCTACGAGCGTAAAGAAAACAAATAACAAATGCATAAGCATAATAAATATACGACCAAGCAAACACAATTTTTCTAAGAGTATTATATATTATAAATATTAAATAAAAAAAATGTAAATATAGATTTGATCAACACACCAAAGCCGGATGAGCGCGCCATCATGACATATGTATCCTGCTACTACCACGCCTTCCAAGGAGCTCAACAGGTTGGAAATGTGACGCATGTACCCGAACCTACACGAGCATACACCTACAATATCCCGAATAATTACAATGTGACTAAACTTCACATAGATACACATTTATACATATTTATATTGTTCTTACAGTTTACATTTTGTCGTGTTTTCTTTTTACATACTTTCGACTTTCTTATTGCATAGATATTTTGAATTTCCTTATCAATTAAACAATGTTCATTACTGAATTTTAACAAATGCAGCATGAAGTAGCAGCGCTGCTAAAAATCTGTAGCTCATTAGCGGGATCAACTGTGCTTCTGTCCTTGGTATTATGCTAATGGATGGTTCGGGGAATTTAGAAGTGAGACTGAAATTTGAACGGCTATAGGCGAATAGAATTATTTTAATTGGTTTCGTTAGTAAGAATCATATAATAGTCATAATTACTCTCTAAAGTGTAGATGATTTCATATTAAATATGAATCTTATTCGTAAATGCATAATTTGCATTGCAATTATTCACATAAGCAGTGTTACTTTTAATGTGTGTTTATTAAGTCTGCGCATATGCATTCAAAGAGTGAAGACTCGGAAGTGCACGCTTGCGTTCATGTGACCAAACTGAGAAAACAAGCAATACAACAAAACTGGTTTAGTTTTAATTACTAATTATTTTCTATATCCTCGAAAGTTCTATTGAATTACTGTTCAAGCAAAATGATGATTTTGTGCAACGTAAGCTCGTGTTCGACTCACTGGTGCTCAAACACATACTTACACCCTCGGATCACAAGCAAACAGTCTTATAATAACTTTGTGGCCATTGTCACTGGAATTACTTAAATATGAACAAATTATTTGTTTAACTCAGCATGAAACGACTGCAAACCATTGATACAGAACACACGTTTATAGCAGTCTCAATGCATATTCCCCGAACTTAGTGCTGAACCTAAATTTTCCTTAAATAAAATATAAATTCTTTCCATGCAAAGAAAAATAAAAACTAAACAGTAAAAAAACCCACAAATAACATAACACGAAAAGGTTCCAATCTCACCTCACCAAAGAAACTGTGTTCCACCCATTGCTGCCGTTAACGTGGATGTTGTTTTGGTTCCCAAAATATTGATGGCTTTTTTTTTAAGTGTGTGATACTCTGCGTGGCTGCCATTAATTGAGTTTGAAATAAATTTAACCAAAAAATGCATGGCTGGCTAATCGTATTTTTGTTAATATTTACTTTACTGTTAAGATAATATGTTTACTTTATTATTTTTTTATTTTGTTTTGCTTGCTGATTGACTAACAATATCAATATTGTTTTTTTGTTTGCCTTTTTTTACTGCCATCTAACAGACCTGCAAAATACTGCGATGCCGGATGAAAGGGCCGTCATGACATATGTTTCCTCATACTACCATTGTTTTAGTGGTGCCCAAAAGGTCGGTGTTTTTACTATTTGTATAGCAGTGATTGTTGAACTTGAAATGTCCGTTCATCCAACAAATAAATCGTATAAACATTATTTTCTTACTCTTCTTTTTTGCTATTAACGTTCAATATAAAGAAAATTAAGTAATAAACGGGTTTTCTGCAATAACTTGTTCTGAATTGAAATAACTAAATTATGTGCATCGATTGCTCCGCAAAATCGGACAATTTGGGGATCCTCATTTATATGCTTTCGTTAAAATGACATATAAATCTATTGTTTTGAATTGTTGAATTTGTTGTTATTGACGACATTTTATTTGAATTAATTGTAACGACAATATGCGAAAGAACATTTCAATCGTTTAGCTTAGGTATCATAACATGATCGTCTTAACATTTTGTGTTGTTTTTGCTACAAATTTGTTAGTTTTGCTGAGGAATCAAAGTGATTGCTGTTTTCGATATAACACTTTGTTTCCTTTCTTGTTTTATGTAGTCAACATATTCTAATCAATTTCGTTCTATAAAAACAGGCCGAAACAGCTGCAAATCGTATTTGTAAGGTTCTTAAGGTTAACCAGGAGAATGAACGTCTTATGGAGGAATACGAACGCCTTGCTAGCGATGTAAGTCTTGTCTGCTGCCCATACACAGACGCATTTAATGTTTAAATTGTTTCTTTCGCCTTTTCTTGTATAGCTTTTGGAATGGATCCGCCGCACAATGCCATGGTTAAACTCCCGCCAAGCTGACAACTCCTTGGCTGGCGTCCAAAAGAAACTCGAAGAGTACCGTACATATCGCCGCAAGCATAAGCCACCACGTGTTGAGCAAAAAGCAAAACTCGAAACGAATTTCAACACTTTGCAAACCAAATTGCGTCTATCGAATCGTCCGGCATATTTGCCAACAGAGGGCAAAACTGTTGCCGATATTTCCAACTCATGGAAGGGCTTAGAATTAGCTGAGAAGGCATTCGAAGACTGGCTTCTAGCTGAGACGATGCGCCTGGAGCGTTTGGAACACTTGGCGCAAAAGTTCAAGCACAAGGTAAGTTCTAGCTAAAACGACAGCTAATAAATAGTTTTAAATAACATTATACAACGTTAGCAAAACAAATCGTCAAAAGCCTTTTCTTTTGGCAATCTTTGATAATTACCAATTTCTAAAACGATTTTCGTCTTTTTTCAGGCTGACACTCACGAAGACTGGACACGTGGTAAAGAGGAAATGCTTCAATCACAGGACTTCCGTCAGTGCAAGCTGAATGACTTGAAGGCTTTGAAGAAGAAGCATGAAGCTTTCGAATCCGATTTAGCTGCACATCAAGATCGTGTCGAACAGATTGCAGCTATCGCTCAAGAGTTGAAGTAAGTGTTCTTAAAGGCTAAAGTGTTTTTAATTTAATATTTATTTAATGTAAATATTTGCATGCTTTCCACGGGCTAACATGAATCAGTGAAAGGTAGCTAGTTTAAATAGCTGGACCACAACTAATTGTACAGAATTCACATATTCAATTCATCACTTGCAATTTGCTTATTTTTTGGCATATTTTATGTTATTTCTTTGCCTTCATTTTCAAGTCAAGCGGTTTGTCTTTCCTCAGTGTAAAGTCACTACGGCTATAATGGATTAAGGCCAAACAAAAACACAAGGCTTCCGTATAAATTACATGATTGCCACATCAATTTAAAAAGTATTGGATTTTCTATTCCGTATTTTCACTCTTACTTAAGGTCATGACAAAGATAAAGATACATTTGCATTTGGCGTTTCACATGAAATACCCACTGTTTTGTAATGCTGAAAATGTTATCGAGAAGTGGATATTTTTCTACGCAGCGAAAAGCTTAAACCGTTGTAATACATTTTGTTTTGAGAATGTCTAGTACGCCTACTACTGGTACTGTAGGTATTGCGATATTTAAGTGAACATTAACTGTATTTGTATAGCTCGAACCTTTTTTTTTACAAATAAACGCTATTCTTACCAGTTCTTAAAAGTAATTTAAAATCGAATAAACAAGTTGTTTTCCCGACATATCAATTATAAAGCTTCGTGATTAAAAAAAAACCTGTGGTTGGCAATTTCATTTACACCGCCGAGGATAATATCTTTTTGAATGTCTAATTCCATTTCTCATCGTCGTTTGCACAATTCCACTTGTCAATTTAAAATATGTATTTAAAACTGAAATTTATTCCTTTCAGCACTCTAGAATACCATGACTGTATCTCCGTGAATGCCCGCTGCCAACGCATCTGTGACCAATGGGATCGGTTGGGCGCTCTGACCCAACGTCGTCGGCAGGCTCTTGACGAAGCCGAGCGCATTCTCGAAAAGATCGACATTCTGCATCTAGAGTTCGCCAAACGTGCAGCGCCATTTAATAACTGGTTGGACGGTACCCGTGAAGATCTCGTTGACATGTTTATTGTGCATACAATGGAAGAAATCCAAGGGTTGATTCAGGCACATGATCAATTCAAGGCTACCCTCGGTGAAGCTGATAAGGAATACAACTTGATTGTTAATTTGGTCCGTGAAGTCGAATCCATCGTCAAGCAACATCAAATACCCGGTGGTTTGGAAAATCCCTACACCACATTAACCGCTAACGACTTGAATCGCAAATGGGGAGATGTCCGCCAATTAGTGCCACAACGTGACCAAACTTTGGCGAACGAATTGCGAAAGCAACAAAACAACGAGATGTTGCGCCGTCAATTCGCCGAAAAAGCCAACACTGTCGGCCCTTGGATCGAACGTCAAATGGATGCGGTTACAGCGATTGGCATGGGCCTGCAAGGATCGCTGGAAGATCAATTGCATCGTCTTAAGGAATACGAACAAGCTGTCTATGCTTACAAGTCGAACATTGAAGAGCTCGAGAAAATACACCAGGCTGTGCAAGAATCGATGATCTTTGAGAACCGCTACACAAACTACACAATGGAAACACTGCGCGTAGGCTGGGAACAATTGCTCACATCGATCAACAGAAACATCAACGAAGTGGAAAACCAAATTTTGACACGTGATTCAAAGGGCATCACTCAGGAACAGCTGAACGAGTTCCGTTCGAGTTTTAATCACTTCGATAAGAATCGCACTGGCCGCTTAACTCCTGAAGAATTTAAATCCTGCTTGGTCTCTCTGGGCTACTCCATCGGCAAGGATCGTCAAGGTGAACTGGACTTCCAGAGAATCTTGGCCATCGTCGATCCCAATTCCACTGGTTATGTACACTTTGATGCTTTCCTAGATTTCATGACACGAGAAAGCACAGATACAGACACCGCTGAACAGGTCATCGATTCCTTCAGAATTCTCGCTTCAGATAAGGTAAGTGATTTGTTGTCGCATTAACGAAAAGATTTAATTGCAATTAATAATTTGCATCTTTTATTTTTAGCCGTACATTTTGCCCGATGAACTCCGCCGCGAATTGCCACCAGATCAAGCGGAATACTGTATTCAAAGGATGCCACCATACAAAGGACCCAATGCTGTGCCCGGATCTCTCGACTACATGTCCTTCAGTACGGCTCTGTATGGCGAAACAGACTTGTAATAGGAAACTCCTCAAAAAAATTATAAATTTAATTCTAAATTATTATAAAAAAAAAGAGTATAATACAAACTATATACAAACAAAAATAAAAACCGATATCAAAATAAAATGAGGAAAAACAAATTGTGGCAGTTTTACCGCGCCACAAGAACAACATCATCCGCAAGGGATAACTACAGGTGTTCTCAAACCGCCAAACGGTCGATGAAAAAAATTCGAATTTAAATATATATTTTTTTAGTTTTTAATTATTATTTCTTTAACTTTGTTTGCATGCTTTGAGTTTGGTTTTGCAATTAATTAACCACCACGGCTTTTATAGAAACAAAAAACCAACCGCAGAGAGGAAATAATCTATCTAAACAACTTTGAGGCAGAAACAAATGCGATAAGGAAGAACGATACATACAACCAGGATATGAGAAATTTATAGTTACAAAGAAATCTCACTGAAAGATATTTTCTTTTTTTTTTGTTATTTAATTTTATATATATATATTGATATATGCATATAAACATAACTTATTTTTTTATTATTTTGAGTTTCTCATTATTATACATATATTATGAACATATTTTTTTTATTTTTATTATTTTGTTTAAAATAAAAAGAAAACTAAAAGCGCCAGCCACGAATAATACAACAAAACACAAACTAAGCAGGAGAGAGGGTTTACATTTTAAATGTTGCTTATTTAAGTACACATATTTAATATAAATGACTACAAACGAACACTACGCATGTGTTTGTGGTTCTTTTTTTTTTCTTAAACAATTCCCGATGAGTAGAAATAGGAAACACAAACAACTTGCAGCTGAGATTCAATACCCTGAGAACAAGCTCGGATGATATGTCATTGATTTGAGAGAGATGTCTTTGGTTTGTCACTCCCGCGCTTGATCTAGAGTATTAGTCTCACAAATCACAGAGTTTTATACCATCCAACTCTAGTTACTTACAAAAATGTTTTTTTTTTTTTTTTACATAAACTAAATATTAACGAACTCATTTGACACATGAAACAAAAAAAAAAAAAAAATCGTAAAGAGAGGATACAAATCAATTAAGCAAAATGCCATTATGTTATTTAGTTTCATTTTATTTTTGTTCATTTTATTTACAACAAAAAAAAAAAAAAGAAAAAACAAAAACAAAATGTCATCTTACTATTTTGTTTCTTAGTTTAATGTTAATGAAAAATAATTATTTACATAGTTATACACCAAACAAAACTTTGGAAAAATCTCTAAACTGGAAAATAATGAAAAACAAATAAGAACAACTGAAATAAAAAATAAAAAAATTATGACGATTAAAAATAAATTGATCCCTTACATTTGTTGTTTATTTGATTGATTGAATATGGTTTTAATTGCATGAAATTGAGCTTTCGAAGTTATAACAACTGACGCTGTTTTTAAAACAAAATAAACAATCAGGACCTGCCATCAATGTAAGAAAAGAATAAACGTTTTAAACCGTATCGTTACATTGCGCGACGTATATAACACGTATATACAAGGGGCGCCACTACTAATCATTTTTAACCTTCATACTAAATATTTAATAGGTCACAATGGGTAATCTTACATTGAAAATTTCGCCATTGTCAGAGAAACATACGCTTTTATTAAACTTTTGGTGTAATCAATTTGACTTTTGAAAATGCTATAAAAAAAACTACTGAATATTTTCTCAAATTTCTTTTTTTATTTGAAAGTACAATCCTTCCGGTTAATAATGGAAAATAATTTTATTCAAATGGCTGCCTCGGCTGGCCATGCAGTAGCCTACACGATCGGTCTAATTTTTAAGCACATTATCGATTGTGTGCAGCTGTATTTCACCAATGGCTTCACGAATATTGTCCTTTAAAGCGTCAATTGTCTCTGGCTTGTCGGCGTAACACTTATCTTTTACGGCACACCACAAATAATAGTCCAACGGTGTCAAATCGCAGCTCCGAGGTGGCCAAACGACATCAGCTCTGCGGCTGATAATGCGATCTTCAAAAACAGGGCGCAAAACATCGAGTGTAGCTTCGGCTGTGTGGCACGTAGCGCCGTCCTGTTGAAACCAAATGTTGCCAATATCCTCCTCTTCAATTTTTGTGAACAAAAATTTGTTCAACATGGCCCGATAACGATCGCCATTGACTGTAACGGCCACTCCTTGCTCATTTTCGAAGAAAAATGCCCCAATTATGCCTCTGGACCAAATTCCGCACCAAACAGCGACTCGTTTTGGGTATATCGGCTTTTCAATTTATGCGAGCGGGTTTATGCTTTGGTTTATCGATGAGGATGCCAGTTTCTTTCACTTTTTTCACAAGATAACGAACATACGGAGCTGACGGTGCTTCTCTTCTTCCAAATTCCGTACGCAATTTTCGCACACATTCTGCAACATTACCATGATTTTCAAAGTAATGTCGCAATATTTCCCAGCGTTGTTCAAGCGTATACACAACCATATTCGTTCAGCGGAAGGATAAAACTAATTATCTGTCAAATCAGACATGATCTAAGTGTTACCATTCGCGAAATAAGCACTAGTTGAAAAAAAAAAAGTTAGATGGCGGACCCTTTACATATTTAAATGCGTTGCTTCAACAAAATACCCCCGGTATACAATGTTTGTTTTCTTAAATCTATTTTATATAAGCTGTGGCTGTCTTCGCGGATTCATACTCGGTGTATGCATCGTTGTCTAGGTTGACCTCAGGGTGTTCAAGTCCGGGTGTTGATGTTCTTGTGGTTTGGGGTGGTTGGTCATCTTGGTTTAACCCTCGAAGGTGGGTTGTCTCGGTCGATTCGTAGAAGGGCAGTTCTGTCCTGTCTGTGTCTAAAAACGGGAATTACTCCTCGTTAAGCAGAGCCAGTAAATGAAGGTACCTATGCTCTGGGATGTGTGGACTAGTGTTTTACTAGTAGTTTTCGGACTAGTGGGTTTGGATGGCTGGAGGTATTCCCGAGTATTTTCTGGAAAAGTGTGACCATATTCTTTTCCAGCGGTAAGATTTTGGCTTCTTCGTAGAGTATTGAGTCTTCCCTCCGCTGGGATATGTAAAGAGAGAATTCTTCCTGCACTTCACTTCAAGGGCTGAGACTAGATGGATGAATCTGACGAACTGTTTCATTTTAAGGAAGATCTGGCCATTCTACAATGATGCCAGAACAAACAACCTCTTAGCCATAACGCGTGTAGATGTCGCCAGACTAACGGCAATTAGTACGGGTCATTGGCCTTTAGGAGCTCGCCTTTTTCATCCGTATTGGATCGTAGTGCAGTCCTGTGCATATCTGCAGGAGTTTTCTTTCGAAGACGCCATTGTCAGATGGTAAACTGGACACTAAATAGGTCTGCTCCCTTACGATAATGCATTCGAATACATTAATCGAACTTCGTTCCCTTACGCAAAAGTTGGATAGAAGTGAACGAAGTTTGACTAATGTATTAGAATGTATTCGAATGCATTATCGTAAGGGAACAGACCTAATATGATTAGATTTCTTTTCATTTGAGATTTCTTGGTTCCGGATATTTTTTTTGAAACTTCTAGGTGTCAAAATAGTAAGTACAATTTGCGGTTTTATTGTGCAGCGTTTGATGCTTTCGATATAAGATACTACTCAAACATATTAGGTCTGACCTTGACTTGGATCCTAGGCTACTCTAATTCCTTTGACACACATCTAGTATACCATGGTTTGATAAGTGATAGTCTGCATATGAATACCATAGCATTGTCAATCCATGATAGGTGATACACTGTACTTCGTGATCGTAGCCTGGTATGAGTCCTGGGGCCCTATTCTGTATCTCGTTTCGAAGTAGAACGTTTTATACTCTATTTCGAAAGCTCAATGAAATGTACTACTACGCCGATTAAGAATTCAGAAAATATTACAGAGTATCAACATAAAAGCAATTTCGAATAGGATTGACTTTCGGAACGAAATAGAGAGTAGGGCCCCTGCTCTATGGCGCAGAGGTATGGAACTTTCAAAAGCGAATGATGTTTCCTCTTGACTGTTTCGAGCGGAAAATTCTTCGAGTAATTTTTGGTGCCGTCTGCATGGACGGTAAATGAAGGAGGAGATACAACATCGACCTAGCCAGAAGAGTAAAGGTGGCTGGGTCACGTAGAGTGAATGGACATGAATGATCCGGCCCGGAAGATCTTTGAATCCACACCCGATTTGCGCCGCATTAGAAGCGAAAGACCGGGATACAGGTGACGAACGCAAGTGGAAGCGAACCTTAACCAACTTTTCGTGCGAAACTGGAGTAGGTTTGGGCCCAGGTCCACCACGGACTCTAGCTCCACCGATGGCGTCAACGATTGCGATGTGGTGGATTTAAGAAGAATTTAAACTATTAAAATTAAATACCTACTCCCAAAAATGGTTTTAGAAATTACAGTTTGGATAATTTCAAAACAGTGGACCCTCAATTTGTTTTTCGAAACTGCTTAGACGCAATAATGCCGCGGTAGTAGTGGTATATAGCACTGTTACAGTTAAAATACACGCATTGAGTATAGCGAAGACATAACGAGTAGCGCTGCCTTACACTGTAGTAGTTGTACTTATTGGGCAACTTTATACATTTGTGGCGCGGCAACCTTAACATCTCGAAAAACCAAAGGAAACGGAAATTTGTGATGTAGAAGTAATTGTTATTTTTGAAAAATTTTGCCAGTTAGTTAACTCAATACCGTCGCGCTACACTATTTTGGTTACACATATTTTGTAAATGCACCGGATAACTCGACCGATCGCCACATATACTACTACTGCTGCAGCCTGCATTGTGATAAGGCGGTTACGTTCATTAGAATTCAAGATAGGTAAACAAATTATTTAAAAAATGTGAACACTTATTATTCCTGAATAATTCACTTGTAACGAATAATTTCAAATTCAACGGATAAAATTCTATAACCGCTTTGCTGCAGTGAATGGCAAAGATTTGGTGCGAGTGTCGATACGTAATATGTAATAATCCTAGCGCATGTAATCTTATTTTAACTGAGGAAACAATTTTAGTCAACCAGAATACCATTAACATTATTTGAGGAAATTCATTTCGGAATAATTACATTTTCGGGATTCGTTAAGTTTAAATGATTTACCTACCCTGAACTAGATGTCGCTTAGTCTACCTACTTCCACTAACATGATTAACTATATTTGACACTGGATGTCGCTGTAGCTCATTCTAAGTTTGTTGCTGCAACTGTAGGCGGTGTGACGACATGTATTGTAGCAAAGTAAATTAAATAGGTTTTGACACTTTAACAAATGAAATGCGTATCTCCCTGAACAAACGAAACACGAATCCAGTCAACCGGATGGAAAGGTTTCTTTACCTAAGTGGAATGTCTATGTTTTCTTTATCTAATTGCTAATCAATCGTTAAAGAGGACTGTATTGTAATTTATATTGCATGCTCTTAGGCGTGTGTCACTGAGCAGCTCCTCCAAAAAGTATGTTCACCATGGGGACCTTTGTAATGCATAATAATTATGCAGCGAGGAAATCAATTCACAGTTGGCCAGATTTCACTATTTTCCTGGTGAATTTTATAAAAACTTACGTTAATCCGGAGTTTTTTAATTTATTTTTATTGGACGCCCCGGGTTTTTCCACTTCGGTCCATGTAAAAAAAAAGATTCCAACCGCTTAACACACAGAAATACCAATTTCTGAAGAGTGGTCCATTTTTGTTTGTTTTTGTTGTAGGACTTAAATCGAACATCCTATCTCAGCGAAAGTAAAGTACAACAACTAATGTCACCTCCTCCGAGTCAGTCTGACATTATGCAAGCATTTAATTAAGTGCTAGTTAGATATATCTGTTTTGTTTTTTAAATCTCAATTTGGGGATGACATTTCGTGAATCGTGTCCTTAGGGACCGATTCTGGGTCAAATATCCGGGTTTACTGGTGAATAAATCCTTAACTAGGTATTACAAAAAGTTAATGATTGTGATCTACAAAATATTTCATTAAATTACTGATAATAAACAATAATAAAGAATTCAAGTTTTCTAAAGTTTCTTGAAAATTAAAAAACAAAACAAATCATAAATATAGATAGATTTAAGGCCGAAAGGCAATAATTTTAAGGATATTGATAAGTTTAGAGCGCTCGCTTGGAGCCAGTAAGCTAGAATAAGTTAAATGTTAGTTTTAAATTAGATTTAATCGTTTTTGTCTAGTATGTAAGTTTAAAAAAGAAGTAAATAAAAAATGAATTTTTAAAGTAAAAAAGGGTTGCTTTGGTGATCACGAGAATTGATGAAGAGAGCAATAATCAATCAACTCCACATAGAAAAAAAATGTTTGATTATTTATTAAGTCCAGAATCCTCATATAAATTGCTTTTCCTACTTAGGGTTATTGCCGTCGAAAGCCTATTAATATAGCTAGGTAGGCTAGCGAAAAGCTAAGGACACGATTCACGAGATATCATTCCCAAATTGAGATAAAAAAGCAAAACAGAGATATCTAACTAGCACTTAATCAAGGTTCATAAATCTTATAGTTTGTCTTTCAATTAGGTAGTAACAAGGTCTACAGATTTTTGTCAGATTAAACGACATTGTCGGTGCTTTGCTAAACAATTTAAACCAGATTACAAGAAATTGTCCAGGGATTATAGAAATGATCCTTTCAATTTACAAGTGGGCTATGTTTTCCACAAAATCGAAACCCAATTGGTAGTAGCTCTGTTTTTATGGATTCTCTAAAACAACCTTCGGCCATCTAACGCATAAATATAAAATTCTGATTGTCTCCTGCAGGACATTCGGGCGAGTGTTGGAAGCATTTTAATTTTGAATTTATAGCATTATCGAATGTTGTTTCAATTCACTTAAATATTCAGTAAGTTGTGCCATTTAATCATGCATCGTTTCACGCTTGGGGAATTTGCCGAAATGATAAAGAAATTTAATCGAAAATGCGGCTAAGTTGTGAATACGCAACGTGAATTTCGTAGCGGTTACGGTCGTCACCGCGGAAAAGTTTGGGTGTATAGTGTTTAGTTTTATTATTTTCAATTTCTTATCGCTATAAATAAAATATCATTTTTATGTACTATAATACACAACTGTATTCTAACGCATTCTATTGTCATACATAATCGAATCTACATGAAGTCTTACTCCTCAAAATCAGATGACAATAGAATCGATTACATAGTTCAAGCTACCGCTCCATTATAATATGGTTTGTGACTCGAAGCTTTTTTGTAGCAAATTGTAACTTTGCGTGGACCGTTGCTCGGAGTAACATATATATCCAAGAATTGGTGTTCGATTTCGATTTTGGGATTTGTATTTTGACGAATAAATGTAATTTGCACTCCTTTGGACCATAAGCAAGAATTGAAGCTGACCAAACGAGCTGGAAATGTTGGCCGGTGATCCCGACTCTGACAAAACATATAGAGTCCTATTAGGTAGGTATTTGATTTGGCCTTTCATTGCTTCATAACCAGTTGCTCATTACTGCATTTGTTCATTCATTCAACTCCAATCCACAAACATCCACAATCAATGTTAAGCTTCACCCTAATCATATACCAACAAATGCCCAGAATTTTAATACAGCGTTTTTGTTTTTTTGTCATTCTAGTTGATCCAATCCAAGCGCAACACTACTGTATATAAATACATCCCACCAACCAGCCTACGCAACACAAAAAACAAATATCTGTCAATTACTCATATCATGACGAAACATTAATGCATAATGTACTTAATTTAATAAAATGTCTCATTTGCTTTTCCAACCCACGTCGAACTAGTAGCACGCATTCGTTCACTGTTCACCGGCTGTGTGTATGGACATAATTATTATTAGATACAATTTAATAAATCGAATTTTGATGAATTTGTCATGGGTGGAACAACGACAGCGAAGTGTGTCAAATATGAAATGTCAAAATGTCTACCGGTAGCCCATGTCATATTATCTGTATGTAAATAGTTCGCTATGCGTCTAATCATAAGGTACACCGAAAAAGATAAGACACTTAGCCGGCTTTCACAATTCCTGCCAAGGTATCATCATATTTAGCAATGATCTTTAATTTGTTGATGTCCCATGTTTACTTTGATAAATATTTTTTTAATTGATATTTTAATATATCAAGCCATTCATCATTGAGCACCTGCCTGGGTGTTGATTTTTGTTTGGAGGAATATAAACAGCTGTCAGAAAATCGTGACATTTTCAAAGTAATTGCCTCGCCACTGTTCTAATGGCAACGTTAGGCGATACCTAGCGACTGTTTGCACTTTTGAGGACGTGACATATTTTGATATGGTTGTTATTATAAGCTCATAAGAGACGCTTCAGTTGTCACACTGAAAGTAATTACACATAAATAAGGTGTTACATATTTAGTAAATAAGGTCAAAGGACTTATATTAATGAGATGCCTTCATGTCAATATTAAATTGTGACAAATTTGATTAAGTCGAGGTGAATTTTTGAGAAACTATTGCGTTTTACTGGCTTGACTTGGTCCTCGGTTCGCCTAGGAGGAATTTTACAATATTAATGCAACATTAAGTTATAGTCCAGCTGATAATAGTAAAGGGTCTTTCATTAGCGACTTGACATTTTCAAACTTTCAGCGTGAACGCACCCTTAAACCATTTACCGTACTGTCAATGTCAAAATATTCAGTAAAATCAAAATTTTCATCATGGTGAAGTACACGAAGGAACAACGTTTACAAATAATTAAAATTAACTACCGAAGCGTTAACGCCAATTATCAATTTCCAGCGATGATCAATTTGATGTAATTCAAGCCTATACATTTTTTTGAGATATCTCAAGTAGTTTGCATTTTACTTAAAAAACAAGCTGTCAAGTCCTTAATGAAGGAACCTTTATAAAGGTTATTTCAATTGGGATGGGTCGATGTTGGCAGCCTGTGGCGGCCATGTTGTTTCGGTGGCGGCTGTCAAATATAGTCACTTATACCAATTCACCATGGCAATTAACACGATTGTTTAAATATAAATATAAAAATATAAAACTTTTTTATCAAAATGCCTGTCAGTGGAAAAATTACTGACGAGCACTCATTTTGCTAAAAAAGTTTTATATTTGAACACTCAACGAGCACTCATTTTTTGAGAATGACTTTGGCGATCAACATCAACGGCGATGAACGATTTCTTTTGCGCACTACCGTCCTTATCGATACATTCACTTGCGCACTATATATTTTTTTTCTATTTTGGTAGATCGGTTAGCTTGACAAGCAAATTTAGAGATTAAATAAGGGCGTTGTTAGCGACTTTATGACAACTCTGATAAGTCAATGACATTGCTGACGCCGAGTTCAAAAGGTTAATAGAAAATTATGGTATATTATCTAGTTGCGTGTCTGGACCGAGGCTAAAAATTTCCTTTATTTTGCTGCTAAAGCCTTATTAAAAAGGGAATTTTTCCCGCTTAATCTAATGCAATAATGGGGCATATTCATAGATCATTGATAAGCTATTACTATGTTATAATTAAACTAAACTGGAGTTTATGTTATTCATAGACAATTTAAGCCCATGTCTAAACGAAAAACTCGAGTCTAAAATTAAACACGATAGAACGTACCTATGTTTAAGTTGTTTTTAACCAAATTATACGTCAAAACCAAGTGAACGAAAAGAAAATGTAAGAAATTCGCAAATAATCTCATATTTGGTTTACAATAAATAAAATAACGTAGCGCGTAAATATTTAACCAAAAAAAAAAGGAAAGGAAAAATCTTGGTCGATTACAACATTGAGGAGATTTTGATATTTTAGGAGATATTGCTATGGTACCGCCAACTAGAAGAATGAAACGCTACAGAACCGGTATCGATCCGTTTTAATCATTGACTAATGAAGAATTTTATGAAAGATATCGTTTCGACAAAGATACGGCATTCTTTAATATTGATATGTGTAACATTCAAGAAACACCATCCAAGAGAGGCTTGCCTTTATCTGGAAGCCTTCAAGTCTTAACGGCTTTCAGATTTATAGGTCGAAATTTCCATTAAAGTGATATAAATAGGTAGCGTGAAGAATGTGATGTTATAAATATGTATTATGTTTCGTCATTAATATAGGCGACCTTCATGGAATTTGCCAACCAACCGTTAGCCGAGTTATTGCACAGACATCACGAAAATTGGCTCTACAGCTTCCAAACTTTATTTCATTTCCATCTACAAGTCGAGAAATACAACAAGTCAAATTTTTGCGATCATTTTGACATTTGTTCTTTTATCGTCTACAACATTTAAATGCCTTTCGAGCAACTCACGCAGCATTTCTTTAAGCCCTTAAACCTCCTGACAGAATTTATTTTAGCCGCTGAATATCTTGACAGAAATTATTTTAGCCTTTGAGTCTGAACCACCTCTTGAAAAAAATGAGACTTTCGATAGCACAATGTGTAACTAATTAATTTGTATTATTGTTTTTATAGTTTTATTTCAATAATCTTAATTTTAATTATTCATAAACATTAGTTATTATTTGGGATTAGATAAGTTTCATTAAATTTGCAGGTATTATTGAACTAGCAGACTCGTGCTGTGTTGCTTCTCAGAGTTCTTAAAAAAACTTTTGTTGATGATTTAAGATATAAGATTATTGAAAAAAAAAAAAATATTTCTTTCATTCTCTTTTTCTTACTTATGTAAAGTGACCAAACGTCCCGCTTTTAGCGGGACAGTCCCGTTTTTGAGGTCTCTGTCCCGCGGCCATAACTGTCCCGCTAAATGTCCCGCTTTTCCTACGTTTGTTCAAATGTGTGTCTGTAGGTCTCTACAATTCTCAAAATGAAGCAATTATCTAAACATGTACTATTTTACATCGCTGTGCCTACAAATTGGCGCATATAAAACAAACGTAAGAGCTGTTAAAGAAAAAAAATGAGCCCATGTATATTCTCTGTTAATGAATTGTCATGTGGTATTCGTTCGGGCTTCTTCAGATTTGCCCTCAGATTTCAGATTTCGTGTGCCTAATCGAACATAAAAACGCTCTTGCTCTTTTTTTTGTGTTGATATTCGTGCGACTTGAATATTTGTAGTCTTCGACACTTTTCTATGCGCTTGACATTCACTGGTTGAATTTTATATTAAAACATTCGAAATTTCCGTCCCGATTGATTTCTAAATATTTGCACACAAATAATTTACGAAAATAGATTCACCCTATGTACTGCCTTTCTTTGCTGAAGAAAAAATTCACGCAAATGTAAACGAAGTCCACAAAATATCAAACTCAAATGCACTTGTATTGGTAAATCTGAAGCAAATCTGAGAAAATATCTAGATTCGCAAACGTGCTGTGAAATCTGAAAAAGATTGCTTTTTTTGTACCAAACGAACATAAAAATTGCTCTGAGGGCAAAAAAAGTGTTCTGAGAGCGCCCAAACGAATACCACATCAGTTTTGCTTCTAGTGTCTAATGCTAATCTGTCATTTTTAAATCGGAAACGCTTAGAATATTGAGGCTGATTTTTTTAAGTTTTTTTTTTTAAATGTTTGGAGATTATTTCAAACATTTTAACTGATCTCTGTATTGTTATGAAGTCTGATTTTTTATTTTTATTTTTTAAATAAATGTGTTATTTGTCGTTTGTTTTGCGTACTTTTTTATATTTTACTAAAAAAAATCATAATTTCTACTCCCTGCGAAGTTTTAAAAATGTGTCCCGCTTTTACTTCAAATAAATCTGGTCACTTTATACTTATGTATGTATGCCCAAGGGCCCCGGCATGGCCTAAGACGGCCCTGATTTTGGCAGGATTGGGCTACACGCCACACAGCGGACGCCACGATGGACATTCTCCATGAACAATTTGACGGTATGGGCGTATGGTTATCTCCTGCAGAGGCGACGTGAATTGGACACCAAAATCATGCTATTTAACCAGGCTATATTTTTTCTTGTCTGGTTTTTCGAAGTCGCATATCTACGCTAATAAGCCGTAATCGACCGATGCCCTTCAATCCAATGCCATATTGGTTACGTTGGTTTGAAGGACATCGGTCGATTACGGCTGAAATTGGACCATTCGGATCAGTGCCACAGTTAGAAGAGGCAAGGGACATTTGAATGGAGTGATTAATTAATTGTATGATTAATTTCTTAGAGCCACAGAAAAGCTTCCTTTATTTTTTATTATCTAGGTAGTTCAAAACTTCTGAAATTTTTAAAAGTAACGTGGAACAATTAAACAATTTCATAGAAAAAAGAACTCAACATTTAAGGATTTGATATTTCACCATTTAATTCAAAATACATAACTTATTAGAAGATCTAACAAAAAAAAAGGAAAAAGACACCAACATTGTTTGTAAATTCGTCACGATAACATTACACACTCCTATGGATTCATTAAAAAAAAAATCCCCGACTGGCTCAGCAGGTGGCGCTGTAGGCACATATTTCGTTTTCCAGTTAAATTCAATAATCTTTTGTAGTATATATAATTCAATAACAATAATACATACATAATTCCTTCGGTCTGAAATTCGATGACGTTATAACTCGTAACCGCTGGGCGAACATTAATGATTTTTCTTGTTTTGCTCGTATTGGTGTATTTCAGGTTTCGCAAAACTTAACAGAACGGATACTTTTGGACCCAATAGGTGGAACTGTTGTCGATCTCCAAAACCACTCAACCGATTTCAATGATAATTTGTGGATGGGCATTATTGGTCCCAGTTATAGGATAGTTTTGAACACGATAGGTGACAGTCCCTGATTCACAG
Organism: Cheilosia grossa; assembly: GCA_963082955.1. NCBI lineage: Eukaryota > Metazoa > Arthropoda > Insecta > Diptera > Syrphidae > Cheilosia > Cheilosia grossa. The sequence continues at coordinate 26,595,368 of OY720145.1, read as the reverse complement.
TCACATATTTACCTTACTCTCGTGCACTAAAACAAATCTATCGAGGAAAGAGGAAACATATTATTCAGTTCTTGGGCACTAAAGAACTTAATTAACAGCGTGAGCATTTCATAGTCTATTCAAGAATACTTGAGTGACTTGCTGTCAATACCACTTTTCCTTAAAATATAACCACACTCAAAAACTAGTAAAGTAAAAACTCAGCTCGTATACCGCTCCACAAGACACTAAGTGAGTAAGTCTGTTTATCATCTACCCACTACTGTATACATAACTACATCACATTCTAGGTAATTCCTAAAAAATAAATTGTAACCGGCCAAAAGTATCGTGTCGACTCTCCACGATACGAAAGAAAAATAACATATGGTACCGCGATATGAGCAGCTTGCAGAATTATTTTTTTAATTTAATAACATGGCATATGCTTACAAAAGGTAAAATAATTTGCCAACGCAAAAATGAAAAAGGCGTTTCCGCTGTATTGATCGAAGAGATCGATTTTTACGATCGTCTTCCTTGGTTCAGCCATATGATGCACTCAGAAATAAATAATATAAAAAATGCGACAGCGTTCCCCTTCTTCATAGGCGCCACAAGGTAAAAGTAATATTAATTTTTTAAACTGCTTGGCCACCTAATATACATCTAATCACATTGGAGTATTGGCACGGTAAGATAGGATCGAGGCAGATGCGTGTGCATGTATACGCAATAGCAATATTACGCGCAGTTCCCACGTCAGATGAAGAGTACTCCAAATACAATAACTTAATTAACGAACACGATCACAATCATTTTTCACTTCAATTAAAGTGTAATAAATACAGCGGTACCGAGGATCTTAAGTTTAGACCACGCGCTGAAAAGTCATTGGAGGGTATTGCATTACCGGAACCTATCTCAACTGGAATCTATCTTTCAATCGGCTTACTCATAGATCGTGCTCTGTCAGACGATATATGTCTATGTGTTATATGCATGTGCACAGCCAAACGATCAATAGCTCATCAATTGACGGAAATCGGATAGGAGGAGAAAATTTCTTCCATAGGTTTGTCGGTGATCCGTTCCCAACCAGCAATTAAGCGGAAAACACGAAGATGATGGAGATATTCATTTTCGAGCTCTATCGTGAGCCACAAATCGCCGACGTGAAAAAGAGGAGTTTTGCGTGGAGTCGAAATTGATTTCTCGTTAATAAATGAGAAAATTAATTGAAGATTGTAATCGATTAGAGGTGATTATAGTCAAATGGCTGTAGCAGGATGGAGTCTACAGGCGGAATATTATGTGGAGTAATAAAAGTTGTATTTTATTATCGTTAAAATGATAGCCTGTAACGGATTACGAAAATAAATTTGGTTTACAACAACCGAAGTGATCTCCCAAGCATTGGAAAATACTTGACTTGAAATTGTTTTGACACATTTCGTCCAGCCTTGCTTAGGTATGTACATAAATGGGTGCTCTTGGGGCGGTTGCCACATCTTCATCCATCAGTTGGGTCCATTGTGTCCAGCCCTGCTAGCATTTATTAATTTGATTTGTCAGCTACTGTGTTTTATGTATACATATTCAGTACACGTTGAAGCTTGTTAGTCCACTGTTGAAGAGCTATTTAGGCGCATTAGCGAGTGCAGAAGCAAAAAGATGCAAATTGCCCAAAATGAACTCAAATAGTCATAGATTTACGATATTTTTTTTTTATTTTGAGTTTAATTAAATTTAAGGACAAAACTTAAGATTATTATTTTTACAAAGGCGCTACAGGCTAAAAAAAAAACAAGAGAGTATGCTTAAAACCATACACCAGAAGTGAATCTTCTCTCGGTAAATGTGTATAAATAATGTTGGTATTTTAAATTGAATAATTGTATTAATTAATTTAATTTAAACACCAAATCTTATCTTATAAAAATATCCAATCCAAGGACTTTATTTTTAGAGTTTTTGTTAGCATTTTGTTTTCATGTCGCTATAGTTAAGATCTTAGTTTATGAGTCTCACAGTCTTAGGCGCAATTCCTTGTTTAAGCTAAGTATCCTGCTCGCGCTAAATTTTATCTCCCATACAAAAATGTCTACAGAGATAAAATTTAGCGAGACAATTTAGCAAAGCAGTATCCTGTTCGCTCGCTAAATTCTTAACTTCATATAGATGGGCCGATGACAAGTCTCCACTCATTTCGCTCGCGAAATAAATGTCCGGTACATTAAATCGAAGATAAATTCTGACAGAAGAAAAAGTTTCTGTTGTGTTGTTGCTGCCGGGTGACTTTTTATTATCTCAAACTATTTATTTATTTCTATTTCCCAAGCTGTGTGTAGTCAATATATAGATTTTTTGGAGGAAACCGCACAAAACATTAGCGGTATAAGTAAAAGAAGACGCAAAACCAAAATACCCTTTTCATGCGACGAAAAAAAAAAAAATAAAATTGCGGCGCTTGTGGAGGAACGACCAACTATATGCAACTTGCAATAGTTGATTTTAGTTGATTGATTCGATTTACGCGACACGAAGTTAAATGTCGTCTTCTACTTGCTACTATAGCAATTATTTCAGCTGCTGCAGCAATTATTACATCTTCTTCAATTCTTCTTGTATCCATTGTTTTGCAGATATTTAAATATTGCAATGTCTTTGAAGTTTGAATTTTTTTTACGTGTATAATTAAAATAACGTTTACCGACATCTGTCATGAACATATGGTTTTTGTCCCATCTATCATATTTCAAAATTTAGCGACCATTTATCTTTGCCTGTGGAGAAACGGAGTGGAGACTAGGGACGCTAAAATTTAGCGCGAGCAGGATACTTAGTTTTGAGACTTAAATTTGAAACGTAAGAACGACTAAAATGGACTGGATGGTTATTTGGGTTGCCTCACCAGATAACACTTTCCTATACAAATTCACCAGTTCCTTCCACAGCTCCAGCGTGCCGAATTAAGTATTTACCTACTTAAAAAAATGTCTAAACATGCTAAGTTCTAGATAGTACTAAATATCGTAGTCCGGCAATAAACATGCGCTACCCCTGCGCCCTTCGTTTGTGCTTACTGGTTCATTGTCGTCGCCTAAAAATTGGTAAATTCATACGCCGCTTCCACTTCAGGTACTCGAAAACAACAAAGTTTGCACAAATATTTTTTTTTCAAAATTGGATAGAAGTTCTTAATATTTCTACATTAAATACTTTTTTATAAAAGAATATAATATAATTTTTCCTTAAAAAATATTCAGTTTTGGCGTATATTCATAAGCACATATGTACAGGGCCGTCTTTGCCATAAGGGCACACAGGGCCCGTGCCCGGGGCCCCCGTAAGCCCCGAATGGCTGATATATTCACTTATACACTTTTTTCTTTTTGGGGGATATAGCTCAACAATAAAATTTTGAGTTTAAATGAGGGCGTTGTTAGCGACTTCACGGCAAAAGCTAATGAGCCAAAGACATTGCCGACGCCGAGTTCAATGGTAAACATAAGACGTGGCATTGTCAGGTAGGAAATACGAAGTTCCGCGTTTCGCCACCGGACTGTATTAAAAATTACTGTCAACAAATATAAATTAAAATATCAATCAGGCAGCCGATCAGTTTTGTTACCTTTTTTCTAAGCATCGAATAGTTTTATACTTATAAGTTATAAGTTATGCCTTAAAATCATAAATACCTATTAAGTAAAACTAATTTTAAAATCATTTTGAAACCTAGAAACTTTTACTCTTTTTGCTCTAAACATTCCTTCACCATTATTTGAAGACTAAAATTAAGTTTAATACAAAATTATATTTTGTTTTAACTTATTTTAATTTTTGAACCCCTCAAGCGATTCAATAAGAGATCAAGAAGTAAAAATAAAAATATATGTTTCACTCCCTATCAGAAATAAAATTGGTGTTTGAAGAATTTTCAAAAATTACAGTCAGTCAAGAAATATTTTTTGACTCCCTAGCAGAAATAAAATTCTAAAGGGAATGAATTTGTTAGCCGTCGAATGCACTGATTATTAATTTATTACGAACAAGACATGCAGTCTAAAATTTTATTAATATTCGCATCGAAGAAACTATTTGGAATGGAAATTTCAAAGACGAGAAAGACGTTTTAATTTTTCCAATGGTTCCATTTGATTTGCCTTTCGATTTTAAAAAACGAATTGCCTATTATTCTTCTGTTTGCTATTTTCATAATTGTAGATCCTTCCACTCGTCTTTCTACCACAAAACCAATGGTTGTGAGAAGCTAGCCCTAGGGCACCTGATCTGTTGAGGTTTTTTTTTTTTTTTTATATCTTAGGGTGCGATGTAAAGTCGATTGATACCTCTGTAGTTGGCGTAGTTGGCATCCTTTCTGTTAAAATGAACTAGTATAGTTTTATAAAACTTTATTTTTCTGTGGGGGCATGATAGCATAAATGGTTTATGTTGGTGAATTTAGATAATTTACTCTATAATGCTGTTCTTGACATTAAGTAAGTGTTGATCGGACAGTAATTATTTTCCAGTGACCTGACGTAGTCCCTACTGGAAGTGCTCATCAAAGACCTGGGATCAGAATATGTTGAACACATCTGTACAATTTGGCGGCCCCAAAGAGATCATACAGAACCGAAAATTTGCTATATGCAACTCATTTCGTTTTCTTCTTTCTTATGAGGATTTTAATGAATTTTTGTTATTTAAATTATAGTTAAGCATTTACAAAGCTGTGACTTTTAATTCTACCACACAGATATCATCATTTTATTAATACGTAAACATCCAAAGTTTCCGTACACTTTTTTAGTATTAATTATGAAATGAGGAGAACGAAACTCATGTTATTTGAAAGGTACTGTGCCATAGATGGGGACGAATAAAAAATCGTGGGTATGTGTTGCATTGAGGCTGGTAATATTAAGTTATGGATTCCCCATTCAAAACAGGTAATTGAAAGGATATTGGTGACACGCAAGTTGTCGCTGCCATATTATCATAGCAACGTATAATAAATATACCCAAACCATTTTAGACTAGAACCAATTTCCGATGGAGCAGCTCATTTACGTATTTTTCGATATCTTGATGTCGCTCTTTTCGTTTGTAAAAAAAAACATAAATTACGAAAATAATTGTGGTACGTTTTTTATTATTCCATACTTATAAAAGGTATGGTCGATTTTCGGTCACAAGCGATACTAGTAATTACAAACAGACTTAAAAGCGTATCACTCTCTTCCGGAGTTGTGAGATTTGCTTTACAGGAAACATCTGTATTATATTAGATATGAACTAAAACAAACAATACCTATAATCAAGCTATTTTCATGCAGAATTCCTGGGATATTTCTTAACCCAAATTGGGATTACGAGTATATACACCCATTCTATACAATTGAAGTCTAAAGCCATAAGAAGCAATTGATAATAATTGCAGTATTTATGACCGACAATATAAATTCGTAAAAAAATTGCGCGCGATAATAATCGTTAAATAAATTGTGATTGGATAATTTAAGGAACAACTGTGCAGTTTGTATACGGTTATGACTTGAACTGAAGTTATCGCAAGTTAATTACGTTACGGTTCCTTCCTCAAGCTCAACGTGCAATTGGATGTCTTGCTGAGGCTGAACTTTTGAGGCCATTAAGCATCACTGATTGATTTCTGGAAATTGGTTAAGCATGTAATTTTGAAGTATACGGTGTGATTAGAGAATCTGTGTACTGTGAAAAGTGTCTCACGATAAATAAAGCTATTACATGAATATTTATTTTCTTTTGGATATTTGTGTAGGCAATTGATAGATCCTTTTGCTTTAAGTGTTTGCAGTTTTGTAGACCGGAAGGTCCGTACCTCTTCCTCTAGACTTTGGGGTCGGCCATAGCACAATTGGAGCTTTGCAGCGGGGAAATAGTGACTAAACTTGACCCGTTTTTTGAGCTCGCCCAAAAGACCCACACCCAGACTTTATGGACTGCATAGTAATCCGAGCCGCACTCAGGTCAGCATTTTTTCCCTTAGTCGTCACCCTATCTACATATAAACGCGATGAGGACTTAATGAAGTAAACGATTTTGTCTGTGCGTGTATTTAAACTCTAAGTTATGAAGAAAATTTATAAAAATAATAATAAAAAATCTAAAAAGGAATTTTTTTCTGGAGTGTTGCGGACCTGCAGTGACATTGGAGGTGCGGGTCGTACCTTCAACAAATCTCAGATTCTGCAAAAATTCCTCTGAAGGCGTTTTTCTTCTGGTGGAACCGCAGCGTGTTGTGTGCCAGTGTTCCCAAACTGAGGGGAAAACGCCAATTTTGGGGCTTTTTGAAACAAAAAGGGGAAAAAAGGGACAATCTTTAAAAAAGGGGAAAAATACAAGATCTCTTCAAAAAGTAAAATGTTTAAAAATAAAACTAAAACGTAAATGTTTTCACAAAAAAATTTCAAAGAATGAATTGTTCATATTAAACATGAAGGAAAACAGCCCATCGAACGTGTACGTAGGACTTTTTGTGCATCGGTTCGCATTCATTCGTGTTGATATTATGTCTAGTAGAAAAGGAAATTATTCTATAGCATGTTTATTTTTAACTGATATGCTTTTTTTAAGCTTGTTAGTAAGAACAGTTACAATTTTTAAAGTTTCCCTTATGGAAACAAGTGCAGTTTTCACTTAGGGGAGGGAAAGGGGATATTTTTTTGGAATTTAGGGGAAAACTTAAGCTTTTAGTGATAAAAAAAGGGGAAACCAGTTTTCAAACTCTGTGAACACTGTTGTGTCCCGTTGGGATACATAGAAATGGACGTTCGGCCATTCCACACGATTTCCTCTTTTTGGCTTCACAGAAGGATATGGAAATACACTTTTATTTCAGAATATATAGTTCTTAGCTCTTCAATACGAATTTGTTCGTTTAAGTAACGCATATTAATATTTTACTACCTAATAATCAGTATTTTATTTGATTCAAGAATTAATGTTTAAATGCAATTAAATTAAACTCTTCGGTTGGTTGACCGGCATTAGTGGCCGAAAGCTTGGTTGGTATTAGCTTTAGCTTTTCATGTTTTCGGTATACACCTGATGAGGCTGCTAATGTATTGTTCCTCAAGCACTGGAGTGATAGTACATATTGGAAGTTTTGAGCAGTATATGAGGGAAAAAGCTCAATCGAGTCCTGGGGATTTGAAGGGAGACTAGGAATGGATATCTAACCCATTGTATTGTTTCTTCTGCAGTCAAATCCGCAGGACGACTCGTTTCCACCGCGCTCCGGGTATATATATGTTGTCTCAAGGGAGACTTGTGCAGCATTGAAATTGCATTATAAACAGCAGCTATAGAGAGTTTTGAACAGAAACAAGTCTGTTTCCTTAATGGAGCTTGAAAGATTCCAGAGTTTTAGGCTCCCTGCTTAAGATTTCCTCTACAGTCTACAATTATTACACAAATGTTGCACAATAACATTCTTTAAATTCTTCAAGTTTGCGATACGTCATTTCTGACAATATACTCGTATGTATATATTATTTTTCAATAACTGCTAACTTGAATTTTGTGACAGACTTAATAAACAAATTTATTCGTGTAATGCCGCATTTACACCATCACAAGATTAATGGGATGCCCACTTGCCCAATACTAAATAGCCGTCTGACTGAAAGGGACAGCATTAGCTGACACGTATTTTGGTTCATCTTGTTTACGTGGTAGGAATTATAGAAAAGTTCAGCATGTAAATATTCGGCGCGGTATCCGTCGGAACGGTAGATTCTCCGATTTTATACGATTCAGAGGATTTTTACTTCGAGCTAGATTTTCTTGGGAATTTATTTACGATTTGCCGTGAAATGTGATAAATGTAAGCAATAAATTGGACAAGCAATATAGCAACGCATTTTTTGTATGCATTTCTTTAATTTGTGTTTTGACAGCAGGATACAAAAAAAACAAGCACCAAACAATACTAGGACGTCAAATCAATGCGTAATTTTTTTCCCGAAAACGGACACTTCAAAAGTAATTTTTGAGGCTCAGACAAACCATGAGCTGCGGAGAATTTTCCGTTACGGCGGATACCTCACCAGTGATGTTAGGACTCTCTCATCATTTATCCCACGATGTGTAGTTATTTCTCCCATTTCACATTAGGTACTTAAATTCCCTTAAAAATTCCTCGATACTTTTTTGTGAAAAATATTAATTTTTAAAGTAAAATTTGTATTACACGGGAAAGAAAATAATATTAACCTTTAGTATTAAAATAACATTAATATGACTATTTTTTGTGGTACTAGAAAATTTTCATAAAAGACAATTTACAGAGCAATTTTTTGAAGATACTTTTTCATGGTGAAATGTAGATGTTTTGATGATATTGCAGCAAAAATTTATAGTTTGAATGTTTTTTGCTAGATTCCTAAAAGTCACACGATTTCGTGCTGTTTCCCTTTATCCCACGGAAGGTTTTTTAGACATCGAAAATCCCACAAAAAAGAATAAATCCTACGGTATTACAACACTGTACCTCAATAAGAAATTTTGTTTTCCAATAAAATAAATAAAATAAAATGGCTTCCGGAAGTGATGAACGGGCAGCTATTTATTTATTTCGTATAGTTAATTGATGAATTGTTGAATTTATTAACTGACATTAAAAAGTCGGTAGGTACTTCCGATTGTAGAATATTTTTTTACACAAATTGTTAAAACAGCGCTTGTAAACTGCAAGTTGTAGTCTTGTGAACTTAATGATGTAAAGCTAGGTATTACATCCTTAAGTATCAACTTTGTATTCAATGAATAGAAGTTTCCTTTTGCCTGTTTATAATCCAATGGAGTTGTATTTAAATGGAGTACGTTCGTCCACTACTCGGCACAAGAGACGAAAATTCGTCTTCATCATGTTGATCTTGTCGATCTTCTGCGGAAATCAAGTGGAATCAATTTTGTTTAAATACTAATAATTACAGTTCATGGTTGGTCCCCGCAGAGAAGTGGGATACGTAAATTCATTTTTCGTCTCAATGGATTTGGTTATTGCCCTAAATTATAGGCGTAAAGATTTACCACTGTTTGTCGGTGTTGGCCTCAGGCAGATATATACCTAATCCTAAACGAAGGAAGTATAGACACGGGATTCACATCCCTACGTAACAATGAAACCATAATTTTATTGCTACTTTGACCCAAAAATGTTAAGGGGGAGCAGCAAACTAAATTACATGTACTTAGACGATGATACAGATCACATGTTGATGATGATTATGATGACGGCTCTGTTCAGGTATCTATTGATTAATTGTTTCATCCCAAAATAATTATGGGGTTCTTGGCCGCTGTTCCTTTTTGGTGTACGTATTTTATAGTCAGTCTCTCTGGCTGTCTGGAAATAACTCAATATGCTATAATGACTTCATCACATGCGAATCAAGTGAGTGCTTTGATTTAATTCAACATGTCGGCAGCAGGTATACGTTCCTTAAGCAAGGCGTGTTTGAATATTCTCGTGTTTGTGTTAGAGAAATGAACGTTCTTTCGTACATAATTATTTATCAATTATCTTTTTCAGTTTTCAATTTTCAATTTAGCCAACTGATATTCGACCTCAGTTTACAATAAAAATAAAGTTGTTAATTGACAGAGTTAGCGCTAACATATTGACTTGATTTGCTCCTCATATATTTGAATGGTGGCGGTGGGGTTACAAGTAAAAACGATATTTGGCGGGAGCCCCTGGCAATTTTTGTAGGGAAATTAAAGAAAAATTTCATTTAAATGTTGTGAAGAGAATATTAATCATTTCCGGCAAGTATTTTTAATTTAAATATTCCGCTCCCCGAATGATTGCAAACGGCGTTAGTTCTGCACATCAGAAGATTTAAAAACTTCTCAAAAAAAAAAAATGTTCCCTTGTCCTGAGCATAAGCTAAGTATCATAAACTTAATAGACCGTCAGCTCTTCAAAGTTCAAACTTAAGAGAGTTTGCCTCAAGCTGTTTTCCGTGTTTCTATGTGCAAAAGTATGTGTGACATGTTAAAGTAAATAAGACGCACGCATACATTTGCACATAGTAACCTGACAAATGACTGACAACCCATTCTGTGGGTGACATTGGAAAAAGTTCAAATAATTCAAATAATTGGCCGTTATCGGGACGTTTTAAGAAAACGGTGAGTACGGGTGTTGAATTAAGTAACAATTTATATTTCATTAAAACAAATATTACAAGGACTTATATTATTTTACCTAGATAAAGTGCAATGAAAATTTAGAAAAAAAATTATTTTAAAAAGTTGAAAGATAGCTTGTCAGCCATAGTAATTGGTCATGAGAATTTTTAAAAATTTGTTTGTCATGACCTAAAAAGGTTGTACCTATATCGTTTTGGAAGGTAACATTTCGAAAAGAAATCTGCACCAAAACAGTATAAAAACTAACAGACCGAATTCAACGGATAGGACAAAAAAGTTATTTTTTAAATAAACATTATTCATGGCTGTTCTCGGCTGACTCAATTGTTTTCATTAATTACGCTATTTTGAAATTCTTTTGTTAGATAAATTGTTGAAATTTTGTAGTCAATTGAATTTTTTTTGTTTGCCTTTTTGTGTTCATGAAAATTCATGAAAGGATTATAACTCAAAAATGTTACCCACTCAGAAATGTTCATACCTCCTCCCTGAACCCCAACGGTACAGGGAAATAACTTCACATCAAGTGAGAAAAAACTTCACTTTTCTTATGTGAAGTTTTTTCCCACTGAATGTGAGCAATAACTCCAGCGTACATTATACATTTGGTGAAGCTATTTCCCACCTATAATTTGGGAATATTTCTATTATAACTGGAGAGCAAATATGAAATAGATTTATTTATACGTTTTCTGTATAATTTTATAAACATTATAATAGTATGTTAAACCCAACATTGCACCTACTCCCACCCCTAGAGAGTAATCCCAAGCAGGAGGGTTGCAGGGTGCCAGCATGCCACTATGGGGGCCCCATACATTTTCCACTGTTTATGCAAGTGGGTTCACATAATTGTCGTCGCATGTTAAGAGAAATTATTTCCCAAACGTTATTGCTCACTTTCAGTGGGAAATAACTTCACATAAGAAAAGTGAAGTTTTTTCCCAATCGAGGTGAAGTTATTTCCCATGTGAAGCTATTGCACGTGAAGTTATTTCCCTGCACCAACCCCAACATATTTTAAATTTGAATATTCCTTTGAATTCGTTACCTTTTTTCTGTCGACATTCGCCGGCGAAATAGTTTTTTATCAAAAACAACAAACGAAATCAAAACCAAATTGTAGGTACAAAAATGTATTATTTTAATTCTACGAATGAATATTTCTCAGTTTATTATTTTATTTATATATTGATTACATTAGTTATTAACCATTTTGCAAAATACATGATTTCGTGGTGAAATAAAACGAAGAAACTCCTTAAATACACAAATCTCAGACAATGTTAGACAATGAGAGACTAGCACTGTCTCTCTAAATTTCCCAAGAAGCGTGGGCATTTTTCCCTTTTCATTGAACTCAAATTCCCTCGATTTGTTTATGAAAAAATGTTTCTTCTAAGGGTAAAATTTGTATTATTCGAATAGGAATTCACATTAAATTGACCTTCAGTATAAAAATCGCAGTTCGTTAATATTATATCGATTATTTCTGAGTACTAGAAATTTTGACTAAAAATTAAATCCCTATTTTTATGGACATTTAGTGTTGTTGCCATGTAGTTCGAAGGTTTTTTCGTCAGATTGCTGGTATTTCCACAATTTTGATGCTTTATTTCTGTTTTGCACGGAAGGTTTTTCGGACATCAGTATTTATACGAAAAGGTAGAAATACCACGATGTGGGATGACTGCTGAGTGTCAATATCCCCTCCATTTCGAATTCCTTTTTTTTCTGCTTCACACGTATTCACGCATACGAAATTTAAAAGGGAATTTTTTTTTCGAAATATGCGGGGGGAATCGGAATCGGCTAGGCGCGCGGGAGCTGACCGTCTATTTAAAACTAAGGTTATGGTTCCAATCGAACCATCAATAAGTACGTAGCATGACGAATAGTATTGTAGACTCAATTAAATAGTACAGTTGTACAGATAATAAAGAATTTTTATGTATTTTCCCGACTCTTAACAAAGCACAGTGTTTCATTTCCCGATTATACAATATAAGAGAGAGTATAGTTAGGTTAGGTTATGTTATAGGGCCCGTTTGGATTATATACAATTTCACCCAGAAGCCGATTGTGATTACCCTTAAATAGTTCATGGATATGATGAATCTTTGTAGATCTTTTATCTAGAGACTCTTTGCGATTCACAAAAGAGTCTTTGAAAAACAAATAAAAAAAAAACATGTTTGTGCGAAGCAGTGATCCCAGATTGTGTAAAATGTTGGCGTAGCATAGTTGGCTTAGCTTGTTAAAAGCTTAAGAACAACAAGGAAGCTAAATTTTATGAGATTCTAACTGTGTGTGGTTTCAACCCCCAAAACCCCTACCTGCGTTCGCCCCTGTGAAGAGTCATTGGCTAGTTTTCCTGAAAGAAGTAATCTACAGACAAAATAAATTGACATTCTAATCTAAAACAGATATACTTAGAGAAATCATACCCAACTACATTATACGCAACTGAAACATTGCCATTTCTACATTTCGGCGAAGAACAGAAGAAATTTAATTTTATTTTCTGTTATCGTTTTTGTCCCTAACTGACTTTGAACGAAAGCAATCCCCATCACAAACACTGATTGGCGCAAAGTTTCAATATATTTTTGCCAACAACAATAAACACAATATTACCAGAGAAAGGCATTTTAAATGGTTCGCGTGATCAAACGAACCGAAATCGCTACTTTTGCACTGAAGCAGGGCAGTTTTCAACCACACCTCCTCTTAGAACGGAACACAAATTTAATTTATGGCCAACACATTGCAAAGGCAAGAAGTATTAATTGATTTGCCCATGCCGTCAAAACAAGAGCAAAACCCCTTGTTAATTTCCCTGAATTACAAAACACATGCAACCTCAATCGGCCAGAGAACACTCTTCAGGAACCATGCCATCCAGCAAGGGATACAAATAAAAAAGAAAAGAAATCAATAACATAAAGAAAATTAAATAATTACCCCGACAAAACGGCAAACGAAGACACGAGAACGATTTGATACCATATATTTATGCAGCCAAAGAGCCAATACACGGCTAAATCATTCTTCTTCTGGTTTGGGATAATTGAACTGAATTTAATTCCTTGTGGCTTGAGAGAGCTTGTCTGAGCGGGTATCCGAATATCCCGACGTTAATTTCCCTTTAAGCCCCCCAAATCTGATCCTTCAATGATTTATGGTGTTTAATAATAGAGCGCTAAACATAAATTTGTTTCCGAGATGTCTACGCGAGAGTGGAATCTTTCGCGGGCACATCGCACACCTTATGAAGACATCTCTCACCTCGCGAGGTACCGAGGCCTCGGCTGCCCGGTGTATGTGTGTAAATGATGATGGCAGCCAGAATCATACGCTTGGCATTTATACCAATTTGTACAAATCCATCCAACCTCCACCAGGAGCAGCGGCATGCAGCAATGCACCCCAGGGGGTTGTTCTTTTATTTTGCTCAAAGGCTGTGTCGAGTCTCGTGTGCGATGTAGAAGACATTAAGTCATTTGCGGAATCTTAAATATCCTTTGAAAATAGCCCCGTCTATCCCTTGACGTTTTGACTGACTTCTTCATCATCATCATCAGGGGACTTTCGAAGTGAGATGTTAACTCGGTGCTTTGAGCGTTCAGTGAAGCTAATAAATATATTGTCTGTTGTATAGGTATACCCGTGTAATTAATTTGCGCATGTTAAAAAGGACATTTAAGTAAAATGCAAATACCGTGCAAGTAGAGGATCACATTAACGGTCAGCTCAATTTGTTAGCTGTTAGCATTGAACATTTAAGCGAAGCGAACCATTCTAGTTAGTTTATTTTCTTGGGCTTAAGGTCTCGCGAATTATTAAGGTGATATTTATATCTATAATTATGTACACTCGGAATGGATCAAACTTCGGTGCACATTAAGGCCGCAATAAAAAATACGCGTGGCCCTAGTCGTACATACATTCTTATTTATGTTGTTAATGGGATGGTTTCATGTTTCTGGCTTTGCATAAGACATCGTACCACATGTTTTTTTTTACAATACAAGTAGAAGGACGCGTAGGGTAGGTAACTATACAAATTTAAATACGCATTTGAGCATTTGATTAAATTTAAAAAATATATGTATTGCAAAACAGACAAAATAAAGCGACTTTATTTGTTTAACCGTTTCCGTTCCGTTTTGACGGAAAAACTTCGTATTTTTAACTTTCTCGATTGCGTAGTAAGAGAAATATACAACATTTCTTACTAATAATCAAGCACTAATGTCGACAGTTAGTTGGATGTCAGCTTTAGTAAAAATGTACAGCATTTGTGTGTTTACTAGTGCGACAACTAGTTGTGTCATTGCAGAATTCAAATTTCATAATTTGTTTTCGTGAAAAACAAGGTCAATGAGGATTTTATTCCAAAAAAAGGAATACATAAATTACAATTAAATTTGCCCAACAGATATCTTTCAAGGGCTTTTTGAGGCTTATTATAAGCGAAAAACAAAACATAAAATAGGAAATGCACAAAATATCCCCTGATCTGTCAAATATCATATGCAAATCAGTAATGCCCTATTGCTCGATCGGACAAAATGTTCGGTACTTCTTAAAGTACGCTTTCAATTGTTTTCTAATGCTACTTAACGAATGTTTTACGAGTGCATTTGTGTCGAAATAAAATCCCTTTCAAATCATTCAATAAACGGAACACAGTTTATTTGAATGCTTTTATTTATTCGTAGGCTGACAATGCAAATCAAAACTTATTGGTGGCCTAAAAATCACAACAAACTCCTTTTGCAAAGTGTTTGATAAGGGTTTAGTTTCAGCCAAACATCTACCTATTCGCCTAAGGTACTGAGAATTGTTGAAGAAAGGTAAAAGGAAAAAGTAAGAACATGTTTTATTCTGTTTGCGACGACTGTCAAAAAAGTCTTGCAAATATCCCAAACTTATACAAAATTAATTTTTTAGTAAGCATTCATTCGTTGCTTGGTATTTAAAAGGAAAACCAATCAAAAAGCAAGAACTAACGGTTAAACAAGATAAAACAGAGAAGAACACAGAAATAAATATATGCTTCAAGTGTTTAGATTTATAAAACAAAAAATGCAACATTTGTCAATTTTTTGTATACATCTGAACGAATTTGTGTTTGTTAGACTAAAAAATCATTTGCATTATTGTATTGCGACGAATAAAAATAGGAAACATTTATAATTTATTAATTTAAATAGTTGCAAACGCTCAGGCTGAACAACAGTGTATTAGATTGCTCCTATTGCGAAATTGAATACCGTGATTTTGGAGGGTTGGGCAACACTTGTCCTCAAAAGGACATTAAGGGAGGATTTATTTAGCTAATGCCCGAGATAAACATGGCTTTCTCAACATTAACATTTAACCCTACAGTTAGCGATATTCTGGCAACTATATTTGTTTATTGGTAAAGGGATTTTGGGAAGTGTGGAGTCCTTGCGTAAACTGACAGACTAAAGTTGATTATTGGTGAGGCCAATTGTATTTGTACAAAATTTCAAACTCGAGATGTTAATCTATTCTGACATTACGATGATAGAAGAATTGAAATAAAGTGCACGACTGGCTGCACAAAATTTTCTCATTCGTAAAAAGTTTGGTTGAGTCAATTTGTAGGTAGGTATAAAGTTCAGAAGCAATCGTCATAAAATGTAAGACTAGGTAGTGCTAAATAAAATTCACTTTGCCCCTTCGATATGGCAGTATAAGTTTTAAATGTAATAACAGACAATTTTCGCAAGTTCTGGTTAGAGAGTTGTAAGCGCTTACCGTATCATTTTATAAGCTCACATACATATATGTATATAGAGAGAAATATGCTTTGAATTGCACTAGCACTTCAGCAGTTATCAACTGAATATCCCGATGGACGTACGTGGAGGTGCAAATGAAGGTGAAGTTTCTTATTGTGTAAGCTCGAACTGTTTGGAATTATTTTAAGTTGCATATTCAATATGGTTGAAAAAAAGGAGTGGGTAATATTTGATGAAAAAAAGTTTTGCGTAACTGCTATTGCGTTTTTTTTGGAAGTGGGGCCTTGAGATTATTACAAATATGTACCGTAGATTGTGAAAACGATCGGTAAATATAAATAAATAAAGTTTTATTCGAATTTGAGAAAAACTAAGTATGGGGTCTAATTTAGAATACCAATTTAATTTTTAATTTGAATTTTGATCAAAATCTTTAGAGTGCTTATGTAAAATTACGCAGACAAAACAGTTCCAAATATTGCATCGTTAAGTTTGAAAAATACTATTTATTATCTATTTAGCTGAAAACTGAGTATAAGCTACTTTTTGGGATGTTAGCATTAGTTGGTTTCTTAAGTTTTATCGAAATCGAAAATGGGGTTTTCGAGATATGAACAGTTTTTAAAAATAACGTTTTCGGTAACTCGAATTGAAAATTAAGTAGATACGCAAATATTTTCGAAACATTAACTTACCGTTTTTAGGTAAACGAAAGAAAACTAAATTTTTAGAAATGCCTTTTTTCAAAAATCAATTGTACGATTAAAATAGAGAAATACTGATTTGTCCTTTTAAGTTAGAAATAAACATATTATCCTAGAAATTACTTTTTCTTACATTGGTATGGATCGTTTTGAGATAATTTCCATATTTCCAAAGTCCCATGTTAACCTCACTGTCGTAAGCTCAAATACTTTAATAAGCTATCTTTATCAGAGGAAGATACAAAGACATAATCTCGGATCACCTCCAGAGAGCTCTTAATCTTATTGCTGAAGTGCACAAGAGTTGGCCTCAAAGTCAATCCCAAAAAAATCACTTTAGTTGCATTCACTAAAAGTTGAAATCTAGATAGACTCAGAACAGCTACTCTCTGCGGCGAAACAATACGAGTTCTCAAAGAAACAATTCTCACCTTACCAAGACTATCGACAAGCTCTTTTCAATCCAGGGCCTCATTTTGGACCAGCAAAAGCGTAGTCGGAAAGAACTGGGGACTTAACCCCAAAACGACACTGTGGATGCACATATCAATAACCAGACTTATTATCACGTATGCTGCCGCCGTCTGGTGGTATAAAGCAACGTAGAAGTCAGCACAGTCTAAACTAAACAAAGTACAAAGACTAGCTTGTGTCTGTGCAACTGGCGCAATGAAAACTGCACTGACAGCCGCACTTGAAGTTATTCTAAACATTCCACCAATTCAGTTAGAGCACATGAAAGAAGCAATGATAAACGCATATATGCTCATCACTGAGAAATAAAATACTTGACAAATAGTAGGCGCAGTGGCTTAGTGGTAGGCCTTGGGTCCCTCGGACCTGTTGCGCCAACAAATTATTAATTAATTATTATTAATTAACTCTGTGATTCAACTTTTTCCTAACTCTATTTTCTGTAGCCTTATCACTGCAATTTGAATTTACGAGTATTTTCGACTATCTGGAAGGAATTAATAGGCTTAATTTTTTAGTAACTGAATTTGTGACCATTTGTAATATGTTCGCAAACAACTTTCAATCTGTATTTTCAAGTAGTACTACCCCAGCTAGTGTCTCGAATGAAACCTCAATGAAATTCTTTAAATGTTGGTAACCTAGAGTGTTCAATTCCAGAAGTTCAAAATGCTCTTTCCTTGTTAAAATTAGATGCAAATCCTGGTTTCGATGGCATCCCGCCAATTTTGCTTCAAAAATGTTCTTATGCGTTTTCCGTGATTCTTTGTTTCTTTTGAATTTGAGGTTTTTCTCGTACTTTCCTCAAAAGTCGATTTGTCTTTGTGTAAAATGTCATTACTAATAACACCATATTTCAATAGAAAGAAAATTACCATTTTCAAATTATTGTATTGTAAAATGTGCGGTTACAAACACCCATTGTAAATTATATATACGAAATAAAATATCTATCTAAGGGTATTCACTTAAACGCGTACAACCCCCATAAACCTCATAAACTGCAGTTATTTACCACCTCGTATATGAACTGTCGGATTTTGTATGGAGAATAGTTTACGCAGGCCTCATAATTTTCCGCGATCAATTAGGCTCGGAAATCGAGTGCGGAATGTTACACAAATTTACAAATGTCAAATTGTGACAAGCGTTTTGCGCGTTGTATGGATTTATTTACAATATTTTAGAGTTGCATCAATGATGGTAAGAATTTAATTACAAAAATATTTATTCTTTATCGTTATTTGCAGCGATTTACGCAATGACATATCCGAGGTGTTTTCACTTAAAGCACCGCAGAAATGTATGAATTGACGAGCTGCATAAAATTATGAGATTAAGTGAATACCCTTTCTTACTTGTTTAATGTTTAACTTGTCTCTGCGGACAGGAAATTTCTTGAAAGTTTAGAAGAACTCCCCCCCAATTTTTAAATCTGGATCGATATTACCAATTATCGTCCAATTTGCAAAATTTCGCCTATACCTAAGCTATTTGAAAAAATTATTCATGAGAAACTTACACCTATCGTAAAGGGAGTAATCTCTCGTTTGCAGCTGGTAGATCTGCCTCTACAAATCTTGCAATCTTTTGTAACACGGTGCTGAATGACCTTGAGAAAGGCTTACAATGTGATGTAGTTTATACTGACTTTGCCAAAGCTTTTGACACCGTGCTTTAGTTTCCAAACTTAAAAGATTTGAATTTCATTCCAACTCTCTAGAGTGGATTCGCTCCTATCTCACGGATCGTATTCAGTACGTTCGAAAAAAGGATGTACTTGCATCACCAGCTTATGTCACTTCCGGAGTGCCTCAGGGTAGTCACGTTGGCCCTTTACTATTTCTTTTATTTATTAACGACATACCCGATCTGTTTTTGAATTCACAGTGTCTGATGTTTAAAAGGGTTCCGACAGTCTGAACATGACTGCATACTCTTACAGGAAGATCAAAAGACTTTTTTTGTGGTGTCATAGTAATGAACTTCGCCTCAACGTCTCAAAATGTCAAAGCATGTCATTTTGTCGTAACATCCCCCCAGTATCATAAACGTAGATGATCGATAATATCCCACTGACTATCAATCCTCTAAAAAACACCTGGGAGTCATATTTGACAAAAAACTAGATTTCTGTAAATAAAGGGTGATTTTTTAGCTGGTTTGGTTTTGGCAACACTGGTTTTGACAGCTGACGTGTGTTTAGTACCTTGTGTCACTGTCAAACAGCTTCAGTTTGGTTTGCAATTTAACCATGGATCGTCTTACAAATGAACAACGCTTGCAAATTATTGAATTTTACTATCAAAATTCGTGCTCGGTTCGAAATGTTCTAGTGTGACAGAAGACCGCGAAATGTCGATTCGGCGCCGTTCCCAGCAGTTAGGCCTTTGTTACAGCACTACGTGGAAAATTTTGCGGAAGGATTTGGGCGTAAAGCCTTTTAAGATACAGCTGGTGCAAGAACTAAAGCCAGCCGACCTACCACAACGCCGAATTTTTGGTGAATGGGCTCTTGGAAAGCTGGCCGAGGATCCGCTTTTTTATCGAAAAATTGTGTTCAGCGATGAGGCTCATTTTTGGTTGAATGGGTACGTAAATAAGCAAAATTGCCGCATTTGGAGTGAAGATCAGCCAGAAGCATTGCAACAGCTACCAATGCATCCCGAAAAAGCCACTGTTTGGTGCGGTTTATGGGCCGGCGGCATTATTGGGCCATATTTCTTCAAAGATGATGCGAATCGCAGCGTTACTGTCAATGGTGAACGCTACCGAGCGATGATAACAAACTTTTTTTTGCCCGAAATGGAAGTTCTTGACTTGCATGATATGTGGTTTCAACAAGACGGTGCCACATGCCACACAGCACGCGAAACAATGGCGCAATTGCGAGGCGAGTTTGGTGAACAGTTAATTTCACGTTTCGGGCCGGTCAATTGGCCGCCTAGATCGTGCGATTTGACACCATTAGATTATTTTTTGTGGGGGTATGCCAAGGCTAATGTGTATAGGGACAAGCCCGCTTCGATTGACGCACTGGAAGCCAACATCCATGCATTCATTCGTGAGATACCGGCCGATATGTATGAAAGAGTATGCCAAAATTGGACTCAGCGGATAGGCTACCTGAGACGCAGCCGCGGTCAACATTTGCATGAAATTATCTTTTTTTTTTTAAAAAAAGTTCTAAACCTCTTAAAAAATCACCCGTTATATTCCGCGATACTAATAATAATTTTTGGGGTCCAAGCTACTTTTTCGAACTCACAATGGCGAAATTTTCCATACAAAATTGCATTTTGTGACCTACAAAATATATAAGCTGAAGGTTAAAAATGATTATTAGTAAGACCCATTGACTTCTCGGTTGCTAAGGATAATTCTAAATTGGGTTTTATATTGCGGAGCTCTAAAGACTTTCATGATCCGCATACTCTTAGGTATTCCTTGCTTTTGTCAGGTCTAATCCTGAACTCTGTAGTATAGCATGGAATCCATTTTATGAAGTGCATTCCAGTCGAATTGAGAAGATCCAAAAACGTTTTACTAGATTACGCTGGAATATCGAAATGCCATCGTATGAGACAAGATGAAAATTATTTGGTATCTTACCACTTTTAAAGCGTGGGCAATACTCTTCACTTATGTTTGTTCGGGACTTGATGAACAACCATATCGGTTGCCCTTTTCCTTTATCATTAATTCGTTTTTCTGCTCCGTCTAGAATGCTTAGAATGATTTTTATTTTATGTTCCTTATCGTAGAGTTAACTATGGTTGTAATGAACCAATTACCAGATGCCTGAGAGAATCAAATATTTATAGTAGTTTGTTGGAGTTTGATCTCAGTAGGGACGCATTTATAAATTAATTTTAACGTTAGCCTTTGGTTGTAGTATTTAAGTATTTAAATTTTCTATTAAGTAATCTAGCGAGAGCAGTTCTCATGTGATGTGCATGAAATAAATAAAATAAATAAATAAATGTCCTCCGGCCCACAACTTCCGACACAACTTCAAGGTCACATTTCCAGAGCGTGCGTCAAAACTGGGAATTGAATAATCCCACATTTTCTGAGGATTCACATGTATGGTACACAGATGCAGCAGGAGTATACGTCCCGCGGACCTAGACATTCATGTACGCTAGTATGGATGCAAGCAGCTCCGTTTTTCAGGCTGAAATCCACATAGTGCCAGCCGAATCATTGGTATAATTGTGTCCCAAAGAATACCAGTTGATTTAGTAGGCTTAAGCTTGTGTAAGAAATAGACAAAAATTCACTTTCAACTTGAGCTCTTGTTCGGCAGCATACAACAAGCAACAGTGTTTTCAAAAACTACCCAAAACCTGACCCAAAAACGTAAAAATCATTAAAAAAAACTATGCACAGCTTTTCTCCGCAACTAATCCGAAAATGCAATGGGAGAACCAAAGCGATCAACGAACGCGTACGTCTGCGTATGTATCCATCCCAATAAGCAGTAATATATAGGTTAGGTCATTGTCAATCCATCAAAGTCCTCATGCTGGGCTCTTCTTCTTCCTGCTAACATTTTTAAGTTACTGCTATTTAGTTGTTCAACTTCAATCTGCACATGTTAATTTACAACTTCAGATATCAGATTCAGTGCATATTGGCTTCAGGTTCGAAAGGCGTTAAATTAACTTGCAGTATCTCACTTATCACTTGAAAATGCTGTTTGGCACGCCCCCCAGAATACCCCTTCAACAGCGATCAACTAAATGAATAATAATTTTGACTGAAATTTCATTTTCGTGCGAAATAATTTCTCAGCAAATTCACTAAAGCAAGGTGAGAGTCCAATAATTTCTTGGCCAGGATCAAGATACGAAGAAATCGGCTCACAAAGATGTTGGTGGCTTGCCAATAAAGCTAGATGCAGCAAGAGGAGCCCACTACAAGAAGTAAAATATATATCTATTGATGCCGAACACAAAGTGCCAAATGGGTGGTGGGAGGGCGTTCGTCTTAAACGATAATCAAAATATATAAAACGTGGAGTTATTAATTTGTGTGGCTGGGCCCTCAACGTGGAATGAGCTCGAAATAATTCAGCACAATCAATTTTGCTCAATCTGGACCGCATTGAGTGAACGAACAACAACAAAGAGTTAAGTTGTGAGTTATTGCTGCAACAAGCAACGTAAATTAGGGCAACGCGCTACATAAGTATTCATTTTCTGTTGCGTCCTCCGTGATAAGACGTTCCTTTGCGTATATGTATATATGTTTGCGGAAACGCCCATGTAACGCCCTTGCAAAGTTGAGCATGCATGCCTTACTCGTTATCCAGTTCTGGTGAATTGAATTCTGATTAACACCTTGATATTGGCCAATTAAGTTAAGTCAACTGCATGCGAAGCGAAGACGTTGGCAAGTCAAAAATTACCGCTTCTTTTATTTCGTAATGCGTTAACCGCTTACGAAATAATTTAGATGTTAGATATAGTATCAGGTAAACACCATTGCGAGTACTTCAGTTGAAAGATCCCATGCTGGCTGTCGACAATTGAAATAAACTAAACCCTATCGGTATTTTCATGCAACACGAATATTCGTATCGCCCATTCTCTGTCTCCGAGTATATTTTTTGTAATTAACTTTCTAATTGTTCAATCACAAGAGTCACAAATACTGGTTGATGCTTGACGTCCTTCTGCAAGAGAAGAATTTATTTGAATGATGAACAAAAGCACTCAAGGAAAAAAAAAGTAGTAACTGTCTAAGTTCCCTATATACGATATGGTACAATTCTGCTTTGTTTCTGTTTTTGTGTTGCCAAACCAAATTTATTTGGAGGTGCTTTTTGTGGCAACATTTCTCAGAATAAAATTTAAGGAATTCGGCATAATTTCTAATTTAACTTTAAAGTTTTTGTTGCCTTTTTAACTTGTTTAGCTCTTAAAATGTGAAAAAAAATTAAATTCGGAATATTTTGGACAGTTTCGACGAATCAGATGTTTCAGTTTTTTTTATTTTTTTTCATGTAAGTGTCTGAATTATTATTTTAAATAGGTAGGTATATCTGTATACATAATATATGCATAAAAATACGTAAACCTACTTGTATTACTTCAAGTTTGCAGAAAACCGATTATTTTCTTACTTTATATTTAATAAATTTAATGTAATCTTTTTCCTTTCAGTTTTGTAATAAATAAAACAACAGGATTGAAAAATAATATTAATTTTGTCATTTACTTTGTTCCCACTTGATACAATTGAAGCCATATGACAACGCAGCCAAAAACCATTTTAGAACAACTGCTTGAAAATAATAATGTTCCAATGTTTTTCGTAGGAGCCCCAGCAACAACAAAAAGAAAAACACATATTTTTTTAACCTCACAACGAAAAAGAAATACCGAAATGGTTAAACAGTGATATCTATCGCTTTTGCCACTCTTCTCATCGAATGACTGATTAAAAAGGTTGTATAAGCGTTCTACGTGTTCAGACTCAAGTGAGTGAAAGTGAGAGATGTCAGTAATTTTTATCATGTCAAACAAGAAAATGGGCACAAGGTTAATTGCCGAAAACTTTAAAGCCCAAATTAAAAAAAAATGTAATGTGGCGTAAAAACATTGCATTGCCCAAAATTGTAAGGAATGAAGCATCACAAATCCTAAATGCAATGACATACCGCCCAAAATAACTGTCCAACGCTAGAATGTCCCGAAATCTTAAAATATCATAAGGCCCTGTAGTTTTTGGGAATCAAAACGTTACTTGCCTATATTTTTATGGGGTTGTGACATTTTTTTGCGCTTGTATTGATACATTGAAATTCGTATTGACAAATGTCACGTAACTTCAAAAATTCCGGGTCACCAACACACGTTCAGAAAAAGAGCACAACTTCCGCTGTTTGCAAAGCTGAGTACTGCGTCCATAGAATTTTATACGTTAAATTTGAAATTATTTGTTACGTGTGGATAGTATTTTATTTTGAGGAATAAGTGAACTTTTTACTTTAAAATATTTATGAAAAATCAACAATGAAGATGGGTTGTTAGAAAATAGAAACATTTTGACCAATTTTTCTTCAGTTATTTAAGAAAAATTCACTCATGAAATCGAAGTTAATAATATTCAAAAGTGGAAAATACACAATCATGTTTATCCTAATATGTTTCTAGTATATAAAACATATCATTTAGGTAGTTTTATTTAACCAAACACACTACAATATTCGTCTTTTAAAAATATTCAATGTGGTATTCCCGGATGGTTGGCAGCATTTATTTTATATTTTTTGTGTGTTTTTGCATGTCACACGTACTCTGAATTGACATAACACCTTACACCGATAGTAAAACAAAATGGCGAATTTGAAACAGAATTTAGGGGGCCAGCGGCAAGAGGATTGCGAGTTGGGGGTCGCAGTATTGTCTCTGCTTCCCAGCACAAGTCTTACAACGTATGAGTTCCTTTTTTACTCGAACATCTCTCGGAGCTTGGAAAAAAGGAAGGAACAATAAAGGAAAACTCGCGCGACTATAAACAAAAAATTATACTTGACGAAGCAGGACGACAACTATCAAAAAAAAAAAAACGATTCACAGTAGTGCGTTCAACGCGTAGTCAAATGTACGCTACCTGATTTTCATTAAATCAGACTAAATTAATTCTGACTATCCGTAGATGGAATTTATCCACTACACCCAAAATATTTATTGTTGTTAAATTTGTGCGTTATCAGATAGCTTTTGGGCGTTATGACAAGGGTTGAGCTTGAGGTGATATTATATATTTTTTAAATAGGGTTGATGTACTGCAACCTTTTGGTATATTGCAGCCCTGTTCCCTCATCAGAGCTCCCCTCGCATTTCTGAATCAATTTAGAAGGACCTATATCCTTGCTTCTTTTTGGCGGAAGAAAACCGTCCTATACGGCGACCAAACAATGAACAGAAGAAAAAGAAACTAATTCCAACACAAATTTTACTTTAAAAAAAAAAGAAATAAACACTAAACAAACCTTGAGTGAACATACATATTTGTTTAGTACGTGTTTGATCGTTCTTAGATTAACTCATTTTTAGTACTAGATTACTCATTCAGCAAGTTAGGGCACGTTATAATATTTTCATTTTGTTTTTCTTAATGTTGACGTTATTGTTTTAAAGAATTTAAATGAAACAAATAATATTGTTTCTCTTTAGGATAAGTGCAAGTAAATTTCGTTAGAAAAGCAAAACAAAATTAATGCATTTCTGGTAAAATTACTGATTAACAAAGTACATTTGAACTGTTTAGCAAAAAGGGGGGAATAAAACGTTATGTTAAAAGGAAATATCGAAATTGTTTTCACTATCCATGAACTCAGTTCTGAAAGAGCAATAATTTACGAAAAGCAAAAAAAAAATCTTTATTATCGTTATTTTCTGAATATTATTGTGATTACAGAATATAAAGCACCTACGGGTGCAGACACTTAGGTAATACTGGTGTGCGTTTACCAGTGTTGTGCCGGTTTTCTACATCGAGTTTTTACATAGATTTTGTGTGTAAGAATCTGAAATAATGGCCGCGTTCCACTGCCCGCTAGATGACCAGTGGTATGAAAAACTCCATATAAAAAAAATTGACATTTCACCATTTGCCCTTTCAGGGAAATTTCTCAATCTAGCGTAAAACTACCCGCTGCATTGAGAAAAAAAAACAGTTGTCAAATGAAATCGTGCAAACGTTTACAAAATAATTGTGATAATTGTAATTGTGATAAAATTGGTAATAACGTTAGTAAAATAGGAATTTATACATTGTTTTCAACATATTGTATCATTTCTTTGATTGTAGTGTGGAAATAAATATGCGAAAAAATGTGTCAAATTTCATTTTGCCGCTGGCGCTATCGTTCTAGTGCGAGCGTTCCTTTGTCTGGGATATTTTGTGCTAGGCGTCTAGCGGGCAGTGGAACCCGGCCAATGTATGTAAGAAATTTGTTTATGTAAGAAACTCGCTTCATTGAGATTTAATATTTACCTATTTACACAGTTTTTTTTCAGATTTACAAATAAGAAGATAGGTAGCGGAACAATAGATACAAAAGCTCCCTATACACAAATTGAAATGTGTAGATATCAACTTCTTTTGCATGTTTGTACGTTGTACGTATGTATTGACCAGTAGACATTTTTTAACTTTCTCGATTACGTAAGAGGAAGATACAGTATTCCTACAAATTTCGAACTAGAATTTGTTATCAATTCTGACATTACAATGAGCAACTCAAAAAAGTGGGTCTCGCAATTCTGTCCGTCTGTCTGTCGGCTACTGAGGCCTACAGCCTAAACGGCTGCACGGATTTGTTTCAAACTTTTGATTTGGAGTTTGTGGGCTTACAGTTCGGTGAAACTTTTTTTTTCGCAATATTCTTTTTATAACGGTTCTTCCATGCAAAGTTTTTAAACTAGTCAAATTTTTTCGAAAACGGCTACGACTTCAGCTTAAGTAGGTGGGGTTTACATCGCTGCATACCAGTGGCGTGGCGTGAATGTTTTAAAATGGGAAGTCGAAGCAAAATTAATCACATATAAATATAAGAAACCTTACACCTGTGTACCTTGAAAGAAAATCATTCATTGTAAATTTGCAAATTGGGTTCACATTACTAAATTCACTTAAGTCATGCACTGCAATCTGCCAACTGAATTTGTAAACCAAAACACTTGCACCTACCTCAACATACTACCTGAAATTATCCTCACAATCAGACAAGCAGAAGTAGAATAAATCGAATAACTCGAAGAAAAGCGTGTTATTTTGTTCATTTCATAACCAAACAAACACATACGACATACCCAAAACACAACCCAGTGGCCATGGCCAGTACCAGTAACAAGCTCTGGCTCTGGGAAGAAAAAAAGAGATACAAACAAATGTTCATTCAGTACTCAGCAGTCAAAATGAACTTTGTGAGAACCGCGAATAACTCGAAGAAAAGCGGGTTATTTTCTACAATGGGTGTTGAACAAAGAGGTGTCACAGTCAGACAAAGTACTCAGGGAAGAAAAAAAGAGATAACAAGCAAATTTTCTTTCAAAATGAACTATAAAGTGAGAACTTTAATAACCCGACTTATTTTGGGTTACCTTTGCTTTGTCGCCACGAGACGATGACGACGTTGTATGAAAATGGATACACACACGATTTTTATATGAGTGCTTTTGTGTGTGTACCATTTGGTGAGTATTCACATTCATTTGGTAGTGTTTCATGTTTATTCGGTTTTTGATAGATAGATAGTGTTGCCTGGTGGAGATTTCAAAAGGTAACTCGGTAGGAATCGAGTTATATGGACGCCACGCCACTGCTGCATACCCAGATTTTCGCTAAAAGATAGAATAAGGATACTTTTGAAAACTGGCCTTATCTCAAAAACGGTCCATATGATTGTAACAAAAATGCCTTTCTAAGGTACGATGGTCATCCCTAACTTGATAGCAAACTCAGTTTTCCTCTAAATTTATGTGCAATAACTTTTGAACTTGAAAAAATCATTTTACATATTTTTTTGTATAGTATACTTGAAAACGAACATGCAGGTATCGGCCAAAATGCATACTTGGAGTAAAATGGATATTTTCAAAACTAATGCGTCCTTCATTTTCCATTATAATAACCAAAAAAGGACCCAAATCCCTTTCTGTGGTCACATACGGTATATTTTTGTTTATTTCAATGCCTCAGTTCAATAAAAATACAACAGCAACTACGCAAAACTTAATTTTAGCAAATATTGTCCACTTCTGCTCTTATTCTAAGCATATACCATAAAATAACCAGCAACCACCTTTAACTTCCAATTGAAAATACTTCTTTGTCTGTTTGTATGAAAATTCAAAAAACAGCTTGGGTATATAATGAACCCTACTTCAAACCATACGAAAATCAGGATCACCATTCTATTCTAGTCAAAAACAAGCACTTGCCCTATCAGAAACTCCTGCTACGAATGTCCTTGTAGGTA
Organism: Cheilosia grossa; assembly: GCA_963082955.1. Classification (NCBI taxonomy): domain Eukaryota; kingdom Metazoa; phylum Arthropoda; class Insecta; order Diptera; family Syrphidae; genus Cheilosia; species Cheilosia grossa. The sequence continues at coordinate 26,567,232 of OY720145.1, read as the reverse complement.
CATACTCAAATATCACGTAAAGTGTAAGAGCCCTTGAACAGAACTTGAGAACTTAGGCATCACATTATTATTTGATGCACTACCATCTAAAATGAATATGTTTAAGGAAAAAGTGCACTTTATTTAATTACATATAAATTCTTATGTTTTCTGTACGGTTTGCTGATCTTGATTTTAGAATCGCTTTTGCGATTTACCTACATAGCTAAGAAAACAAAAGCAATCAACCAAACTTTCGATATGAAGGAGAAAGTTTTGTGCGACCCAGCCGTGCACTGTAATTTCAAAATTTGGATACGTTTGTGTCTCTTGAAACGGTCCATACGATTGTAACAAACATTTATTTTGAAGGTAATGTGGTTATTTGTTAGGTACTTAATCAGTTTTTCTTCTCTATTATCGTAAAATGGATTTTTTAAAAAAGTTTTATATATTTTTTAATTTGATTTTCTTTAGTTTACCTGAAAACGTTAAGAAAGATTTGACCAAAATTCATACTTAGCGTAAAATTGATATTCCCAAAATTATTGTGTCCTCAATTTTCAATGCGAATAACCGAAAACGCTTCTTTCGTAAACTGATCATATCTTGAAAATCCCATTTTCGATTTTGGTAAAACTCAAAAAAAAAAAAAAAAAAAAAACAAAGTAATGCTTACATCCCGCACAATATCTAATACTCAGTTTTCAGTTAAATAGTAAAGCAATAGTATTTTCCAGATCCCGTACTTAGTTGTTCTCAAAATATTCGAAAAAGTCAGGTTTTTTAATTATTTATATTTCTCGCTCTATTTTCACATATCTACGGTATATTTTTGTAATAATCTCAATGCCCACTTGCAATAAAAACGCAAGACTTTTTTTAAGAAAATGTTCCCACTTCTTCATTTTCCAACCATATTTAATAGGAATCTTAAAATGATTCCAAAGACTTGGAGCCTGGCACAATCAGAAACTCACACTTCATTTTCACCCCACAGACGTTTAACGCGATATTCAGTTTATAACTTCTACATAAAATCATGCCCTAACAGATCAAAGAACTACTGCGCTTGTAATCGTACTCAAAAATCTTGTGAAGTGTGAGGAGCTTATAAAATACCACAGTGGGCGCTTTTTACTCTTTTATCAGAACTTGCGACAATTGCCTGTTACTGAGAGCTTCAACTTTTAAATACTCACATTTTTATTTGATTTGATGTACAGCCATATCAGATCAATAACCCAAATGTGCATTTTAATTAACACAATTTCTATATTTTATGAACCGTTTCTTTTATCTAGCATCAGTTCTCAGTTTTTAATAAAATAAGAAAACAACCAAGAAAGAAGAATGTTTCGTTGGACCCAGCTGTGCACTTTATTTATAACGCATTCAACTCTAAATTGAGATCTTTTAACTCGAAGAAGCTAATTATTAGTAAAAAGAGAATTAATTAAGCATTAAATCGCGTTTAAAATAATTAATTATTTTTCACTTGTTTGAAGTCAAAATGCCCTTATACAGGGTCCGCCAAATAACTTTTTTTTTTTTGAAAATGCTATAAAAAAAAAACTACTGACTATTTTCTCAAATTTTGAAAGTACAATCCTTCCGGTTAATAATGGAAAATAATTTCATTCAAATGGCTGCCTCGGCTCGCCATGCAGTAGCCTACACGATCGGTCCAATTTTTAAGCACATTATCGATTGTGTGCAGCTGTATTTCACCAATGGCTTCCTTTAAAGCGTCAATTGTCTCTGGCTTGTCGGCGTAACACTTATCTTTTACGACACCCCACAAATAATAGTCCAACGGTGTCAAATCGCAGCTCCGAGGTGGCCAAACGACATCACATCTGCGGCTGATAATGCGATCTTCAAAAACAGGGCGCAAAACATCGAGTGTAGCTTCGGTTGTAAGGCACGTAGCGCCGTCCTGTTGAAACCAAATGTTGCCAATATCCTCCTCTTCAATTTTTGTGAACAAAAATTCGTTCAACATGGCCCGATAACGATCGCCATTGACTGCAACGCCCACCCCTTGCTAATTTTCGAAGAAAAATTGCCCAATTATGCCTCTGGACCAAATTCCGCACCAAACAGTGTACGCACTGTTTTTGGCTTTTCACGCTTTGCTTTATCGATGAGGATGCCAGTTTCTTTCACTTTTTTCACAAGATAACGAACATACGGAGCTGACGGTGCTTCTCTTCTTCCAAATTCCGTACGCAATTTTCGCACATATTCTGCAACATTACCATGATTTTCAAAATAAGGTCGCAATATTTCCCAGCGTTGTTCAAGCGTATACACAACCATATTCGTTTAGCGGAAGGATAAAACTAATTATCTGTCAGATCTAATTGAATGAAAACTATCCAATGTCTTCACCATATGAATGCCCTTCACAGCACGACGCACTCCTCGACACTCCACCTGCTTCGGTGCATTTTTGACAAATTCATCTGTGATTCAAAACTCACCAAAACTGACATAACACTGACCGGTAGGCCCCCAAACCAACTTCGACCAAAAATCCGATTATAAATGACCGATAAATTATCACCTCAACTGGAATTGGCTCTCGAGTAACATATCGGAGTCATATGGGCATAATAGGCATACATTATCCAAAGAAGATACTCACTTCGTTTAATATGAACACATTAAAATCGTTATACATGAAAATTACCATAATCTCGTTGGATGCTTGGCTGGCGTTGGCAATTGAGCGCGGTATGCAATAAAATCGAAAACATATCTGAACGGAGTGGATGATCACTTGGAGCAGTGTTTGGTTGGAGCTAAAAGAAAAAAAAAAAAAAAAATTAATGGAATTGGAGGAATTCTCACATAGAATAGGGACCGCCTTATGTGAGCATATACGGGTTGTAAATTTTGGGATAACTATTAATTTACGGGACGGTCAAGACAAAGCGATTCGTTTGATTTGAATGCTTAGCCACAGTTACCTGTGAAGAAACAGTTGGAACGAATAAAAATGTCCGCTTTAAGTTGACAGTTTGACAAAACTAGACGAACGCAGCGTGACGGGGAGATTAACTTAACTTTACATAAGTGGCTTACAACAGGTTCGTGCTTATATTATTCAATTAATATGGTTTGTTGGCGTCTATTGTTTGGAAAGTAGCTTTGTTTAATATTTTAGTTTCTAACAGATTTCAAATTATTATTATTACTCTTGATGTTGGTCACTGTGGAGACTGTAGACCCCCAATTTCAGAGTCGGCTGATTAGGACTGTAGTAGTTACCACCACAGCGTCTTCGTTTCTTTTTTAAGCTCCAAAGCTAAACATTCGATATAGTAGATCAGTAGATGCGCCGTTTGAATGCGTTAAATCTTAATCTTAAACTTATCTAATTACACGAAGTCTTTACCCTTCTTAAAAGGAATGCATGTTCGACAATCGGGATTATGGTTTCAAGCCGAGAAACGACTTCAGCATGAGCATACACGAAATGGACCTCTATTACTTCCAATAGAATGAGACATTTAGATCGTAAAAGTATCCCTTGTTTTCTATTCATACTCATTCATATTGGGCTTGAGCGACTCCACCATCTGTCCTGCTTGTGGAGAGGGCGACGATACAGCGAAACTCTTCCTCTGTAGCTGTCCTGGCTTTGCTCGCATCAGGTGGCGGATCTTTGGGGCTGATGTGGTGAGTGCCGAACATCTAAGCATCATCATCATCTAACTCATCACTGAAGCTTCTTCTCATTTTTCTTCGAAAGACGGGAGAACTAAGTACATTAATGTAAGGTGTCTGTTTGGCAGTAAATTGGACCAGTAGTTGTGTCTGAGTGCTCCATCGGATAGAAACAACCTCCGACAAAAAAAAGGTGGAACTTTCATCGCTATGAGTAGTATCAGCAAACGGGCCTAAGTCAAACAGTTTTTTTCTTTCCATTTAGTTCATTCTTTTATGTGTTCTTCTACGACAGCCAACAACTTCAAATATATACTGTAAGTGTTTGAAACAGTTCTCACTTGCTGTGTTCGAATCTTGTTCCTTTTGTTTCTGCGTCTCTAACTTTGGATGAGAATGATTGATCCAAAAGATACTTACTTCGACTTGAACATTGTGGTCAAATGATGACCGTCTATGTACTGGCGGACGCATTAACAAGCTGGACTCGATTGCAAATAATTGTTGACCGAATGTATAGTGTTTTGTCACAATATCACTTCAATTCTGATGAATATTTAGATCAAACCTGATAAATTAATGTTGTACTCAGAGCCACGGCCGGCCTTAGCGATCTATACGCCCGGGCGAGTCGTGCCCTTTTATATTTCATAATAATAAAAAACCTTATTGTTTACCATTATCTATATCATTATTGAGTTAATAGATATACCAGTAAGTTAGTCACGAAACATTTTATGATAAGAAAAATAAGAAAAAAAAATTAAAAAAAAAAAAACTAAAATCTTACAGTTGTATCACTGAAAATAAAATACCAGGTAATATTGGCAAAATTCTGTTGTAAAATTTCAACCCAAATAGTTATGTTGAACTGAAAAAAAATTGTTGTGATGATAACTGAAATTTATCAATTTGAACGATATTTTGTTAAACGGATAAAACATTTCCTACAAAACTACTTTGTCAGAATAACAAAACACAATTTTCATAAATTAATAAATCCATATTGTATTAATTCAACAATTATTGTTATTGTTGTTTATGCAAAATGTTTGTTAGCCAAACAAAATACAGACTATTAATGTTACAAACATTTTGTAAAAAGGAACATTTTTTTTATAGATATGACTACATTTTTTAGAATTGATAAAAAACGTGTTTCTTATTCTAAATAGATGGCCGACTTGCCGCATGCAGTTTTTATACCGACCAGAAAGTCAGTGACCAACGTATGCGGTAAGAGGGTTCATATATCATATAAAATATTCCATAAAAGTTTCCCAGAATGCCTTTATGATTATTGGAAGGACATTAAAGATGTGGAATATTGACAAGGATGAAGCAAAAAAAAATAATTTAACTTGACTACTTTTTTTTTTTAATAAATCTAATTAATAAACTTATTTGTTTTGCGTATCATTTATTAATATCTTATCTATTTTGCAAGGGTATTTTAGACATATTTTGGACTTAATTTCTTTATTTAGATAAATACTTATTTCGTACCTTCAAACTTATGTTTGAGGGCAACTGCAAGTGAGTATTTACCATATCAACAAATAGTTTATTTAATTCAACATAACAATAAATAAAGAATTGCCAGATTATCTATATTCACTCAACAATTCTGTTGTTGAAAACAAATTAAACTGTTGACAAATTGAAATTGTTATCAACAATCTGTTTATAGATTCAACAAAATGCAACAGCAGTACCTACAGAAAAATTATTTCTGTATAATCAACAATATTTTCTGTTGACTTAGCAAAATAAAATAACTGAATTCACAAACCACTTCCATATTATTAACAATTTGTTTGTTAATTTGACAAAAAGATAATGACCAAATTGATAAATTGGTTTATCAATGGTAGATCTGGCAAATCTCTTTTATAAGATTAACAACGTTTTGATTAATTCAACTAAATATTTTTATACGCACATGAAACGAATTTTGTTAACACATACATTTGTTTATTATCACAACAAAATTTTAAAGACAAGATAAAACTTACTAATATTTTGTTTTTGGACGTATATTGACATAAAAAATTGTTGACTCAAGACCCATTTTTATCAAATATACCTAATAGGGTTTTGTTTTCAGTGATAGCTTTTCTAGCTGTTTTTGTCAGCCAATTCTCTGACAAAACTGTCGAAAACTTGGTTTTCTGCAATTTCAAATCAGCCTGGTGATAATTCCAAAACTAACATAAACTATTCAACTGTAACAGTATCGAAGCTGCAAATTCTTCACATTCTTCGTTTTTAGGTGGCACTATAGTCCCGGGTGGACCTGGGCTTCAACCAATACGCCTCTCTAAAGTTAGCGCGATCTTTGGGTAACTGCCTCCAGTTGCGCACTCCAAGCTTGTTGAGCTCGCCTTTCATTTATGAGCGCCATCAAAGGCGAGGTGGCGAGGTGGCGAGGTTTTCCTTACGGCCTTGTCCCTCCGTGTTGAATTTGGTGACTCGAAGAAGTTGCAAACAGTGAGTATTATTTTGTCCACACTATGCAAAGTCCTTTGAATAAAAGTCCTGAAAACCATACGGTCAATTATGTTTCCGGTGAGGTTTTTATTTTGTGGGACGAATGGAAAGGACCTACAATTCTATGCCGAGTCCGAGAACACGTCTAGGTCTAAAGTGGTTTAGTTTAGGTACAATCAAATTTCTAATTACGTACTATTCACTCGAATTGACAATTTGAAACCTCATTTTCTAAAGTCGCTGCCTGATGAAACGCCACAATTTTAAGCAGCACTCCATCAAAGTACGGTTTTTGTAGGTTTTCGGAAGCTACATATATATTTATGAACCAATGGGTTTGTGGGAGGACAAGTAAAAATGCTTCCATTGAAGGAATATATAAATGAGTGTTGTTAAATGATGCGTGCACATAAATGTTAGCAACAATTTTTTTTTACCAGAAATGGAAGAAATTGTGATAGACAGAACGCGCCTTTTCAAATCTACAGATGTGGCAAAGTGGGGAAAAGCCCATATCTATGCTCAGTCAATTTGTGTTGAAATCGCTATCAACCATAAAATTGTCATCGTCGCCTTTCTTCATTTCACTTATGGCGTAAATGTCGTCTTCCTTCGAGCAAAAGAAGCTTAAGGAAGTGTTAAGAAAAAAAAAAAAAAAAAAAAAAAAAATAGCTACTTCTGAAATTATATGGCTTCATTTTGTCCACTGCAAATAGAATAGAATAATTTCCGACAAACTCAGTGTCAGATGAAAAGACGAAAACAAAAGTGACAGTCAAAAACTTGTTGAACACTGTGCCAATTCTATAGCCAAAAATCGCCATGAAGACATTTTCATGTTAGCTTCTCAACTTTTTCTAAAAACAAAAGGAAAAACAAAAAATTAATTTAAGCTTTAGAATATTCTCTTCCCATAAAAATTAAGCAACAAAACTGAATAACGATAAAACAACTAAGCGAATGATCTCGTTTGGCTAAAAGCTTTTTAATCTTTGTTTACTGTGGTTCGTTTAATTTAGTTGCTTTTAGACCGAAAAGAATGGAATTTTGCGTTATTCACACGAGTTTAATATTTTAACCTCCGTCGGCCGGCTTACGTAAATTTTCGCAAAGCTTAAATTAATTTTCATAACATTCACTCAACCTGAAACTAGACATTTGCTAAGCGAATTCCTTAGATTTCGATTGCAATTTCGTCCATTATTTTATTTGGTTGTGATTTCTGACTGTTGTGCAGTTCTGTATAGTAAGAGATCTTTTATTAGAAAATGGGAAAATAATGATGTCCGAGCTGCGCGAATTGCAAATGAGTTTTAATAACTTTTCATCGAATTACTACTCGAATAAAAACATCCTTGCGAACTGACATACTTCATTCAAAATTCACAAATGAAAGCCGAGATCTAGCAGTCCACGGATTAAACATTCGTTCGTACTTAACCTCTAAATATAAATTGGTAATAGAAAGTATTGGCTAAGATTCTTGAACAGCTGCGTCCAAGAAAAAAGTGCTCATGTGAATGAAATAATGATAAAATGTATAAGAATTCGTCTTCGCTCGGAGTGTGCAATTCGCTTTCAATGACATATTTCTGCATATTAGACGCGTCTAAGTCGACCCAAAATAAAAGTCAGAAACTAAAAATGAAACGCTTCAGAACTTAAGAGCATTCTTCACCTTTTAATCATTTCGCTAAATGAACTTAAATATACTAAAAGCTTGTACCGAGTATAAGCCGAGTGGATTCTGTCAAGGCTTGTATACACTTTTCAGGCTTAAAAACGAATGGTTAAGCTTCAACTTTCTATTTAAACTGATTAAAAAAAAGGGGGAGCGATAATGTATTTCGATTAAATTTTTATTCACTTGCGTTGATAGACAGAGGGACAGAGATCATCTGCTGTTGATGCGGTGAATAGTCAATTCGGCTTATTCTTCCCAAGCAGTGATGTGTACGCTAAAGTGACCATACGTCCCGCTTTTAGCGGGACAGTCCCGTTTTTGAGGTCTCTGTCCCGCGGCCATAACTGTCCCGCTAAATGTCCCGCTTTTCCTACGTTTGTTCAAATGTGTGTCTGTAGGTCTCTACAATTCTCAAAATGAAGCAATTATCTAAATATGTACTATTTATATATGCATACAAATTGGCGCATATAAAACAAACGTAAGAGCTGTTAAAGAAAGAAAATGAGCCCATGTATATTCTGTATTGTTATGAAGTCTGATTTTTTATTTTTATTTTTTAAATAAATGTGTTATTTGTCGTTTGTTTTGTAACTGCTACATCACGCTGTGAATCAGTGGAGTATGAGTACCTATCCGAAAGTGTACCGATCGTAAGATACATGAGCGTCCCGATGGAATACTATGTAGTTTTTAAATAAATTTTCCAGGTTTAGAACATTCAACAATATTCTGCAAAAACCTACTGAACGACTGAACGCATGTCAAATTAAAGCGCCACCTGTTCTACAACGCCTAACAAATACCCTTACCTCTCGCCAATGAATAATGAAATCGTAACCCAGTCATTTGCCATTGCAGTTATCGATTTGACTGTCAAACATCGCATAACCAATTTCTTATCTGAACAGATACAGATATAAAAATATGCATTTTCAATAAGATTTCTGTTCCTCATATAATTATTATCTATACTCGTATGTTGGCTGGCATTGCATGTAAAATTGATTCCAGGCCATCAACAGTTTAGTGATACGGTTCTGGAAAACCTGTCCGCTATACAATGGTGCAAAGGCTCAGTTGCCCAGTGCTAACCACTGTGCTATGCCTGTACCAAAGTGCATAACATCGACCACAGCACGAGGTATTTAGCGATTATGATTACTGGAATATTTTTATTACTCATGATTGCCAGTTTTATGCGGCTGCTTTTATAGAACGTTTATGCACAAGCGCGTGTATATGTGCAAATGTCCCGTCATCGGCTTTGTCGTAACTATCGATACTTGTTCGAGTCTGCGCGGCATTTAGGTATCATAACATTTTCTTATTAACATAATGTCTTGATACGAACATTAGGTTACTGTGGCCGATTAAACAAAAATGAATGGCAATGCGTGATTTTAAGGGCCTGTTCATCGATAAAATATGAAATTTGCGTCGTTAAGAAATACAATCGCAAATGTGTGCAGAAGTCCGCACAAAAAGCAAAAGAGAAAATCAAACATCTCAAGCGCAAATTCCAGAAAGACTGGAATTGAATTTAATATCATTTTGGCTCTTCTGTGTGGAGCCTGATGTGGGGGGATTTCAGCACGATATTCAATTAAACTTAATAAATTTAAACGGTATTTTTTTCATAATGAGCGTAAAATTATTTTCTTGGAATATTAGGAAAATAGTGACTAATTAATTGTGCAACAAATAATAGCAAATAAAATGATAAGGTGTTATGTTAAATAACCTTTAAGCTGTCAAAAGTGGCATTCAAGTTATAAATATATAGGAAATATCCTATGGGGTCACTTTCAAAAATAGAACTGTATATGGATTGAGAATAGGTGTATCCAAAAAGAGATTGCGATGATCCTTTCCCAACAATATTAATAACCAGTTTTTCCTCTGTCAGATGAGAAATAACTCAGAGCTGATTAGGTCAAGAAAGCCGACAATGAATAATTGCAGGAGGGTACTTATTTCATAATCTTATAATCAATAATACCTTAGGAAGGCCTCTCAGCATTGGCCCTAAAAATAATAATTTATAACTACAAGCAACATTGGTTCTTGTAGATTATTTTCGAAAAAGCGAATATGTTGGGTTAAAGCAGTGAAAGTGGTTCTTCACCTATATATATAAACTAGATTTCGCTTTTGGTCGAAAATAATACTAAAAAACGTACCACAGTAATCGACATTAGATATCGAAAACATTGCCACTTTGAAAGTAAATTTTACTCATGGTTGACATTTAGTACGTCACTATGAAAACGTAGAGCAAAAAATGTGTGTCGAAAAATGTTCGTTTCCATGGTAACATCATTGAAAACCAACCGTCAATAATCGCAGACTTACTTTTAGGGGTAGAATTCCTTCGCAAATAGTCTTAGATGATAGATATTTGAATACGTTACTATGCCAATATGGCGGCGAAAAATGTAATTTCAACAAATGAAACAAGTTAAGGTGGCCCTTGCTTCTTCAGATTCACTCTCAGATTTTCGTGTGTCGAATCCAACATAAAGACATATATTCCTCCTTTTTTGTTGATATTTGTGCTATTGCAATATGCGTTTAGTCTTCGACACATAGATTGATTTCAAAACATTTGTACATAAACAATTTACAGAAATTGATCCACCCTTAGCAATGCGTCTATGCAATGCAATGATCTTGCATTCTAAAGAAAATCTGAAAAAATCATTTAACAAGGCAACTGCTATATTTATTTTATATTTTAGCCAATATCTTCATTCATTTCCATATTAATTAAATTTAAAGTATCACTTTGTGAATACTTTGCCCAAACAAAATGATTTTTTTGCTGTCAAACGCTGGTCTAGACTTCAAATGTCGAATTTCAGTCAGAAGATCTGTCTGCAGAGATGGCAGGGAAAAAATTCAGACTGAAAAGTCTAGATTTCTGTCATGTACACAAAATAATAGGGCGACAAGTTTAAATTTTCAGTGCGGGACACTTGCTGGACCAAAGCCTTATAGCGGGACAGTCCCGCACTGAGCAGGACACCTGGCATCCCTAGCTGTAGGTACCAATGGAAAATTCAAGCTAACACCTTTAACTTAACCTCCCGAAAAACTCAAAAGTATGCTCGCAGATGAACATGAGCGGTAGCGATAGCGGGTCAGCTTGTTGAATGTGCGAACATGCCTACACTGCCTAATTAAGTCAGCGCTGGACCTGTAGAAAATTCAATCCAGGGGCATTTTGATTGCTTTAGGCTATGAAGTTTGCGGTGTTAAATAAAACAAAATTGTCACAAAACAAAATGTCTGACCGGGTCATATCGAAAGTACTATTATTAACTTCCAAAATTTAATTTGTATCATTTCTTATTGATTGGTTATATGTTTTTTTTTTGTACCTCGATGAAAATGCTAGGGAATTCCCCTTTTACCGATGAATGTTGTGCTACCAAATGAGTGGGTGTGTTCAGATGATTGTTAAGAAAGAAACAAAAGATAGTTTTAATATAGAAAGATGTTGAACATTTCTGAATTGGTGTTAAAAACAAATTCCGTAACCTGACAAAATCACAGAAAGAGGACAAATTGCTTAATTTTCTTCAAAAATATACCGGATATTTTTTGTTTTTAATAAAAAGAGAACATGTCCTCTTAAATAAATACTTTTTTGAGGTTAGAAAGCGTTACTGCGCGGGGCCTGCAAATTCGCGGGTCAGTAGAATTTGCTACTCTTGCTACGTGGTTTACGAAATTGCAATTACTCACGTTTTAATCAAAAGACTGAGTAAGCGTTTGTACTAAGTATGGTTCAAATGGTTGGTCTTGTTTTTAGGAAGAAACCAAACTTATTTACAGCCGTTCTAAAGGTTTTTTTTTTATAGGCACCCATAGAACTTTAAGTTGGCAGCACTATTTTAACTGGCGGCCATTTCGTCAGCTGTCAAAACCACATGAATAGACTGACGCCTGAATAACGCAAATTGTGCAAATTTATTTTGAAAATCATGGTTCTGTTCGAAATTTTTGTAAGACAATTTTTTTTAGCGATGAAGCTCACTTGGTTGAATGGATACGTCAAAACTGCCGTATTTGGAGTGATGATAATCCTCAAGTGTATGTTGAGACACCGTTACATCCACAAAAACTGACTGTTTGGTGAACTTTATGGGTTGGCGGAATAATTGGTTTGTACTTCTTTAAAAACGATGCTGGCCAGAACGTTACAGTCAATGGTGACCGCTATAAAGCCACGATTACTGACTTTTTCGTTCATCAATTGAACAACCATGATGTGCAGGAGATGTGGTTTCAACAAGACGGCGCAACATGTCACACAGCTCGTGCCACAATTGATTTATTGAAGGAAACGTTTGGTAATAGTTTCACGTTGCGGACCCGTGAATATTGCCCTCCAAGATCGTGCGATTTAACGCAGTCCAGTAGAATAAATTGTGTACATTTTGCAAAGGTCAGCTTAAGTAAGCTTGTTACTGCGCATCATCGACTTGCTTTTTTTTTTTTCCTCCAGAAACTGGAATTTTGTATAAATAATTAGCCACTGCAAGTTTGAGAATAAAATATTCCAATCGACTGGGAAAAATTTCTGCGAAAACCAACAACTATTGATTCAAGCAAATTCATAGCCGATATGCGATGGTTAATTACACTCAGCCGTTGAACTGAGCCGTCTTCAATTCCATGAGCCAGAGAAATACAATTTTACAATTTAATCAAATTGTATTTACAAACTGTTGATTCATATCTATCACCGCCGAACCGAAACGAAATCTCCGAATGAATTTCGACTCAGACTTCAAAAAGAATTAACAATCACCTCCCGTGCTCTAACCAATTATAAATTAACATATCCCTTAGTGGCGGATTGAAATTTTCAAAGTGAAATAAGCAAAACTGTCAAATCACTTGTAAAACATTAAATATAACAGCGAGGATAAAACGTGTTGTAGCTCTTTACAGAACACAACAGACACAATGGCACGATAAAGGAAACAATCCAATTGACCCAAGCGCTGCTTCGCCTCGTCGATCGGCGGACCCTTAAAAATGCATTCAATGAGTGCAGCGGCATCGAGGCTTATGCATTCGAACAAATTAGGGATATGAAAGCCGGCCCAGCATGTGGCCGCCTCACTCTCTGTTAATAATAATGGTGTTCTGAAAGCTGAGAACGGAGCTGAGCACGCATCCAGAAATGTGCGAGAAACACCGTCAGAAGGAGGAAGACGAAGCAAAGCAAACGGCAGCCTCGAGCGGAGTTGTGTGTTGGATGTCCAGTCCATGGGATAGGAAAGGGATCTCTGGTCTCTGCCGGTGCTGCGTTTTTAATTGAGTTGTCCCTCGAATGAATCTGAGAGTGAGAAAAAACCCCAGTGAAGGTGTCAAAAAGAGAAGTCAGCAGACACACAAAGAGAAATAATAACAACAAATAATGTGATTTTCAATCAGACGAGGCGGCCAGAACACATGGCCTGGGCTTGAGTACAAACGTGTGACGGTGTGACGGTGTGACGGCCGACGAGGGCCGATCGCAGAGGAAATCCAATTAAATGATAAATTATGCGATTTAACGTGATTTGGACTGGAGTGAAGTTCATTCGTGTATTATTCAATCTTGCGGTGCACTGGTAATCTATTAAGCGGTCATTAAGTGAGGTATAATTACATTCGAGGGAAGGGAAGGTTCGATTCAACGAAGTAGATGAGCTGCAAAATTTGTTTTGAATGACAATTTCTAAAATGTAAGCCAAGATGTGCAGTGGGAAGGCACAACAGTGTGTGGTATTTATATTATCGCTCAAGAGATTATTTTAAGGCGACGGCAAAACAAGCTTGAGAGTGTTATGTTGTATGTCAAAACCTTTGTAATAGGTACTCGTAAATCTTGGCATTCTTCCTTTGCTACCGCCTTAAATGAAGTCGTTATCTTTTTAAGTGGTTTGTATATAGGAAGCCATAATTCATAATTAGAAACATATATAACTAACTATGGGGGACCTAAGGCATTAGGCAAGGCACATTCATTTATAGAAAAAAAAACGGGCGTGATGTTTTGGTAAGAGGCCAGAAGAACTGTCAATGACAGCAGACACTTGATTTTGCTTCGTTTACACACAATTAATTTAAGGAACAAATTATGTGGTTGTAGTTTTGGTAGCTTTAATAGTTTTATGGACAGTAATTAAATGTAAAAGACGAAACCGGATGAAAATCAGTTTAAACTGGTGACCCAACAAAGGAAAATATTGTGCGCGTTTTCATTAGTACTTTTGGATATCATTCACGTTTGATTGATATAGTATATAGATTTAGAGGGAGTCTTACAAAAGACGTTTGTCCAGCGCTACATAAAGATGATTATCGCAATCAGGGCTCGCATCGCGTAAATTTTAAGACGATCATTGTCCAAACGATTGTATTATATGAAGTCGTCAAAAGAAGACAGTTTGAGAATTACCAAAACCAGTAAATGGGGACGTTCGGTTACCTAGTTTATGTAAAATGTCAACTAGATTTGTCGGGACTAGGTATCCGAACGCCTTGACTAGGCTACATGAATTGTTTTTATACTCTCGCGGTCAGCGTTACCTTTGTTTGATTTTGTCCTTTTTTCATTTGGAAAAGGCCCGCCAATATATCAATAACAAATTGTTACTTTCGAATAAGTACATTTAAAATGTAACACGGTTGCCTATCACATCACGAACTAATGGTTGTTAAATATCGTGCGAAAATTAAAAATTTGCAGAGTAGCATTAGAAATGATACCCTTTCCACTCACCGGCCCTTTTTTCGACTCTTCAAAATTGTGCCGCGTCCACTGAGTTTATTTCAAATTTGACTCTTCGAAATGTCAACTGAGTATGCAGGCAGGATTTTCTTTGCTAGATTTGTCGGCTTCCCCTCCATAAACGTCAACTGCACGTGACCACTCTGGGCCAGTAAAAACTGAGAGACATCTAGTCAAGCAGCTGTCAGACTTACTAAACTAGGAATCCGCACGTCCCCAAAGTGATACCGGAAATGACATTTATGCTGTCAGTCAGTGTAAAAGATCGTTGTAAGTTCCTATTCCATTCCTATAGCATAGTTACATAATGAATTTGTTTATTTTAGGTTTGAATATATTTTAAATAAAGAAAATCTTCTATCAATTAAAAAACATCTGAACTAATGCCCATAACCGAACTTGAGGAAAAAACAATTCAGATGGCCTCCCTCCGGAGCTATGGTGCGCTATCGAAGTGTACGAGACTAAAAATGAAAACTGTGAGACGGATAAGGATGAGGACGAGCCTGAAAATGTCTTACGTGGGATAACAGAGAGCCCCAAAGAAATTCCCGAAGAAGTGACTGAGCCCAGTAAGAAGTGATATGGTATTTAGGTAATATAAATGAAATTGAAATCTAATTAAACTAGTCTTGCAGAAAGAAACAGCCACATGCAACCACCAGCACATCAAACCAAGTTAGAAGAGCTAACGAAATAGATCCAAAACTCAACTAACTGAAAGTGCAGGTGTAAGCAGACAATAACTTCCAAAGTGGTGTATTCAAACTGTTAGAACAACGAAACAAAGAAGAGGCAAACTTCCACGCTCAAGTAATAAATCTATACGTACATGAGAAACGAAACATAATCGCAGCGAATCAATTTGATTTATCTATCCAAATCCAAATGCATAAAAACAATTGCAATCAAAGTGCACCTTCTCACTGTTATTCTGTTATAAGAACATTTTTTCTATGAATTTTTAATACCAATGAATCAAACCTATTTGATTTGTTAAGAAAATTATGTGAAAAGTAATTCTTTTATTGTGTTTCTAATTTTCTCTGCTCTTTCATATAGTTATTAGAAATCTCTTCGTTTGCTGTTGTATTTTCCAACGTCTGGTCATCGCTGAATTCGGTTTCTACAATATTGTCCATATTGTAGTGTATGCAAATGTTGTGCATTGCGGATTAAACATTAGCAAAAGTTGCAGCTCTTTCCTCCTTAAGATTCTCCATCAACCTTTAAGACGAACAGTGAAAAATACATTCAGAGAGGCAAAAGCTATTGGTTATATCTTTATAGATTCCAATACGTCTTTCAATCAAGTTTCTGGCCTTATAGCCTTTTCACAACAAGCCGAAAACACACGAAAACTTCATCGAAAACAGAAGTTTTCCCATACATATTTCAGTGTTCAAAGCGAGTCGTTTAAAGTCGTTTTCCACGATAGCACCACAAAATGACTTCCAATCGTTGGGTTGTTGAAACAAATTCAGCAAAATGTCACAACTCACAACTTTAAATCATTTTCGACAGTTAATTGACAGGCTAATATTATTCTTAACTGTACTAAATTCATTTTATTTGTTAATTAATACGATCGAAATTTGTAACCAAAATTGTTTGCACCGAAGTTCAACGACTAGTGTCTCACTCCTGATCGAAACGTCAAACGAAAACTAGTTGGTGTTCGGTGTAAATGCATCGACGAGTTTTCGACGGAAACTCGGCTTTGAGCTCGGCGTGAAAAGCATATTCGAATGAATTTGATTAAAATGTATCTTAGCTGCGTCATTAGGTGCTCTATAAGGTGTGAGGAATCAAGGCTCAAGAGAATATCCACTATCACCTACAATGTTGTACGTGAGCATTACAATTCCCTAAAAGCCAATAACTGCGGTAACGTTCGGTTAAATTTCTTACGAAATAGGCTCGTTGGACAAAGCTTAATTTCTAATGCCTTTGTGGTTACTTAAACAAGCTCAGTGGGTTAACGGCTTGCAATACAAACACAAAAGCCTCGTCCGATAATCGAAAACGTTGAATTAAACTAAGCAGAATTAAAGCATTTGTTCAATCGTCCAACGACGTCGTCGGATGATCGTCGTCTTTCGCGATGAGCGCCCATGTAATTAATATTCAAATGTAATTTCATTACACAATTAGATACAAAAGGTTTTTTTGGTATATGATTTTTGGACTCGGTGTGTACAAATTGACAAACCAGTGTCCATGTTCTGTAACTTTTCAGATCGAAAACTTAGGAACAAAACATTCCGCTGTATATCGCATCTGGAAAATGTTGGAGGCAATGATACCAGATCGTGGGTAACTACCCATTTCGTGGGTATTTTGCTTTTCAAAATAAGCTAAAAGGGGGGAAAATGTAATTTTTTTAGTGTTCAGAATAACAAAAAATAGTGTATTTTGCTGTTTCGCCAGAATGGGCAAAAAGGACATTTTTGGTAATCGTCGTGGGCAACTCAGTCCGAAAAGTCTGGTATCAGTGGTTGGAGTTATCTAACTCCATGCGAAAAGTATTTTCTAGTAACTTTAATTTCATGTGAATTTCGGAAAGATTTCGCCAAGCTGTCAAAATTTTATTCAAATTTAATTTTACAGGTAATTCAGTTCGTTGTATCGCTATTTTTCAAAATATGTAGCTTTTCACTGAATTTGGTTGAAGAATACAACAAAGGGGTGTACTTAGAGATAGAGGTAGTGTCGTTTTTCCCGCGGTTCAGCTCGGATACTTATTGACGAGCTAAGTCCACAGAACGACCCCCCAAACTACAGGGAAAACTATTAATGCATGTACTGCTTTGCATAACTTTAGACTGCATCACCACCACAAGTTGTGCGAAGACATAGTAACGGATCGGAAGAAAGTATATCACCTAATATAATGTAGCTGAGGAAGTTGTTTATGCTCAACAAACGTCTAGGCATTTGCGCGAAGCGGAGACAATACGTGATCGTTTAAAAGAAAATTTTGCTTATAATCGTGTTTGAAATAACAAAATATTTTTCTTCTTACACGCAGAAAAATCGCTTATTTAAAAACAACCGACTTTCGGTTAAAAACTACCAAGTGATACTGTTAATATAGCTCCTACAGAGTTAGTTGATTAAAATAAACCGAGTCAACTTGTTTAACGAAACTCTGTTAAAAATAACCGATTTATCAATTTCCCCTCCAAATTTGCTCGGTCGTAAATAACAAACTAACTTGGTATAATTTAACCAAATTACTCTGTTGTTATTAGCCAACCCAATGGTTGAATTAAACCATGTTACTCTGTTGTTATTAGCTAATACACATGGTTGAATTTAACCAAGTTACTCTGTTGTTATAAGCGAACCCACTTGGTTGAATTTAACCACGTAACTGTGTTGTTATTATCCAACTCACTTGATTGAAATTAGCCAACCTACTTGGTTGTATTTAACCAACTAACTTGTTAGAATTTGACCTACTTAGTCTGTTGCTATTAGCCGACTCACTTGGTAGAATTCAACATATTCAATCTGTTGTTATTAGCCAACCCACTTGGCTGAATTCAACCAAGTTACTCTGTTGTTATTAGCCAATACACATGGTTGAATTCAACCATGTTACTCTGTTGTTACTAACCAACCGACTTGGTTGGATTTAACCATGTTACTCTGTTGTTACTAACCAACCGACTTGGTTGGATTTAACCATGTTACTCTGTTGTTACTAACCAACCGACTTGGTTGGATTTAACCATGTTACTCTGTTGTTACTAACCAACCGACTTGGTTGAATTTAACCATGTTACTCTGTTGTTAGTAACCAACCTACTTGGTTGGATTTAACCATGTTACTCTGTTGTTACTAACCAACCGACTTGGTTGGATTTAACCATGTTACTCTGTTGTTACTAACCAACCGACTTGGTTGGATTTAACCATGCTACTCTGTTGTTACTAACCAACCGACTTGGTTGGATTTAACCATGTTACTCTGTTGTTACTAACCAACCTACTTGGTTGGATTTAACCATGTTACTCTGTTGTTACTAACCAACCGACTTGGTTGGATTTAACCATGTTACTCTGTTGTTACTAACCAACCTACTTGGTTGGATTTAACCATGCTACTCTGTTGTTACTAACCAACCTACTTGGTTGGATTTAACCATGTTACTCTGTTGTTACCAACCAACCGACTTGGTTGGATTTAACCATGTTACTCTGTTGTTACTAACCAACCGACTTGGTTGGATTTAACCATGTTACTCTGTTGTTACTAACCAACCTACTTGGTTGGATTTAACCATGCTACTCTGTTGTTACTAACCAACCTACTTGGTTGGATTTAACCATGTTACTCTGTTGTTACCAACCAACCGACTTGGTTGGATTTAACCATGTTACTCTGTTGTTACTAACCAACCTACTTGGTTGGATTTAACCATGCTACTCTGTTGTTACTAACCAACCTACTTGGTTGGATTTAACCATGTTACTCTGTTGTTACCAACCAACCGACTTGGTTGGATTTAACCATGTTACTCTGTTGTTACTAACCAACCGACTTGGTTGCATTTAACAATTCCAATTGGTTAAAATTAGCCAACTTTCTTGGTAGCATTTAACCAACTAAAAGTTAAATTTACGTAACTTACTCGGTTGGAATTAGCACATCTACTTGGTTGAATTTAACCAAACTACTTACTTCTTATTAGCCAGTCCATGTGGTACCAATTTACCAGTTTACTTGGTTGAACTTGAGTGCACCTGAAAATTGAACCATCTAAAAGGGATAATTTTATCGTAAAATAAAAAAAAAATCTTTTTCATATTAAGTACATAGATTTTTTATTATAATATCGTTTGTAATGTATTTTTGAATACAAAATATATGTTTTCTGTTTATTACATGTTTTTATTAATTTTAATGCAAAACTTAATTTTACTTAAAATATATGGGTCATAAATTTCATCATTTAAAAAGAAATGTGCAAAATTGTGTATTTTTATAAATTAATTTACATAATATTATTTTAATTAGCATATTTATGAAATCTGCAGTGTTAAAGCGAAATCATTTACATTTATAATTTAATCTATTTTTTATTTATAGTGGACTTCTTAAAATAACGTACTGCTTGGAGTTAGATAAAATATTTAAAGTGTTAGGAATTGGCGATAGAAAAAATTCAAGTGGAATAACAATTTGTTGAGGTATTAATGGAACTTCTACCTCATATGCATAGTAGTGTTCATCGAAACATTTAGTTTTAAGTACTATACCAACAAAAATCAATTGACTTGAGTCATACAAATATATTTTTTCCAATACAAAAAAGTCGTACAAATAACAATCTGAACTAAGACTTTTTACTAAGACGGATCCCTTTTTATAATGTACAGAAGACATGGTCGCCCAACTGACCATAGTCAACGTTTTATTAGGGTCCAGTGATAGCTGTGATCGTATATTATCAAGTTCAAATAACATGCCATATTTTTTGGGTCCAACGTCAAGTAGATTAGAAAGTTTTCCCCTTAAAAACATTTCATTAAGTTGAAGTTGATGTTTCATTGCTAAGGTTAAAGTGATATTCATTCGGTTACATGATGATCTAGCCGACATTTTGGATTGCCTATGCTTAGCTTCGAACCTCATTGACCACAAAGATGTTAATGGGCCGTATTTTTTAAAAGCGGTATGGTAGTGAATGAGATTGTGGAACTTTGGCTTAAGACAGTCCTCGGTAAGTGTAGTATATTGTTCATTAAGTTCAGCTATTAATACTTGCAAGAAATCTTCTGTTCCAACAGAAACATTTATACTAAGAAGTATGTCAACAATTTGTCTTAATTTTATATACATTTCCCAAATAATATTACCCCTCGGCACAAAGTCACCTATAAGTAAACCCAAAAACCGCAAAAGAGTAAGCGTTTCTCCTGAAGATAAACGCACATTTCCCCGCCTAAGATGTTCTCTTTCGATAGGGCAAGGTTTGTTTTTAGTATCAGGGCCATATGAGAAAGCTAATAGCTTATCATTGAAAATTGTTAAAGAAAAAAATTTGTTTTTTTCGGTATACTCTGAAAGTATAAAACTCAAAATGTATTTGGCAACACCCTCTAGCATATCATGCATAATATCGACGCCCACCTGTTGAAACAAGTCGAAGTTGTTTATGCCCAGAAAAACGCACTTTTCCTTAATGCCGGTTAAAGATAAATTATTTAAAGCCAGATCTGCTTCATAGCTTGCCATTGTTCGAAGAAGTGTTGTATCTTCGTAAAGTTGCTTTTTCAATACATCTTTTGTAACTTTGCACACTCTACAAGAAAAATTTGCTGAAAAGCTCTCTACGAACCCAATCAGAGAGTGTATTCCTAAATTGTCACCAAGAATCAGAGCTAGTTCAAAAAATAAAGATCCCTTGAAAGATGGAATATCTATTTCTATGCCCACTTCGCTTAAAAAATTAAACTCATCAATAATTGGTTGAAATATAACATTATTACCAAAAGATACTCTGTCGGATGAATGAAATAATAAAATAAGGAATATGTTGGACAGAACTGAGGAGCGCCAAGGTGGAAGACATGGAACTGAGACGTACACAGCTCCTAGTTTGTGAACACCAGCATGACTTCCTAGAACGTTTCCGATTTCATAATCATCGAAGTACATAAATAGAGGTAACACAATGCGATTTGAATGGTGCTTAAGTCTTTCTTTCCAATGTGAACCTTGAATAAAATTTTCCATTCCATCTTTATTTCGAAGACTGTCCATATATTCAAAAGTTTCCGAAAGTACGTTCTCGAGGGAGAAAAATCTTTGCAATATATCTCTTAAAGATATAAAATGTTCTTGGCACGGAATAGGTTCCATACGTGTTATTCCACCTTTTTTGACATAATCGAACCTTTGGCCGATTATTATTCCCTTAGGCTCAATGTATGATTTTTGTTTTGTGAAATAAGAAATTCTTTTTTGTTCTGTTCGGAAACATTCTAAGGGGGAGGTGATTGAAGGAACAAGTGCTTGCATTAATTGATTTGAAACATCATTAGATAGAGAATGCTCAATACATATATTGTCTACACAGTTCTGCAAATTTGAACTTAATGAACCGAAATATTCTGCTAAGCCATCAATCACTTTTTGCACTACGTTTCTAGGCAAGATCACATTTGCATAAAGGGATGCTATAAAAAGTGATAGTGATTTATCAAGTGACAGGGTTTCTGTATTTTCAGTTTTATTGGTTTGTTCTAATTGTTTTTCTGCAACAACACTTTCATTAAGTATATCCGCATTCTTCTCAGAATTTGTTGGATTATTTGAACATTGAAAATCGTGTTTTTTTTTAAAGTGTCTTCTAAAGGAATTGAAAATTGGAAACGATCGCTTACAATCTCCTTCGCGACATTTATAAGTTGTGAAGTTATGGTCACTGTGATTGAAATCAAAGTGGTGCCTTAGAACTTTGAGATCCTTTAAGTAGGATCTGCATAAGAAACAAACAACCATTGTAAGAAAATGAATTGGAAGGGGAAAACTCTAACTTTCCTTGACACCTAACTCTCCCAACAAGGTATTGGCCGCGGTAGATTCCTTATCGAACTCTGTCTTAATTTTAAAAAATGCTTTTTGAATAAACAGCCAAGAACATCTACTCTCTGGCGGATATTCAGCATTAATAATAAAAATTAGTTTGAAACAAACATCTACTGCCTCTAAAATGGTAGGTAGTAAATATTTAGTTTCATCTACAACTACAAAATAGGACCCAATAGCATCGATTGAGTTACCTACTACTATAATGAAGGGCTGTAATGTAAGGCCAATACCTTGTAGTTTTTCTCGCCTGCTGGTAATTGCTGCATCTATCTCTGCATCCGTTGCAACTCTCGTTATGAATCCATCCCTTGCTTCCGCCTTAGAGGGTCGCCAAATTTTCTGCTTCGATCCTTTGACCTTAACGTTTGATGTGGTCAACAATGAAGGGATTAGCAGGAATGCCGCGAGGTTGCTGATCTCTTCAGAAACTGAGAAAATATAAAATAATAAAACAATTATAAGTCATATGCGTCCAATTAATTTTTCTACACAAAATGTGTGCAAATCTGATTCGAAGAATTATACCTATATAGAGAATGCGCTAAAAAATATAGAGAAAATATGATGCAGATTTGTTTTTTTCTTCTAAAGAAAACATAATGGTCAAAACAAAAACAAATTTTTCGGAACAATCTAGTAAAGCTAAAATATCCACGCTTTTTCTGAAATTCGATCGAATCGGAAATTCTTCGATTTATTTCGATTAGCAGGTTATGTATTTATTAACAAATGACGTTTTCTTACGATTTTCCCGAGTCAGCAGGTGAGCGAAGTATTTATCCTTTCCTCTTACTCCTTTTCCCTTGCTTCTAGCAAGTTGGAAAATGTCCTTTTTTAATTTTGGAAAATTTTCAACCAGTCCGTTGCAGTTGTCGCTGTATATTTTATCGAAATCCCTTACCAGCTGTAGAGAAAAGAAGAATTACATAATATTATATGTAAAGAAAAGCCTGAACTATATCCAAATAAAAAGAAAAGATCGAAACTCATAGATAACGCAAGCATTTATGTGACAACTATGAGTAAAATCTGAACTAATAAATATAAGAGCTTTTACTTGTGAAACTGTAGTTCACGTTAAAGACTAAATATATGTATAATGTATTTCTGATATAATTATACTTCTATGAAATATTACCAGTTTAAATCCCAATGGTTTTTTTAAGGCCGGATATTCCTCAAAATACTCGGATATGCTCATATCCTTTAAATGGTGAAGTCGGGCATGGGTCGTTTTCTCCCATTTGTCCTCGGTTGTTTCCCATGGATGGCTAGAATTTTTTAGCCATTGGAGATCTTCTTGGAATTGTCCTTCGAAGTCTTCGAAATTGGCAGCTGTTGCTAGGCGCTTTATAGGATGTGATACTGATGCGGGAGAGGATACTCGACTGGAGGAAGGTGACGACGTCGCAGAAGCGGAAAACGAACGCTTCCTTTTAGTGATAACACCACTTTCCCGGTATTTTCGTTTTAGATTGTGGATGTGATCTGGCAATTTTCCAGCCAATCTGTTTACAACCCCACGACTCGAATTTTTCAGCTTGTTGTGAAAATATACCGATCTATTCTCGGTAGGGAACAAATGAACAATCTGATTTGTCCAGTGCCCATAAATTTGAGCTGTGATATTTTTTTCCGGGTTTTTCTTTAAAATGTTGGTGCAGACAATACGCACCAATCGCAGTCGAGCAACGTTATCCAGCGGTCGAGTTTTATCCAGCGACAGTAGACCGGTTCCTTCCAGTGAGCTTTCGAGCAGCTTGTTAAGTTCCTAGTAACAAAATATTTTAATGTGCATATAAATATAAAAAATTAGTGAAATATATTAATAATTAATAAAATAAGTGAAAAAAAAACCCTTTGTACTATCGGCTAAAGCTATTAGTGGCAATCACCTATTATAATCACCTTCTCTTAGTTGATTATAAATGCAGTGTTTTTTACTCAAACTGATAGATAAGTCAATTTATTCTGATTGATCTCTGAATGCATAAAGAAACGCAAATTGAAAGCAGAGACCATCAATCAACACTAATCACCTTTCCGATTTAAACCCTGTACTTACATCTAAACTTTCGCTGAATTGATCATCAGCAACAACGCTTGAAGGGGAATCTAGTGCATCCCCTCTGTCGCTAACAGCGAAATTTGGCAGAATCTCACTAAAAGAGAAATTAAGGCAGTCGTTTTGTTCTTGTGTGTTTGTAGCAAGAGATAATTCTGAAGTTTCAAAAGTCTGAAAAATAAAAAGACTTTATTTCTACCATTTCAAATGGTTAAATAATATGAACCAACCAAAGTCGTGGACGCATTAGGGTGCATAGCTTTCCGCCATTCTTCGAAATTCCGTAAATTCCGTGTAAACAGAACCCGATGCCCTATAACTGGGATCATTTCCTTTATCTCTCTGGCACCAAGCAGCGCCAAAGACATTGAAGTTATAGCATTTTCTGTTATAAATGAAAATTAACCAATGTCACGTAGTTAATCACTTGCAAAGTATAGGTTTTTATCAGATATACAAAATGGCGCAAATTTAATCACCCTTTCGGAAGATTTTATAATTTTTGCAAATAGCTTCGTACGTCAATCAAATTAATTTAGCAAAAAAGTAATTCAAAAACAAAATTGGAGGATTAATTTTGCACCACCTTGCATAAGAAAGTCGCGTATAAGAAAGAATCGTCTGTGAAAAACACAAGCTTCTAAAAAGCTTTTCAAGCGCAAAAGAATTTTCGTGCCGTAAGGAATCGAAATCAAAAATGCAAAACACATGTGTAGCAAAAATACTTTAAGCAAATTACAACTTTCTTATATGCGAATAATATTGTATAAATTTACGTTTTGGTATATAAACGAACCTTTAAAAATGTCTACGTAGGCTTCCAGGCCCCACTCCTTTAGTAAGGTTGACACTTCTTCATCCATTTTAGATAACTGTGAAGCACGTGTTAATATGAGCATGTGCATATCAAAATACGATCATTTAATTACTAAATTACTACTGACAGAAACATTGAGAACTAAGGCTATGCCTGGTTTTAAGACGATGTTCGCCATTTATTGGTGACAAACGATTCGAAATGATGAAAACATAGACAGAAATCATTTTAAATAGTTCGTCCCAGAAAAGTTGCGAACATCGCCATAAAAGAAAAAAAAAGCCCAAGAAAAACAAAACTAATGCACTCGCTAATGAAGAACCTGAATCCCAGAAGAAAAAAACATGTCAAAACACGATACCAGACTGAAAGGGTTGATATTAACCGAGTGTTTCTCAACTCGGCAATTATTAACCGAGTACTAGGTTGAAATTCTTTGCTTTGGTTCTATTTTTTTTTCACTTGAATATCACCAAAATTGACAATAAATTGTTTAAAACTCGAGAAAAACAACATAGTTAATGCACTCGCTAATAAAGAACCTGAATCCCAGAAGAAAAAAACATGTCAAAACACGATACCAGACTGAAAGGGTTGATATTAACCGAGTGTTTCTCAACTCGGCAATTATTAACCGAGTACTACGTTGAAATTCGTTGCTTTAGTTCTATTTCTTTTTTCACATAAAAACCACCAAAATTGACAATAATTTGTTTTAAACAAGAGGAAAACAAGATAATAATATTATGTACTCACCAATAAATATGAATTTTTTATTTTTCCTTGTCTTTTTTGTTTTTTTTATTTTCACTTATCACAGATTTCACACCACCAGCCACTACAAAGGTTCAACACTTAATGACTCAATTACTAGTCGCGAGCAGCGTGCGTCGTTCATAATTCGCGATAGTATGCGTATGCGTATAACACGATGTATGTGTTAAAATCAACCGAGACACACTGTTTTACAGATGAACGAGAAGCCTTGTGTTTGTAGATATTAACCGAGTTGACTGTATCTGCAGCCACACACATATTTCTACCTACCAGGAATGTAAAACGAGTTTTTGGTATTGTACCCAAATGTTTTCCATTGTTCGTGAATGATCTGTATCAACAGCCACACACATATTTTCTACCAGGGATGACAAAACTGATTTTTTAGGTGCTGTACCGAAATGGGTTCAATTGTGCGTGAATAATTTGTGATCGCAAAGGCCTAGCAAAGGCAGCACAGCAATGAAAAAGACGATTTATTCAAGGCTGCTCCTGGAAGTCGAGATTGGTTACCAATACTTCCTTGGTTTCTTCAAATTCTCCTAACTGTGCTTTACAAGATGGTATATATAATTTTCTGTTTGTATCTTTATTTTAAAATGTGTATGTACCAATTGCATTATGAGTTTAGTTATTATCAACTCTCACAAAACGCATAGTTCAAAACAAGTCTGGTACTAACAAATTTTGAAATAAAGTGATAAATGCAGGACTATATATACCATATTGTAGAGCACAATTAGATGAAATCTCAGAATCTATCTTTTTGATTCCGGACTCTGCCGGACGCTTCTTTTTGCCGCGTGGAAAACGATATAAGTTTTATTATTATCATCTCTCACCAACGCATAGGTCGAAACGAGTTTGGTACTTACAAATTTTGAAGTAAAGGGCTAAACTAAAGACTATACCATTTTGTTCAGCATGTGCAAAAGTGTAGCTTTTTTCATTAGCTTGGTTCTCAAAATGATTGAATCGCAGAGTGAAAAATTACTTAATTTTACTTCATTATATCTACAGAAACAGATTAGATTAATATTGCGTTAAGGCCATTATGTCAATTGGACTCAATAAAAAGCTAATATTTATTTTGCATTAAATTTGTACCTTTGGCAAATTTTCTTACAATTAGATACCTATCTTAAATTAGTTTTCAAGTGCCTAGCTACAATTAAGAGTAAAAGCCATATTTTATCAGACAAAAATGTAAAAAAAAAATTGTTGCTTTGGCCATTTTTGTCTGTGTTCTTTTTTTCCTATTGCAAGCCAAAAAAGTAGTAGAGAAAACTTTGTTTTTAAGGCTGTATTAGCCTGTTTAGAATTTAGTTTGTTCGTGAAATGTGAATGTACTAAATTCGGAAGGAATGTCGGAACGTATTTTCAGAAGTAGAATATATTCATCAAAGTTCTGAATTTGGGCAAATCGTACTTGTATATATCTTTAAATCAACTGTGTCGATAAAAGTACAATTGCGATTATTTTTTCATCCCTGGTTTCTGCGTTTTGAAAAAGCAGCGTCGTAATTCGTGGTGTGCGTATAACTTGTTAAGAAACAACAGTATGTGTTTGTTGAAATTTACCAAGTTGAATGATAAAATTAACAGATACACAATTTCTACGTATAACAAATATCAGATAGGTACATATTTCGATGAAAATGTTTTATAGAATTGTTTTATGGAAAAATGGAATGTAAAATAAATCGAGGAGAATTCTCTTTTTTTGAACAGAATGTTACTTTATTTTTGGGAAATTCTCACGAGTAAAAGGGTTAAAAACAAACAAGTCATTGGTTGTATTTAAGCAACGTTTATTGGTTGTTTTCAACAGAGAGCTTGTTAGATTTTAACACACATTCGCTTGGTTAAATTCTCACGAGTAAAAGGGTTAAAAACAAACAAGTCATTGGTTGTATTTAAGCAACGTTTATTGGTTGTTTTCAACAGAGAGCTTGTTAGATTTTAACACACATTCGCTTGGTTAAATTCTCACGAGTAAAAGGGTTAAAAACAAACAAGTCATTGGTTGTATTTAAGCAACGTTTATTGGTTGTTTTCAACAGAGAGCTTGTTAGATTTTAACACACATTCGCTTGGTTAAATTCTCACGAGTAAAAGGGTTAAAAACAAACAAGTCATTGGTTGTATTTAAGCAACGTTTATTGGTTGTTTTCAACAGAGAGCTTGTTCGATTTTAACACACATTCGCTTGGTTAAATTCTCACGAGTAAAAGGGTTAAAAACAAACAAGTCATTGGTTGTATTTAAGCAACGTTTATTGGTTGTTTTCAACAGAGAGCTTGTTAGATTTTAACACACATTCGCTTGGTTAAATTCTCACGAGTAAAAGGGTTAAAAACAAACAAGTCATTGGTTGTATTTAAGCAACGTTTATTGGTTGTTTTCAACAGAGAGCTTGTTAGATTTTAACACACATTCGCTTGGTTAAATTCTCACGAGTAAAAGGGTTAAAAACAAACAAGTCATTGGTTGTATTTAAGCAACGTTTATTGGTTGTTTTCAACAGAGAGCTTGTTAGATTTTAACACACATTCGCTTGGTTAAATTCTCACGAGTAAAAGGGTTAAAAACAAACAAGTCATTGGTTGTATTTAAGCAACGTTTATTGGTTGTTTTCAACAGAGAGCTTGTTAGATTTTAACACACATTCGCTTGGTTAAATTCTCACGAGTAAAAGGGTTAAAAACAAACAAGTCATTGGTTGTATTTAAGCAACGTTTATTGGTTGTTTTCAACAGAGAGCTTGTTAGATTTTAACACACATTCGCTTGGTTAAATTCTCACGAGTAAAAGGGTTAAAAACAAACAAGTCATTGGTTGTATTTAAGCAACGTTTATTGGTTGTTTTCAACAGAGAGCTTGTTCGATTTTAACACACATTCGCTTGGTTAAATTCTCACGAGTAAAAGGGTTAAAAACAAACAAGTCATTGGTTGTATTTAAGCAACGTTTATTGGTTGTTTTCAACAGAGAGCTTGTTAGATTTTAACACACATTCGCTTGGTTAAATTCTCACGAGTAAAAGGGTTAAAAACAAACAAGTCATTGGTTGTATTTAAGCAACGTTTATTGGTTGTTTTCAACAGAGAGCTTGTTAGATTTTAACACACATTCGCTTGGTTAAATTCTCACGAGTAAAAGGGTTAAAAACAAACAAGTCATTGGTTGTATTTAAGCAACGTTTATTGGTTGTTTTCAACAGAGAGCTTGTTAGATTTTAACACACATTCGCTTGGTTAAATTCTCACGAGTAAAAGGGTTAAAAACAAACAAGTCATTGGTTGTATTTAAGCAACGTTTATTGGTTGTTTTCAACAGAGAGCTTGTTAGATTTTAACACACATTCGCTTGGTTAAATTCTCACGAGTAAAAGGGTTAAAAACAAACAAGTCATTGGTTGTATTTAAGCAACGTTTATTGGTTGTTTTCAACAGAGAGCTTGTTAGATTTTAACACACATTCGCTTGGTTAAATTCTCACGAGTAAAAGGGTTAAAAACAAACAAGTCATTGGTTGTATTTAAGCAACGTTTATTGGTTGTTTTCAACAGAGAGCTTGTTAGATTTTAACACACATTCGCTTGGTTAAATTCTCACGAGTAAAAGGGTTAAAAACAAACAAGTCATTGGTTGTATTTAAGCAACGTTTATTGGTTGTTTTCAACAGAGAGCTTGTTAGATTTTAACACACATTCGCTTGGTTAAATTCTCACGAGTAAAAGGGTTAAAAACAAACAAGTCATTGGTTGTATTTAAGCAACGTTTATTGGTTGTTTTCAACAGAGAGCTTGTTAGATTTTAACACACATTCGCTTGGTTAAATTCTCACGAGTAAAAGGGTTAAAAACAAACAAGTCATTGGTTGTATTTAAGCAACGTTTATTGGTTGTTTTCAACAGAGAGCTTGTTAGATTTTAACACACATTCGCTTGGTTAAATTCTCACGAGTAAAAGGGTTAAAAACAAACAAGTCATTGCTTGTATTTAAGCAACGTTTATTGGTTGTTTTCAACAGAGAGCTTGTTAGATTTTAACACACATTCGCTTGGTTAAATTCTCACGAGTAAAAGGGTTAAAAACAAACAAGTCATTGGTTGTATTTAAGCAACGTTTATTGGTTGTTTTCAACAGAGAGCTTGTTAGATTTTAACACACATTCGCTTGGTTAAATTCTCACGAGTAAAAGGGTTAAAAACAAACAAGTCATTGGTTGTATTTAAGCAACGTTTATTGGTTGTTTTCAACAGAGAGCTTGTTAGATTTTAACACACATTCGCTTGGTTAAATTCTCACGAGTAAAAGGGTTAAAAACAAACAAGTCATTGGTTGTATTTAAGCAACGTTTATTGGTTGTTTTCAACAGAGAGCTTGTTAGATTTTAACACACATTCGCTTGGTTAAATTCTCACGAGTAAAAGGGTTAAAAACAAACAAGTCATTGGTTGTATTTAAGCAACGTTTATTGGTTGTTTTCAACAGAGAGCTTGTTAGATTTTAACACACATTCGCTTGGTTAAATTCTCACGAGTAAAAGGGTTAAAAACAAACAAGTCATTGGTTGTATTTAAGCAACGTTTATTGGTTGTTTTCAACAGAGAGCTTGTTAGATTTTAACACACATTCGCTTGGTTAAATTCTCACGAGTAAAAGGGTTAAAAACAAACAAGTCATTGGTTGTATTTAAGCAACGTTTATTGGTTGTTTTCAACAGAGAGCTTGTTAGATTTTAACACACATTCGCTTGGTTAAATTCTCACGAGTAAAAGGGTTAAAAACAAACAAGTCATTGGTTGTATTTAAGCAACGTTTATTGGTTGTTTTCAACAGAGAGCTTGTTAGATTTTAACACACATTCGCTTGGTTAAATTCTCACGAGTAAAAGGGTTAAAAACAAACAAGTCATTGGTTGTATTTAAGCAACGTTTATTGGTTGTTTTTAACAGAGAGCTTGTTAGATTTTAACACACATTCGTTTGGTTAATTTTACATGAGTAGCACGGTTATTAATAACCAATCAATGTGTTAAAACCCCAAATTTAGTAGGTTTTTCTTAACCAAGATACTTGTTTGAATTTAACCAAACAGGAAAACGAGACTGGTTGGTTAATATTAACGAAGCAACTTAATTGATAACAAACATTTAGTGTGTTATTTTTAACAACATGTATTTAACCTTTTTAACACGGTAGTTTTTAACAATAATAACTCATTTGTTTTCTACAGAGACTTAGTTGATTTCAACACATTTTTTTTTAACCGAGCGAAAATTCCACTCGGTTAAGGTCAATTTTTCTGCGTGTATTTTCCATAAGAACTTTATACAAACAGGCATATACCATACATAAAAAAGAAAAAAATCATAGAACACACAACAGAGAGCTTGTTAGATTTTAACACACATTCGTTTGGTTAATTTTACATGAGTAGCACGGTTATTAATAACCAATCAATGTGTTAAAACCCCAAATTTAGTAGGTTTTTCTTAACCAAGATACTTGTTTGAATTTAACCAAACAGGAAAACGAGACTGGTTGGTTAATATTAACGAAGCAACTTAATTGATAACAAACATTTAGTGTGTTATTTTTAACAACATGTATTTAACCTTTTTAACACGGTAGTTTTTAACAATAATAACTCATTTGTTTTCTACAGAGACTTAGTTGATTTCAACACATTTTTTTTTAACCGAGCGAAAATTCCACTCGGTTAAGGTCAATTTTTCTGCGTGTATTTTCCATAAGAACTTTATACAAACAGGCATATACCATACATAAAAAAGAAAAAAATCATAGAAACACAAGTTGGAGGAACAAAATGGGAGCAGCCTATTCGCTGCTAGATTGATTCTCTCTTATAGCAAATATTTCTTGTTTTGTGTCTCGATCTTATTTAATTTTTCCATCATTTCGGCATGTAGATGTTTTGCTTCATCCATTGTTACCCTGAATTCTGTTTCTTTCTTTCTTCTTTTTGTTGTTAGTTCTATTTATTCGTACTCCTTCCGAATTTCCTTCATTTTGTAGCTTCTTTCAAATTTGAAATCTTCACTAATTTATAAGACTAATTGGTCTTTAGGTGTAAAGTTCCAAGTAAATAAATAAATCTACATCTAAGAATGAAGTATTGTTATTTACTCTGCCTTTTTCAGTATTTTCATTATTTTTAGAACGTACTATTAAAAATCGTTAAGTAAACCACCACCACCGTCTTATTCATAAAATTTCTGCGGAGATGTTAGGTCAATTCAACACTTTTAAGAAAGGAAATTAATCTATGAAATAGAAAACAAGCAAACATGTGCAAACTTTCTTCCACTGCTCAACAGATTTATTGCTTGTGCCCATCGAATTGAGTTTACAAGTGAGCTTTTTCCATTTAGCCTTGTTTTTGGTGTTGACATTGACGCCTAAATCTTTGTCTCTGGCACATTCCAAATTAGCAGCCATAAATTCAATAAGCTTTTGCTATTGAATCTTGGAAATTTTTGAGCTCCTCCACAAAATAAAATGCTTGTTATTAAGGTTTTTTTATATTAATCTTATTTCTTACTTTTTGGTTTTCAGCCATTTAAATTTTTTGTTTGCAATACTTTATCACTGCAAGCTTTGTGTTTCCTAATAAAATTCGACAGTTGAAGTGAATGGTTTAGGTTTGTTTTTTTGAACTTTGAACCTATCAAAGCAAAGTAAAGGAGGCCTTTCAACATGCAATTACAATAACTACGCTCTATTTGATACTCCGAGGACTCACAGAAGTAGTTTTAATGCGTGCCGAAAATACTAGTTTCCTTTGCTGATATGTAGGTAGATGCTAAAAAACAGGCCTTATGTTGATTTATTTTCCCCATTTGCAGTTTCTAAAATTGCCGCAAAGACTTTTTTCACACCCTAAGTATCTTCTTGGTAGGCGCAGTGGCTTAGTGGTTAGTGTGTTGGACCACTAAGCGAGGGGTCCCAGGTTCGAATCCCGCAAAAACCCAAATTCCAACTTAGGGTTTTTTTCCACTGCGCCACCTCTCGCGAACGTCTGACAAACATCCGAGAGTATAACTGTCTTGAAAGAGCTTTTCAATTAGCCGTTTGGAATCGGCATAAAATTGTAGATCCTTTCCAATCGTTCCAAAAATGAAACTCACACAAAACGAATGGTTGTGAGAAGCTAGGCCTTGGGTCCCTACGGACCTGTTGCGCCAACTATATATATATATATAAGTATCTTCTTGACAAGATCCCATCTTGGTTTCAAAAACTTGTCCAGTATAGCTAACAAAAAAAAAATGCGATCGCAATCGTAGGTCAAAATTAATTTATTAACAATTGATTTTTTCTCAATTCCGCACAAAATGTTTTGCGTTAAAAACACTTGCAAGTTTATGGAATCCGTCATCCAAGTTCACTCACACTGTACACTATAAAGTACCTACTGGGGTTGAATTCCCGCATCCGTGATTGAGTAACACGTGACTGAATTTATTATTGTTTTCCTTGTAAAATCCACAAAATTCAGCAGTGACGTATGGCTCGCTCACGTATGCGATAATTCGGCTGCAGATTTTCATTTAATCGAAATAAATCCACACCGTATATTTGAGTTACATTGAACTCGAACAATAGGTACCCCTTCTCGCATTCTCCGAACTAGTTACACAATTAAACGAACCATTGAATATAATGATGAATCAATTATTTATTAATATAAAGAGACGGCTTTGCCAAGCGCTAGCATGCGCAGAGCCTTTTCTTACACAGAGCGCCATTATAATTTAGTTTTAAGGGGCTCGGAATTAAGATGTCAAAAAATTAATTAATTAAAAGAAGGCAGGAAACATACTATTACTTCGACAGTTCTGGCAGGCGCATTCAACAAACTCAGGTAGAATACTGCCCGACATCAAAGGAAAATTAATGTATTATTCGCACCTGCATGACGGATTGCAGATATCATTACTCACATTATCTACACATCGAGTTCCTCTTATGGTTACCGTCCCAAAGATAATGGTACCTTCGGGGTGCCTCGCTAGCGCAGCTCAACTCCTAAATACTTTTAATTAATCTTCCCGAAATGTTGGCGCTGTTCGTCAAGGCAAATGGAATGTGTTGCGTATACCATTCTTAGCCTTACAACTCATTTCCAGAAAATACGCTTCGTTTGCCCCAAAGGCTAAATGCATCCTGGAAACACAAAAATAAAGGAAAAGGAACAAAAAAAAAAAAAAAAAATTACGAGTATAGCATCTAATGATACAGGTATGCTGTACATGGAGGGATAGTGTGATCTGTGGATTGGATAGATTTCGTCTTCGGCCATCTCATACTACCTTTAGGCGGCTATGGAGCAGGAATACTTACAGGGCCCGTTTATTACTTTGGCTTCTCTGGCTGATGTTCCAGCGTATTAGTTACTCACAATCGTCCAAAGGACCGCCTTTCTAACACCAAAACAATGGCCTGTGCTCGGGTAATAGATTTATCTCCGTCGTCATCATAGTACTCGTATCGCAGCTTCAGGCTCGGCTAACTCTTGCTTCATATGCAGTATACTGCAGTTCTGTGGAAGCTCCATACGTCCAACAATTACGAATGCCGTTGCATGCATTTCTTACACCCGCCCGATTTCTCAATGATTTATTGCACGTTCTCGACGAAATTGATTCGATGTGGCATGGCTTGAGCCAGGCCCTCCTATCCTTACTATAACCAAGCGCGTGTGTGTGCTCATGTTGTTATTCGGTGCGCGGCGTGAATGAGGCAGCACTGCAGCAGAGCAAATTATTTAATTTAAAACCGACAGAACGCTTGTTCTTGTGGCGATAACGTGCAAATAACGTAAGAGAGTGTCGGCCCAACATACAGTGCCGGCCACACTAATAATGACGTTTCAGGTGATGACTGTGTTGTTTTCTTTTATTGCTTGGCGTTGGCACGGCTAAAATGAGACCCGGGATATCTGTGTGTACCTGGCCGCCGGAAGGGATTTTCGGAATACCTGTTTGCAAAAGTGACCGTCAAAGAGTAGAGCGGTTAAATCCAGTCGGAGTTTGAATGTGGCCGAGCTAGCCCCTCCCGCGCAGCACCACAAGAACGAGTTATGTTATAATGATAACGATGGGAACATTTGGCGCGAATTATTGAGGTGCAAACAATTTGGCATGCCATTCAAAATTCAATTAAAGAAAAGACAGCAGTGTAACCGGAAGAGAAGAAAGCTGCTGTGAAATGAGACTTTGTGCTATTTGGTTAGATTTGTTCCGAACGAGGACAAATATTACGGTGATTCACTTCGGAATTTTAGAATTAGTTTGGTTAGTGCGTATTACACGACACTCACTTTGCATAAGATGTAGCTATGTACGTAGTTTATTTTACAGTATGTAGGAAAACCAATTACTTTCTGCAACCGGTGATTTACCACCACTGAAATCTTATAATAATTAACACATTTAAATTGAAAACGCAAATTGACGTATAGAAGTCGTAAAATGAAAAATATTTTTCTAATTTCAAAGAAACTATAACTACCTAACGTGTGGAATTATTGTATGCACATGTAGCCGACAGTAGCGAAATCCTTTCTTTCTTTCTATCTTAAAGCAGTCGGGATAAAGTTTTTTGGATATAACTAGTTCTCAGTGATAGTGCGTATACTAACCAACGGATTATAAAGAATTCTGGAATATATATCTTCTAAGTATCTACCTATTTAAAAATGAAAACAAAATAATGAAGTACCTAGGTAGACGGTGTTTTTTTTTTTTTTTTGAGGTAAAGCACTTTGAAATGGAACAAAACAAACATGTTTTTTTTTGACATCAAATTTACTTTGGCATTATAATTTAAATATGATTTCTGGCACATGACCGCCACGGTTGGCTCGGACGTAATCTAACCTGGAGGTCTAATTTTTGATGACTTTTTCCAAAATTTGTGGCCGTGTATCGGCAATAACGGGGCGAATGTTTTCCTCCAACTGGTCAATCGTTTCGGGCTTATCAGCGTAGACTATAGCAACTTTACACATCCCCACTGAAAATAGTCCAGCGGCGTTAAATCGCACGATCTTGGAGGGCAATTCACGGGTCCGAAACTATGCGGTTACCAAGCGTTTCCTTCACTAAATCAATTGTGGCACGAGCTGTGTGACATGTTGCGCCGTCTTGTTGAAACCACATCTCCTGCACATCATGGTTGTTCAATTGATGAACGAAAAAGTCAGTAATCATGGCTCTAATAGCTGTCACCATTGACTGTAACGTTCTGGCCAGCATCGTTTTTAAAGAACGCTCTACAGCAGCAATGACTTCTTCTGAACGCACTGTACGACATCTCTGTGGATGTGTAAAGCAAATAATAAAGAGTTCAAGTTTTCTAAAGTTTCTTGAAAATTAAAAAACAAAACAAATCATAGAAATAGATAAATTTAAGGCCGAAAGGCAATAATTTTAAGGATATTGATAAGTTTAGAGCGCTCGCTTGGAGCCAGTAAGCTAGAATAAGATAAATGTTAGTTTTAAATTAGATTTAATCGTTTTTGTCTAGAATGTAAGCTTAAAAAAGAAATGAATAAAAATGAATTTAAAATGAATGAAATAAAATCTCTGTGGATGCGTATTATCATTTATGTCGTTTTCCATTGGGGCAGAAAGAGCACTTTTTTCAGATTCAGAGCAGTTTATCTGCTCTCAAAATCAGCTGGCTGTCAAATTTCATGTTCCATTGCCCGCAAAAAGTCAGAGCAATTTTGCGAATCTCGATGTCTGAGCGATATTCACACTTCTTACACTAACACCAAATTATTTGTCATTTGTTAAACCTTAATGTGTGTTATTAATTACGTTTTAAAAGACAAGTCTGTGGAAAATAGAGAATAATTTACATTTGCCCGCTGCAAAGGATATCAGCATAAATTTAGTGGATTTTTATAAGCATAAAATACAATTTAACAAGTGCAAAGAAAGAAAAATCTCGTTTTATGTTCCATTGGGCACGAAAAATCTGAAATCTGAGAGCAAAATCTGAAAATCCCAATGGAAAACGACATAAGAGCAAACGCGTTGCGAAAACGTTCCATAATTAATCGAATTAATTGCTCTGATGGACGATTATGTTGACCGTTAAACGGACGTAGTGCACGATATGTATTTCGAACAGAACCATGATTTTCAAAATAAATTTGCACAATTTGGAAGCGTTGTTCAGGCGTCAGTTTATTCATGTTGAAATGCCAAACCAAACTAAGAACAAATCACTTGACAGCTAACAAAATGGCCTCCAGTTAAAATAGTGTTACCAACTCAGAGTTCTATACCTATAAAATAAACACCCTTTATATAAATCTGTATTTGTTTCAGAATGTACGTCTTGCTATTAGAAAAGAAGTAAGTTGGTATGGATTGTTAAATATGCAATCGAAAAGGATTGTTAAGGATCGTACCAATGGCAAGTTCTTCTAAACAATTTGCGTGTATTTTAAAGTTCAGCATAGGCAGAAAAACCAACCCAGACAAATCCCGTTGTCTCCGGACGATTTGGCGTCGTATGATTCTCAGGGATGTTAAGAGGAAACAAAATTATAAAATCCGACTATGAATTCAGATTGTAAATCACCAAATATGAGTTGTAAATTGAGAATAAAGTTTTCTAATTTCACGATAAAACGTTTTCAATTTTTGCAATTGTTGTTGTAGTAATATGAAATTGATAACTATTTGTGTCAAATTGCGATCGGTTATGGCAATGTGTACCTATTGTGTATTTCTCGTTTGATCGCGTTATTGATTATGAAAAGTGTTGACTCACGACTTTTGAGGATCAATATCTTCACTTCGTACAATTTCTAGAATTGCGAATAAGAAGCCGTGAATTAGTAAATCCTGCGCTAAGCTCTAAAACTAGACAAACTTTTCGTGATTCTGCGTAAATTTTTCTTGATTTGATCTTAAATTCTTTTGCGTGATGGCAGGTCTACATAATGGTAGAAGTTGTATCACTGGGCAACTCTTGAAAGTACATTCTTTTTAGTTCTCTGCGTGAAACATTGTAAAGCAGAGATCTACACATTTTGAATACAGATTTCGTATTTTTTCTGAAAATCGTATTTTTTTAATTTTATGCGTATGATCTTCTCCTACGGAGCCATTGTAGCAGATTGATGTCACAATTTTTCAACCTTATTTTGCCCGGCCCATACAAGGGTTGATCAGCCACCATCTCTATTTCAGCACCCTGACAAGTGTTAAAAAATCCTCAGACCGAGTAGCTCATGGAGGGTATCTGCCACCTTGATCATTGACCACATCATTGATCAAGTGAATTGGAATTGGAATGTTCCCTTTCTGAGGGGCTCATATAAGACCTCTGAGTCTCGATCAGGCAGTCATTCCGATAGGGCATTGTAGTGTTGCTATTTTATTCGCGCTTCGCGTTTGAATATTGAACTAGTTTTCATTATATAGGTAAACTAAGATCTTCTTGAACTCACAAAAAAAAAGAAAAAAAAAAAAAAACTCAGTGCATCAATTTTACCCCGAAAAATTATTTCACTGCACTCGAACAGCCTTTAATAGTGCCATTTTTGGTTTGCTACATTTTCCTTTTTAATCTGGCGGTCCCCGAACCAGGCCGGACCTAGGGGAGGGCAATCGGTTCTGGAGCCCTGGGGCCCACAATAGAAACCTCTATAGAATTTCAGAGTGAACACTAGTAAATAATTTTCCCTTTGATATTTGAAAGTGATTTACTCCGGGAACTAGATTTAAGCGAAACCATCAACAATTTTTCGTTTAAAAAAAACTCGGAAGTTTATGTTTGTTAACGCCTAAATTTAGTTCCGCATAATTCTAGTTTTTGATAACATTTATAGATATAAATGTTTGTTAAAAGAATTTACTTGGTTTCACAGTAAATTATTTGTTGAAAAACTCGACTGAAAATAATTCTTGATTTAACTTGTAAAATAAGAAGGGGCCAGGGGGCCTCCTGACCCCGAAATGCGGAGCTGTCTCGAATCATTCCTGATGCGATAAATAAAAAAACCCAGAAGTTGAATCATTAATCTCTTCCTCCCTCATAACTAATTACATGTTCAATCACAATTACTCGTATATACAATCACTATCAACTAAGTGTGTGTATACATGATGTCCTATAAAAAAAATCGACCCAGTCTCAGCTGACACCTTCCTTTCCGGAGCCGGTCTGCGTTGTTCCGAGTGTGTGTTAACTAAACTAAACTTTCAATGCAGTCATTAATATCAATTGGGTGTGACTGTGTACAAGCACAAGCTAGCCACAACCAGGAGGAAAAAAGGAAATGGAAAACCGTAGTGAAAATCCAATCTCTATCTCGCACCGCTGCTGTGTGTGTGTAAGGACCTAAGCCCGACATGGACGAGTTCATTTTATAGAAGCAATTTTCGTCTAATTCAATCGGAAGGTCTATATTTTTTTTTCTCTGTTGTTCCTTTTATTTTTTATTTTCTGTAATCGGAAATGTTTTTGCCTATTTTATTCTCCCCCATGGTCTATTAGCAGCCGCAAAGGATGAATGTGTGCACATACGTATGTGAACCGCCACACCGTAGTCGACATCATTATGTGAATGGTGAGACTGCGGGAGAAACTATTCGGGAATCGTGTACCTACACATTTACACATGTACCTAGGGCTAAGCCTATTGCAAACGTATACCTATTCTGGGTAGGGGTGGGTGGTTTCGGGCTCGGAATGCACCTGTAGACCATTGTAAACTTTGCTTTGTTGTTTTTCTCATTCATACTTCTTGTGATGGCTGCGTTCGCATTCATGGTGATTGGTTCAGAGAAGCCATTGGAGTATGGAGTTGCAGCCAAACTTTAATGGCCTCGCCGAACAGTAATGGATGGTGCAATTTACGTCGTAGGTATTTGTATAGAACATTTTTAGCAGATGAACAAGAAATGGTAAAGGAATAATTAGCTGCGTCAAAATTATTTAAGATTGATTAGAAAACATTGGATTTTATTAATTAACTATAGCTGACCCAACGAACATTGTATTGTCTTGGCCATGAAAAGTATGGGTAATTATGTAGAAAAAAAGGATATTTATAAAAATTAAGTCCAAATCTCATGTTGACCAAAGAATCACACCTATCGTGGAATACGGCGTATATGAGATTCACTTCGCATACTCGATTCACTTTCACTTTCCATAAACATCGAGAAATCCGCCGGGACCGCCGGGAGAGACTTCCTTATTTGCATGTATTTTCATTCAAAGTTGGTTCGGAAATCAGCTATTTTTCATTAAATGACAGCAAAGAAAGAGCAAAGCGATTTACAATTTTTTTTACCGAAATCAAATTAAAAATAAATGGATATAGGTTCATTATTTGAGTAGAATATATTTAACAATGTGGAAAGAGCATCCAACGATAGGAAAATGCGTGTATATATAAGAACAACTGCAAAGGACATAATGGAACTTTCGAATTGGACGCAAGTTTTCTCAAGCACATTTGTTATTCAAATTGTTAATAAAGTGCTTTCAGATTTACTAAGTGCTTTTGTTTAAATAAAGCAATATTTTCATATGCTTTTTATGTATTGAACTAACAAAAGTTAGAAAATCACAACGAAACCGCACAACATACGATAGGATACGCAATGAATTAGCTGCGTATTTGAAATGTCAAAGTTTGTATGGGAAGTTTCGCTTCGATCGTTTTCAACGATGGTGTTCAACGCATTCACTTTACCGATTGGTGAATCTTTCACTTAGAATGTATTCTTCGAAGCCAAGTATTGAATTTGAGTGAAACATTCCCCTCGGCGTATTCCACTATAGGGGTGAATATTTTTCATTTGTTTGCATTTGAAATGACAATAACTATAAAAACGTTTCATTAACATCTTGAGAGCTACCATTTTTTTGATTGCAGTGCTTTTTGATAGGTACACAAAATTGTTTGTAACGTTGTCCGGTGCGATCAAAAACAAGTCTGTTGGTTTTCTGACACGAGAACAAGCGTACACGTAAGATTGACCACTCAACGACTGGCCTTGCGATTTGTTTTATGACGTTGCGAATGCAGGCCGCCATGGAAATTGAAACCGTTTAAAGTTCAGACGTTCTCTCCTTTGTATTTTCCCTTAAGTCTATTGTACCTTCGATGACGCTGGTTCATTTGTTCCTTCACCGCAAGACGAGTACCATCACAAAGACGTGGTTTGATGATATTCCCAACATAATGATTACCGATCCGTCTTTTATTTGCACGCAATAAGGCGGAGTGGTCCGGAAAATTCCAGTGAGCTTAAAAAATTCCGTTGATTTGTGTACCTCTACCTACATCATCCTGGCTATTAGCGGATCAACTGCTTTATTAGTTATCAATTCGCCAGCAATTCGATTTTGAATTGGGAACTCCATTTCGTTGACATCAACGTATAGGTTGCAGCCGATATAGCACGCTCGCTCAATCAAATATGATTTCTGAAACTCTGAGAAAAGGTTGCGACAACTTCTCAATGAGTTCGATCTTTGCTTCCGTGCGAACTGGCAAAATCGGCAGGTAATGAAATGCATTCAGACGAAGTGTCAACAACCCGTTTTGATTGTTCGAAAAGGAGCCACCGTCAGTAGGTATTGGGACGATTGAGACTGGGAATTCCGTGCTAGAGTGAGAGGGAAGATATGACCTTGGAGTGAGTGTGTTAGCTTTGTCGTAAGTGTGTTATCTGGATATGTAGTGTGTTTGAGGCGCCGTGTCGTGTGTTTGAAGTGCCGCCGCCGCAGCTGTTGGTTGTTAGTTTTTGTTATCAGTTTTGTGGGTGGTGTTGGAATTGTTTAGAGATGAGGTAATTATTGGTATTCGTGTTGGGTTGTTGTGATGATAAAAATTAAAAAAGAGTGAGTCGTAGGTTATCGGTATAGGTGTGGATGGTGTGAGATGTATGTTAAAGTGGTTAGATATGTTGAAAGTTTTTGTTATCAGTTTTGTGTGTTTTGTGGGGTGTTGGAATTGCTTAGAGAGAGATGAGGTAATTATTGGTATTCGTAGGTGTCGTAGGTTATTGTTATAGCTGTGCGGATGCTGTGAGATGTATGTTAAAGTGTTTGAATATATTGAAGGGGGGTCCGCCGCCGCGATGGGTATTGTGAGACGGGATGGTTATGGTGAGCCGTGACGGTTATTGTGTCTGTTGATTTGTATGGTGGTTCGTAGCCATGGTCGCAGTGTATGTTAATTAGATGGGGTTTTTGGTATGGTTTATTTGACCGAAGAAGTATTATTATGAAAATGCGATAAGAAGTCATGGTTGAATTAGCTTTGTGTAAAATGAGATGATTAGGTCATAGAGTTGAGTTGGATGTAAACAAATAGGGATGGCGGCGTAGAAATGAATCATGCTGTGTTTGAATTAATGGTTAGTGATGTGGGGGGGAATATTTTATAATCTTGGGGGCAACAACAGCTACAACTGAAATCGTCAAGGGTTTTTGGTATGGTTTATTTGAACGAAGGGAAATGGTCTTAATTTATCATATTTAATGT
Source organism: Cheilosia grossa (assembly GCA_963082955.1). Taxonomy (NCBI): domain Eukaryota; kingdom Metazoa; phylum Arthropoda; class Insecta; order Diptera; family Syrphidae; genus Cheilosia; species Cheilosia grossa. Next base: position 26,524,787 of record OY720145.1, on the reverse strand, counting down.
ATAAGTAGGAATATTAAGATGGGTTGTTATAATTGGTAATCTTATTCATTGTATAAAAGAAGCTAAGTTAATGAGGAGAGGTCATACATTAAGTAATGTTGTATGAGAATAGAACACAGGAAGTTCATGTGAAAATATCAGGCGATAGTTCAGTTCATCGATCAAAGAGACATTTTAAGGAGCATTTAGTAAGGTTCAGATTGACAACGAAACCAATAAGAAGGGGTCTTCAGATATTATTGAATATACTTGTAAAAAAGCGAAATGTTTTGGTGCGAATCATTGAGAGAAGGTGATAATCTATGTATTTGTGAAGTAGGATGGACGGAGATAAATTTCTCTTACATACAATTTCATAGAACGACTTGTGAGCTTTATATGACTCCTGAAGATGGAAATAGTTGTTTAATTTTTCGCTTAAGAAATGGAGAATCAACATCTTCTTTAGCTAATTTTAAAATAAAACTTCACAGATTTCAACATATCAAAATGTATGTTGTTGGTGGTGAATTGACAATGCATGGAATAGTTTCATCAAAGCCAAAAAGGAAAACCAATCGGTTTCCAGCGGATTGTCCCTTTGGTGATGATATTGAAACATTAAAATTGGTCTTATCTGAAGGCAAAAGAACCAATACTCGAAAAACTAGGGCAACGGAGAAGGAGGAGGAGGAGGAGCTGTTGTAGAAAATACTTTATAAATGAAGTATATAATTCGCAGATTGTGATATTAATTTATGATTTAAAAGAAGTTGTTGACTTTTAACTATTCATTTCAGTGATATCCTCTGACGAATTAAGACTTATTTAATACGAGAATGTTTTTAATTGTTTTATCGATTTTCTCAATTTTTCCATTATTTCTCAATGGATTACCGCTTGAATTTGACTTAAGAAATATAAATTCTATGGAAAATGTAACTTTTGCATTGAGTTTGCCCAATAACGACACAGTAGAAGTTGGATTATCGTTTCGCTTATTGACGGTTTCAACATTAAAATCTAACAACAACAACAACACTGCTGCAAGCCCATCTCTAAATAATGACATCATTACACCGACAACAGAGAGAATCGAAGGGAAAAAATTTGTTACTGTGCATGAAGCAATCGAAGGATTTAGGCAAGATTTGATTAAAAAAGAAATCGAAATATCAGGGATAATCGAGAGCAAAGAAGTTTTTTATAGACATTTTAAACTGCAGTTCGATGACAACAAGGAATTAGCTATTCGCTATATGATAGCAATTATAAGCTACGAACTTTGGGTATTTCATGCTTCGAGTATCGAGAATATGAACAGGAAAGGATTTTAAGTAATGGTGAAATCGAGTTCTTTACAAATCAAGAATTGAGGTATGAGCCCAACGTGGAACTAGTGAATCTCAAATCGATGAAACAAACATATAGAATGGCCATTTCATAAAATTGTTATTAATTTTTAGTAAAATAAAAAAAAAAATAAAACCATTAAATTAATTGTTTTTTATTTATCCATGAATTGTTAGTGGATGGGAAACCCAACTAAATGTAACACGATGGAACATGTTACTCTTATCATTCTGACCGTATTGTTTTCTGGAGTTTCTTTAAAGAAGCATGGTGTTATCCGAAAAACCAGCCGTTAATGTAGCACATTTTGTTGAAGAATTCTTTACCATCGTCGGTTTGTAAGTTTTTAGGTGCCCGATTTGAATTGGTAAAAATTGTCCTCATAGCTTGTGCTGTAGCTGATGCAGTCTTATGTTTCAGAGGAACGGCCCAAGCATACTTTGAAAAGGTATCAATTACGGTTAGTAAATAGTTGAGGCCCTCATTCTCATCGCTGTATGGTATCATTTCAACCAAGTCTGCTTGCCACAGATCGTCAAACCCCATAATAATAACTCTTCGTCTGGTGAAATTCCTTCGAGCTGGCCTATGCAACTCATTAACAACATCTCGTTTACTCATTACAACAAAGAATGGATAGAAACAAGCAAAGTTTTTATTTTATTAGATATTTTATTCAGCCAATCGGCGATAAAGCAACATCAAATTCTTAATTCTAAGCAATCTTTTCTCTAACATATAACAAGCGCAAGTATCTGGTCCACGGCCAAAACTGTATTTAATATATGATATTTGATTCACGTAACTCTTCCACAATTGAGTTTATTTCATTCTGATGATTATTATTGCCAGCAGTTTGCGATGCGATTAAAAGTCTAAGTCTATCAACGAGTTCATTAGGATCATCCCAATGTATGTAATCGATGGGGTTCTCAGAATATGCCATATCATATGATTTACCAATTTTCTGTTGCGATAGCTCTTGAATTAGGGGATGAATAATGTGTTTGTACTTTTGTCCTCTATTACCCTTAATTTGCGAGCTGCTATCATGGTTTCTCATGTGCAAGTTAGTTTTTTGTAATATTTTTCGATATTGCAGTAAGTCGTCATTGGTATAGCGTGCTTTTCTAGGTTTTTTTCGCATAATTAGCTCATAAAGCCCGTCTGTTCCACTAACAACCTCATCATCAATAATGAAATCATTGTGTTTATTAATTGAAAATGTTGATCTGCCTAATTTCGTTGAATTTGACTGTGCATCGAAATATGGACCATAGATTTTGTCGCGATTTTCATCAGATGACGGCGTTGATCGGTTGAATGGTGTGCTTTGATTATAAACTTGTGAATTAGTGGGTGTTCTAAATGAAACATCTTCTTCTGCTTCTGTTTCTTCTTCTTCTTCTTCTTCTTCTTCTTCTTCAACCGGACTTGAGTAGTGTAATGGGGACTCCTTTTCTATATCTGATTTAAATTCTAACTTCCTTCGTTTCAATGGTTTCTTTATGTTTTCGTTACTTTGAGTTTTGTTTGTTTTGACATTTTCCACGATCTCCTTTAAAGGTTCAACTATTGGTTTAAAAGTATTTTCAAATTCGGTTTCCTTTGCAATTCTTCCTGTTTTGAGGGACATATATTTTCTCTTCAAAGATTTTTTAGTTTTTATGAGGTCTTTGAGCAAACTTTCATCGATATCCATATTTATTATTGTATATGAAACAGGTTTCAAATAGGTCTGTTTAATAACAGGGCAGTTTAATAACAGGGCAGTTTAATAACAGGGCAGTTTAATAACAGGGCAGTTTAATAACAGGGCAATTCCATACAGAGCTGTTCAATACAGAGCTGTTCTAAAGCAGATGTGGTCATGTAGACAGTTGCTTAATAACTGAATAGCTTTATAGAACGGCTATTTCTTTAAAAGATCTATTGTACCGCCCCTCATCTACACTACAATCTTTATTAATAACTAAAAACCCATATGCATCTTTCCAACAATGGGCGCACAATACTTTGAATTGATTGAATGTCATATCAGAATTAACATGATTATTGTAAACATGTTTAAGATTAAGTTCATCTTGTTTAAAAAGAATTATAAAATTAGCATTGTCACGAATCAAATGTTTTGGTATGCGGGTATATGTCTGACATAAGTAGAAACTATCGATGTTGTTATGACGCCCCATACAAAAATAGTCGCGAATATTATTTTGCTTATCACATGCAAAGTACAATGAAAAATTCCTCATATTACACTGTCTGATTCTTACAAATTAAAACTTTACAAACCTATTAATAATGGTCAAACTATGAAGATTGCCTTTCGTAACTGGGATCTGTATGAATATCCTACTTTGCCCAGCACCAATCATCATATTTGGAATGTGAAGACAACCTCACAAATAGAGAAGCCACGCTACATTCTCCTTGCATTGCAAACTAACAAACGTAATCTACTACAAGGAAACCCGACTTATTTCGATCATTGTGATATTACAAACGTGAAGGCATACTTAAATTCTGATGCTTACCCTTGTGAAGATTTAAATTTATCCTTTGATAAAAATAATTACAGTTTACTATACAATATGTACTGCGACTTTCAAAAAACCTACTACAACCGACTAGTTGCTGAACCACTCTTATCAAGAGATACATTTAAATCTCAAGCGACAATTTTCGTTATAGATTGCAGACATCAGAGTGAAATAATCAAAAATGGTCCAGTTGATATTCGTATTGAATTCAAAACAACAGGAACAAAACCAATCCCAGCAAATACGTCAGCCTACTGTTTAATGTTACACGATCGCGTCATAAATTATAATCCACTCAGTCAAATAGTTTCGCGAGAAATCTAATTTCTTAGTTCAAGGTTAACTCTTGTTGGAAAAAGACACGCACGCATAAACCAACAATGGCCATCATCATCATTTCATCATGGTACAATAGATCTTTTAAAGAAATAGCCGTTCTATAAAGCTATTCAGTTATTAAACAGCTGCCTACATGACCACATCTGCTTTAGAACAGCCCTGTTATTAAACAGCCTTGTTATTAAACTGCCCTGTTATTAAACTGCCCTGTTATTAAACTGCCCTGTTATTAAACAGACCTATTTGAAACCTATTTCATATACAATAATAAATATGGATATCGATGAAAGTTTGCTCAAAGACCTCATAAAAACTAAAAAATCTTTGAAGAGAAAATATATGTCCCTCAAAACAGGAAGAATTGCAAAGGAAACCGAATTTGAAAATACTTTTAAACCAATAGTTGAACCTTTAAAGGAGATCGTGGAAAATGTCAAAACAAACAAAACTCAAAGTAACGAAAACATAAAGAAACCATTGAAACGAAGGAAGTTAGAATTTAAATCAGATATAGAAAAGGAGTCCCCATTACACTACTCAAGTCCAGTTGAAGAAGAAGAAGAAGAAGAAGAAGAAGAAGAAGAAGAAGAAGAAGAAACAGAAGCAGAAGAAGATGTTTCATTTAGAACACCCACTAATTCACAAGTTTATAATCAAAGCACACCATTCAACCGATCAACGCCGTCATCTGATGAAAATCGCGACAAAATCTATGGTCCATATTTCGATGCACAGTCAAATTCAACGAAATTAGGCAGATCAACATTTTCAATTAATAAACACAATGATTTCATTATTGATGATGAGGTTGTTAGTGGAACAGACGGGCTTTATGAGCTAATTATGCGAAAAAAACCTAGAAAAGCACGCTATACCAATGACGACTTACTGCAATATCGAAAAATATTACAAAAAACTAACTTGCACATGAGAAACCATGATAGCAGCTCGCAAATTAAGGGTAATAGAGGACAAAAGTACAAACACATTATTCATCCCCTAATTCAAGAGCTATCGCAACAGAAAATTGGTAAATCATATGATATGGCATATTCTGAGAACCCCATCGATTACATACATTGGGATGATCCTAATGAACTCGTTGATAGACTTAGACTTTTAATCGCATCGCAAACTGCTGGCAATAATAATCATCAGAATGAAATAAACTCAATTGTGGAAGAGTTACGTGAATCAAATATCATATATTAAATACAGTTTTGGCCGTGGACCAGATACTTGCGCTTGTTATATGTTAGAGAAAAGATTGCTTAGAATTAAGAATTTGATGTTGCTTTATCGCCGATTGGCTGAATAAAATATCTAATAAAATAAAAACTTTGCTTGTTTCTATCCATTCTTTGTTGTAATGAGTAAACGAGATGTTGTTAATGAGTTGCATAGGCCAGCTCGAAGGAATTTCACCAGACGAAGAGTTATTATTATGGGGTTTGACGATCTGTGGCAAGCAGACTTGGTTGAAATGATACCATACAGCGATGAGAATGAGGGCCTCAACTATTTACTAACCGTAATTGATACCTTTTCAAAGTATGCTTGGGCCGTTCCTCTGAAACATAAGACTGCATCAGCTACAGCACAAGCTATGAGGACAATTTTTACCAATTCAAATCGGGCACCTAAAAACTTACAAACCGACGATGGTAAAGAATTCTTCAACAAAATGTGCTACATTAACGGCTGGTTTTTCGGATAACACCATGCTTCTTTAAAGAAACTCCAGAAAACAATACGGTCAGAATGATAAGAGTAACATGTTCCATCGTGTTACATTTAGTTGGGTTTCCCATCCACTAACAATTCATGGATAAATAAAAAACAATTAATTTAATGGTTTTTTTTTTTTTTTATTTTACTAAAAATTAATAACAATTTTATGAAATGGCCATTCTATATGTTTGTTTCATCGATTTGAGATTCACTAGTTCCACGTTGGGCTCATACCTCAATTCTTGATTTGTAAAGAACTCGATTTCACCATTACTTAAAATCCTTTCCTGTTCATATTCTCGATACTCGAAGCATGAAATACCCAAAGTTCGTAGCTTATAATTGCTATCATATGTGCAGCGAATAGCTAATTCCTTGTTGTCATCGAACTGCAGTTTAAAATGTCTATAAAAAACTTCTTTGCTCTCGATTATCCCTGATATTTCGATTTCTTTTTTAATCAAATCTTGCCTAAATCCTTCGATTGCTTCATGCACAGTAACAAATTTTTTCCCTTCGATTCTCTCTGTTGTCGGTGTAATGATGTCATTATTTAGAGATGGGCTTGCAGCAGTGTTGTTGTTGTTGTTAGATTTTAATGTTGAAACCGTCAATAAGCGAAACGATAATCCAACTTCTACTGTGTCGTTATTGGGCAAACTCAATGCAAAAGTTACATTTTCCATAGAATTTATATTTCTTAAGTCAAATTCAAGCGGTAATCCATTGAGAAATAATGGAAAAATTGAGAAAATCGATAAAACAATTAAAAACATTCTCGTATTAGATAAGTCTTAATTCGTCAGAGGATATCACTGAAATGAATAGTTAAAAGTCAACAACTTCTTTTAAATCATAAATTAATATCACAATCTGCGAATTATATCCTTCATTTATAAAGTATTTTCTACAACAGCATTTTCCTGCTGCTCCTCCTCCTCCTTCTCCGTTGCCCTAGTTTTTCGAGTATTGGTTCTTTTGCCTTCAGATAAGACCAATTTTAATGTTTCAATATCATCACCAAAGGGACAATCCGCTGGAAACCGATTGGTTTTCCTTTTTGGCTTTGATGAAACTATTCCATGCATTGTCAATTCACCACCAACAACATACATTTTGATATGTTGAAATCTGTGAAGTTTTATTTTAAAACTAGCTAAAGAAGATGTTGATTCTCCATTTCTTAAGCGAAAAATTAAACAACTATTTCCATCTTCAGGAGTCATATAAAGCTCACAAGTCGTTCTATGAAATTGTATGTAAGAGAAATTTATCTCCGTCCATCCTACTTCACAAATACATAGATTATCACCTTCTCTCAATGATTCGCACCAAAACATTTCGCTTTTACAAGTATGTTCAATAATATCTGAAGACCCCTTCTTATTGGTTTCGTTGTCAATCTGAACCTTACTAAATGCTCCTTAAAATGTCTCTTTGATCGATGAACTGAACTATCGCCTGATATTTTCACATGAACTTCCTGTGTTCTATTCTCATACAACATTACTTAATGTATGACCTCTCCTCATTAACTTAGCTTCTTTTATACAATGAATAAGATTACCAATTATAACAACCCATCTTAATATTCCTACTTATACATTAAATATGATAAATTAAGACCATTTCCCTTCGTTCAAATAAACCATACCAAAAACCCTTGACGATTTCAGTTGTAGCTGTTGTTGCCGAAGATTATAAAATATTCCCCCACATCACTAACCATACTTCAAACAGCATGATTCATTTCTACGCCGCCATCCCTATTTGTTTACATCCAACTCAACTCTATGACCTAATCATCTCATTTTACACAAAGCTAATTCAACCATGACTTCTTATCGCATTTTTTCATAATAATACTTCTTCGGTCAAATAAACCATACCAAAAACCCCATCTAATTAACATACACTGCGACCATGGCTACGAACCACCATACAAATCAACAGACACAATAACCGTCACGGCTCACCATAACCATCCCAGCTCACGATAACCGTCCCAGCTCACGATAACCGTCCCAGCTCACGATAACCGTCCCAGCTCACGATACCCATCGCGGCGGCGGACCCCCTTCAATATATTCAAACACTTTAACATACATCTCACAGCATCCGCACAGCTATAACAATAACCTACGACACCTACGAATACCAATAATTACCTCATCTCTCTCTAAGCAATTCCAACACCCCACAAAACACACAAAACTGATAACAAAAACTTTCAACATATCTAACCACTTTAACATACATCTCACACCATCCACACCTATACCGATAACCTACGACTCACTCTTTTTTAATTTTTATCATCACAACAACCCAACACGAATACCAATAATTACCTCATCTCTAAACAATTCCAACACCACCCACAAAACTGATAACAAAAACTAACAACCAACAGCTGCGGCGGCGGCACTTCAAACACACGACACGGCGCCTCAAACACACTACATATCCAGATAACACACTTACGACAAAGCTAACACACTCACTCCAAGGTCATATCTTCCCTCTCACTCTAGCACGGAATTCCCAGTCTCAATCGTCCCAATACCTACTACCGTCTCTTCATGAATGTTTCGTATTACCCTGCCAAAAGTTTATTATATAAACGGCGTCCAAAAACTCACACAAAATCATAATTCACCGCTAGTTTTGCGGAAGAGGTTAGCAAAAGGTACCACTACGCGAAAGAACAACTTGTTTCTTTGTTGAACAATGTTTCAAAAATTCGCATGGTTTTGACCTGGAGCGTTGTGACTCTCTTGATCATGAAGTCTATATGAAGTCAAAGGTCTACCTAAGTCAATAAGTCCACATCCACCCGTGCATCGAAGGAGGAGATACCTAAAACGCTGCAGCTGCATCAACGAAGCTTCGCCATACACTTACAAAATGGTCAATGAAAGAGTGGGCATGTGCCAGCAAAGCTGGAGATCATTTTGTCACTTCGAGTCACGTCACGTCATAAAGCTCAAACCTAAGTACTTCAAACAAAAATTAAAAATTAAAATATTTAATAACAATAAATAAATATAAATATGATTAATAATGTAATACCTATTTAATTTAATTTAATAATGTATTCGTACAAAAATTTCGAACTCGAGATTTCAATCACTTCTGACACTACTCAAAAAAAGTGGGTCAAGAAATTCTGCCCGTCTGTCTGTCTGTCCGTATGCTCTCGAGGATTACAGCCTAAGCGGCTGTCCTAATTTGGTTCAAACTCCTGATTTGGAGTTTGTGGGCCTACCCCACAGTTCTAACGAGGTTTTAACGATTTCCAGGTGAGGTTTACATGCCTGCATACTCAAAAAAAGAATCGAATAATGGAGCTTTTGAAACTTGGACATAAATATGTCAAAAAATCAATACGATTTTAACAAGAATTAATTTCTGATGTAAGAGAATCGTTACCAACTTGACAGCAAACTCAATTTTTCTCTAAATTATGGTACCTACAGCCGATTTTTGAAAAAAGAATTAATTTTTTAAATTTTTTTCCTTTCAGCTTACATCAAAATGGCACAAACGATTTTGATCAATGTTCAAACGTGTAGACCAAAATTGATGTTTTCAAAATTAGTGCGTCCTTAATTTTCAATTTCGAATTACAGAAAAACCTAATTACTGCTCATGTCTCGAAATTTCGATTAAACCATAAAAACCAAGTAATGCTTATACTTCAAACAATACAAAAACCTAATCCCAGTTTTGAGCAATGGTATGTTTCAAACTAAACATTGCAATATTTGTTGCTGTTTTGTCTGCGTAGTTTTACAAAAAGCAATCTAACGATTTTGATCCAAATGCATGTTTGGAATAATAAGATCCCTTACTTAGTTTTTTGTCAAAAAATTCGAATAAATCAGTTTTTTAACTATTTCCCGAAAGCTGATCTGTGGTCACATATTTTTTTAAAACTCAATATCTGCCTTTAAAAATGCAGTGATAAAACTTATTAAAAATGCAGGCTCAAAACTTATTTTTAAGCAAATTTGTGTCACCGGTTAGCCGTTCTCTCTATAGGCAGATCCAGATGGTTAAATCAAGTCCAAAATCTGTCCTCTACTCGTGCGACTTGTTGAAGCTTTACCAGCAACCAGAGAACTTCTGAATTGGTCACTCAAGACAAACTTAGATGGGGACCGATCCGAGCAAAAAGAATTCGAAACGTTAATTGGTTTGTCGAACAGTGCTTCCTATAAGAATAATTGTGACAAGATCGAAAATCTCTGTGAAACCAGTAGGTTTCGGCGTAGCTGGTATTCTGCATTGGCAGGGGTTAGAGTTGAGGGTATCAAATATGCCGTAGCATATCTTGATGGCTTCAAATAACTTGGTATATCGATGGGGTCTACGCATTTTTGCAGCTTCTACGAACCCTGAAGAGAATCTTCACTGCCTCTTAGGCACTGGCTTACAATCCTATATACTGCCGCACGGTACGAAAGGCTTTCATAACAAAAATTGGGATGGTTGACTACTCTGTCGCTAAGAGCTTTAGACCTATAAGCCTAACTTCCTTCTTGATGCTGAAAAGCTTGGAGAGACTGGTCGGGGTTAAAGTGCGCATCAGGTCCTCTATATGAGATGCAACATGCATACCCCCGTGGAAAGTCCTACGAGACTGTGCTTCAAAATATAGAATTGAATGCGCGCTTGATAGGAAAGAATATGCTTTCGTCATTTCGACATTTTCGTCGATAAAGAGGGTGCTTTCGATGACGCAAGTTTTGACTGCATGTGTGACTCTGCCAGACAAAACAGGGGTAGACGGGACTTTGGTTTCTCATTTTCTAAGAGAGTCGAGAAAATTCCACTAAAATGGGTGATTATATGGATTTGCTTCCTGGTAGTACAATGGGCCCCGTTCCAGTGAAGTTTTACCTAACCCAACAAAAAAAAAAAAAAAAAATTGAACGGTGTCCCTAAACCAACAGTATGATATTTCTCGAACCACTGGCCCCGAAAAGATCGGCTTCTTATTTCAATGCCCTACTTCAGGAATGGATGGTAAATCTGGATTTCAACTTTGAAAGGATGCAAAATTGTTTCCTTTGTATCATGCACTACACAAAAACTCTCATCAACATAAAACCGAGCATTATGGGCATGGTTGCGAGGCTGACATGACTGTGTCTCGCATATTTCCAAATCAGACACAGAAAAAAGGAAAAGAAAAAAAATCAATGGACCGAAACAGAATCCTTGTTTGGTTGGGATGCATTGTGGTGTTCCTAAAAATATGGCAATGGAAAACCAATTTGCGGATAGCATAGTTCCACCGCGACAGTGTTCGCTGTCCTCTCCCATCAGCCAGCACACACAAGAAGAATCACACTACTCGTATGTAGATATATGTAAAAAGAAATGTCCTGCAGGAGATTGTTTTCTATAGGTAATGTTTCTTTTTGCTTGTTGGTTTCATTAGCATATCTCGTACAACTCGCAGAAAACGCCATGAAATGCACATCAAAATGGGCGGAAAATCCAGGCAAACACGTAGGTACACACAAGCGGAAAGGATTTTGCTTCGATAAAGGATCCACCGGATAAACAACAAGTCAAAAGGCTGTGGGATTATACTGCCGCGTGATTTTACCACACGAAATCTGAAGAAGTATAATTTCAACCCAATAGGACATACGTGGTTGGAATTCCACAGTATGCCATACCATACAACACGATACACCATGCTGCAGGTGAACAACAAGTCCTTTTTTGCACTTGCTACACATACTCGTATATAGTACATGTAAGGGGTTGGAGGTCCTTTACTTCTCATGGGCGTGGTTTTCTGTCTGCTGGCGCAACAACTTTTTCGCTGACGGAAGTAATATTAACAAGGATAATGCAACTTCAAGCGCTGCCATCTTTTGACACCACTACCATGACCAAACAACATGCGTTTGAATGCCAACTTTTGCGGCAGACAGAAACACTGTTAGAGTGCCGGTTTGGAGAATAGAAGCATGGCAGCTATTATTGATTATTTATATACCAAACCGGAGGGGAGCTAATTTCCATGGCTGGAATACCGCAACAATGGCTGGTAGCTGCTGTACATTCTTATACAAATCCAGTTGGACCATTGGAAATATCTATTAGTGCTTGCACCTGATATTGGTATTGCTGCTTCCCAAAGGCATGTGTTCTAGGAAGCAATTAGCTATAGGTACACTAATCGGTATTGAGATGTTGAGTTTGTATACATTATAGCAACCCCCATTGTGGCGCAGTGCCGAACCGGCAATTTTCTTTAGCAGCATTGTGGTTATAAACCCATTTATTTAATTCACATTTAATTATCGGACAATTTATGCGTTTAATATCAACTTAATTATTGGAGCCCGTATAATTATGGCTGCGAGTAAGTGTCACAGAAGTGTTCGATCAGGTAGGTGGTGCGGTATCATGATTTGTTTGACGGCCTGTTCTACCATCTATTATGCGGATTGATTTACTTTTAATAACTGGAATTAAATAGTTGCAGGAATATGGATGAATTACCGGTGGCTAGTGGCTTATCTCTGTGCGGTTCCGCACGTCGCTGATAGAATTCTATTGTTGATGGCTATTTGAGTAGAAGGTCCGATTGAGTTATCTTTTTTCTGAGGTCATTAAATACAGCTTTAAATCTCCCGATTATACGTGGATCTATGAAATAAGCAAGAATGTATTTGCCGCAACAGGCTTATAAAGTGATAATTTCTCGCAGCATGACGTAATTCTGAAGCATTCTTTGGACGTATGTATTCTCTAAAGGATTTGATTACGAAATCTCTCGGTCAGCAGTGCGGCGTACTGGGGCCCTACTCTGTATCCCGTTTCGAAAGTAACATGTTTTCGAAAATGAACGTTTTGTACTCTCTATTTTGAAAGCAGAATTAAATGTACTAATACTCCGATTTAGAATAGCGAAAGTATTACAGAGTACCAACTTAAAAGCAATTTCGAATAGGATTGACTTTCGGAACGAAATAGGAATTTATGAGGAATGAAATATTTGAAACATAATCTTGTCACTTTCATAAATAAAGTACCTAACAAATTGACAATGGACTCTAAAATATTGATTCCAAGCATAGCTGCTCGACGTTGAGTTCCTCAAGCAAATAAATACTCTACGGTTTCTGCGAGTCAATATGGAATACAAATGAATACCATTGTGGCAGCCCATATCCGCGTCTTATTCTTACGGTCAGTAGGAGTTGGAGCAACCATCAAGGAATTTCTTCCTTAAGTGTTGGAGACTTGAACAGTGACATAGGAATTGGGTTGCGTCCTCAATAACTTCCTCGTCACCGCAGTCTCTGCGAAGTTCTTCCTGGGTCAGTCGCATTTTCTTCATGCGGTATCGCAGGGTGCTGTGTCCCGTTAGGTACACTACAAGCGTAGAGAGCCATTTCTGTTTATTACGAATGATTCTCTCTGTTCTGGATTCAAAAATAGATGGCCATAGTTTCCTTGTGGTAGCACATATTTCCATGGATATCCATCTAGCGTTCGCCTCATCTTTGGCCTTCTTCCCCTCTTCTAGCTTTAATGTACAGAGCGGGATACACAGGGAGGGGCATGTTTGTTCTAGAGCATTAGTTCACCCGCTTTCTCATTGCCTTGAATACCTTCATGTCGAGAGACCCACGGAGCAATACCTTGTGCTGTGTTTCAAGAGCTATGAGCTCTTCGCTTGGGGTAGTTAAAGCTTTTATAGCTGCCTGGCTGTCAATAAAGAATGTGATACCTTCCGGAGGTATTGTCTTTATCGCAGACTCACGGGCTCTTGTCACTGTCATGACTTCCGCTTGGAATACACTGCAATGGTCTGGGAGCCGTAGCGTTATTGAGATACCCAGTGGTTTAGAGTTGATGCGACCTGAATCTGTTTTCTATTTTTGATCCGTCTGTATACACAAGAACAGATTGCGTGTTAGGTAAAGGTCCATCCCTCCATACTTTCCTGCTTGGGTAGACGCTCAAGAAGGGTATTGTAAACTCTAAATATGGCGTGATGTAATCCTTGTTAGGTACGTTGAAAAAGGTACTTTTGTATGTTCTTTGAGTGGCCCTCTTCATAGCATTTCAAGTCGGTTGATTGGCAAATTATCATGGCACTTGTTGCTGCCAATGATTGCACAACGATGTATAGCGGAAGCAGATCGAGGATGGCCTCAGGTCCGGCAGTTGTTGGAGTTGACCTCATCGCGTTGGTGACTCCAATGCCAGCTATAGAATTTGTACTTTAGCAAAAGCCTTAGGGCCGGTCTGTTCACAGCTGGTTAAATCCTCGGTTAGGTTACCATAGATTAAGGTAAACCAATGATTATAAATCAGTGATAACCAATGAGTGTTTGTTGAGCGTTTTTTCACTTCGGTCAGCAAACCATAGCTTTCCAACAAATCGTTCCATTTTCCAGTTTATTTGTCAAATCAGTGATTGACCGAATCAATGGTTAATTTTTTTTGTTTTTCTGGTCCTTTGTTTTTGATAAGTAATTTGTTTAGGTAGATTTTTTATTAATGTATTTATTTTTAGTTATCAAAACGTCAAAATCCATTAATACAGGAATTTTGTAAGAACTTTGTTTTTGTGAGACAACATGCAATTTTTTGAAAACAAAACCGAAATAAAGCAAAAATCAATAAAATCAATGAAATTATTCAACAACAATCCCAATTTTCTGTATCTCTCAATATTTCCTCTAATGCGTGTGCTCTATCTCAATTTGTGAGAGCTGTCATCGGCTAAAAATGTTGAAATAATCCTTATTCAACCTTTGCATCCATTATTTTGTTAGGAACCTGTACCTTCAACTTCAACTGACTGGCGTGTAGTGTATTCTTATTATACATGTGTCAGTTGAAAACATCAACGAATCCGATGTGAAAGATTTTATTGGTTCGCTCCATCTTGCGTTATATATTCGATCATTCTATTATTTGTATTTTTCTTTTTTTTTTCGCACAGTATTGTAGAAAAATTATTGTGTAGCAGATACGTCAAAATGAATACTAAAGTATTTCTTAAAAATCTTGAACAAACGAAATAACAGAAAAACAGTGGTTAAATCTCATTAACCGCTCAAAATCGGCTGGTTATCGATTCCTCTGGTTAACTAACCAAACCACAGATTCTCTGGTTAATATTTTGCTGAACAAACACATTCGCTGGTTACCAGCTGGAACAACCGATGATTAAAGATAACCACGATTGAGCAAACTGGGCCTTGATGTAAACTTTAAACTAAACTTTAGGTTTAGTGAATAAGCGGAAGGTTGGTTGACACGTCATCCATTGCTACGTTGAAAAAATAGTTAAGCTGGCGAAAACGTCACTCGAAAACGCAGTGCACTACCACTAAAACGCATGCATACTAGAAAAAATACCTGGAAGCAAAAATCCACCTGCGCGTTATATGCCCCCGTGAATTATAATTGTGATAACAAATTCCACAAACTACCGCAGCGTTGGTCCGAATTTTGTAACACAATTCAAGCCCAAAACGTTGGTGTCGTCACTCCACATTCAGCCTAATATGCGAGCTACCACTCAAACTCACACATGAATGAAGTTGTAGCACCCTTAAAGATGGGATAAGAGGAGATCATGTTCTACCCGTAATAAATGGGATAAACACCCTCTCATTATTGCCCTGCCACTTTGATTCAGTTTGTTTAGGCAGTAAATGCGCAAAAGATGGTCCTTGTTGACTTGTACATATTTGTTTGCTTCACCCCCAATGTCGGGTACGGTAAGAAATAGGAAAATCCTGCTGACTCTTGACGTTTGTTGTGATTGTGGTAGGTATGTGGGTTTCTTTTTGCTGAGTTTTGTGCAGCGAACAGTTTGCATCATAAGGGATGGTTTTGTGTTTCGAAAATATCCTATTAAGGGATTATATGGGATTGTATCGTAAAGTGTGTTATTTGTAACGAAGTATTTGACGCTTGAGTAGTTGTGGGGTGGGAAAAAGTGTAAATATATTGCACAGGAGTTTCGAATCGATTTGAAAGGAATGGTATACGTTGATTCAAGTCTACAACATAATTCCAAGAAAATAATTATCATATTTGAGTTTCCAAAAATATGTCTCGGCGGGTTATTGTCAATCGAATAGATGCATATAACGCACCTCCCACATGGCTCATGGTTGTCCCCAGGAAAGCTTATTATTGTGGGTCCGATTTAAAGAAAAAATATTGTACACACCTCCAGATTTTACATGCTCCTTTGCGATATCATGTAGCTAACAATGTTAATTCTAATCTGGCTATTAAGTTCTGCGCATAACATTGTGCGAACACACAGTGGCGTACGCAGCGGGAGGGGGAGGGGGAGAGGTAACTTGCACTCCACCAAACTTCTGGCCCAACAGCTCAGAAGGCTGTGAAAAGTCCTGCGTACTCTACTGTGCATTTAGGTTATCTCCAATCTGAAACCGAGTAAAAGCGAGCAAGTCAACGAGGTGGTTATAATAATCCCTACAAATCTCTTCATTGCTATAGGCGTTGTTGTTCTACTATAGGGACATACGGTGCCCAAGCTTTATTATGGAAGCAGAACGGACCCAAAAGACTCGACACATTGTAGACGACATCGCGATTGTAATGTCAATGTTAGTCAAGGTCAGGATCGGAACGTAAGTGGTTTCAATATTGTAAGGTTTTAGAAAAAAATTCTGTGGGTCAGAGTGATACAAACACTGACAAAAGCACAGCAACTTAAACATAAGTCCGGCCCTATGCCGGTTGTCTTGTTTTATAATCAAGGTTTTGTTATCTAAAACGATCGTGGTCATCATCAAATCAAGCATTACAAACGAGTTAATTCAAAAACACATTTTGCTGTTTGGCAATTTTATTCCATTGTTCGACACTTTTATTTCCCTTGAGATTCGATGTATACCTACTGTTAGGAAATATAAGATTGGATTTAAATTAGTGAAAAGTGAAAAAATAAAGATCTCAGAGTTAATTTGAATGGTTCTTTTTGGCGGTCAAATAAATAGTTAAAATTAAAATTTATGTGATTAATGAATTTCTTTTTGTCAATACACAACAAATTTTCAACTTTTCAACGCTTTGCGTTTCAATAATAAAAATACCAACTGCGACATTCAATTTTCAAAACTAAAATTAAAAATATTTTTCGGCTATTATGTATTCTGATTTGTTATTCGTAAGAACAATAGGGACGTACCTCATGTAAGTATGTATTCACGCTTAAAAATTGGCTCTAACAGAGCGAAATTTTTGCTCGGTTAAAAAAGAATGGGTTAAAATTAACCAAGCCTCTGTTGAAAAACACCAAGTATTCGCTGTTAAATACTACCGATATAAATAGGTAAAATGCATACTGTTAAAAATAACACACTTTATCAGTTGCTTAAGAACCAATTTTCTAGATAAATATCAGAGTTAGTTTGTTATTTACAACCAAGAAAAATTGATTAAAGGTTATTTTTAACCGAGTTTCGTTAAACAAGCTGGCTCGGTTATTTCTAATCCACTAGATTTGTCGGAGCTATATTAACAGTATCACTTGGTAGTTTTCAACCGAAAGTTGGTTGATTTTAAATAAGTGATTTTAATGCGTGTTTGCTTCTATTTTCTCTACAGTTAAAAGGGATTTAGTTAACTACTTAACTGATTAAACAGCACAGCTTGTTGCGAAAATCAGCATTTCGACGGTAGTCACAATGTTAAAGTTCAATAAGCTTGTCCTGGTTGTTAGCTTATCAAAGGTCGCAACAGTTAGAACTTTGAGATTGGGCGCGTTCAAGAATCAAGTTGTCATCTTAGTACTCAGTCACGAATTTCTTGACCGGATTCGTCCGCTACCCCTCCATAAACGTCAACTGAAACAGATGCTCATATGACCGATTTCAGATTGGTTTCCGTGTCTTTAGCATAAAAAGATACTAAACTACAAGTCGCAATTTACAGACTGTACAAATTGTAAAAAAAATCTACTGGCTGTTCACGACACTACAACAGTCAGATCAGGTCAGCAATTTCACAGAAAATTTCATTCAATTTTACATTAAACATGTATTGTCAAAATAGCTTCATTGACGTACGCTAAGTCGTAAGTTGCAAGTATACGCGTCTTCTTTTTGTGAAACATGGATTCTCAGATTTTTCTTTTGACGAATTTATTTTTAAATATTTGGAAATATAACCACAAAATTTTATAGGCCAACATTATCCGTTGTCACGCGAAATAAACCAATGCATGCATTTTACTCGCGGGATTCTGAACTTTGTGGACTTCTTTTCGATAAATTTATTTTATTGGTCGGTTTAAGTGGCTGTATTCCCCGTTTCCTGACGACAGAAAAACACAAATAACGCATTGAACTCCGTTTTGAGACGGAACCTGAAATAAAGAGGGATGAAGGATGTTAAGGGAGCTCAAAACCAGCCTGTGGAGTTGAGAAATCGTATTATCTTGTTGAAATGGGTGCCTTGGATGGCGGAAAGGTCATCATAAAAGGGATGACCTAGTGCTCTGCGTCTGGATTTGGCCGGATACTCACAAAGAAAATACGGTAAACTGTTTCACTCTTGTTTGTGTCAGCGCAGCTACGGCAGTGGGTGTTATGAGGAATGCCAAGCTTGGCTGCGTGAGTTCCTAAAGGCCAATGGCCCGATCTAATTGCCGTTAGTCTGGCGACATCTACACGCGTTCTGGCTTAGAGGTTGTTTGTTCCGGCATCATCGTAGATTGGCCAGATCTTCCTTGAAATGGCACAGTTCGTCAGGTTCATCCGTCTAGTCTCAGCCTTTGAGGTGAAGTGCAAGAGGATTTCTATCTCTATCTACAGTGGCAGGTTTGATCCAAAATACACGCAGTGAGAGGTCTCCTTCGAAGTCGGCTTTTGTAGATATGTTTCAGATGGATTAACTCTTCTTTCAAGTCGTCGCATCAAGAAGGGTTACCCGGAAATCGTAAAAGAGGAAAAATAGACTTTGGAGTTTTCTCTGAAAGAAAGGACGAGATCTATGCCGAGTATTCGACATTTTAGACATGTCAAAAAGCCTTCTTTTAGAAAAGCAAAGTACTTGACACTTCGAGGAAATGAAACACCAATTCTGAAAAAGTACGTATACGACTCCGTAAATGTATGTGAAATACCAATTCAGGATGTAATTTTTTTTTTATTGGTCCATTAGTGTTTTGCTTGGTTTTTCCAAAACATGTATTCAGTCAGAGGTTAGAAGTATTATCTTATAGAAGAACTGTAAAATGTACATTTATCAAGAAAAAAGGTTGTAAAAAGTCGCCTCAAACAAGTGACAAAAATGAAAACATGAAAACTCAAAATGTTAGACAATGAAATGCATGGATTCTGAATAGGCAAAAGAGATGCCAACAACACGCGGTGTTCCCAAGCGGTCCCCCATCTAAGTACTAACCGCGCCCGACTCTGCTTAATTTCGGTGATCGGACGAGAACCGATTTTTTCAGCGTGGTATGGTCGTTGGCGAAAATTTAATATACAAACTTTTTACTTAACTTACACTTAATAATTATATAATATTGCATTGCATCACAAATCTTTAGACTTAATAGCCGTATTTTATTATCAGCGTGGTCCGATCCGAATCAGATCACGAAAATAAAACAATACGGATCATAGAAAAATCTCATTTTGGAGTTGTGGCAACAGTTACTTTCAAAACACGACGGATAATGTATGAAAATGACAAACTTCATATTGCCACCAGCCATATTGCAAGCATTCTGTACAACGTGACGTCACAATATGATGTCAATTGACATGAGATTTCATTTGCTTGTCGGGGGTGTTACCATATGAATCAAATTAATAATTTTTATTTTTGGATATTGTTTTTTAAAAAAATAATATAAAATTCTATGTTCAAAAATGCAACAAATAAACAATATTTTGCTGCTGTATTTCGGTATTTCGGTGCATTCATACGAGCGAATGATTTTTTAAACATTTATGAAATGTTCTCGATTTGTTTCAGAAACATTTCATAAACATTTGTCAAACATTTCTATTTTTGCCGGTCTATAGGTACGCCGATTAAGTATTTATTAAACGTTTATGAAATACTTTTTAATGTCGGAAATTCAGGACGACATTCGCCAGCGATTCTTCCCTCAACACACAATAAAAACAAATTTCTACGACATTCGCCAACCAAATATGCATAGGCTTCGAAAACAAACAAGTGCGAGCTATATTTCGGACATATGTGGGCTAAATGACTTTGAGAAGACAGCAAGGTCAATGTTGCTAAAGGCTTACTCACTCATGCAACGTTCAGATAAGAAGTGATCTTCTGCGACTATATAAAAGCCCTGAACTCGTAAAGTCGACAACAATTCGTCAGAGGGTTCAAGTCGAAAGAAGACAAAACATGAAGACTTCACTGCTGATCGGTAAGTGTTTTGCAGCGGCATTGCTTGTAAAATTTGTCCCCGCCTAATTACAAACTCCGTCCTATTTTTAAGGTTTCATTTTATTGGCGCAGCATTCAATTGAAGCCAGAAATGTCATATACTCTTCCGAGTCAAGTGAAGAGTGCCATCACACACAACCGAGTACACAAAGGGAGACTTCGACCAAGCCTCCAGTGTCCACCCATAGTCCACTTGCAGCCATCAATAAACGTCTAGATTCACGTTTTGATAGACTACGAAGCATTGAGTCCAAGTGTCCACAACAATGCACTAGCTACGATTACAAGCCCGTCTGTGCCAAGAGCTACGGCCAAATTGTTTTCTTCTATTACAACTGTGTACTGGAGACTGCAAAATGCAGAAATGCTAACATAACATGGGACATTCTGCCTTTGGCTACTTGTATGGCTTTAATTGAACCACAACCGTATTTCTACGAACAGGGTGTCATTGGCGTTGTGTATATCAGCCAAAACAAATGCGAGGAATCAAATAGTCAGGCTCGAAAAGAACAACACGGCTTCCGTAATATGGTGTGCTATGTTTCTAAAAGGACATGAGTTAACCTACAATCAGTTCAAAATGTAATGGAAATCTTAATGCAGTTTGCACCTCTGGTCCGCTCAGATTGGAATTATTCTTAGACAAAGTAAATGACAGCGGCTTAGGCACGAAATTCCAGAAGAACAAAATGAAGTTAGAATTAGATTTTTCTGTGATAAAAAAGAAACGTGTTTCCCAATAACAAGGTTCGAAAACAATTTAAATTTATGCAGGTAGCTAGTTTCGATTTTTCATTATTCCAAGATTTTCTGGACATTTGTAATTATGTTAAAAGAACAAAAAAACACCAGTGAAACAAATTATTAACGAACTGCGAAACATTTCTTAAACATTTTTTTTTGTTAAATAAATGGTTATGAAACATTAACTTAAATTTTTCCCTGGTCTGGGCATACCTTTATGGAATGAAAAAGCAAAATCATCTCGAAGGCGGGAAATTTATTCGATGTGAAAAAATGCTTTTTGATTTTTTGTGTTATGAAGGGTGTTGAATATTTTAGTCTGGCAACGTGACTGTGTGGCTTGGCTATCGTTTACAGGCACACCAACATTGAAAAATGAAACAAGCCACCTAGTACAATAAATTTTCAGATCATGATTCGTGATCTCGATGAATAACAGGATTATGTGCTGTTGTTGTAAGTGCATGTATTTCGATGATTTATTTGGATCATGGCTGATATTAAAAAAGGGCTATAATATTGCAAATTATGTCTTTCCTAGGCGGAGAACGAAAGAAGAATAAATAATTATGTTTTGTTTTAGAAATTTGGTTTTATTTACAAACAAACGACTCCGTAAAGGGAAATGAAATACCAATTCAGAAAGAGTCACGGTAGTTGTTGTAATTGCGTGCTGAAAATCCTACTTTACTTTACTTTGCTGAGATCGAAGCTCAAAAAAAAACACGGCTAATAGGTATCATATGAATTGATTAGACAATTCATTGATAAATAGATGGAAATTTACATTAGATCGACATTAGATATTTTACTCGGGTATCCACTGATTCTGAAACTCAATGGACAAGAAAACTGATTTAAGTCAAAAACCTGTGCTTACATGTGTTCATAATGTTTGCAATGCTACTTTCTTGTCATACAGCTGCATCTGCAGGTGCAATAAAATCACATTCCGATTCCGCTGTCCGACATCTTCGTCGCCACAGGTCGTGCTCACTTTAAGCTCCAAAGTTTACTTTTATCGAATATTATTTGTTAAATTTTTATTTATTTTTGTTTGTCAATTTTCTAATAATAAACTATTGAATTAAAGAAGTTTATAAATATACATTCAATTGCCTATACTGTCTCGAGTGGATTCGCTTCTTAATGAAGCGTTTAACGCCAAAAGAAAGGTTTCAGAAGTGATGTTTTTCGTTTCCGGACTCTCATGCGTCCAGGCCACGATGCTTACCCACATAAACGGTTAACAGATCATTTTCCTTACTGCTCCGTAGCGACTACCGACTAATCGATTGGAGCAGCTCGTAGTACGGTTATAATAAGCACTAGTTTCCCAGGAATGAGGATCTACACAGCAACCTGCAGCTCTCCAGACGGTCGAACCGTCAATCAAATCGCATGCATCCAACATCCTTGACGGGCACACATTCAGAGGGGCAACCGTAGACCTAGACCATTTCCTTGTTGCGGCAAAATTCAGAGCTCGAGCCTCGAGAGTCCAATGAGAAACCGCCCAGATGAAGAAACTCGACGATCGACGTTGGCCTATAGATGTTTGACCAGCATTTTCAGAAGGTGATAGGGAAAACAGAGAACTCACGTCCAGTCAATGAAGAACCAGTATGGAAAAGTGGACTTAGCTATCAAAAAGCTTAAGAACAACAAGACCGCAGGCTCTGATAGTTTAATAGCGGAGCTCTTCAATTACAATTGAGATGTTTTCGCATTCACCAAATCATAAACCAAGTATTGATGGAAGAAAGTATGCCCGATGATTATTATCAGCTCTATATGCCCCATTTACAAAAAAGGCGATCCTGCTAAATGTCGCATACATCTAAATAAGATTCTATCCAACGTACTGTGTGAACGTCTTCAACAGTTCAGCAAAACACTAATCGGCACGTATACATTTGCCAATTTTTTAAAACACTGGAAAAGACCAACGAATTTCAATCACTGATGAATAGTTAAAATAAATAAATAGAGTTACTTACCCACTCCAAGTTTCAGGCGCTGTGGCTGAAAAGCAGAAGCTAGAGAGTAGTACCATAAATATTATAGTCTACATAGAATATAAATTTTAGACGGGCGAACCCGGCGGTTATATTAAGTCTATACGTACTTAATAATAATAATTGTAATCCGGTTCTCTGCATAGAAATATAAGCGAACATTAAACGAACTGTTCTACATTTCAGTTCGAAATTCGATCAGGCCTCGCCTGACTTGTCAGCAGCGTTGCCAACCAATTTAGGCGAAAAAATGCCTAACTTTGAAAAAAAAAAAAAAAAAAAAAGATGCCTTTATTATATGTTTTTAGGTAAACTGGATTAATAAATCAAAAATTAAACACAAATATAAAAAAATAAAATAAAACAAATTTTTATTTCCAAAACAAAAAATTATATTTAAATCACTGAAGAAATTCTTAATAGGAACAAAACTCATTACTTTTATCATTTGCGATGGTTATTTTTTCTGTTTCATCCATTTTAGAGTGATAATCTGTTGAATTTAGTTCTAAATTTCAAGACAAAATAATAAAATGGGTTTATAATTTACTTACTTTCTTTATTTAACAACAACAAAAAAACCCAGCCGAAGCAAAGTAAATTACCATTCACATGAGCGCGAGCTGCGCATAGGCGAAATCAATTTAACTGTATTTATGAGTTGATAATTGTTATTTGTTTTACCACAAAAGCATTATGTTCAATTAATCTAATATATAATCTAAAAAAAACTGAGTCTTAATTCATTAAAATAGAGAAATTTACAATTACAGCAATTTTCCCGCGAATTGAGAATTCTTGCCCCGAACTGTCACACTTTATTCACAATCCACATAAAACAGTCGCGTTCCACAAACCCGCGAATGAAAAATTCGTTCAAACTTATACTTCAACAATTCAAACGATTCGCGGGCACCTGCGACTAAAAAAAGTGTTCATGTGAATGAAATGTCAGAATCTACGAATATTCCCCAGTTCGCAATTCGCTCGCATGTGAATGATCCTTTAAGCCTTAGCTAATGATATAATTCCTTCGACTGGACTGTCTTTTACCCTTTTCACACCAAGCCGAAAACTGTGTTTTCGTCGAAAACTCGTCGATGCATAAACACCGAACACCAACTAGTTTTCGTTTGACGTTTCAATCAGTTATGAGACACTTGTCGTTAAACTTCGGTGCAAACTATTTTGGTTACAAATTTCGATCACATAAATGAATAAATAAAATTAATTAAGTGCATTTAAAAATAATATTGGCCCATCAATTAATTGTCGAACATGATTTTAAGTTCTTAGTTTTGTCATTTGTTTGGTCAGCTATTCTGCTGAGTTTGCTGAATATTGCAAAAGATGTGTTTGTTTCAATAACCCAACGAT
This sequence comes from Cheilosia grossa, assembly GCA_963082955.1. Classification (NCBI taxonomy): domain Eukaryota; kingdom Metazoa; phylum Arthropoda; class Insecta; order Diptera; family Syrphidae; genus Cheilosia; species Cheilosia grossa. Next base: position 26,500,246 of record OY720145.1, on the reverse strand, counting down.
TGGACGTCATTTTCGTGTTGTTTTCGTAGAAAACGACTCTGAACGACTCATTTTGAAAACTGAAATTTGTATGGGAAAACTTCTGCTTTCGATGGAGTTTTCGAGTGTTTTTGAGAGAACCCGGTTTTCGGCTCGGTGTGAAAAGGGTATTAGCTGCACAGTACCTACTCAAAGGAGAAAAGAATTCATATCTCTTTGAATAATGTCAGTAAGGATCTTAGAGATAGACAAACCATACTCCCTGGTTAGTATATTGTTTTTGCTGGAAGCAATTGAGCTTCAATAAATAGCGTCGGTTGCGTTTTTGGAATTACGAATTATTTCCGTCATTCATGTGCTGTGTCGAAAACGTTGGAGCTATTTTTATTATTCACCCCACGTCGTTGATTCCCATGCTTGATTTTTATAAAAATGACCGACGCGTTGATAAAAATTAAAATTCTCTCATTAAAAGATTTTAAATAATGCATCATAAAAACATTTTCTCTATGTTTAGCCTTTAGAATGGTTGGTTGAACAGATTGCAGTTTTTTTTTTCAAGCACACAGAAATGAAACTTAACCAAATTAACATTCATCGTTGGCCGCATTACAAACGAGTTAATTCGATTAGTTGACAGAAAAACGAACAAACAAAATCGGAACTTCAGTGGCTTTAAGATAGTTGTTGGCTTACTTATTTTACCTTATATGCAGGCCACTTTACATGCACATGGCGTGTTCGTGTTTCAATGAAATTGTTTCTTGACATGAGACCTCAAATTGGCTGACAGTTAAAGGGTTGAAAATGAATTTCTCATTTTCATGCAACAAATTGATATCTCATTGTCAGAGAAGCGAATAATAAAACAATTTGCATCGCCTGACTCTTGTAGCATGAGTTTGACAGACTTGAAGTAATCGACAATACAATTGCAAATGGTGGTGCGCAGATACAGTTGCAATGCGAATTAGATTGAGAATAAAAAGGATACATGTGTAGCCCCAATGGTGGTTAGATTACCCTGTAATTGAGCGCACACATCAAATTGAAACATTTCGTGCATTTAAATGGCACAATTGTGCACAGTGCACATTTACTACAAAGCGTTGAGCATGGTGAGCACGACAATGACATAAATGCAGTGTGCTGGAATCTACCATTACGTGAGTGAGTTAGGCATTCTATGTATAATGTTGTGGTCAGCAAAGAAGAGTGACTTCGTATAATAATGGGTCAAGAATGAATGAGGATCTCTAATGGAATACAATGTGTTACTTGAGTCCAAGGGTGTGCATGTCCGTCCAATTCGTGTAATCCAGACACAACTTACATAATCCAATTTAAATTGGTCAACCTGTCAAAAGGGGGTAAGTATTCCAGGGGACATTCAAGGAAATGTAATGCGTTTTTGAGTACTACATTTCTTATTTATTCAAAAAAGTAGGCTTCCACTGTGCAATTCAAATGAATTTTTCCATATTTGACTATCATTTGTTAAATTATACCTTCAATAAGTGTATAAGAGAATAAGTATACCTTTAGTAAATGTCTGTTGCTCTAAGGTCTAAGCAAACTAATTTTGTATAGGTACTTTAAAAACTGGTGACCTGAGCAAACCGAGGAAAGGAACTTTCATTATTTAGAGACGGACGTTGAACTTCTTTGTTTGGTGTGTTCAAAGTTTCCATGTTTTTGAATAGGTTTTTGTTATACAAGTGGGTTCCGTACACATTTCTTTTGTACACTATGTTTTCGTGTTTCGGCATTCCCATCAGGAAGAAATGACACCGGGTTTCCTAACCGTATAGTTTCGGTTTCGAAACTACATGTATAAAATAAAAATAAATAGCTAGGTCGTCGGCAGACAGGTTCGGAGTTCGAATATCTTAGGCCTAGCTTCTCACAGATGAATATGGAAGGGACTTATTTTACGGGGATTCCAAACGTCTGAATTGAGAAACTCTTTTTGACAGATATACTCTTGGAGGTCTTCTAGCCGTTTGCTGAGCAGTGGAAAAAACATTGAGATTATAGTCCAGCACACTAGCTCTTCAGCCAATGCGCCCACCATAATACATGAAGGGCTTCAAATAAAGGGTGCATTTTTGAAGCATTTTCTTTAGATCTATTGTTTTTTTATCACCCACAGAGCTACAAGGTATTTAAGAAAGTTCCTTCAGGAAAGTGGGTAGCAGCAGTAGTTATTATTGCTTTTGGTTGTCGGCTTGAAGCAACTTTTCAACCTACAACGCTCGTTTGAAAGACATTTGATTAATATTTCTCGTAGTTAACCCACTATTCATATCCGTGCTTTTATTTTCGGGAAACACAATGTGCCGTACTAATAACAAATTTAAGTCTCGACTTTCAATTTACGAAATTTGTAAGCACGGAAAATATAGGTACCCACTGTGAACTACTGAAATTTAGAGTCGAAACTAAAATGTGTTTATTGGTAAGGCTGACAGAAGCAGCCATATCTATTGACCCAGCGTAGAGTATTTGGCATTTTTTGATAAAGACTTAAGCCATACAGTGTTGTAGCCAAGCTTCGAATGCGGATATCTCAGACACCACAACAACAAGGAAATACTGTGTGGAGATTCAACGTCGAAGATCTTCAAATGCAACAAACCGCCAGATCTTTTGTTTATCGCATTCTTCGGCACTGCACAGAAGAACGGGAGCAGCTCGTGAGCTCTACGAGCAAAGGAGAAGAGAAGAACACCGGCTTCTCCAGAATAAAAAGAAAGAGCATGAGTGTTACTCCAGGAACAATGCTCGGAAGTCTTACCAAAAGATAAAAGGAACGTGCCATGACAACAAGACCCGAGTAGAAACCTGTAGAGATGAACAGAGAAACATTGTAGTGGAATCACAGTCGGTGCCGAGGATATGGAAAAACCATTTCTGCAGTCTTATAAACGGCGAAAACGACACAAATTCCGGTGTCAGAAAGAATGGACCATTCAACCTGGGCGATGAAAGCCAACACTTCCGTCCACCTGACCAACATGAGGTGAGGTTAGCAATATCCAAGCTGAAGACCAACAGGGCTGCTGGATCAAACGGCTTACCAGCCAAGCTTTTCAAGGCAGCGGGAGATGGCTTGGTAGGGCATACACGATATACCAATTCGTCTCTAAGATTTGGCCAGAGGAAAGCAAGCCTGATCAATGGAGCCCCAGAATTCTTTGCCCGATCCACATAAGAAAGTAAGCCCAACTACTACTGAGGCCTCAGTCTCCTTAAAATCGCATACAAGATTCTGTCTGCCGTACTGTGTGAACGCCTGAAATCATTTGTCAACGAACTTTTTAGGCCGTATCAGTCGGCGAAAGTTCACAACCGACCAAATACTCACACTACGGCAGATCCTCGAAAAAAAAAGAAGTCCAAGTCGATACCCACCACCTTTTTATCAATTTTAGGGCCATATAAAACTCGGAGATACATTTCTAGTTTTGGCGTCGCTGAGAATTTTTTCAGATTGTGCAGAATGACGATAGAGACCGATCGCTGCTGCATAAAAGGTCGGAAACAATCCCACCGAAACCTTTGATGTCCGAAAAGTATTTAGAAAGGTGACGCGCTGTCATGCGACTTTTTCAACATCATTCTTGAGAAAATTGTGCGAAACTCACTAGGGGCACAATTTTCCAAAAGTCTGTGCAACTACTTATTCATATGCTGACGACATCGACAGAATTGACAGAACACAGCAAGCTGACACTGGATCGTTTGCCAGTAGGTATTAGTCCAGAAGCTGCAAAAATGTTTTTAGTTGTGAATGAGGGCACAACAAAATATAAATATACCGTCAACAAGAAGGACACACAAATTCGGCGAATCGACATAGCGACAGCTATGACTTTGAGGTAGTTCGTACGTTCGGCTCTGCTATTAACTCTGAAAATGATATCACCTCAGAAATCAAGCGAAGAATCAAACTTGCCAACCTCTGTTGCTTCGGCCTAAGAAGGCAATTGATGAGTTAGGAATTGTCGCATCTGGGGCTCGGAAAACCCAATAGTTATTGTTGCGAAGCCTCTCCATCCTCAACGTTTGACTGTTTGGTGCGGTTTACGATACCGGAGTTGGATGGTATTGATCTGGACAACGTTTACTTTCAACAAGATGTACACGAGACGTGCGTCTAAAAATGGCATATTAGTATTAGCATACTGTTTTTAGTTCTGAAATTAACATCAATATGAAATTAATAGCGGGAGAAATGGTCTCGTTGCCACATATCCCAAACCTTAGCTGTCATGTCTTCCAAATGATGTTGTATTTTTTTTCACGAAAAACATGACGAAACGCGTGCGCGTTGGAAACAAGCACAACGATACGATTTTTTTATTTTTTTCTAGCAACGAACACCGGGCACCTGATATTTTTCAAACTACACTTCTTTCATCCATACACACACAAAATGTTTGTTCGAATTTATTAATTTTTTTTTGTTCGTTTGTAACTAGAAATTTTCACCTGCACATCAGGTCGCGACTGCATCCTTCAGGAACTTACGTAAAACTAAATGATATTTTTAGTCTTTGTTTTAAAATAAGATCGTTAAGTAAGAAATATTGAGAGGGTGCCATACCACCCTACTTTACCCTACCAATGTACCTAGTCTTTGCAATCTACAGATTTGTCAATGGCTGATACAATAGTAATTGAAGGGCCGTTTCAACCGAATCTTAACTGTACGGTGTACGCGAATTGAGAGACTGACAGAAGATCTAGATACCATATAGTCTTTAATTCTAGAATCTTTCAATCCTTTTACAGTCCCGTGAATGATTGTGTTCGGAAGTTTCAACTCACAAACATACCGTTATTTTTCGAGCTTGCACTAAAAATAAATCGCAAAAAGCTGCTTCAATACATCGAATAAATATTTAATTTCAAAGCCCCTAATGGCAACATTAATAATAAAAATTCATTGTGTCAGGTGACGCTAGTCGGACTTTTCACCACCGTGTGATAAATCCCATTACATCCCCATCACCAGCGACAACAACAAAGAAGGAAAACAAAAACTGTTAAGTATATCCAGGAACCAGGAACTCGATTTGATAAACCTAATTTTCGAAATCTTTGTCCTTACCGCACCAGAGAAGCATTTCGCACCCCAAGGCATCCGCAGACATGGTGGGTAATCTTTTTCTCACACCCCAACGTGAAATTGGAAGTTTTCGGCGTGAAATTTGGATAACGCATGCAGGTCACGTGACCAAAACAGTTTATTTACAGTTCAATATTATTCGGCGCACGTGACAATCATCCACAATAACAACATGGATTCAAATTACTCGCCAAGAATTGGAAGACTTAAGTCGGACTGAAAGCACAGGATACCACATCAGCGTCATGCATTTCTCTTTTCATTTTTTTTTTTCGGAGAAATCTGATCGAATCAAAACGATAAACGGATAGCCGCTTGTAGATATACTTTATCTCTGTGTGTAGACTGTGTTGTAATTGGAACCAGCAGAGATACTGCTATATTTATATCCTCATTAATGGTTGAATGGTAAATGAAATATCCGATAGTTCTTCTTTTTTATTGAATTCGAAATTCACAAAACAATTTTGCTTGCTGTCTTATTGTAAGGATTGTCGCAGATTGCAGATTGGCTATAGTTTTAATTGTGGATATGTCTGGTTGGCGTTTTATAATGAACAACAACAACAAGTCTCCTCAAGCGTGGATATTGCGTTTTAATTGTTCTTATTTGATGGCCAGCTCAGCAGTAGTGTTAACATTGACTGCAGTACAGCTAATAAGCTCCAGCGGTGCTGCAGAAGTCAAGCGCTTCACTGGGTTTCTTCTTTTCGAATTTAATAGTGGTTAAGACGTTAAACCATTTAGGTGGATACGTCCGAAGTGTTAATGAACAGAAACTTAAAGCCAACGGTGCATAGACGTAGCATTTGAATAACGGACTGGTAGCCTATTTAAGCGGTGATTTTCGTCGTAAATGCGGTGAGGGTATATAATTTACCCGAGTTTAGCTAACCGGGAATTAGGAATAAACACGGGTTGCCAGATGGGTGGAGAAATTAACGGATCAGTATATGGGCTTTCAATTCATTAGTGTTTGATGCTAAAACTGTAACTATAGGTAGGTACTTTTCAAGGTAAAGCCGTTTTCAATAAGGACGGGTTGAGGATGAAAAGGTTTAAGATTTGTCAATACTTCTTCTTTTATTTGAAAGGCCAAGGAGGACTATAATTTCAAAACCCTTTTTTCCACTTGGTATGGAGAAAAAAAACAGAACTGTTAAAAGCTGCTAAAATGATATTTATAGTTTGAAATGATGTTTATCCATTTCCTATAGTTTTGCACCTAAATATAAGGTGAGCATCAAAATTTAAAAAAAATTAATTTAATTTGGAAAAAAGAGTTTTGCAATGACTATTGGAATAGTTGTCTTTTGATTCAACCTATTAAGCAATTGGTTTTACCGATTTAATTCATTTTGGTTTATTTAAAATGTGAAAAAAAAAAAATAATTAAGAACTTGAAACCTCAACAGTCTTCAAAACTAGATCACAGAAAAGTATATAAATTATTGAAAAGAACTTGAAAACAACGTCACAGCAATGTATTTGGAATGTTTAAATAAAAAAAAATTAAATAAAAAACAAATGAAAGAGGAACATACCTACAAATTATAAGTAGGGGGAAAGCGGGAGACTTGAGCCACCTTTTGTTACATCGTTCATAAAAATGTGTTTATCAATCACATCAGTCACCTGTTAAATACATTTTTTTATGGCAACATTTATCTATTTTAAGAAACGTCTCATAAACTTACAATAAACGCAAACAATTTTTGGTAAATGCCAAATGTTTCAAAACAGATTTCGGGCCTTCGGGGAGACTTGAACATACCCAAATTCTACGAGTAAAACCATAAAAGAAATAATTTATCCACTTGCAATGTGCGCAGAATTTATTTTTATTGTTTTTTGTGGTTTGAAAATAAAAAAAATAATAATGAAAACTAGAAACAGAACGTTTTACAGTAATTAAAAGAAAGTAGTTGAAACTGAAGTTATTAGCATACAGAAGGTAAAAAAAGTAAACAAAAACTTAACTACAGAAACATAACAAAAATAAATCAATAACTTAATTTAATATTAAATAACGACATGACTTAGGCATCAAGCTAGGTACTATATATCATTTAGCACTGATCAACTCTCCCTTCAGAAACTGTCTCAAGTCTCCCGCACACATTTTCGAACAAATTTATGTTTATAATTTTTATGAAATATTAGCCAGAATGGTCTTATGCTAATATTTACAATGAAGAATATCAATATTATTAGGCAACGTCAAATTTATTTACTTATTGCCTTACATATAGAGAAAAAAGAAAAAAAAAAAAAAAAAAAAATGTTTTCACTTTTTGCACTTCCACCAACCAGAGACAACGAATGATTTAGAATTCTTTTTGTGTGCAATTAACGCGTCAACGTCTGCATCGCATATACCTACACTTGTTGGATTTCAATGGAATTTAAGTTAATAATTTAGAGTTGGTCAAGTGTCCCATATGATCCAGTCTTCCGCTTTCCCCTACCTATGAAGTCTTATAGTATGCGAAGATTTTTGAGATCTTCTTGTTCTTCACAAACTTGACTTGTTTTAGGTTCTGTATCAAGATTTTCGTCCATAAGTCTTTTATAAAATGAATTACCAAGGATAATTTCTCCACAAGAATTCTCAAAATAACGAAAATTTCCGCTTTTTTTAATGCCATTGGAAAACACGAGTTTTAAATGCAGCTACTTCGATGTGCATTAGGAACAGAAGAGTTTTGGCCCAAAATTCGCACCGGACAATATGTTTTATTGGATGCATTGCCACCTATTGAACCTTGAATTGCTAATTCATCCAAAAAGCGCCTTGTCGCCAAAGATGATTTTCGGCCAAAATTGGGGTGGGTCCTCTGGCAAATTCTTGAATCCCAGTCGGCGAGCAATCGGCGTTGGTCAATAACTTTAAGGTCGAGATGCAAAACCGTGCTAAGTTAGAATGATTGGCGGTTTCGGTGACTGGATAATAACCACTTGAATAGGCCACTAAAAGAGGGATCTCAGGCTCGGAAAACAGACAAATATCTTAAGGTTTTTTCTACTACGCTATCTCTCGCGAACGCCTGACAAATATCCGAGAAAATAAATGTTATAAGGAGCTTCTTAGTTCGGGCGTTCGGCATTCAATTGTAGGTCCTTTCCAATCGTCGCAAAAATATTAAAAACTCGCACAAAACTAATGGTTGTGAGAAGCTACGTAAGGGGACCTACATACGGAGTTGCTGCGTCAACTTTTTATTTAGGGAATATGAGGCGTTTGAAAAAAGATTTTCACGATTTCTGAGTCTGAGCTAAAAAGCTGCAACCCACATTTGAGACTGATTTTGCAACGTAGAATTCGCACTCAGTTAGGTTAATGCTAGTAAAATAGAACGATCGTTTATCGATAAAATAAAACGAATGAAACGATTTGAACGAAACTGTGTTTGACCTTTGACGTTTATACTGCCGTCAATGACTGTCATTTGCTCTGTGGGTTAATTACGAACCGGCGTTGGTTGTTCGTTTTGTTAAACTCGAGCGCGAGCCTCTTGTGATTGAGATGCACGCGATTGCGGCATGTTCACACTCACATTTTCATTTTCTTGTTGGATTTGTTAGTTTGTTCTTTTATCTATACTTTTTCGCATGTTTGTTGCTTTAACACGTATAGATTTCTTGTAAATTATGTGGTATTCGTTTGGGCGCTCTCAGAGCACTTTTTTTGCCCTCAGAGCAATTTTTATGTTCGTTTGGTACCAAAAAAAGCAATCTTTTTCAGATTTCAGAGCACTTTTGCGAATCTAGATATTTTCTCAGTTTTGCTTCAGATTTACCAATACAAGTGCATTTGGGTTTGACATTTGGTGGAGTTTGTTTACATTTGCGTGAATTTTTTCTACAGCAAAGAAAGGCATTCAATCGGGTGAATCTATTTTCGTAAATTATTTGTGTGCAAACATATAGAAATCAATCGGGGCGGAAATTTCGAATGTTTTAATACAAAATTGAACCAGTGAATCGAAAGCGCATAGAAAAGTGTCGAAGACTACACATATTCAAGTCGCACGAATATCAACACAAAAAAAGAGCAAGAGCGTTTTTATGTTCGATTAGGCACACGAAATCTGAAATCTGAGGGCAAATCTGAAGAAGCCTAAACGAATACCACATTAGAATAAATCGTGCAAAAGATAGCAAGAGGTGACGCAGTAGAAAAATGCCTTAAGATATAGAAATTGGGGTTTTTCAGCAATCGAACCTGAGACCCCTCCCCTCGTAGTCCAACACACTAACCACTAAGCTACTGTGTCCACGGCTTAAAAGTAGGAGTTTCGAATTTGAAACGCGGACATGTAAGTTTGTTTTTCCGAATGCTAAACTGTACGGCAAATAAATAATACAGTCCTTAGACAACTTTGATGTAATTGTTGCTTACAAAATTTTCAGATGAGGTGGGTGACTAAATCCTGAAAAATATTTATTCAATTTTACAAAAAAAATGCCTAATGTAAATAGAATTATAACCCTTTCTTGAAAAACTTGTTTTGTAAATGCAAACAACATTTTCCAATAACACACACATAAATTTTTTGAACCATTTAGTTGTGAACAGAACGAATGCCAACAAATTTAATTTTTTTGCGGACGATCATTTGAAGATTACCAAAAAGGATATTATAACGAAATGCAAATAAAATAAAAAAATAAATAAAACCCAGATCTTAATCTGCTGGAAAAGCCCCAAACTGGCAATGCTGCGAATGACTAGCGCAAGTATGGATAAAAGTTCGATAAAGCGGACGCCATCTGTCATTCAAAAACCTAAATAATTTAGATTTTTGAAAAGCGAACGACGGTTAAATTATTTGGATATACATACAAAAATACTAAAATCGATATTACAAAATGGGGTGTGGGGATAGGAGGGTGAGAATTGGGGGTTGTAAGTATTTTTTGATGTCATATCTAAAAAATAGAAAAAAACTGTTTCTGGATAGGGACACCCTAATCACCTAGCGGTATGAAATATACTTTACCACCTATGTTCACAACTACACCAATTTCATAAAAATCACCAGAACTGTTTCGCAGGAATGCGACCATAAACAGCATGACATGAGATTTTTATTAGAATTATTAGAATTATTAATTCATCGCAAATATGTAAGTCCAAGACGTTTGAGCGGCAAGACTGTTTCAAAATCCTAAAAAAGTCTTATCTTAGAACATTTGACACATCCAAATAATAAATAATAATTTAAAAAAATCCATTCCTGATAAGAATTATGAATAATTTCCGAAATTAAAGATACCCTCTTAGAGAAAGCTGAAAAAATATTACTTCAGATAGGTTAAGTTTGGTTAGGTTGGGTAAGTGGCTATCTAGATGGACACACTAAGATCAAAATTACTCAAGATACTCTGTCAACAAAATAAAATGTTGACTTGAAAACTGTTAACTTCTCATATACCTACCCACCTAATAAAATCGAAAGCGTTTTAATTGTCAATACGGTATAGGACATATTGGTATTCTGCAAACGTGCTGTGTAAAAGTCTTATTTGGTTATCGAAATCGGTTCTAGAAATCCCCATCCATGTGCATCTGCTGGTCATTTAAGACCAGGAAAACATCTAGAATTGAGACACCCTTTCGAATCCACATAAATTATGTTTTCCACCTGACTTAAGTTCACTGAAACTAAACAAGTTGTTTCTTCCACTATAGAGCCAGCGTGTATAGCTAGCATCGAGAAGATTTGCATTTGCTGCTAGACCATCTCGATGATAATAGCATTGTTCATTGTTGTTCGTTTGAAAAAGAGAACAACCTCAAAAAGTTAACAAGGGATAACTTTTATTTATTACACCCCTGGGAGCGGACTTTGTTTCGACTTCGTCGTACCCCGATTTCTACCAGTGCCAGGGTAAGGGTTACTTTGTAAGCATATGGCATTTTGTTGTGGTGGTTGCTGCTTGGATGGATTTTCATGTGGTATATTTACTTACAGCGAACAGGGAATATACCACATTGGACAAGTACTCCTGGCCCTTTGGGGGATTGAAATAGAAAAACTGCCCCAGCGTAAGCACATCACAAAACACACAAAATAAAATGGAACAAAAATGATTGTTGTAAGTGAGTATTTATTAGCACGGGGATTTCAACACAACTTAACGGAATTGAAATTAATTGCGCTATTATTACAAGCACATGAGTGTTATCTGTTTTTAGGAGGAAGGAGCGCTGGATATTTTAATCGAATTGGACTTGAGTTATGACAGTGACTTTTCATTAAATTACCTAGTTAAAAAAGGTTTTTGAATATATATGAAGGGTATAAGCAGGACCTATATTATTTCTTATAGTTGTTGCTATAGCTGAGGTTGTGTTGGGGTGTTGGTAATTCAGATTGTATTAAGTAAGAGGAGATGTTCGTAAACGTTATTGAAAGGGGTATACTCATTATTACAGACCGTACTCTGCACAAGTCAGGAATTGAATTTTGCGCATTGAAACTCTTTTAGATTTATGGAATATCAATACCGTACTATATGTCCTAATTGCAATACAATCAAAGTGAGTTGTTGGAGCCGTATTATGCAGTATCTACCTGTAACAGAGCTGTTAGAACTATTTCAGAGAGCTAATCAGTGAAAAAGTCTGTTTCATAGCCGTTCAAACATTTGTCTGACACATACACAGAACTTAAGGCCCCTATTGGAAGCTACCTTATCGCCTTAAAAATATCTGACTATATGTGACAGTAAAAAAAAAAAATTGTTGGCCCAAGAGGCCCGTAGTGACCCAAGGGTGGAATCGGCTAAGGTGATAGCTGACTGTCGCTTTTTTGACTCTCGTATTCATACTAATATTTAAATTAATGTTTTCATAAGGCTCGTATGTGCAACAAAAGAACAAAATTACAAACTCCAGAATATTTGCTTTATTTCTTAAGTGAATTCTACCCAATCGGACTTCTTTGAAATTATTTTTTCATTTCTCACTGTGGCATAGAATTCCATTGAAGTAAACATTGCGGTAAAATTTCTTAATTTTTATAACTTTGAAACACTTTATTCTGCCGAGCCAACCTACTAACTAAAAAGATACTAAACGTATCAAAACGACACCTAAATAGCTGTCACAAGCAAGCGGTGGCAAAAATGCGACAGTCAATGTGACAATCACCTTACTTGGAGCCAAAACATGAATTTTGAATATCAACAATCTACTATCACCTTAGCCGATGCCACCCCAGGCCTAGCTTCTCAGAAGCATTCATTTTTTCACGGATGGTGGAGCAGCTAAAAAAAGCCCTAAGTTGGAATTGGGGTATTTTTCGGAATTCGACCCTGGATCCCTCGCTTAGTCGTCCAACGCACTAACCACTAAGCAACTGCGCCGACTATACTTCTGGTTAAGCATCGGAATTGTTTTGTTCTTCTTTGGGGGATGTTCAGTAATAAATTTATCGGTATAGCTTCGTTTTTTAGACAGTTTTTCACATTGCATTTTGCACTGCTGAAAGGGAGTCCACAGAATGGTCTTGGCATCACGAAGGTCGATGCTGATTTTTTTCTGGATAATATTCTACTTTTGAATGAAAATCGCAAATATTCACTTGTTCTATTCCCAATTGCGTCGGTCAGAGCATTGAAGCCAAACTGGATCGAAGTTTGTAAGCCAAAATCCTGAAAAAGTATGCCTTTTTCAAAAAAGTTATGCCTTTTTGGTAAAAATAGATAAAAATTTTTTACAAAGGAATTGTAACTAGCATATAAGGTGATTAAAATTTGTTAACAGAATTTTGGTCGATCGATAGGTAATTAAACCTCTTTTGAGCTCTATAATCTAAGGTTTGGGTTTGATGAGTAAGTCAAGTAGATAATTGGAAAATAAGCATGACGCACAATTGTAAATGAAAATTAGTGATGCGACTTTGGTCAAAGAATGTGCCATTTGTGTTGTCATAATTTTCAGATATTAGAATGAAGGCGTTTATCAGGGTTTTCTTCTGTGACTCAAGATGGAAGAGTGAAGGGTTAAGAACAGATTCCAACGCTGCAGTAAGAGTTGGTACGCCTTTATATAAATACTGCACCTGCCTTGGTTATGGTTCTCACTAGGTTAGGGTTGACTTCTTTTGAAGACTCCATTGCTTTGCAGAACATAATAGATAGGTGGAATCATATACCTTTATACCGCTCTTTATATAGAGCTGACACACGGTTTTTTTTAATTAGCCAGGAACGTTAAGAGCTCTCTGGAGACGTTGCAATATTGCTTCTTCGAATTTTTATCTGATAAGGATCGCAATGTCTTCAGTATAATATCCCTTAAACATATCATTACTGATTATTTTTAACATTTCAATTACTATTAAGAGCCATATAAATAAGGCGGAAAGGCCACCATCCTTGAGGGCAACCTTTCGCTGCCATGATGTAGATTCTGTCACTTTCTAATGCCGCATTGATTTTTCTCCCGTTGAGCAGGTGCATGTTATCTACTCCTGTATGTTTTATATGAATTTATGTATGTCTGGGCATGTTCGATGCTGCCGAAACATTTTTCGATGTAAAGAAAGTAGTCCATTGCTATTTACATTAAGGTATCTTTAACTTTTCACAATTAAGTTTTCACATTATTCTCACGGATATAATCAACCTTTGGAGTACCGATTGGGGGACTTTAAGTCCCCAACGACCACGTTTTTGTCTTTACTCCGTTTAATAATAACGGCTTTTAATTCTTTTCTTAAGTATTATGAAGAAATTACACATTTATGGCAATTTTTGAATAACAAAAGATTAATTACAAATTAAGAGGGACCCAAGTAACCTCCACTTCGTAATTTAAGAAATATTTGTTTGTATTATTTAAAAATGGCAAATACTCGATTTGTTCGAGCTTTTATTGGTTCTGGCATGGGTATTACTCCCTACGATTTTTGTTAAGTTAAGGTCAATATTATTGAAATCTTGCATTTGAAGAAATATTTATATTGCTCAGAAATGTAATAAACAACTTCCATCACGAAACTAGAAAAATTCGTGTTTTTTTATCAATTTAATGAAAATGAACTTTGCAAATCTCATTTCTTAATGTATCTCGGCTATAAACAATATTAAAATAAACTTGAATAAAGTTTATACCTGACTTTAGTTGGGGGGACCTATGGTACCCCAATCCGTCTCTTGGATCTCAAAATTTACTTGGTTCTCTAAAGGTTAAAATGATTATTAAAAAGTTATAATTTAAAAGAATATTTTTGTTTTTCGATATTGGGCTGGGTTTCGTGAGTGGGTCTTTTAAACCAAATCTACTCTCAACAAATCTGCCTGGTGAATATTTTAACCATGCGCTAAATCAAGGTGCCGAGATTACCTTACTGCCAGCTTTAGTAAAAGTGTGCAGCATTTGTGAAACTGTACCAATATACAATAAGACCTTCATATTTCCTAGTCCGACAACTTTCTTAGAATTTATTCCATTTGTTGTCATCAAAGAATTCAAATTTCATAATTTGTTTTCATGAAAAACAAGATAAATGCTTTTTTTTTCGCAACAAGGATTTTATTCTTAAAAAGGAATACATAAATTGCAATTAAATTTGCCCAACAGATATTTTTGAAAGGCTTTTTGAGGCTTGTAACGAGCAAAAAACTCTAAAACTCTCGTAAAACTATTTTGCTGACAATTCTATTCTCATACCTATATTTTTCGTGAAGTCAATTCCTTATTCTTGGCGAACAAACTCCTTTATCATAGATTTTGATAGGGGTTTGGTTGCAGCCAAACATCTACCTGAACTAAGGTACTGAAAATTGGTGGAAAAAGTAGGTGAGCCTTTGAATTGAATTTAATATTTTATTCTCTTTGCGAAGACTTGTCTTGGAAATATCCCAAACTTAGATGAAATTTACTTTTAAGTAAACATCCATTCGTTGCTTTCAAACTATTGGAAAGACAACCAATTGAAGAGCATAAGCGCTCTAAACAAGATAAGGCAGAGAAAATCATTACCCATTTATTTTAATCAAAAGTGCGTTGCATGAATAAAATATCTGCACAGAGGTATATTAATTTGTGTAGACATACAAAATAATGCAGACTTTTCCAATTTTTTGCATATTTTTGTTCAAATTTGTGTGTGACTTGCAGTGTTCCAACGAATAATATAAGAAAACATTTACAATTTACTAAAGTTAATTTATTACAATTATGAGCTATAAGGCTGAACAACAGGATATTTGAATTCCCTCTTATTATGAAATTCAATACAATCTTTTTTACTAATTTGGCACTTTTTTTCGACAGTCGGCCACATTTTTTTCTATTTTGGTTCTTTTTTTTTTAGTTGGAAAAAGCGCAAATTTCCCAAATGGCCTTATTTCCAAATGAAAATTTCTAAAATGCACCGCAGTTGCCGAGCACAGTATTATTATAGTATTTAGCAAGCCAAAGTTAGTTAAACATCGTGGGAAAATTGTAAATTTGCAAAATGGATTTAGAAATGACACTTTTTGTTGGTCCTTTTTCTTACAACTTTTGAAATTCTGCTACGGTCACCCTGGTTGGACAATACTCTTCCTCAAAATGACCTTAAAGGAGGATTTATTAAACTAATTCGCGAGATAAATATGGCTTTCTTAACATTAACATTAGAACCTACAGTTTGCGATATTCTGGCAGCTTCATTAGTTTTTTGGTAAAGGGATTTGGGAAAGTGTAGAATGTGGAGAGCTGCCAGACTAAAGTTGATTATTGGTAAGGCTGATTGAGTCTAGATATCCTCAAAAGTGAAAAAGTACAGTGATGAGCTATAGCTCGCAATAACGCTCAGCAACCCCCTGTATTGTATTGAAATTTTGCAGGATATTCCAGAGAGGTCCACTGATCTCTGTCCAACTACAATCTATCGTGTGTTGCTCGTGCGAATGAATTAATGGTCTGTGAAAATGTTGGCCGCTCACAACGGTTGGACATCCATGCCCCTCATTCCGATTTTTGTGTTTAAGTTGCCATGAGCAGTTATGACGTCGTATTAGAAACACTTTCTATCCGCGTCTTTTCGCGAATGGTTGCATTAACATTTTCCTCTGATGACCATAAATCAGTGTTTAATGCCCTTCAATATTGGCCCGAACAGGGTTGTGACATGACAAGGACTTTTCAAATAATTAATAATCTAAAAACAGACTGATGTGGATCCTTGTGGCACTCGCAAAAGTATTAGCATCCCAGTTTTCCTTTTCTTCTATGATTTTTCATCCCATCTACCTGGGTGGTTTCAATATTGGCTTTGCATTTGTACTGACTTCATGTCATATCTTCACCTGACAGATTAAATACGTATTTTAACAACTGTACCACATTAGTATTACTCTATAATATATTTAGTTGACTTTTAAGTTATAATGTTCTCCCTGGACGCAATATAACAACAACCGAACATTAAATAAAGGAACAATCACTTACACATGCAATTAGACCCGTTTAACGACTGAAATTAACTTTTAATCAATCAAATCTGACATCGGCGATGTGCTCATTATCCCTCTGTCGAAAACCCCGGGGAAAGGGGTGAAAACGACAAAGAAAAAAATTCCATACCCTGACGTTTTTTTTTTCTTACCTTATACCATATCTATACGTGCATAATTCCAGAAATAAGAAAGAAAAAAAAGAGCGTGTGTCGCGCAACGCACAAATTTGTAACACCTTTTTTATTTTTTATAAAGCAAACAAAAAAAAAAAATACATCTCCCATGAGTGTATTTCTGCTTCCCAAATGCAACCACTTTTACCTGAAATTGGTACAAACTAAAAAAATGTGTATTCCATTACGACTACGAACAAATAATAAATTAGCGCCAAGTTTCAAAACGGTGTATTGCATCCCCTATATAGATGAACCTTTTGAGATATAAGCAAAAAACAAAAAAAAAAACAATTGGCGGGCTGCTAATTAACTCGGCGTAGATACAAAAACGACCCATCTCAACCGGTGGTAGTTTCAAATAAACAAAAAGGAACACATTAAATAAAAAATCAGAACACTGCCTTCAAATTACTACTCAGGGGTAATCGAAAATTCAGGGTGACATTTTTTTTTTGGTTTTGTAGTAAAATATTTAAAAAACAATTCTGAGGGTTGTTTGCTGGTAGCGGTAGGCATAAAATAATCCGTAAAAGCTCTGCACCATGCAGATCCCAGTCATTTAGTTCCACTTCAGACTGCTTAACGACCGATGAAATTAAAAGGCAAACCTTTTCGGGGAACGTATTATCAGGGTGAGAGTGTTTCTCTTGTAGTGCTATACGTAAAAATATTTGAATTGAGTTAACGATCCTGTTTTGTTTGATTTTTATTTTAAGATTTATGCAAGGAAATTGTTTCTGTGACTGCCGAAATTAGCCTAATTAACCTGACTTTATAGCACTCGTACTTAGGTTTACAACCAATCAGCACTGCAAGCTAGGCGCGAGGAATAAACTTACTGAAAAGCATTGTCGCATAAAATAGTCCTTGCCAGTCCATTGCGGAATCTGGATCGAAATAAACCCAACCAAACGATTCAAAAATCAAATCAAAAAGGGAGAGTCGCAATAAAGTAATACGCGTTTTCATTGTTGAGCAATATCTAAAAAATAACGACTGGGTCGCACGAAACTTTCTCGTTCGTCGAAAGTTTGCTTGCAAAATGTGAGTTTTTATAAGTTTTAGCTCTCAGTAGTCAGTAGCATGCAATTTTCGCAAATGCTGATTAAAGAAGTATAAGCGCCTACTATATTTGTAAGTACAATGACCCACGACAAATAAGTTTCTGTTGTCCGATCTGCTGGTTTAAGGTGTCTATGATTGGAATTGGAAGTAGGGTTCGCGATAAACTGACATCTTTATAAAGATGTATTATGTACAAAATCAGGGAATTGTTTTTGAATTTGCATTAGCAGCTATAAACTGAATATGCCGATGGACGTGTGTGGGTGTGCAAATGAATGGAGTCTCTGATTGTGTAAGGCTCCAAGAACGGGGAAATATTTGCTAAAAAGAAGTTTTTCGTAATTGCATTTTTTATTGGCAGTACGGTATTGAGTTTTACAAAAATATACAAACACAGATCGGGATATGGGTAGTCGTTTTTGGAAAAATAATTAAAAAAACCGGCCAAGTGCGAGTGTTAGTCGCGCACTGAAGGTTCCGTACTTCGCTAGAGTTGGAAATTGCGAAGAATGTTTTTAAGAGGAGAGAACACGGTCTAGTGGATGAAATGACCGAGAGCATATTTGTGCACACCAATAGCCCTTTTTTTATTATCAGCCATGATCCATATAGATCATCGAAATACATGCATTTACAACAACAGCATAAATGATCTGATTCTGATCAGATCACGCTGATAATAAAATAAGGCTAATAATGTGCGCGTGCGAATAAGTATCCATTGGCAAAGTTCCAATTTAAAATAATTAAGAGAACACGGTTTAACAAATTGATAATTGGAGAATGGAGATGGAGATGACAGAGAGAGAGCAAAAACACTAGTGTGGACCAGTATTGCCATTCTGACCGAAGAAAATTTTGAAATCCGGTCTAACCGAAATTAAAAAAAAATTCTTTAACAGGAAAAACCTTTTTTGACCCGAAAAATAATATTCTACTATGACTAGACACAAAGTTAAATTTCTATAATTTGAATGAAACTAAGCCATACTTAACAAACATGCTCACAATTTCATACAGAAAATAATTTACTGTGAATAATCCTAGAATACAGGGTCTCCACGACCAGGCGGCAGTCTCATATCTCATTTGAATGGTCCCACCAAAACTGTGACTGCGGGTGTGCATTCAAACAAGACTGAAGTGAATGATACCTGATTTTTCAATAATTTATAAATGGACATTTTTTCCAATAATATATGTACAAAATTTTTAAAGACTCAATTAGTTTTTCCTGCAAAACGTTATGATGAAAAGCATTTGAACGAATTCTTTGTTTTTTTTTTCTTATGCTCAAGATTAGATAGTGTTGCAAGATAAATAAACTATTTTTATATAATATTTGCCACTTTTTGTTTTATATTTTTATTAAAAATATATTGCTGTATCTACCTATTCTATTTTTGACCGGACTTCTGGTCATAGACATAGTCAGCCGAAAGCCATGGTAGCTATAGCGCTGTTATATAATACAATTTTTTTTCTGTGTATCGCTGAGGTCATGAGCAGTCAACACGCATCCCTAATTGCCGTATATCTGCCTGAAAATCGCTGGCTGCATTGGGAAGGCCGAAGGATTTGGAAATGTATTTTTCTGTTGAGAATACGCCTGCTGGGTAGTGCAAATATTTTTTGTGTATTGTGAGTATTTCACGATTTTGGGTCAAAAGACTGTATATCTGCTGAAAAACAAGCTCAAAGTGTTCATTGGATAATCTAGAATGTCTGAAGCCCGTCCGAAGTGAGTTTACTTCTTTCTGGTGCTATATTTGAAGAAATGCAAAACAAATCAGAGCTAATTAGTCAATCAAAAGTTATTTTTTTCGTCAAACATTTCTCGATAGCAGCCAAAAGCCACGACGTCGACGAATCCCAGAATTCAGGGAAAGTAAAGTATCTAACCTTCTGCAAGTCTTAGTAAATCCCAACCATTTAAATTGTTGGCAATTTATCGATATAGGTACCCAATTTAAATGGTTTAACATACGAGTATATGTACTGTGCTTATACTCTTGTCATTAAAGCAAATCCTTTCAACCGAATCTAGTTCTAATTACTCGCATTCGAACAAATCTCCCGGGTTGCAATTAATCTATTTACCCACACATTTCGCTCTAAAGCAAGAAGGACATAATAAATATACAGAGCCAGGCTCATTTAACTGGCTCTTTAGAATATACCAACAACGCCTCCCAAACTATCGCATTATACCAGGGCAGCACATGCTATGATTGCAAGTGTTGTTCCAGCTGGAGGTACCTCTCTCTGGCGATATTTTAATAGTGGATGTGTTTAAAACCGATTTGCGGTGGTGCCGAATAATTTTCCAGGATAGAAACACTTAAATGCAGGCGAGGTCCAAATTAAATGTTAAACACCGGTGCGGTAGTGGCAGCGGCCCCTATCTGTTCGGTGTAGATGATTCGGATGGTTTCTCCGATTCGCCCATAGAAAGCCCGGCCAGCGAAGAATTATTTGGCAGCCGCAGCAAACTCCACAAACGGTTACGGTGGAGAAAAATTGCCTTTCAAAGCCTAATTGGGTGCAATTAGAGTATGCAAAATGTAATAAACTGTTGTTTATATGTTGGTATGAATAAGCTGGTCAAAGGAAGCCCAACTTGAGTGCCACAAGTGTATACGTTGTATTAGAGAAAAGGATATGGACACTGTTTTCAAAACTAATTAGTTTTCAGTAATGAATTTTATAAATTTTCCCGAGAAGTGGTTATCAGTAGTAAAGTGTGAGGTTATAGTTTAAGTTAAAGCAGCTTATACCAAATTCTATATAGAACTTCAATTATGCATTTAAGTTTCAACGTCCGTGCTTACAACCGGATTCCCTTCGTGTGTACTCAAATTTGAGGACTTGTATGAAAAAGTTTGTTTTATGAGGACCCCATTAGGACCTACGTGAAGTTAGCTTGCGTAGGTAGACTTGCAGTTCGATAGACATTGATTTGTAGTTGTTTGTAGTGAAATTTGTTTCGTTTACCGTTAGAAAGTTAGAACAATTAGAAAAAATGTTCAGCCCACACTTTCGGCTTTTTGAAATAAAAACCAGCCAGTGGCATTCGAAATCGTTTGTAGTTGTTTTGAGTGAAATTATTTTTTTCTCAAAAATGTCTTATTTCGGAGATATTGCGTTTGTAGCTATAACTCGAACTTACAATAGAGAGAAATTATTTGAAATCACCAGTGCATAAAGCATATCCTAGCTTGAGTAACTGCATTTAATATTTTAGAATTCACTCAAGCGTTCCTTAATAAAATGAAATTAAAATCAAAGAATGCATACCTTTAGAGTTGCATCCATATGGGCTCTCCAAAAACATTTTCGCAAGGCATTCATCCGTGCCCATCGATATGAGTCACTATTTGTCAATTAGCAACTACAACCAATCAGTAAGTCCCGATTCTATCCAACAATTTTTTCTACTCCTTCGAATAAAATTAAAAACTGACAACTTTTAAACAATTTACAACAACAAAAACACAATTTCTGAAAAGCTTATATTCTTGGCTGCCTAATCAAATTTAAATCTTGTTAAGTTATCAAAATGAAGAAGAATCAGATGCAACTTAAGCAAACACTACTTCGTCAGATAAACTCATCATTTTTTCGGTTACTAAGCTCCTCAAAATAGTGAAATCAATTTTTTTCTAATGCCTTCTATTAGAAGGAAAAAAAAGTAACCTCTCATTAATAGATAATGTTTTATTGAAAATTTATGAAAATGGTTGAAATCCACCGAGCAGACCGATTTTAGGCGACGGATATTTCAAATGCTGGACAACTACAAATGACAAAATCTAGTTGGTTGTAAGAAAGCATGTATGTTCTATCTAATAAAACTAAAAATACTAAAATTGACCAATTGACCAGCAGACGATATAAAACCGCGTTGTCTCCGAGCCGGTACAAGGCTAAGTGATGAAATTTTCTATTTTCAATAGTGCTCTACCTCACCAAACTAATAAAACACAAATTGTGTCCATCAACCCAACGGTTTTTGATTTGTATGAAATTCAAGCGAAGTTCGAGCTTAATTTGTTGGTGAATTTAGCCCGCACTCTTTCTAACTGAGTAAGTTAGAACCATTTGAAAAATAAAATCGCAATCCCTTAAAACTGTGTTATCTACGAAACCGAAGCAACCAAAGTGATAAATTTGTCTATTTTCGAAAGTGTTTGACTTAACTTATCTAATAAAATTCGAATTGTACCAATCGGCACAACGGTTATGATTTATATAAAATTCAAGCAAAATTTGAACTACAAACGATGAAACTTTGCATATCTATTTTCTGCACCCTTTTCTACCTGCGGTATCAAATAGAAGGCAGCCCACGTTGCTGGACACTTTTTATTTGCAATTAAAGGGGAGCCTCAAACGGTCCAAATTTGCCCATTTTTATTTTATCTCTATTGTGAATTCGGAATTATGGGTGCAAACACAAATGTCCTTATATATCCGAAATATGACATTTCTGAGAGAAAAGAACTTAACTCCAAACAACTACAAGCGTTTTCAAATGCAACTGGCTAGTTTTTATTTCAAAAACCCAAATGTGCGGGTTGAAATTTGTTTCTAATGGTTCTAACTTTCTAAAGGTTGAACTACAAACGAAACAAATTTCACTACAAACAACTACAAACGAATGTCTATCGAACTGCAATTCTCGTTTTTCATTCTAGAAAAACCACTTAAACCAACCACCACAAGTAATAGTTTACACTCATTCTAACAGATGGCGATAGTCGGCACATCATGTTATTGAACAATTTAATTAAAAGTGTGTATAATTGGTTAAGTTATAATTACTAGTAGTCACAAATGATATGCAACTGAGTGGTATTCTCACTGACAAGAATATTAATTTGTATTGAAATTCGAAATAGCCTAAATCGTGCAATGAGGCATGTAATACTCTTTCCTGGAGTCATCGCATCTCATCCCCGGACAACTCATCCCCAACACCAAGCGGCATCTACACCTCAACTCTACAACTGGACACTTACCTTCTCACTACCCTTATCGTTCCAAATGTATAATTAAGTACTCGCACTGTCGCAATTTTCCTTTCAAAAAACTAAAAAAAGCCTGAACAAAACTTGCACGCTTAAAGAGTCTAAGCGCTACTAACGAACTCGCAACAATACTAACGTATCTACTTACTCTCCGACTACATATTAAACTGAAATGCTAGAAGTAAAAAAGTTAATTTCAAAAACCCGACTGACTGTAAAAAAGATTAAAAAGATTATACTTTCAATATAACTAATTGGGGTGCATGAACTTGGCACCCCAATGTTAAATTATTTCGAAACAATTTCGGAACATAAACAAAAAAGTTATAGAACCTTGAAAAATAAAATAAAAATTTCAAAAATATATTTTCTGTTTGCATAAGTTCTGATTAGAGTTCTGGATAGTGCTCGAGAAACGCAACAAAAAATCCTTAAACAATTTATTTCTAAAGCCAAACACAAAAAAGTTAGAACAAATAGAAAAAGTAGATTTTTAATTGTTAAAAGAAAAATTTTATATTTTAACAAATGCTCGGTGCTCGGTGAATGTAGCAACCCACAGTTAAAAAAAATAAACGAACAGAACTTTTCAAAATTCTTAGCAAGAACTCTAGAACTCTTGCTTAGCCACTCGGAACTCTAAAAATAAAAAACAAAAATTAACATTTAACACCCAACGAATTGGCAGTCGAAGGCTGCGTATATTTTTGTCAGATTGTGTAAGTAGTCTTGTCTTGTTTTAATCTTTAAAAATCTTGTTTTTTTTTAGTTAGCTTTTTTAATTATTGTTTTTTTTTTTTTTTTTTTTTTCAAAGTGACGTTTCCCATACAAACTTTCTTCCGATATATCAACCCATTAAAGCCTTGTTTTTGTAAAAAAAAAAGTAGCGTATGTCCTTCCTTGTGCCCAAAATCAGGAAATAAGAAATATCCATTCTCGAGTTATGCGTGCAATGACGGACGTCAATGCTCCCCACCAGCACCAAAAGTGTACGTATGTATTTCTAACTAAATAGTA
Organism: Cheilosia grossa; assembly: GCA_963082955.1. NCBI lineage: Eukaryota > Metazoa > Arthropoda > Insecta > Diptera > Syrphidae > Cheilosia > Cheilosia grossa. Next base: position 26,476,384 of record OY720145.1, on the reverse strand, counting down.
AATTGTATAGTCATTCATTTCGCGAAGCACATTTTTTGCTTCATTCTCCCTTTACCTACCCACATACAAATTTTATTTTGCGCAGCTCCCATTTATCTTAGCAGCAATTTTAGAAGTGTGATGCATTTAGTCCACGTCTTTATTTTTTCCGATTAATTGAAAAATAAATTAAGAAAATGTGCGCACAAATTACACACAACAAAAACCATCAGTTAAAGAGCTTCATATATGTGTAGGAATAGGAACCCACAGCTACCTATATCTACATGTTTTATCTGGAATCCTTTTTTTGCAAGACAAGTTAATTAAATCTTCTCACATTAATCACAGCACCTATGTCCGTGGCAAGAACGTTCCGATAATTAATTCGTTGGTAATTTGTATTGTTACGAACGATGGACATTGAATTGCTTGATTTTAGCTTTCCCCTTTCACGCGTTATTCTTATATTGCATCTTTTTCTCTCTCGTGGCTAATTTTGAGTGATATCGTTTTGTTGGGCTTTGTATAACACATATACATAATCTGATGTGTTTTGATTCGTTATGATTGTGAAGCATTTATTTCCCTCGGTGTCTTTTCATCCGAGAACTGTTTTCATCCGGCTATTTGTTAACTTTTGTTGAATACGAATAATTGGCCTTGATTAAACATTAAGTGTTTTTCATTCACCGTGTTCTTTTTTGTCATAAATACGAAAGAATAATTTATATTTATTTGATCCGAGCTGACACGGTTGATACACAATACACTTTATCAATAATTCAACTGATTTGGGTTAGTAGTATGCAAATGAGTTTTGAGAATTATTGTAGGGTTTGATTATTTGAAAAACATCTGTTGGCCTTTTTTTTTTTTTTTTTTTGATAGCTGATAGGTGATGAATGAAGTTTTTGTAATTTGTTGCAGCAATTGTTGGGTAATTTTGTTCAAAATGCTGTCTTAATTGCTGAATAGTTCCGCATTAATAGCACAACTACAATCAGAGCGTGTGTCGGCTTTATAGACATCAGAGAGTTGAAATGAGTTGCGAAATGGCATGCAAGCCAGAGCTAATTCGGGGACACGAAGGAACTATAGTATTCAACTTTTCGGAACCAAATTTTCGTAAGCGATCGCAATAAACATCTTTTATAGTGAGGATTTGCAAAAAAAAAAAAAAAAAACACCTGTGCTGTTCATTCATCTTATTGAGGTTTGCAGTAGAGATCTCAAAAATCTCTCTTAACCATTTGAAAGGTTTTCAATTTACTCTCAGCTGATGAGATTTTCGAATACGATCACTTAATGAGCCACTTTTTTACATCGTTGTACTTCTTGTTCGGAGGGAAACCTTCAATCTACCCAATATGTGAGGTCTAGAATCGAACACAAAGAATTCCTTCCTGTCTGCTTTGAACATCTTTCCAACTTGAACTGATTTACATTTTTTTCTTTTTTTACTAACTTTTTATCTGTCCTTAGTTGCGCATATATCTTATGCTTAAATGCTTAACTTAAAATTTTGTTTTCAATTTAAATTATATTTTCTTTTATTGTTTACTACAATTCACCTTCCTTTGCACATTGTTTTGCCATATCCTGTACTAATTATAAGTCTATCTTGATGTATAGCGTTTCATATCAATAAATATCAAATATATTTATAGTCTTTGCTTTTCGTAAAAGCAAGACTCGCCCTAAATAATGCCGACTGATTAAACTGGGTATAAAATATGGGTTTTTAAAAGTTGAAGCTCTCAGTAACAGGCAATTGTCGCAAGTTCTGGTCAGAGAGTTGTACTGTTTTAAAACTCGTACATATGTTTAAAAAAAAGAAGAAGTGGGTTACATTTGCAAAAAAAAAGTTTTTCCGTAACTGTTATTGCGTGCTTATTGGAAGTGGGCCCTTGGGATTATTACAAAAATATTCCTACGTAGATATGTGAAAATAGATCGGGAAATATAAATAATTAAAAAAAAAACAATTTTTTCGAATATTTTGAGAAACACTAAGTACGGGATTTTATTTAGAATACATACTGTTATTAGTTTTTTTTATGTATTTTCAAAATTTGGCAGACAAAAGAGTTACAAATTTTGCAACATTTAGTTTGATTATTGCTTAACTTTTTAGATGAAAACTGAATAAGAAAAATTGTTCGGGATGTAAGCATTACTTGGTTGTTTCAAGTTTTAAAATCTGCTTTTTCGGTGGTACGAATTGAAAATTAAGAACGCTACAATTTTGGAAACATAATTTTCACTCCACGTATGTATTTTGGTCGAAATCTTTGGAGCCGTTTTCACGTAAACTAAAGAAACCTTGATTTAAAAAAATATTTTTTTTCAAAAATCCATTGTATATAGAGAAAAACAAAGTTTGCTATTAAGTTAGAAACTGCACGCTACCTTAGAAATGAATTTTTATTAGAATAGTATGGATCGTTTTCGAAAAACATAGTTTGTCCAAATTTTAAAAGTAGGTACCATTATTCGATTTCTTTGCGAAAAACAGAGTATGCAGTCATGTTAATCTCACCCACTTAATCTCAAATATCAATTTTGGTAGACATAGTTAGAGTCGTTTTCGAACAGATCAAACTGGTATGAAAATTTTATGTAAGAAGTAGGTACCATGACTAATATTGAGGTAACCGTGAAAAAAAAGAAATGCAACGAATTGTAGGTCCATAAACTCCAAATCCGAAGCTTGAATGAAACTACGGCAGCCATTTATGCTGTAGGCCTCGGGAGCATAAGGACAGACAAGCGGACAGAATTCCGCGACCCACTCTCTTGATTGATTAACATCTCGAGTTTGAAATTTTGTACGAATACCAATCTTTCTCGTTCTACGTAATCGAGAAAGTTAAAAAAAAGAGCTGAATACGAAAATGATAGCAAACAGCGAAAGCAAGGGTGCAAACAATTTGGAAATTATTTTTTAAAAAGAACAAAATTTATATTATTGCGAATGCAGACAATATCTGAAGCGCAGGTTTCTGGTGATTTCCTGTAGTTAAAAGTCCGCAACTAAGTTCAAAATCCCCAAAATGCAGACAAATCTGCACTTTTGGCAACACTGGTTGCAAACTCAGAGCGTCGGGCCCTTCGCGATATAGCACTTTTGTTAGCTTCAATTTTATTCCTCCTGGGAAAGTTAAGGCTTTTATAGCTGCCGACTGTCGATAAGGAAGGCAACATTTTCTGGGTGTACTGACACTGCTATGACGCCGGACTCTAGCCCCGGACCCCGGTACATCATTTTTGATCCATTCTTTTATACGGAAATGGGTAGTCACTCGAGGATATTCTTGTAAATTCTGGGTACGGCGTTATATAATTTTTGATAGGTGTACTACCAAAGTATACATAATCATTGGAGTCACTCTTCATATCATTTGCAGTGTGTTGTTGATTAGCTGGTTGGCACAAATATGTCTAACGGAGATAGGTAGAGAAAAACCTCCAGTCCGGCAGTCCTAAAGAAAAGTCCTTAATATACTGGGCTTCAGGTTTTGTCCAAAAACCTTACCTTTCTATTGTGAGTACAAAATACAAAAGCAACCAAAAACCACACGGAAAATGAATATTCTGTATATGTCTTGTTATCATTTACGCCTTAATATATTTTTTTATTTTTTTTTTTTCATCTTTAAACTCGAAAGCCAGCAAAATTGAATAACTACATAAGTATCGAGTATTGAGGGGTTGGAACACTATAAGAAGTATAGAGAAGGAAAGAGCCGAAGCCCTAATTATCTTTGCACCAGCGCAAGCCTCTTAGGTATAATTTGCCTGATTGATTTACATAACGATCGAAAATGATCAAGACATTAATTTAAAAAAGAAAACAAAAAAAAAAAAAACATGTTGCGTACCTTTAGTCAGTCGGCATATATACACATGTACAAGTACACGGTATATATGGGATCATGGCGTTGCAGACAAAATGGGTAGCGAATTCCTTGCCACTGCGACTGCATGAACCTGTTCAGCGCAGTCTCGGTTCGTCCCCATCATCATCATCATCATCGATATGGGGATCGGTTTAGTTATCGTTTTTGGTCCTCGATCTTCTCATATTATTTTTTTCTTTCTGGCCGTCCTCGGCCGTGATGAATTGAGCCATTACATTCTCCTTATAATATTGGCTTTGTTCGTCTCCAAACACAATGCACGTGGACGGATGGATTGCCCCGATGATCATCGTTTGCGCCGCCGACATAATTAATGTTAGTTTTAACGCTGGTCCCGAAAATGTTATTTTCATTGATTATATGTTGGCGGCAATATCTGCGGAAGATCGTGACCCTCCGCTGGGTAATTCTATACGCAAGGCACATTGTTTCCATTAATGAAATGGCAGACAGATTATCACCTGGATATGCGTCGCGCCAGACGATCGACAACTGGCCAATTGATTTGATTCGTTCAGGCGATCAGTGATCAGTCGTTTGGTTTTCACTGACGATGAAAGTCGTTTATAAGACAAGTTTTCAATTTCATTTCGACGGTACGTATAAACGTTTTAGTAAGAAAAGTGTTAACATTAATAGTACCCAATTAAGGTGTCAAATTTGTAAGGTATTATACAATTGGGGCTATAATCAGCCGCAGTGCCAGAACCCCTTGAAGGCTCTCCCGCTTCAAAATCGATTGCTTACATTTCAAATAGTATCTGATACTCAGTTTTCAAATAAATAGTTAAGCAATAGTATTTTTCAAACTATATATTGCAATATTTGTTAATGTTTTGTTTGCCAAATTTTATAAAAACCGCTCTAACGATTTTGATCAAAATACATTTTAAAGATTTAATGGTAATTCTTAATCAAATTCCATAATTTGTTTTTCTTAAATCAATCGAATAAATCCATTTTTTAATTATTTCTCAAAAATTATTACCTAGCCTAATCCTGATCTGTCTTGAATATTTTTGTAGAACCGTAGGTACTGCCAATAAAAATGCAATAACAACTTATTTTTAGCTACAATTTCCCACTTCGTCTTTTTTTCAACCATATTCAATGTTCATTGTTCACCTTAAAAGAATTCCAGCCACATTCAGTAGAATAAAAGTTAGAAGCAATGCACGGGTGCCTGCCTGGTGGACTTTGAGAAGGCCTTCGATACCGTATGGCTGGAGGGGCTCTTCTAGAGGGGTTTCCCATAAAAGAGGTGTAATTGTGAATGACCCGCTATTTCGGTAGCTGTCACTTTTGAAGCTTTTATTCTTTGACAATTGACAAGTAGAAACTACGCCATTACTAAAAATGGAACGATACACGCTTCAACAACGAATTGAAATTATTAAAATTCACTACAAAAATGGTGAAAATCTTGCAGTCACAGTTCGCAAAACTAAAGCATTTTTTGGCCGTCGTGAAGCACCTTGTCGGACCGCAATACAGAAATTGGTGGAAAAATTCGAGCTGTTGGGACATGTTAGTGATGTGAAGAATAAAACGCTAACAGCCCAGCGTCGATTCAAGACCTCAAAGATAAAATTCGTGAGGCTATCGACAACATAGGGCAGCCACTTTGCGATTTGGTTATGGAAAATTTCATGAAAAGGATATGGTCCTGTATGCGTGCTCTTGGTGGCCATTTGCGTGATGTTGTTTTTCATTATTAACGGCATACCTTCCTCTTTATTATGAAATGAACATCCGATCATTTATCTCAAAAAATGGCCTTTGCTATATATGATTTTCGTTGTCAAAACTGGCAACGTGACTTCGAGCAGGGTTTTCGAAATTAAAAAACGGCCTACAACAGGGAGCAGTGAATTCTCCGGTCTTGTTTAACGATTTAGTGGCGTACAGGTCAGGACCAAAAATCGAGGTCATTAACATCCTTCTGCAGCGTGAATTCGAGCAAATTAAGAGGTATTTTATTCCGCCTGAGTCATTTCTTCATGTAGACATGAAAGGGTTAGGGATAAGCGGCTCATCCACAACGCGTACGCCGCCAATTCTCAGGAGCTCCTCCGTTTTGGTACAGCAATTGCGGAACGGGACATGTCGATACGGTCAAGCAGTTCGCCGAATTTTGTTGGCTTGATGAACACGTGAGGGTGGATACGCTCTCCCGGGCCGGTGCGCTACTTACGTAGCATCCTCCTTATTTTTAAGATAGATATTAAGCTAAGTTTAGAGTAGGGGGTCTTTGGGAGGGACCGGGCTAGCCAACATGAACAGTGCTTCCGAGACTCGACCGACGCTTATAGTATCGCTCAGCGGCACGGGTGAACCCTTGTTGGCGGCTGTCAGGCGCCCATGGACGCGATCAAGATGGTGACCAATCGATGAGATTGCTCATCACCCTGATTATAGGTAATTTAGGCTAAGTAGCTCAAGTAGTTTTAAGTAGTTTTAAATAAAATAACAAAAATAAAGAATTCATGTTTTTCAAAGTTTCTTGAAGAATAAAAAACCAACAAAATTAAATATAGATAGATCTAAGGCCGAAAGGCAATAATTTTAAGGATATTGTTAAGTTTAGAGCGCTCGCTAAGAGCCAGTAAGCTAGAATAAGATAAATGTTAGTTTTAAATTAGATTTAATGGTTTTTGTCTAGTATATAAGTTTAATTAAGGATACAAATAAAACGAATTTAAAATGAATAATTCTAACCACATGTGCGCGGAAAGTTAATTGTTTCGATAAAGCTGCTGGTCGAAGCGCTATTGAGAAACCTCATTGTTGTTTCAGCCGGTGCTCCTCGGTATTTTTCCTATGCTTCCTTGTAAGTAGGTCAATTGCAACCAGGCCGCAAACTGTGTATATGATAAGATGCCTTCGAAAGACGCTGGTTACTCTAAGACCACTGATACGGTAGGTCACCTCAGTTGTCTTTCTATATGCTTTGATCTTTATTGCTCCGGCTTCCGGCCTTTATCGTTGACGCGTAGAGAATTATCCACGCTTGAACTTTTGTATTTTGAGTTGTATAGTGCAAAGTTCATAATAATGTCCTTGGCTAGCTTTTGTCTGTTACCCCTTAAAGACAGTTTAGGTTTATCAACCGTCTGAAAAAGCAGATAATTTCGATGTAGGCGCATATTTCTGAAAATCACGCTTAAAAATTGGCTCTAACAGGTGCGATTTTTGCTCGATAAAAAAAATGGGTTAAAATTAACCAAGTCTCTGTTGAAAAACACCAAGTATTCGTTGTTAAATACTACCGATATAAATAGGTAAATGCTTACTGTTAAAAAAACACACTTTATCAGTTGTTAAGAACCAAGTTTCTCGATAAATATCAAGCAGATGGTTATTTTCAGCAGAGTTAGTTTGTTATTTACAAGAGAGAAAAATTGATAAAAGGTTATTTTCAACCGAGTTTCGTTAAGCAAGTTAACTCGGTTATTTTTAATCCACTAACTCTGTAGGAGCTATATTAACAGTATCACTTGGTAGTTTTTAACCGAAAGTTGGTTGATTTTAAATAAGTGATTTTTCTGCTTGATGTTGAACAGCTCACTATGGGTTAGTTATATAATGAAATTGAGAAATAATTACTCACTGACTCTGCAATTCTATTTGTCTAAACTACTACTTCTATTCACCGATTGAATATCATAATAGACGTCAAATTAAATTTTATATTTTTATTATAACCTCAAAATGCCGAACTGAGCACATTTTTCGAATAATAAAACGATGCTACACAAACATACTCTCAGAATAGACATTATATATGTACATAACTCCCCGCTCATTGTCCACATTATCCGGTTTCACTTGCCACTAACCACCATCGGCGCCATCCCTTACGTATATTCAACTTAAGGAGACGAAATTAAATACAAATTCACCAAATTGTTTTGGATACCAACGGAGCAGGGCAGGAGCCGTCTGTTTGTGTGTTGGAATTGGATTAACCACCATTATCACATGAACTCATGTACACACACTTGAAGCCACAGAAAATCAACAAACCACCAAAATCTCGTTTTCCACAGCAATCTGTTTCAATATAATATGAGGGGGTGGACGACTTATCTCGTTCATCCTCTTCTACCTATGTGTTGTGATTTCTCCAAATACGTTGGTTTTAGTTTGTATCCCCTGGGTGCCATAACTTCAGACGAGCTCATCTTTTACTTAAGTTTTACATATTTTGTTCACCACTGAACGAAATACGGAAAGGGAGATGGATGCCAAGGTCCATGGTGTGTTCTAGAATTGGCCCACAGTCACTTGTCATTGCCTCAAACAAAATATCCAATAATCCCGATACAGTGGCGAAATGCAAAAAAAAAAACATCCATGCTCATAGCCCACACACATCACATAGTACGATAGTACGAGTATAAAGGTCGATTCTGTTATATAGTTGACTGAAGCTACAGCACCAGCATCTGGTAGGAAACTACCCCGTCTGTATACAAAGACAATGGCTATACCAATGACACAACATGCGCAAACCGGTGGTGGGCCGAGCAGAGGGGGTTGGTGCAGATATAAATGTCATTTTGGGGAATTACGAAAATATCAAGAGGGAAAAATTCATTTCAATCTTTGGCATTTGGGCCGTTGCCATGCCGGATGAAGAAGACAGTTTGGGGAGAAGTTGTTGCTGTAGATACTTTATCCTCATCATCTAAACTCATTTAATATACCATACTATGTGCAATGCTGAGCGAAGAACGGAGTGGAATGGGAATAGAGAATTTCATGGTTTAGCTAACATGCTTTCCAGAGGGAGAACCACCGACCGGATCATACAACTTGTTAGGGAGACAAATTTAACCGAGGGCTTTCAATTTCTGGGCCGCCCCAGACTATGTTCACCATTGTCGTTTTTATTCCTTTCGCTTTTGGAGGAGAGATGAAAGACGTTGCTGATGCCGCCTTCATTTAGATGGGTAATAACTGGGAATGTTGGATTTAACCCCCCTATAAAAGGACACAAAAAAATAAAAAATAAAGCAAAAAAATAGACCAAAGTGTGCGGAGGGTGACACAATGAATTGGTATCCATTGTTGGCCGCAAAATAGGCGTTTGTTGGAGAAACTTGAATTGAATTAATTTCTAAAGTTTCCCCGATGGGGACGTTTACTTTTTTTTTCTTGTTTTCGGTTGAGCTAATAAGATTGGACAGACCTGATAGGACAATGTGGCTGACAATGTTGGGATTATTAAATAAACGGTGTAGTAACTTTGCGAACAAAGAGAGTTGAGTTAATATAGGTACCCTAAATATTTTTAAAGAAAAGATATATATCAGTGCGAGATGAGTCGGTAGGTATGATTCTACCGGCAAGTAAATATATGAACTTGAAAGGTTAATGGTCAATCAGAGTTGAGGTCTTTATTCTGAAATACTGCGACTGCAGGTAGTCGCCTGTTTTCTTTAATACGTGCGCCGATCCATATCATTTAAGCATGCGTAGCCCATGATATGATGCTAAACGATACCAAACACCTAGCCACTGCAAGACTATACATTTTGTGTATGGATTTGCAATAATTCGAAGCCTATTAATGCCAAGAAGTTTAAATTTTGAATTTAAACAACCATTTAAACAATCTCGGGAAAATAACTAACCAATTTAATGACTTATAACTTAACATTTAATCTAGGGTGAAGTCGGGAGATGTGGCACCCATTTTTTGTTTTCGTTACAACTCAAAAAATAAAGCATATTTTAATTTAAAACATAAACATTTTTGTTCATAGTTCTTTTATAATTTAAACTTAATCCAATCCTTATCGTAAACTGAAAACTACATATAAACTGAAATATTGTTGCAATTGTGAATAATCGTAAAATTCATTTCAGTGTAAAAGCTCTTAGTGCAATCTAAATTTCCCTTTCTACATACGTGAAAAATGTAAATGAAATTTGAAAATGGTTCGGTCTCGGTCTCTTTTTTTATTGGACCACAGCCGAATAAAGATCTTGAAATCAGTCTCTGTTAACTATTTAATTTCGTTGAAGTCCCAAAAACCATTGTGGACAATACTAACTCTTTATTTGGTTTAAAAACAAAAAATTGGAACATAAACATAATTCATAGGTCGAAACATACTAAAATTTTTAAAAACAATAAAAGTTCAATACCAAACTGGAGGGACTGGATTTTCTTGGAGTTTTTCTTCCCAAACCTGTTACAAGTATTTAAAAAAGATGCACTTTAAAGACGTGCGATTAAAATTGGTAGACATTGAATCCATTCAGATGATTTTAGATTTCAGAAAATTTTGCCTTATTATAAGACTAATAGGGGGAGAAATGGCAGCGGTGCCCTCATATACCAAACTTTAGAGGTGCCTCAATGTCTTTGTAAAGTTTTTTTTTTTTAACGAAAAACATTACCAAACGCGTATACGGCAGTAATAACTGTAAGTGGAAACAACCACACACGATACGCGTTTAATTTGTTGATAACAACTAACACCGGGCCCTGAATACTTTTCAAACTACATTTCTTTCACTCATACAAACAAATCTTTTAGTTCGAATTTACTCACTTTTTGTTCGTTTGTAAATAGCGATTTTCACCTGCAAATCAGGTCGCGACTTCATCCTTCAGGAACTTACGTAAAACTAAATGATATTTTGATGGCTTTGTTTTAAAATAAAATCATAAAGTACGAAACAAATAAATATTGAAAATATTGAGAGGGAGCCATATCTCCCCTGGTGCCAAATCACCCGACCTTACCCTATACATATAGTAAATTTTGTAGGTTGTTTTATTGATTCTACCGGTATTCAACCATTAAAATCCGTATAGATAGTTATTTTTAATGTTAAAAATAAGTCTTAGTTTTAAATATGTTTTTCTTAGGTTGAAATAACAATTTTTACAGACTAGGTTGGTTTTTATAGAGCTGTGCGATAATCACAAAAGACTAGACACCATAGCGGGTCTATCACTATCTCAAGGCAATCATCAAGGTTAAGCCTAAACCAATTCACCCATCCACTCAAATCCCTACAGAACTTGAGTATTAAGTTTGGACTTAACTTTGTTTGAGAACTGACCTCCATCAAATCGTTGAAGAAGTACGTTCCGAGGTGGTTGTTACTTCTACGCCGAGCAATGCTTGACATTCATTACGACGCCGACGTCACAGTGCCTGATATAGATTTAGATTTAGATTTGTTTATTTACTTGGAAGTTTACACTTTAAGACAAAATAGTCTTATAAATTAGTGAAGACTACAAATTTAAAAGAAGCTACAAAATAAAGAAATTTCGGAAGGAATAAATAGAACTAACAAAAAAATCAAGAAGAAAGAAACCGAATTTAACAACAAAAAACATAAATTCGATCAAATCGCTTTAGGTATTGAAAACACAACTGCATAGGTACCGTAACATGGGGCTACTTTGCCCCAGCAGGGGTTACTTTGCGCCACTGACGAAAAGAGTTGGTTTGTTGATTCACGCTCAGACATGTTACATTCTATAAACCGAACCTACCGTAATGTTTACACATACACATATACATCTCCCACATGCTGCAACGCACCGTCTGTCGGCAGTTGGTAAGCAGCAATTGGCCTGTGTAATTCAAGTGGCAAATTTGTTGATTTTTATAAGTGGAAAATTTGGTGTGTGCAAATAGTTGTGTGAGCTTTAAAAAAGTAAGTACTGATTTTCTATTTACAATATTATTTTGTTAATACTTTACGAGTGGCGTTTGTTTGTTTAATAAATAAATAATAATTATTGCATTTTTTTTTGTGTGACCATGCATTTTTTTTTGATTTTGGGGTTACTTTGCTCCTGGGGCAAAGTAACCCCGAAACATTAAAAATTGTTGGTTACTGCACTTTTAAGTTTATATTTATTGAAAACTTGCTGCTTTATTTATCTAGAAATGCCAAGGAACTATACAAGGAAGTTAGGAACAAGAAGGTATGCCGACTACACGGACGAAAAAACGGTCACCATCAACTCTATGTGCAGATCGCTTAAGCTCTGGAAATGGCCCTCTCAAAGAGATGAGCTCGTATACCCTTGGAGCGATATTGTAGGGTCTATAAAACCACCAACACAGGTTTCAAAAAGGGGCACTTTTTCCGTCGAGGAGCTTAATTCAATATTTTCATAAAATCTGTTATTTTTATAATTACTCTTTTGAATTCTTTTTATTTTTGAAATCTCTTATGTTTTTATTGTTTTTAAAAGTGAATTAGGTATTTTCTGTTTTGTTAAAAATTGTTATTTATGTTTATTTGTTTTTATTCTATAATTTATAAGCATTTAATTGAATTAAAAAGAGGCTGTTTTGTTTTTTGTAAAAAAAAAATTAAGTTTTTATTTTTTTTTTATTTATTTTTTTCAGATACGACCCTTTAAATAAGTAGTATTGAAATACAATACTAACTTGGCTCCAGCTCTTTAGATAAAGGTAATATAGTTAAAAGTTACAGATGGAGCAAAGTAACCCCGTCGGTTGGACAACTTTGCCCCATTTTTCAACCACAAAAAAAAAGTATTTTGTTTATTATTTAAACAGTTTTCACAGCATAAATGCATTATTTCATATCTTATTAATGAAACGGCGTGGAAAAAAAATAGATCAAAATTATTTGTCTACCATTTTTAAGAGGTTTCTAAAAAATAGTGCAAAAAACGGAGCAAAGTAACCCCATGTTACGGTAAGCTAAGCCTACAAGCTTATGTATGACTACCGTAGTTCTATAGTTTTCTGAGTGTGTGATGTTGAAAAAATTGCATGACAGCGTGTCACTTGACTAAAAAAATCCGTCTTTAACATCAAATTTCTGTTTTCGACATTTATGCAGCAGCGAGCGTTCTCCTTAGTCATTCTGCACAATCTGAGTGTCAGAACTAGACAGGTTTGTATGTAGCTTGTGACTAGAAATGCTGTTACATTCCCACTATTGAATACCATGGACCTGAAACCGCACTAGTGGTTTTGTTGATGGCCATTTTACCCATTTACACAATACAGGAGACTGCTTCTTTTATACAATGTTAAAGAGAGAGTTGGTGCGATTTAGAGGCTCTCCTTTCTTGGGGATGTACATTTTCCTTCGACCAAATCATGGTGACGAATCGGTGCATGCAATATGAACCACCTTCTTTAGGTATTGTGTGCCTCGTTCAAAGGGAACGTCTGGGAAATCCTATCGTATTATTGATCTCGGAATTTAATTTTTTAAGTACAAAAGCAGTGCCCCAAAAAGCAAGACTTGTGCTATTCAGACGAACGCATTTTTGCATTTTTCGAATTACATAATTGCTGTTCGTGACGTAATGTTGTGTCCCATCATAATTCTTCGTCAAATGCAGCCATAACTTAAAGTTAAGCCTCTTAAATGAACTAGGTACCAACATACCTACCAAGATTTACATACCTACCTACTTAAATTAAATATCATTTTTGTTAGCATTTCCCTTCATCGTTGACTTTCTACCTGCAGAAATAATAATCAACGCAGGTAACTAATGATAATGATACTTAATAAGCTCAGTCGGTGCTTAGTAGTCGTTATTTTTGCCCAAAACTAACAGCATCATATTAGTCGAAAGGAAAATCAATTTCCCTCGTTGAAACACTGCCGGATGCTAGACGTCTCTTTATTAACTGACCAATTTAAGTTGGCCGAACACAGCCGCAGATGGAATCAAATAATTACCACCCGAGGAACGTTGTTACAAGGGAAACAGGAAAAAAAAAGAACACGAAAATGAGGTAGGTAGGTAGGTACCTAGTTACCAAAAAGAAAACTATCCCATACTTATTAACCAATAAAGCTGACCAACACATTACTAAGCCCACAACCCATGACGCGCTGTTCTACTGTTTTTATATGAACACAGAATCACTTGGCTACAAGTCGACTCCTCCCAGCCCCGCGGTAAACTCGTTTTAAGTGAAATTACTTAATTTTCTCAGGCAATTTATGTGTGATGATAATCGAAGAACAGCGAAGAAAGATGGACAGCGCTCAGCGGCCAGTCAACCGCATGACGGTCACCGCTTTTCCGTCATCGTAAAGCAACATCCATTATAGGTTGTATACAGTACACCAATAGGAGCAACAACAAGAACAATTCCAATGGATGGTAGTGGTTCCTTGATACTGGTACATTTTGATCTTTCCCCAGCACTCCCCCGCGATAGAAGTAAAATTCCGCAATCGAGAGTGAACTAAACAGCCAACTTGCATTGGTAGTTGGAACACAACTATTATACACAGGCACCTACAACTACAAAACAAAACAATACAGTTTGGACAAATTACTTAGAGAGAAACATCGCTTATAACACGTAATACTGTAACTGCCAGCGAAAAGCGATTACATCGGGGGCCGACTCTTGCCAACAATGGCGCTTATGGCATATACCTATATAGGCTGGGCTGTTACCTTATTATGGTGTGCACTGTGCAGTCTAACTAACACATACAATTTAATTTTCGTTTTTATGTTTATTATTATTTGTGATTCTGACACGATAAGACGCGGCTATACACCGAGGCAAACCGAGTCCGAATGTAAGAAACGAATAATGTTTCTTGCACCTTTTTCCGAAAAGGTAATTAATTACAGTCAACACAATATAAGGAGAGGCTTACCGGACGGGTACAACACACAGTGAATTTTGAGTAAAAATGGAAAGGCTGATTGCGGTTTCGCTAACTGACGGAGCAATGCCTAATAAAGTCATCATTATTGAAGTTGCCGATAAGCCACAACGCACATTTCCATTCCCATTCAAGTTCTGGGATAGTATTCAATAAAGGTACCGAATTTGAGCTATTTTCGCTGAACGTATTAATAAAGCGAGTTGATCAAAAATAGGTATTTCAAACGTATAATTTTTAAGGAAACCATTTTACATTTTAATTAGTTACGAGTACGTTTTACAATAAATTAAAACATAATTATAGTTGCCGGAGAGTGGCGGTAGATCTGGTGTATTATTTGTGTGAATAAGTAGGCACCCTGAAGACCAGCAATTCGAAAAGATTGATAGCATTGGATGCAATAGGTATAGGTACCTTCCCTAGTGATGCACACGTGTATTGGACAGTAGCTTCTCTATTGGGTATTCTCCTTTGTTTATGAAAAAAAGGGATACACTCTCCACAGTAGCAGAATGTACAGTAGGAAAGTAGACTTTCACAAAGATCCTAAGACAGAAATAGAGTAAGTGCGGCAAATATGGCCCACCCTTAAATAAAACCATAAATTTAAGTCTCTTTAATTTATTTTTTTCTTAAACAGTCTCACAAATTGTTTTTATTTGAGGAGGAACTTTGTTGACTGCCGATATGGCTTCCCTTATGTCCTCATGCCACCAAGTGGTTGTAGACTTTGTTTATACATTTTAGCGTTCAAACTAAAGAATAAAAAAAAAATCAATCGAGAAAACGTGTCAAATATGGCCTACTGGTCATATTACCAACATATGGGGTTAGCCATTTAAACACTCTGTATTTTTTTCACGCTTTTTTTCACATAACTTTTTTTTTAAATTTTAATATCAAAAAAAAATAAGAAAATATTTAACACTATTTAATATTAGAAAAAAACATGTCAATTTAAGAAAACTTACCAAAAAATTACAACGAAAGTAAAGAGAACAAAATGATCCGTATATCTTCCACACCCGTCGCGCCACACTCACCACAAAAATTTAAGGCTATACCGGTTTGAATTATTTTATTGGGAAATACAGTGCTAGGCCATATTACCCACGTGGGCCACATTTGCCGCACAAGAAGTGGAAGATCAGTTTTTTTTTGTTTAATCTAAAAATAAACATAGGAGTTTCCTTGACACTAAGAAAAATGTGTTCGAATACTGGCCCCCAAAGATTTTGCTATGTTTCTTCAAAGAAGAGAGTACAAATTATTTAATTTTTTGTAATATTTAAAGCCTGTGCGAGAAAAACTTATTTTGACGCAGTCGAAGTTGGAAACTCGTAAAAATTAAGTCTCCTACGTTCGAACAGTAAAAATAAAACAAAATTATTAACTTTTAGGATCAAATTTCTTCTTAAATAAACTATAATAGACATTATAATAACGAAAAAACGTTCAAAGATGCGTATTTACCTAAATCTTTACCCAAAACACGCAGCTTCTCACGACACCCCCAACAGTGTCTTTTTTCTACAGAAACGGATGCACTCTTGGAAAATCTCAAAAGAAACTAACGTTGACATTGATTGTACTAGTTGACAGTGGATTAGTTGACTAGTGTCGCAGGGGTAAAGAGCAATAACACATTTAGAATTTTCAAATCTGAGATATAGCACAGTTTGAACGGTTTTTATCAACAAGTGTTCGACTACTGCGAGTGTTTGAACTAAGGCGACTCTACCCTACCCAGTGTTTCCGCATCACTAGCTATTTATGACCAATTAGCTACTCTTACTTTTCAATTGTTCCTTTCATTTTATTGCAATTTGGGACTCATCGAAATTTGGGAAACTTCGTTTTTAAATTGAAAAATGTTGGCGCTCCTTAGAAATTATTTAAAAAGTCATCCGTCTCACAGCATCTCGCAACATACCTATGCATGAATATAAAAACATTTTGTCTGTCTAAATATATGTATCCTACTCTTACTGGAATATTTTTTGTAGATTGAAAAGCATTGGAAAATGGAAGATGCAGTTTTTAATTTAAAACCAAATCTATATACAGCATGTGCAGCATCACACATTCCTAATACTGAGGATTGAAGGGATAACCTTAAAAAATAGCCGTGGGACTGGAAGGGACATTATTACCTAATACGCAAAATACGTGATACGTATTTTGGTTGGCCATCTAGGTTAGGTAGGTACGTGTAAGGAAAAAGTACGAAAGTTCAGTATGCTGATATTTTTATGGCGATGGCTTACGAAATTTATCTTTCCTATAAAACAAAATGGCTTCCGGAAATGATGAACCGATAATTATTTATTCATATCGTATAACAGATCGAATTGTTGGTTTAATTTACTGACACTAACTACCATTCACATTTGACATGTTTTAAATCGCAAATTGAAACGTTTTCAAGTGATGGCAGAAATCGTTGTCGCCGCAACTTGTGTTTATTAACGTGTTACGTATCTAAAAATCTTGCTAAACGCCGATTTAAATAAGCTATTTTGTATGTACATTTACGTGTTGATTATCATGGTGAAATGTAGATACATACATATTTTGATAAAAAAAATCTTGGTTGAATGTTTCTTGTAACTTTTTCTTTTTTCCCACGGAAATTCCCAAAAAAAAGCAAGAAATCCCACGATATAAAAGCACTGGTATGGTGACAGCCGATGACAGTTTCTCTCACGCTCTCAATATTTCGACCAATGAAAAGGCTTCTTATCACCATGTGCCAACTGTCAAAGTGTCAACGGATGCGACGGACAGAAAAGTGGAAAGTTAAGCCTACTTTATCCATCGCATCCACCACGTGCGCTGCTTCCATAAGCTACTGTGAATTCTATCAACCTGTCAGCCGCAAACGTCGCCGCAACGGACCCGACGGATTCTATGGGTTGGGTTCTTTTCTTCTTTACGCCTTTATTGCCCCGTCTCGTGAAAAAATGCGCATGCGTGATGGTGTAGATGCAGTTATAATTAAAATGACTGTGCTGTGCATGTGTGCATAGTTGAATTTTTATTTTTATTTCTCATTTGAATTGAGTTATTTTTGGCACCAAGAATTTTTTAATTTGGCTTTTAAAAACGCTGACAACACTGTATGTTGAGTGTACTAGCGCAAGCGTCATCACTCTATCGGAAGATAGAGTGTTGACATTGGCCGCAAATGGCGGCCAATGTCAACTCTAGTTTGACATTTGTGAACAAACAGATACAACAATACAGGTCAACAAGACATCAAATAACTTCCACAAAGACCGCGGAATGATTGTTCTGATTTTATTGGCGGCGTTTTAACTTCCTTTCGTCACCAAATGGACAATCCAAGCACTAAGACGCTTAGCCGCTCGCTTAGAAGAGCTTGGGACAATACTAGATGCTGCCGGGACTGGCATACCCCTGAAAATATCGCAGCTGTGGCCGAAGATGTCGCAAAGGACTACAGGGTACCGACATATCATATCTACTATTGTGCATCAATCGGCGGCCTTTACGGAGGATTTTGGTGAAAGACTTAAAGATGATCCCTTGCAAAAGGGCAGATTGTTAGCTATTATCCATCCTGAGGTCTGCATGTTCGGGTGGCCTAGTCTCTCGTTTGGCCGGTTCACGCTGGCCAGGAAAATGGACTGATTTAACCGATCCTGACTTTTGTGGGTTTTTTGAAGCCATAAGACTATGTCGACAAGGCTCAGACTATTGAAGACCTTAAGGAGAATGTCGCCGGAAGTTCTGGCAAGGTTGATTTAAAATGCCATAAATCAATTCTGGACTTGATGGAAAAAATTTAAGACATTAAATAAACATAAAGGAAAATCGAATTTTTTCTTTATTCATAAAAAAATACAGCCAAAGAACATCGGGTGACAACTTTTGCGCGGCCTAGTACCTACACTTATCGGCAAAAGTTGCTTTTCAAGGCCAATAATAATTATTAACCACTACGGTGTAACTGTCTACAGTTTTCACTCAGTGGTTGCATATGATGTGACCTATAATTGTGTATGTAAATGAGACAATTTGAGACCCATCGCTGCGGACTCCGGCCTATTTGTGGTTAAAGTACGATTTTTTTACTGGCAAAATTATTTTGACAAGCTCATTTTGCAAGGTTTGTTTGACGAAACAAACTGTTATCTTTGGAATTTAAGCTAAATATGATCGATTTATTGTATACAGGTCCATTAACAGTAAAATATGGGAAAAATTACAGAGTTACTTATAGAAGATCGAGTAGCTTTTGGAGCAAAATACGATTCCGGTCTTTTTGTTAAAAATGGGGGAGAGATAAAATTTTTCAAAGCAAACTGTAAATATCCAAATCAACTATCCTGAAAGAACGATCTCTGTGCAAAATGTACCTACCTCGAGTTAAAAACTTAAAAGTAATATACCAAAGAAGGTAGAAAGACGAAAGATATATTTTGGGGAAGTTTGTAAAAAATCCAAGTTTAACTAATTTTTCAGAGGCGCCTGCTGAGATTTAATATTATTGAAGATGTATGATGTTGCATTAAAGGAAAAATAACTGTTTTTATGACACAGCGAGGAGATCGTTTTTGTAGTAGCAAAGCTTTGGCATGACGTTCCTGCAGAGCAGCTGCAAAAACTCGTCGAAACGGTAACAAAACAATTGCAGATTGTTATTGAAGCTAAGGCGGATATATCTTTTTCCGTAACTTTTTTAAATTTTAACATATATTTTTTTTAAGTACATTTTATTTGTCAAAATAATCATGCCAAAGTAAAAAGCTAATTTTATTCGTTTTAATGAATTTAAATTAATTTATTTAAAAATAAAAATTGCCCATGTTCACCTTTTAATAAGTATTCAAACTGCGTATTGTTTTTTTTTTTCTAGAGCTCATAAAATTCAACTCTTAGTTTTGCCGATGAGTTTATATAATGAGTAGATATATCTGGTTGAGGTCTAAATACAAGTTTCTTCTTAAAAAATAGAATAAAGTGAATAAAAATTATTCTTTCGGTATTTCACGATCTGTTTGATTTGCAACCGCGAACTGAATGAAGTTAATTAAAAATTATTGTGATCATAACCCTTTGGTATTTTTTTTTTATAGTTCCGTACACATCGAAGCAATTATGTTGGATACTTTATAAAAAAAAATGCTTTTGCGAATATTATTCCAACAAATAGAACGAGTTGTGAGCTCTTAAACGCTAGGTAAATATATACAAAGTAGGTATTGCCCGAATATCGGATTTATTAACTAGATACCATTGAAGGTTTAAATTTATCTTGCATTTTAATATTGAGGCTTGATAAGAGCATAAATCCATGCAGCGCACTTTTGTAGAACATACCTCACCGAACACCAAACGATACCATAAATTAAATTATTATTAATAGGTATACTCATCTACGTCTGTCATTCTGTCAACTATAATTATGTAAGTAATGTACCAATGGGAAGTTAGGTATATAAACCTGCTAAAATTAATCCAGTTGCAGATAACCATAAATATATGCGTATTCATTTTTACCCTACCTCTCAATCACGCCATCTAGGCTTGCAGTCAAACTTATCTGACAGCATATAGCCTGTCAGCTCCAGACCACATTCCAGTTCACAACTCCTACCTCACAGCCACTTCTCTACCAAAAAGCAGCGCTTATTAAATTTTAATAAACAATAATTTGTCTACGCAATAAATTTTAATAAAACCTACCGAATTTCAATTTACCAATAAAGTTGAAATCGCAATTTTAATCAATTCGCAAATTAAAATTTCACATTAGGTGCTCCCGCCTAGTGCGGCGAGGCGCGATAGTGATTGTGTGAGTGTTTTTCATGGCGATGCATCCGCAGTTCCGCATGTAGGTATATCTATGTCCATTAATGAATACTATAGAGAAAATTCGAAATTAATTTTTAACACGATAAATATGAGTGGCGGGAGCAGGAAACAGGATTGTTTCTGCCTTTACCGCGGTCCCATAGTATATATAGTTTCATGGCGTGGAGCGTATTTTTGCCGCTGAATTTAATTTAATTTATTGCCAATTTAGGTAGTTTGGAGATGCAGAACAAAACTGTGCGTTGACGCCTCCATTTGGGGGAGTGAGTGAGTGTGAATGGATATTACTATAATCACAACATATATTTCGGAATGAAATTAACTGCGGCTTTAGCACTGACAACTGCCACACCGCTGTGCGCAATCAATATTAACAACAAATAAACTTTAGATATTCATTTAACGAAGTGTTTAATGCAGTATATCTTTGGCTCTACTGGATTGTATTGCAGTCTGTTCTCGTTTGGTTAAATTAATGTTGCGCGGAGGTAATTTTTGTTTAATTTGATGGTGGTTGCGTAAATTGAAAAGAAGAAAAAAGAAAAAAATAGGTAAATGTATTTATTTGAGAAGGGTTGTGACTCAAAAGGCTTTTTGTGGACTATCGGATCTGGAATTGAAACTATTTTATCGAAGCAAGGACACAGACTGGGTGATGAATCGATCCACTTCTTCACGGATGGTTCGAAAACTGAGGATGGTGTTGGTGGTGGTGTCTTCTCCTTCCGTCTTCCTGATCACTGTACAGTTTTCAGGCGGAGATTATGGCGATAAAAGAAGTCTTATCTTGGCTGAAAGAAAACGTGAAATCTGCTAAAGATATCCGTATATTCTCGGATAGTCAAGCTGCTATCAAGTGCCTGGAATCAGTCTCTACAAATTCTATAACAGCCCAAGACTGTCGTTTGTCTCTCATAGAAATGGCGGAGCAGTTCAATATTCACCTCTGTTGGGTGCCGGGGCATAGGGACAGCCCGGGTAACTGCAAGGCTGGTGAACTCGCCAAACACGGAACCACACTACCTATACTTCCAGTTAAGGATTCGTTAGGTATTCCAATCGCTACTTGTAAACTCATAATAAAGCAGGATGCTATCAATAGAGCAAATCTTAAATGGACAACCGGCTCGACATGTCTAGCGACAAAACGGATTTGGCCAAAGCTGGATCTAAAACGTTCTAGATAATTGATATCCTTGGATAGGAAGCATATCAGTGCTACAATAGGTGTCATCACAGGACATTGTCTCATGGGCAGGCATGCAACAAGGCTTGGCGTATTTGCAAACGATTTTTGCAGAAGCTGTTTTGAAGAGGAGGAAGCAGAAACTATTCTCCATCTCTTCTGTACTTGTCCGGCCCTCTCACAAAGACGAAAACTCCATCTCCTACGCTTCATCAGAAGCTCCAATTGGTTCAACGAGTAGGAAGAATTGTATTTTACATTCATGTGGTATCACAAGGGACCTTACAATGGTCTAAGAGTGTCCTAACCTAAGGACACAGACGTAGATTAGAATTCCTTATGACGCAATGCCTCAAATATGCTATTAAGTTAAACATCGACTACCTACGAGCATAGGCAGCTACTAAATAGCTACCCTGAAAACGATATTTATAAACACTGTTCTATTACTATACGAATTTTGAAAAACGATTACAGAAAACATTGAAATCCATTCGTTTTCTCAAATTGGAGGACAAACCCCAACAAACAATTTGCGAGTTCTGCGTTGGAAAATCAATATATTTATAAACTAGTTTCTCTCGACCCTATACCTTTTCAAATATCTACCTAATTTCTAAAAAACGTACCACAATTTTCGATACGTATGTTATTGTTTTTACTAGCGAAAATACGTTTTACTCATGATTAAGATTATAATACGTCACTATGAATAGTTAGAGTAAAAAATGTGTGTCAAAAATGTTCATAATAACATCATTGAAACCAACCGTCAACACCTCGCAGATTACATTCGCACCTTCAGTGTAATAGAGCGATAAGTAAAAAAACTGTGATTTTTTAGTTATTGATGAGGAAGAGTACTTTTATTTAAGAGGCTTGACATTTTCATGTTCAAAAAAATATCAATGCGAAACTCAGCTAACACGAAATGGATTAGATTAGATATACAATAATTCAATTAATTTATTCAATTCATTTGACATTCTATATTTAACATACTTTATATAATTAAAATAGTGTTGAATGCCATTACACTTAAAATATAAATTTAATGCATATCTAAAAGTTGTAGTATGTGGGTGGGGTGACAAAAAAAAAAAATTACATATTTATTTCATCAAACAAGATTAATCAAACAAACAGAAGTTAATTTCAAAGTATAAAACTCACCAAAAATGTACATCTTAAGTTACCTTAGATAGTCAGAAAGAACAGACTCTATGCCAGCGAAATTGAAATTGATTTAGAAATATACCTGTACGACTGAGAAAGTTTATTGAAAAGACGAAAACACGAATATATAATAAAAATTACGATAAGCAGTGGTATGGAATTGAGGAACGGATACTGAATATGAAAAGTTTCCACGTAAACTATAGTTAGAGATCAATCGGAAGTTGCAATTACCAGATTTCATAAAGAAAGAAAGAAAGTACAAATGACGCACAGGAAGAATTTTCAAGTCACAGAACAAAGGGTAAGAAAGATGCCTGACAGGTATTCGGCATAATTTTCGTAGGATATATTTCTGTATTATCAAGAGCGGCTGTATTTTATTTTTATAAGAACCTCCCCAGCAAGTAATTTCATATTGTAGTTTTGAATCAACAATGCCAGATTAGTTTTCGTAAAGAAGTTGAACAAATACTGCTCAGATAAAAAAAAAACGAAAATATGTCCTGAAATGATTCGTGAAGTTCAATATTGAATCTAATATGATACCCAAGTATTTAAATTCATTAACTTTCTCTACCAGGAAGCATTTATCACTGCAGTTCAGGCTACTATAAAAAGTAGGAGAATAAGAATCAGACCGACAATTGCAACATGCAAGTTTGAATCTTTGGCACTCAGGTGCGTGGATATAAATATTCACATTAAAATCAATCATAGACGACAAGCTAAAAATCATAATTTAAGTCTTTGAGCTAATAGCCAAGTTGTGTTTCGAACACCAGATTCTTAAAAGGCTTAGGTCCCAGTTTATGTCGGAAACCAGATCAAGGCGACTAGCCGAACCAAAAGCGAAACCGACGTCATCTGCAAAAGCAGTTGGAACACCTTTAAAGTCAAGTGTAAAAAGGGAGTTTATGTAAAGGGGTTTTCAATAAGAGCGCTACAAAGGTTTTTTTAAATAAAACAAAAACGGTTTTGGATATCAATGAAATTCTTTATTCCTGTGAAAGTACGTTTGATGCCATTTTGTATCAAACTCGATTTCTTCTGCATGGCCACTACGGAAACGCTTTCAAAAGTCCAAACGTTGAACCCAATTTTCGACGGTTTTCAAGCATAAATCGGCCGATACTGCTGCAATTTCACGTTCGATATTCGTACGAAGTTCATCAATCGTCGCTGGCTTGTTGGCATAGACCATAGACTTGACGTAGCCCCACAGGAAATAGTCTAACGGCGTCAAATCGCACGAGTGAGGCGGCCAAGCGACTGGACCATTTCGTGAGATAACACGTTCTCCAAACTTGGTTTCCAATAAATTGATTGTGACATTCGCTGTGTGGCTTGTGGCGCCGTCCTATTGGAACCACATGTCCTCCAAGTCCATATCATCCAATTGGGGCCAAAAATATTCGGTTATCATTGAACGGTAGCGATTCTCATTCACAGTAACGTACCGGTCTTGATCTTCCACTAGACGCACAATTGTTGATCTACTAGGACGATTATGACGACCATAAATTGGACGTAGCGCTGTTAACGTTGAGGCCACTGACTCCGAATTTCTGTAGTAAATTTTAATAATTTCGACTCATTGTTGGCTCGTATATTTTTCCATCATGAAATGGCAAACCTTACTGAAGAGAAATGTCAATAGAGCGGCAAGAAATTCGGCGTCGTTTGCTGTCCCTGTCGCTCTACTTTTGCAGCGTCCCTTTTGAAAAACCCTTTAGATAAGAAAGAGAATCGGACCTAGGACAGAACCTTGGGGTACACCTAGGTTGATAATCATTCTATCACTCTTTATGTGATCAATCTTCACGCTTTGTGACCTATTTTTAAGGTAAGATCCAAACCAATCTAACATGAAGCCACGAATTCCCGCTTTTTCAAGTTTTTCCAGGAGAATGTGATGATCGACCATATCGAACGCTTTGGTAATACATATCAATAAATAACCCTGCAGAACACTTTTAAGTTTTTACCATCAAGGTTTGGCATTAAATTTCTAGAAAACTGTAGAAGTGCATCTTCGGTAGATTTACCCTTATCAAAACAAAATTGAGTTGCTTCAAAAAATGTTCGTGAGGTATCTCACTACCTGTTTTTCAGAAGTTTTGCAAACGTTTTACTTATTACTAGAAGAAGTGAGATAGGCCTATAATTACATAGGTATTATGAGGCAGAACCCTTTTTAAATAGTGCAACTACAACTGCACACTTGAGCTCTTCTGAAAAAAACACTTCAATTCAGTTAACTCTCCAAAGCTTCAAATTTCTTCTTAAGCTGTGTATTCTCTGATTGAATCACAGTTAGCTGATGTAGGAATCGATGGTTTGCTTCCTCCAAGCTAGAGAGCTCCTGGTAAATCATTTGAAGAGTGCATTCATTCACACTGCCTTCGAATTGTGTATAGACTGAGCTCCTGATGTTTCTGTGGAGCTGCTTTGCAATCAATTGTTGTTGTTGTTGCTAATAGTTGATGCACTGTTGTTGCTTGGCATTGGTGAAGTCGGTAGAGGCAGATGGAGAGAACGGCGTCTAAGTACTGCGCATTTTTTAAAACGAAATGCATTTCCTCTTGTTTTAATAACAAGTCAGCATCTTCTTCAGCTATTTTAACGCATGATTAATGAAAAAAATTGGAGCAATCGTTACAATTTATTTTTGTTAAGCAATGGCGATAAACTTTTTTTGTGAACAAACAGAACAATTCATTTTGAAAAATTGATAGATTAAGTTTTAAGTTTCTAAGATGCGCAATCCAGAGAGAACTGAAATACTGAAATACTAAATTATTTTCACCTAAATGTGCGACAGTATTACAGAGCAATATACAGAGCCTATCCAAAATGACTCCTAAAACAAATACCTTATGTGCTTTGAAATAAAAAAAGGACGCAATAGAGAGATATAATGAAATTTTATGGCACGTTCATTCTAATACAAGGAAATATAAAACGAAATATTTTCAATTGCTTTAGTGCATTAAATGGGCAAATCGAAATATATCTCACTGGCTCCTATATTATTTCTGTGCAAAAGAGCCATAAGTGGGACGAATTATAATTTATCGCTTTATTTTGCTTCAAATATTTTTAGTTACTCGAATCTAACTAAAAAAAACCCTCGTATTTAAGTAAATTCAAAGTAAATATTGTTAGAAGTTTTATTTTCTAAATAAGTTTCAGCAGTTAAATTTTTAAGAAAGCTTTTTCTCGAAACTATACATTTTGATTGATTACCTATATCGCTCTATTGTAGATACTGAGGATGCGAATTATGCCCCTGAATTACAATTAGGTATACAATTGCTTACTTTTAGGGGTAGGTAAATAACATTCCTTTGAAAATAAGTTCTTATCTAAGATATTTGAATACGTTAGTTACTATGGTTATATGTGCGGCGACAAGTTAATTGTCACCAAAGCGCATTCAATTAACTATATAAGCATTTTGTATGGGGAACTGTAACCTATTTTTACCAGTCTTAGTGGCGACATAAGCCCACGATTTTTTTTCATCTATGGCACAGTAACTTTCGGAAATGGTGAAATGTTTTATGTACATAAGACGGAAATTTAAAAGGTGATCTTTTGTATAAAAATAAATCGAAACATTATTCATTACAAAACTTAATTTTTCTAAAATCCCGAAGACTGCATCACGTGTCTACTGCTGCAATCCTTGCTTGAACCTATTCGCTTGCAGAACAAAAGGCAGAAAAAAGGCTGCCATTCTTTGAAAGGAAGGAACATCTGCAGCCTATAATTATAGACCAGAAATATACGAATTCAAGGAACTGTAAATGTAGCATTTTTATAAGAACATTTTAAGATGTATACTATATAAGCTTTCGCAAAATAAATATTTCATAAGTGTCGATATATTTACCAATTAATTTTCATATACTTTCGTGTTAAGTTTTCCTAATGCTGCTAGGAGATTTTCACAGACTTTTCAATTAGACTGCATATTGTTTCAAGATGCCGTCATATCAATATGGAATAAGACGTCTTGTTAAAAATACGTGGCTTTCTATATGAAAACTTACCTTTTTCTTGGATGAAAACCATAGAGAAATTGGTTTTCCCTCTATGTGAATTTTTTTTTTTTTACGATTACAGTACGATTGTGACATTTATTTGCAAACTTTTTTCCGAGTCGGGGAAACTGAGTTCGAGGATTTCATCAATTGGTTTTCTGAAAGTTCCCATGTTTTTAATTAGTGTTTCTCGGGTTGAATCTTTTATAAGTTTTTGAGCAATGTTGTATTTTTTTAGGGAAATTTACACTTGCATAGATCGAAAAAGTTGCCAAATTGAAACACAAATTTGTGTGTTCTGACTGACGTCTGCTGTACAGCGTTGCCGCTGAAAAAAATCAAAAGGGACCCGAGACAAAAAAAGGGGCCTCCATATAAAATGTAAACATTAATATAGCAAGAAAAAAAAAACACAGCAAAGACATTTATTTATAACAAAAAACAAATGTATTCATTACGAAACACATCCGTTCATATGTTTGCAGGAATAAAATCGTACTTAAACTTAAAAAGAGGGCCTTTTTATATTTAGAAAGTGGAGGCCAAGGACAACGCTGTTGCTACAGTGAACATCCGTTCACTATAATAATGAACAGTTCTGCATTTAAAGTTCATTATGCATTATTTTGTATACAAAAACATATAAGTGTTCTGTATTTTAAAATTTGTTCATTATTTGTTCTTTACTTCGTTTAAATTTATTAAAGTAATAACATAAACATTGAAAAACAAATTTCAATAAACAAAATAAAAATGCTAATGTAACATAATTTGCTGAACGAGCAAACAAGTAATCTAGTACTTAAATATAGCTGACTCTTGTCCACCTTTTTGATTAATATGGAGGTAGCTGCATTTAAAAACCTCATTTGGTAGTCCCTATATTTTCTTAGGCCTTAGCTACATTATCTGCATCACCGAAACCGAAAATTACATAAATACAAAATAAAGTTATTCGGAAACTGAAAGTAATAAATATTTCATTTCCCGAATAGACAGTTTATCGATTCTCACTAAGTAAACCGTGTCCCAATATTGAAAATCTTAGAGGAAAACTAATTTCTCTTTCATAGGATTAGCAGCATTGAAAGGGAATTTGTCTCTCCTTTCACACTTTCAGCATCTGTTACTAAAAATACCCTTCAATTTCAGTTTTAGTATCCCACTAAAAATCAGGCCAACGAAATTGTTTTATTAATTATTTAAGGTATTTAAGCTGATTGCTTACAAAAAATAAAAAAATTAAATTATTTACATCTTTTTAATGGTCAAGGTTTTAAGTTTCAGTTTTAGGTCAAATTTTTTAGTTTAAGTCTCCGGACACTAAAAATCAGGCCAACGAAATTGTTTTATTCATTTTTCTAACTTATTTAAGCCTGATTGCTTACAAAAAACTAAAAATGTTGCTTACATCTTCAATTTATCATTGAAATGATTACTTCTTAGGCGCGTTTGTACTTTTGAGATGGGAAGAAACCAATAAACTCACGACCGTCACCGACCCGCTCTTCTCTTAATAAAAGTATGAAAAAGAGAAAGAAAAAGAAAAAAACATAAATAAACGACATACACTTTTGAATTAGGTTTGGGGGTATCGTATCGTATCGTATGGTACGCGTACGGAACAAACGACGCCAGGAAAGTCGATGGCCGAAGAGAGTTACGGTCATAAGAGTATTACATATATTGAAAACATAAGTTGATGGTATTTGGTGTGTTCCATACAGCTGATGGATGCGTTCCAACAGTATAAATTTGTTATTTCATTTCACCACGAAAACATGTATTTTGCAAAATGGTTAATAACTAATGTATTCAACATATAAATAGAGGAAGAAACTGAGAAATATTCATTATTAGAAATAAATTTAGACAATTTTTTTGCTACAATTATTGTGTCTGTTTTCATTTGTTGTTTTTGGCGAAAAATTATTTCGCTGGCGAATGTCGATAGAAAAAAGTCGACGAATTCAAAGAGAACAATTGATAAGGAACATTAAAATGAAGAGTATGTTGCAGCCGAGGGGAGGGATATGAGCATTTCTGAGTGGGTAACATTTTTGAGATATAAGCTTTTCATGAATTTTCCGTGTAATAACAGCAAACAAAAAGAAATTAAATTTAAATAAAAATCTACCATTAATTGAATATTTAAATAGCGAATTTGATTTAACGATGGTCAGTGATCGCAATCTAAGCACAACGAGATATAAAACTACAATTATTAATGCGGTCTGTATAAGATATTTAAAGATATTCGAATCAAATTTGTTTGCTTCCTATTTTAGCAACCATAAACATATAGTATCAGTTTTGGAATATATAATGATAAAAATGATGATGATGGGAGAGTTGTTGAAATTGTGGGTAAAAATTCATAAGTTTCATTGGTATTCATTTCAAAGAATACCAATTAATCAAATTTAATGTTGCAATTTTTGAATGTTAAATAATATGCATTATTTTTCACGTACAGCATTAAATGAAAATGAATTGTAATTGTAAACAAATAAATTTTTGTATTAGTAAATAGCTTTTAATGGAGAAAAAAAAGACACTTCATTCAAAAGTATTTCCCGCACAGTAAAATATTTCTTGACGATTTGTAAAATACGCACGTAATTGTTCAAGTTTTCACTTCTGTCGGCACTCCCGGAGTGCCTCATGTCTTTTCTTTTTGTTTTTGAGTTGTTACTGGTATGCAAAATTACAACATAACAATCTTCTCTGACCTCACTACCATACTGTTGTACTTGTATCCCCCTTATTTGAATTAGACGTCGCATGTTGAAGTCTCAGCGGAAATCGCCAAGTTGTTGTATTTACGCCGATTACACCGATTGGGTCACCTTGCTAATACATAACACGGCAATATTCTCCAAATGTCTTAGTCGGGGTCAGTCGGAGTGCAAACAACTGATTTAGCTGAGCAATCGAATGAACCGACAAATTCACTGTAGGGTTTTCAATCGATAGATGACACCACTGAAAAGATCAATTAGGCTCGGAAATCGAGTGCGGAAAGTTACACATTTTTACAAATGTCAAATTGTGACAAGCGTTTTCCGCGTTGTGTGAATTACTTTTCAATATTTTAGAGTTGCATCAATGACGGTAAGAATTTAATTAAAAAAATATTTATTCTATTGCTTTATCGTTATTTGCAGCGATTTACGCAATGACATTTCCGAGGTGCGTTCACTTAAAGCACCGCAGAAATGTATAAAATTATGAGATTAAGTGAATACCCTTATTATACTTTCACTTAATCAAATAACATTACAAGGTAACTCAATTGAAAGTTTGCATGCATAAGTATGAAACATAGATTGTTGTTATTTTAGTTGGTTTGACTGTTCATGTTTGGAGTATCTTTCACGGAAAGAGAATTATTTCCTACGGAAAGCAATTTTGAAACGAGAAGATTTGAAAATTAACAAATAATGCTTTATTCCCATTTAGTTTAATTGTATTTAATCATTAATTCATGAATCAAGACACTGATTCTTATTGGTAAAAAAATGTCATGTTACTTAAACGAACAAATATTTCTTGATTTGAGAATCGGATTTTGTATAGCAAAGTAAAAAAGAAATACTTTGAAATCAAGAAGTAATTATTTGACACATGCATTTTGAACTACACTTCAAACTAGTGCAGCTTTCCTAATATCAAGGAAATAATTACAGCGGCTTAGAAATATGTTATTAAACTTATTGAAAAAAAAGGATTTAATTCTATCATGTTTCAAATCGAATGTGTATAAGATTATATCGTTGTTTGTTTGGGGTGGGAGAGTTACTTAGGTTCCTTTATTTATACTGTTTTTAAGAAACAGATTCTTATATCGAGAAAAACATGAACAACCGAAGAAATTCACTCCTCATTTTAGCTCAGTTTTATACACTATACCTGTTAAGGCGCCAAGTGACAAAGAACAGAAACAGGAACAGAAACAGATTCCCATACATTTGCATCAGGAATAGAAACAGAAACAGAGCATTTTTTTTTCAGCAACAGAATCTAGCGACAGAAAAATTACTGCTTGACGACAGTACGCAAACGAGTCTCTATTGATTGTTTTGTTGCTGCCATCAACAGAAATGCCAATTTATCGTGGGGGAGGAGGTTTTTTTTTTGGTTTTGATTTTCAGTTCAATTTTTTTAGCTGAGCGAGCAACGTAAACAGAACCAGAATTTACTACAGGTCGAAAAAACTTTCTGTACTGTTTCAGTTTTTGATGCTCCTGTTTCTGTTCTTTGTCCCGTGGTGCCTTAACAAGAACCAAATTCTAGTATACATATCGCACAAGGACAGATATAAAAAACATGTCTCGTTTTATCTTAATTTAACTCAATGAATTTTGTTTTCATATTTACGCCCCATCTGCTTGATTTATATTTATTTCTAATAAGAACCAATTTCTTATATGCAAAATTGTCTTTTTGGAAGGAATCGATCACTAACATATTTTTTTTGCTTTGCTTCGGGTTTCCAAATAATGCATAGCATAAGCAGTCAGTGCATTGTCCACTTCTTGCTGCGTAAGTCCGAGTGTAGTGTCGTAAAACTGTTGAGAAAAAGTGTTGTCTATAATACTGGAAAGTTATTTTATTTTAATATTATAATTGTTAGCGTACTTTTGTGGAATCAACTTGAAAATGGTTGCTCCATTTATTCCTCGCATTCGTTTTCTTTACAAACTCTTAAGTTCAGTCTGAAACTCTTTATTTTCGAAAGTACTAGGATATAAGAAGCGGAAGCAGAAGCGTTATTTATTTTTGTTTCTAACACGAACTTTTTGCGAGAAGTCGTTTTTCCTGGAAATGTCACGGACACTATTTTAATTTTATTTAATAATTATCATTGATCTACCTTAAACTCATTCCTTTCAATTTATATTTAAGAAAAACTGCTGAATTTTCCAAAGAAAAAATTTCCGGCACCCCTCTAAAGTTTGGAGACAACGAAAACTTGGAAGGCTCAACGTAACATATAGTTTGAAATAGTTAAAATAATATAAATCACTCCATAACTTGTTTTTCTAAATAAAAATAACTACAAAAAAAAGTAAGTCCTTCTAAATTTATTTCCATTTAGTGTCTAAATTCTGTACGGACTGAAGAAAATTATTTCTATTTATTAATCCATTAATATTAATCCAAAGAAACAAATTCTAACTTTTTTTTTTTCAACTAGTGCTTATTGCGCGAATGGTAGCACTTAGCTCATGTCTGATTTGACAGGTAATTAGTTTTATCCTTCCGCTGAACGAATATGGTTGTGTATACGCTTGAACAACGCTGGGAAATATTGCGACATTACTTTGAAAATCATGGTAATGTTGCAGAATGTGTGCGATAATTGCGTACGGAATTTGGAAGAAGAGAAGCACCGTCAGCTCCGTATGTTCGTTATCTTGTGAAAATAAGTGAAAGAAACTGGCATCCTCATCGATAAACCAAAGCGTGAAAAGCCAAAAACAGTGCGTACACTGCTGCTGTGGCAGAAAGTGTGCGTGAAGCGCCATCAACATCAATTCACCGTCGTTCTCAACAATTGAACATTTCGGAGACATCATTGAGACGAATTTTGCATAAAGACCTTGGTATGACGCCATACAAAGTCCAATTGGTTCAGGAGTTGAAGCCAAATGACTATCCAATGCGTTTTCGCTTCGCTAAGTGGGCCTGCGATCGACTTAGAGAAGATGCCGATTTTGCCAACAAAAATCATCTTTTCAGATGAAGCTCATTTTCATCTTGGCGGGTATGTAAACAAGCAAAATTGTCGATATACCCAAAACGAGTCACTGTTTGGTGCGGAATTTGATCCAGAGGCATAATGTGCTTTAAAATTGGACCGATCGTGTAAGCAAGCTACTGCATGGCCAGCCGAGGCAGCCATTTGAATGAAATTATTTTCCATTATTAACCGGAAGGATTGTACTTTCAAATAAAAACAGAAATTTGAGAAAATATTCAGTTGTTTTTTTTATAGCATTTTCAAAAAAAAAAAAAAAAGTTATTTGGCGGACCCTGTATCAGCCTTATTTTTTTGAGCTTCGATCTCAGCAAATCAAAGTAAAGTAGGATCTTCAACACGCAATAACAACAACTACTGTGAGTCCCCGAAGTGTCAAGTAGGGCGTATTTGTTGCAATTGCGTGCTGTAAATCCTTCTTTACTTCATTTTGCTGAGTTTGAAGCTAAAAAAAAAACAATCCTATTCATATATTTCAAGAAAATGTTGGTTCGCATAATTGAGTCTGATTAATAAATGCACGATTTAAGAAAGAAGTTATTGAAATAACAGAAATAACAGAAAAATTTGGCTCGGGACGAATTGTCCGGGGATGAGTTGCAACCGACCGCACTGACGTATTCGAATATAAAACATCGAAGATTAGAACCCATTTTCGAAGGAATGCAATTTATCTACCCCTTGAAGGAAGCAACTGTATAATTTTATTTCAATGATTTTACTATGTAAACAAATTTTTCAACATTCATAATTAGTTGCTCTAAATTTTACTAGTGACATATTAAAATGTAATTCATGGGTAAAATTTACGATTCCGCATTCCTTGATGGAGGATAATTTTTGTTTATTTCAGAAATAAGTTATTGATTTAAAAAAATTCGTTTCTGATTTCACTTAAGTAATTAAATAAGCATCAGTTTCTGGAGTCAAGAGAACCAATGAACGTTTCTTTAGACAACACACTTTATTAAACATTGGGTTTCTTAAATCAGGGAAGACTTTCCAATATTTATTAGTATTTTTTGCTCGTTCTTGACGCATGAAATGAAAGTATTAAAAATAAGGAATAACTGACCATAACCGTTGTTGCTTTAAGAAACTTCTACTTCCAGTTTTGAAGATATATTTTTGTCCCTGTACTTATGTGTCTCAAGTAAACAACACAATGTCCTAGTAAATACGTCTATAGTCAATTCCCGTCGGATAAAATTTCACCTACTTACACCTCTACATACGCAGTTGTTTTTATCTAATATGTAAAAAGGCGATGCAAATAGTTAAGAACCACTTTCACTGCCTTAGACACAAAATATTCGCTTTATGTATTATGTTTTTTCTTGGGAAGGCTGTGCGTGTGCAATGTTGTGTGCAATTTGTTTTGAAATATTTTGCGAATAAGGTTACTCAAATGGTCGAATTTCTACCACTTGGCGGACTCTATATAGGTAGGCATAGCTTAAAAAATGTGTCCAAGTCAGTAGGTCACTAACTGTCAATTGCTATCAAATGTGTTGGTCAATGGAGCTTTTATCTATATTGACACAATTTACCTACCTTTTAAAAAATATGATGGCAGACCATCGCAGCTTCTTAAATATGCGGATCACCAGAAACTTGCTTTGTACATTATACCGTCGGCATATCAACAAATGAAAATAATTAGGTATAGGTAGGTAGGTACGTAGGTATCACACAAGACTCTAGATTGAATACCTATCTACTATGGGTTAATAAGTTTTAAGTAAATGGGTACATGTGTAGCTACATTACGGTGCGGGCTATGATATTAGTGATGTCATCTAATTATGGCAGCAGTTACACCTCGGTGGACTTATTTATAGAATACGGTCAAGTTACTACCTGCTTATGTCAGAAAACATGTTGCACCAAACATGTCTACCTATATTGGTCTAGCTACGTCTAATTACATTAGTTAGAAGTCCAATTGTGAGTCCTACATAGGTAGGTACCAAAATAACAAAAATAAGCTAAAAAAATTTGGATGCAAAGGTCACCTCCTTTAGACATTAGATATAACTATACCTTGGTGTTCTTGTACCTACTGATCCTTATACCATTTTAGAAGAAGTCTTGACATTAAGAACCTACCACCTTCATGGTTCATAGTTTCCTAAATATAGGATCCGTTTTCTAAATTGAAAGCTTTCATCAGCTATACCGCTGGGGGAACGCTTCGACTCATTCCGAAGTATATAATCCCAACAACTGAACTCTGAGCCATTCAGCCCCATTCACAATGCAAAGCTGATATTTTTCTAAAATAACCACAAACGTTATAGGTACCAAACACTCTTTCAAACGATCCCCTTTAACAATTACTCACCACGCTTTACCACACTTCACGTTCCGTCCAAACAGAGGAGGTATGTTGTTGTGACGATTGCAGTTCTATTTCCTATCCCTATGCCCTATTCACTGTTCCTCTCCCCTGGTTTTGCTGAGTACAGTGTTGCGAACCCTGTCCCACTAAGGAAGTATATAAAACAAGTGTACGAGGAAAAGTAACCAAACAGTAGTTGCCCATTGGATTGAGGAGAAGAGAACATATTGGTCAGCAGTAGAATCCCACGCTTTGAAGGGGAAACGACACAATGGTATAAAACTAAAGGAAGGAAATATGGGCGGAGCAAGCATTTGAAGGAAAATAAAAATACAGGGAAATTTTCAATAGACTGCTGTTGCTGTCTGAAAATGGTTCGATTTCTTCTTGCCCTGTGTGCTCTCTTTCTCTCTCATTCCTTCACATTTTGTATCTTAAGTTATGTACAGGGCGGTAATTTTGATTGGTGAGTTGCCCTCACTGTTGTTTATTCCAAGTGTGCACGAGTACGTTGGATGTAGTTTGTGCTAAAGTTGTTGGTATTAGTTGCTTTGAATCTATAAGGACGATCTATTTAGGAAAGAACAACCACTCTAGTGAAGCTAAATTCAATTAATTAAGTTGTTTTTCCAATTTTCTACATTCCATTCCAGCACCATGACGCTTCGTTACAAGTTTTCTATTATGTCCTTTTTTGCAATTTTCGATATCATCTTCTGCCCCCCTTGCTGCCGTTCGAACTTTTGCGGGGAAATGGCAAATTTTCGGAATTATTGATTCTAAGTGCTTTGATAAAAACCAACGTTTGGTTACGAGAAACGAGAAAAGTCTGCAAAGGGAACAGAAAATGAACTATGGAAGCACGCATCCGCAAGAAGTAGGTAGGTGCCTAGGTATACCCTATTTCTCTATATATGTACTTGCATGTGAAGGCGGCTATGGATATATACAAGGATAAGGATATACCGGCATATATGTACGAATTCCTCATGTATGAGCGAAGGAAAAAAGGAAAAAAATCCCGCTCAATCAGGAAATTGGAATCAGATTTGAATCAATTGGATTTCTCTCGCTTGAGCGGGTGGCTAGGGGGTTGCCTTCGGTTTTGCTACACTCGCCGGAAGTGGTTGGACTGATTTTGGAGGTTATGGTTATGGTGATGGAGCAAATGAAATTTAATAGATTCTCTTCGTCTTTTACTTCTTATACGAGTCGCACTTTTCATGTATCTAAGTAGATAATAATTTTCTCTCTCGTCTAACACTTTTCTATCTACCTAGATATAAGGTACCTGGGGAATGGAATTAGAATTAATTATGTCAGAAAAGTACCTTCACTCTTATGGTATTATAATACCTAGCAATAACATTTTATTACCTACTTATTTATATGTTTGAAGGTGGGAATTTAACAGACCAACGACTTGTAAACTACGAAACATAAATTTAAGGCTACTCAGAACAAGTAAAGATGTTCCATTTTTTTGCAAGGCTATTTCTATAGCAATGCAATGCAAACTTCGGGCTCACGACTAGTGCGATCTTTGCAGCTTGAGCCGTAAAGCTGATCAATACCTAGGTACCTACCCAAATTCAGAGGAGTCTTAGATTCTTACAAACTGTGCGTATTGGGGTTTACCTTCGTAGACTTGCCATATCTTTCAAGATTTTTCGGATTCTTAAACTCACTTGTGAGTTGAGTTATTTTGAAGCATTCGTAGAGAAATGCAAAATTTCAGGACATGCGTTTTGTCATTTTCCTTCCATAGCCCCTTTGAAATGAAAAACTACAAGTTTTTCGGTGAAGAACGCTTGGTGGATTAAAAATATTCTAATAATATTATTAACTGTGTTACTTAGTACCATTAACATATTCTCTGAGCTAATTTCCAAAATTCTGATACGCTACTTCATACATCGTCAATCTCCGTGTTTTAGTTTCTTAAACTGCCTGCTGGCCATACTTTTTGTTTTAGCTAGTAGGCACTTACTTCGGACTGTTAAAATTATCTGTTAAACCAATTTCAAGATTGCCAGTTTCCTTTTTTTTCAATAGCTAGTCCTTGCAACTATAATAGTGATGACAAAGGTAAACCACAGGGCAGTCTTAGGCCATGCCGGTTCCCTTGGCCACACAAGAATTTGGTGCCGTATTGGAAAGTAAAATAAGAGAATGACAAAAACATTTCTTTGGTATACTCCTAAATATATCTCAAATAGCCAACAAAAGGTTTGTAAGAACTCTGAGGAGCGACGCGAGCTCGGGTCACACAGAACCAAAAAGGTATGCGATGGCAATGAATAAATGCATTGATATTTAAATTTTTTTTTTTTTTTAGAGTTCCGGGTGGCTAAGCAAGAGTTCTAGAGTTCTTGCTTAGAATTTTGAAAAGTTCGGTTCGTTTTTTTTTTTTTTTTAACTCTTTTAAATTTGGGTTGCTAAATACATGGAGCGCCCCATTTGTGAAAATATTAAATTTTTAGTTTTTCTTCTCATGGAAACTCCGTTGTTCTAAAGTTCCTCATTCCAAAAAAAAATTGCCAAGCACCCCATTTTAGAATTTTTTTTTTAATCGAAATAATGCACTACGCCAGAGTTCTGGAATGCCTTGACAAGAAACAAATTTCGGAATGTAAACAAAAACAAAACAAAAAAAATAAAAAAGTTAAAAAAAGCTTTGTTGTCCATACGCTCCACGGGTCCCAGCCATCTCAGCCGTTGTATTTTTAGCTTTTTGACCAGGTCAGCGTCGCTGTATAGCCCGTATAGTTCGTCGTTGAATCTTCTTCTCCACACTCCATCGTCACAAACTGGACCGAATATCACTCGAAGAATCTTTCTCTCAAAGCATCCCAGAAGGTTTTCATCCGTTTTTGACAGGGTCTGCACCATACAGCAGGACCGGGATGATTAAGGTCTCATATAATATCTCCTTGGTTCTATGAGAGAGGGCTTTACTTCTTAGATGCCTTCTTAGCCCGGAGAAACAGCGATTGGCAAGAGTGATTCTTCGTTTGATTTCTGCGCCGATGTCATTTTGCGAAGTAATGGTGGAGCCCAGGTAGATAAAGTCTTTAACTACTTCGAAGTTATATCTGTCCATCGTGACGTTTTGTCCGAGCCGCCGATGTTGAGAGTCCTTTCTCGTTGACAGCATATACTTCGTTTTGCCTTCATTAACAGCCAGACCCATCTTTGCCGCCTCCGTTTCGATGCTTGCAAATGCGCCACTGACAGCTCGCTGCGTTCTCCCAATAATGTCAATATCATCAGCGTATGCAAGTAGTTGAACGGACTTTTGAAAAATTGTACCTCTGGTGTTGGCTTGTGAGTTTCGTACAATTGCTTCAAGAACGATGTTAAAGAAAGTACATGATAGCGCGTCGCCTTGTCTGAGACCTTTTTCGACATCAAATGGCTCGGTGGTGTTCTTGCCGACTTTGACGGAGCAGCGAGATTTCTCCATCGTCATCCTGCACAAACGGACGAGTTTGGCGGGGATGCCGAAATTTGACATGGCTTTGTATAATTCGTCCCTATATACGCTATCATAGGCGACTTTAAAGTCGATAAATAGGTGATGTGTATCGATCTGAAATTCCTGGGTTTTTTCTAAGATCTGTCGAAGTGTGAAAATTTGGTCGATGGTTGACTTTCCTGGCCTAAAACCACACTGATATGGGCCGATCAGGTTGTTGGCGAAAGGTTTAAGGCGTTCACACAATACAGCCGACAAGATCTTATAATATACGCGACATTCAGGAGACTTATTCCTCTGTAGTTGGCGCAGTTCAGACTATCTCCTTTCTTGTGGATGTAATTTTTCTATTGCTTCTAATTTTCTAACTCCAGAACTCTTGATTAGCTACATTGGGGTGCCAAGTTCACGCACTCATTGACAGAATGAAAAAATCATTGAAATCGGGCTAAGGTAGGAGTTCATTCGTGTATGAATATACCTATTCATAATGGTATGAAACTTTCATGAGATGCATGATTTGTTAATAAAAGCATTGGATAGAATCCATAAAAAAGTTATCCGTATGCTTATGTCGACTTTCGTGAATGCAATATATCTGCCTACTAATTTTAATTATGAATATTTCCATTAACCTTTCAGAAAACGTTCAATAGAATTTATTTAAAATATCACAGCTTTTTTATGAACAAAGACATAGAGTACATGAAGAGCCTTTCTTTACTTTTATAAGCGAATTCATTGTTTCTATGTTTTAAAATATATAAGAAAAGCTTTTCGGATCGGAAAATCTGAAAACCCTCGAACATAAAACAGTATTAGAAATCAGACAGTATCTTTTTAGCTTGTGGCTTTGCATTTTTTTATTGTTTTATAATAAAGTTAATTAAACATAAAATACAAATCTTCTTATGGGTTGTTTTACTGGATGGCGGTATCACTCCAGAAACGATGTCGTTGATTGCTAACAATGACACTTGGTATGCTTGTGGCTTGGTTCAAGCTAGCTCGCCGGCCTTGGGTGGGTTCTTCATGCTTGTAGTAAACTTCACAACTATAAGAAAACGAAATTCATACCAAGATTTTACATTAAAACTATACAACTTATATGAGCTTATGAATCTTTGTTTCAATTATTGTTATGATGGCAGATGGAAAGCCATGAAAGGATATATTTTACCCTGCCTGTCACAAAAGTGATCTCTCTTAGCAACAACGATATCATGGAATTTAAATAGCTGCCTCTTTAAAAAAAATAAATGCCAATATTCAGTCCTCTTTGAATAGTTTAGGCCTTAATTTTAGCGATGACACAACTTATTCATTTATTTAATAATAAGGAAATCCTTAACATATTAAAGACCAACTAATTATATTGAGGATTGTAATTGAAAACTAATCAAAGGATAAAACAGAAATTGAATTTAAGTAAAAAGTAAATAATATTAAGTATTTTATGAGGAATTCTGCTTGGTTTGAATTTTTTTGGTTTTTTTGTTTTTTAATTTATTTTTAATGCGAAAGATAATAGCTTGAAATTTGTGCGCACAATCCTCTTCACTTACTGGAATATCTTCTTTTTTTCTTTTATTTTTTTTTTTTTGTCTGTTAGAAATTAGTTATAATTGGTTATATTTAATACATGAGTCATTGAAATTTATACAAAAAATTAATTTTAATTGATTAATAACAAACATGAAAAATAAGAAACTATCCAAAATTGCTGAAAGTTAATCAATCATTACATAAGTAAAACTTCAAGTTAGGAATATACCTATTTTTTTCCTGCTATCTTTATAAAAAAATGTTAGTTGCGAATACAAATACTTAATTTGAAATCGTATTAAAAATGATGATTTATCGTAAATCTTGTTGTGGTAAGTCTGCTGAATGAGGCGAGACGAACGTGATCCAAATCTTCCAAATAGGAACCTCTATGCGGAAATTTAATATGTTAGCTTTCGGTTTTTTATCTAGGCTGTTTCTTCACTGTTTTTTTTTTTTGTTTTTTCATTAAAAAAAATTGAAACAGACACAAATTGCGTTTGCTTTCGTAAGAAAATTTATTAAAATTTAGATTTTTGTTAATCCAAAGAAATTAAGGATGATTTTTCTTACCAGAATTTGAATGAAAATAAATTTTCATTTATTAACGGTCAGTCTTTTCTTTAAATTTTTCTGTGGATTCTTCTAGATTTTATTTTTGTATTGTTTCTTTATTTATATATTTCAAACTTTTGCTAGGCCAGACCTTTCCTAGTTGGCTGTCCCAATGTAAATGAAATTCAGAAAATGAATTTTGTAAAAATTTCTGTTCAGTGGCTTTTCTGATATTGTTATTATTATTCTCCAATATCCTTTTGTTTCCTATTTTCTTATATTTATTTTGGTACTTTTATGGATTATTTGTTTGTAAGGGCAAATAGTAAGCTTATTAAATATATACTTTTTTTTATATACTCATTATAGAAACATTCGTTAGAGTATTTCTGGGACTTGCGAACTTTTGATTGTGAATTTGAAACATTAATTAGTTTTGCAAAAATGACTCATTCTTCATAACGGTTGTACCTACTTTACAGTTCAATACAATCAATAGTCCCTACATTAAATGAAGTAAAGTAAAAATGCTACATATGAAAAGATTCACAAATATTATATTTCTCTAAAAATCTAAGAGCTATTCAATAAAAAAAATTACATGCGTCAAAATATTCAAAATATTCATGAGTCGTATAAAAACACTGCCGTCAACTGCCCTAACAATGACCGGGCCCCTAACATTGACCAAAAACTCGAAATTGTTTCTGAAGTTTATTTATAATTTCTACATAATTTTTTGTTTTTGCTGTTTGTCACTAGATGTCATATTATATGTTGAAGGGAAATATTAAGTGTATGTAAGCTGTAGCGGGAATTTTTTAAGTGCTCCTAAAATCGTGTAATTTTGAGTGGTGCCAACTTTTGTCTGTTGTATCGAAACTACAGTTTGTACAGCAAAATAATAGTTAAGGGGAGTAGCTCAACATTTTTTATAGAGAAAAATACTAGACAATTATAAATAATAAGCTATTAGAATATTTAGCATTGACCGACTGGATCCTAACATTGTCCACTGTTTCCTTTTAACTTTTTCTAACAATTATCAATATTTAATTGGATATTTTACCCTAAACAATTCATAAACTTATTCTTCGTAATTTAACTTAATTTGTATTTAATATTCATGCAAATAAAATGTAAAAATTAGGTTCCTTTTAATTTAATTTATTTCGAGTATTGAAACATTAAATAAACATTTAAAAATAAAAATATTAAATAATCAGTAAAAGCGAGTTAAGATTACATTTTTGAGATCAAAAATAAGAAAAAAAAATATACTTGAAAAATCGTTATTGCTGGTACATTTTCTTCGCCAATGTTAGGAATTCGATGCCCTAACATTGACCACGGACTTTTTCCTATATAAATCAAAAAGGAATCGACTAAAGTTGGTACATCCTTGCTTTTATGATATAGAACGACAGTCCCCAAAATCTAATAGTCGAAAGTTGTAGATATCTATAAACAGTCGAAGTTCAAAACTGGTCAATTAGGGCATTTGACGGCAGCAGAAAAAAAAATCTGGTCGACTTCATAAAACCAATGTGACTCATGCATTTAAGGTTATTATTTATAAAATGACACAATCAAAACTAGTGCATACAATTATGTACAATCATGAAGGCAATATTGTGGTCACATAAAACCAGGGGAAATATTCAAGAAATTTAGCTATAATAAATTGAATAAAAATAATCGAATCATAAATAATAACTCATGTTCATAAAGCTTAAGTTTCAGATTAAGATTAATAAAAAAAAAACTTTAATATCAATAATACCTACATTAATTAGTTATACTCATGTTATGCAAAATCTAAATAATTTTCAGAAGGTTCAGATCCTAAAATAATTTCTGCCACGATATTCAGGGGCTAAAATAAATTCTGTCAGGAGGTTTAAAGACTCAAATATATTATTGCATTAAAATGCGATAAAAATATTATCTTTTTTCAGGAGGCTTCAGCAGTAAAAAAAAGGATATTTTTCGCCTCGGGACAGATAACTATAGCTGTATGATAAACCATAATTTTCTATTGCTTTATGTTTGGCCTTCAAATACTGGAAAAATTTTTAGAAATATAAATTTCTTAGGAAATAAGATTTTTTAGGTTTAATAATAGTTTTAAAATTTTAGTTTACTGTTTAGAAAAACGAATTTACATAGATTTCCTAGTTGGCAATGCCACATTTTCTGTTGAACTCGTCGTCGGCAATGTCATTGCCTTTTCATAAAGTCGCTAACAAATCCCTCATTTACTCTAAATTTTTTTTTCTCAAGCTATATCTTCCAAAATTGGAAAAAATAAGTGAATATATCGGCCACTCCGTACGCTTAAGGTAAAGTCGGTACTGGTTACACGCATATAGCAAGCGAAATTTTAGAAATGACCAAAATAAAAATTCTGAGCGCTTAACTTATAGAGCACTTGCGCCATACCTATTACAACCGACATAGGTAATCGACCATCTGAGACCGCTATTCGCCATATTCTTGATAGTTTTTTTTACAAAAATTGCTTCGTATATGATGCTGTGGCGCCACCGAAACGTATCGGAAGAGTGAAAAATTTGCAAAAGGGTAGTTAAAAGGGGCGGGAGACAAAAAAAAAACAGAGCAACAATACCTTTTTTTCATGAAGAATACAATTTTATCCAAACCGTGAAGGGGCCATTTTGATAATTTTTAGAAAAGTGGGGGCCAAGGGTCTTGAGGCTCAAAAAAGCACAATTTCTACCCTAATGTCGGCAAACAGCTGATGCGTACTAAAGGCAATATCGGGGCACGAGTCTTACAGAGAGATTAAGGAGAGAAAATGCAAAGGCTCTGGCGGACAGTTATTAGAGTGAATTTTTTCTCGTTACTGCACTGTACGAAATATCTGCAATCGGCAATTGGGAGGCTTTTACTAGATTGCGGACATTTAAAATATTGAAGGCGTCGATCGCAAAGTCATTAATTGGCTCTCCGTGTTTTGATCAGGGAACAGCCATGTTTGCTTGTGTATCTCGAGCTGTGGGATCTACTTTATAACGATGTCTCGATGGTAGAGTACTGATACCAAGTTCCAATAGAATTGTCAAAGTTGTCCTTTTCTGTCACTGAAGTGCCCAAATACGATTTGAACAGTGTACTTATGGACACTTCTCACACAGTAGATTTCCTTCCGCCGGAGCGGAAGGCTGAAGTTTCGCAAATTTGTGGGTTTGTCAAAAGGCGTTCGCACGCTGTCGAAAGCCTAGGTCTACTCTCAGTTTCAGTGTCAAATCCTCAACCGAAGAGACGCTTCTCCCCCTACACCAATCACCGTTTTATCAAATATTTATACTACTCCTTTTGGATTATATGTACGAGTTTATCAATCAACACTTTTCAGTTAAAGCGGCAAATTGTTTTTTCATTTGTCAATTAATCACAATCAAATTGCTCAGCCGAGTAATAACTAATGAATAGCCAAGAGCAAGACAAACCCGCCTAGACCAGGTACCGGGTACCAGTT
Organism: Cheilosia grossa; assembly: GCA_963082955.1. NCBI lineage: Eukaryota > Metazoa > Arthropoda > Insecta > Diptera > Syrphidae > Cheilosia > Cheilosia grossa. The sequence goes on along the minus strand of OY720145.1, from coordinate 26,432,377 downwards.
TGATTAAATATTCAAATGAATTCAATCAAATTGTAATCATCAAATTCATTACAACTCCACACTTTTCTAAGCTAGGACTTGGCCAATCACTCAAACTGATTGAATCCAATCCACAAAGTGGTTAAGGCATAAAACTAGCTTTTCGTAATTTTCGTATAAAAATGGAAACCATGTGTTACGGACATCGCATCGGTTTCAAGATCGGGCCACTGTCGTTAAAATCACATTAAAACCTGTTGTGAATGGAAGTGGTCTGTGGTCACACTCATGTATACCAATCTCAGTGTGAGCCATGTAGCTGCAGTTCGCTTTACTGTTTCAGAGGTGTGAACAACTTAGCTGATTGATGTTATTTGTTCGTAGACGTGCTAGAGGTACACATATGCTCGTCGAATTTGTTGACGTCATGTTTAACGATATCTTAGAGACACTATGGGTATAACTTCTTTTTAAAAAGGGGTAGTAGGGGTGCGTGTTTTTTATTCGAGCCATTTCGCACTTACTTAAAAAGTTGTTTCACTCAAAAGGATGTCGGTTGTGTAGCAAATGAAACCAAATGCATCCTCAATGATCAGATATTTCAATCAAATGTCACTTGATGTATGCGCAAGATGTTTATCTAATTTTTGTTTTAATAGAACCGCATGCACAATAGGTCGATTTGACTTGAATGACAGTCAAGGGTTTCGAATGACATCGACCGCTATCTGGTCCTTATTTACCCTCCCTCTGATGGTATAGTGTGGATCATGTGGTTAAATCAATCCCTCTCGAAGAATAAAATTCTGTGGCCTGTCTGGATGCTAGACCTGATTGGGCATAGTATTCCTGCGGAGATTACAAAGATTATTTAGATAATGAACCGGGGTGTGAGACATACGAATCATTTCTGAGAAGGAACAGAGAAATGCCGAGGGTTGCTGCTGCAAAAATTTGTCCAAATATTTCTAATGGGTGTGTATACACAGAGCACGCGTTCTATTAGGGTTGCTTTTAATGTGACAATAATTAAGTACACATACAAAACACGGGTGAGAAGAGAGAGTTGTCGTTAGGCACGTGCGGCAATCCTCGCTCAAAAAGAAATCATTGTGAGATGTGCTAATGCGAGGGATAATTAAGGAGATTACATTTATTTATTGCTCCTACCTCTTACGGACTTAACACCTTGCCTGTTTCTCTTTTCTAGTACGGGCATTTTACTGACAATCTGTTAGCCAAAAAAAGGAGTACCTACCGTTTTGAATAAAGTAATTGCTTTTGCATGGACGATTTGTTAAGGTTTCAATTGGAAGACTAACAATAGAGGTTATAATAAGAAGCTTTGTCTCTCTCTCCCAATTTGATCTCCGTGTCTCCTACTTAATCGCCTTGCAGTGTAAACTTTGCACGATGAATGTACCACTGCCAGTTCTGTTTTGAATTTGCGAAGTAATCAGATGGAGAGTACACTTCGACAACCCATGGAAAGCTTCACTCCTGAAGATAGTAAAATACCATTAACGTAAACTTCGGCGCAAAATTTCCGGACGTCATACGGCAGCTTGTAAAACATTTGGACGTTTAGGCCTCGAAGAGACTGGAGTAACAGGTGACAGAAGAGGCACTGGGGGGCCTCGTATAGTGTCATTATCACCCAAACGATCGAGAATGCGGTATTAAGACGTCGAATGGTCATAAAGAATGGCGGCAACTACTTTAACGACATTCTAAGAGTAATGGAAAAACAAAAACTTGAAGGTGCAAACAAACATTTTAGGGAAGAATAATGAAACTATGTATACTTTTATGTTATTTTGTGTAGTAAAGCAGCATCGGATGAGTGTTGTTGGGCCACCCTGTGTTTGTACGTTCTCTAGACGGAAAGTGAATTATTTTCTACATAATTAAATTTCATTTCTTGAATCGAGAAAATTTAAAAACTAACAATTCATCATTTAATTCTATTTAATCATTAATTCATGAATCAAGAGAATAATTCTTATTGGTAAAATAAATATTTCTTGATTTAAGAAACGAATTTTGTATAGAAAAGTTAGGAAATATATTCTGAAATCAGGAAGTTAGCATTTGATGCTTTGAATTTTGAACTTTAAATTACTACAAATTTGATAACTTCAAGAAAATAATTGCAGTGGCTTAGAAAAATGTCATTATTATTTTATTTATATAATACTTTTTATTATTTTATTAAATTTTATTGAGAAAATGGGATTTAATAAGATTATCGTCATTTGTTTAGATTGCTATCATTGAGGAGAAGTGGCTAGAGGAAGGGGCTTATAAATAGGTACTTACTTCTTATAAGACACAAATTCTTACATCGTGAAAAGCATGCACAAAATGGAACTCACTGCTCATTTTGGTTTACTTTTCTGGAGTGTGCTGCCGTATACGTTACATGCAAAAAACCGATTTTAGTATAGAGAAAACCAAAATTTGTACTTCATTAATCATTCATCACTATACAAAAGCGTTGAGAATGAGAAGGTGTTAAGTGACATTTTTGAAAATTTTGATGTTTTTTATCCGATAAAGGTGTTTTGTGACAACTTAAATTTTGGTCTATTCGCCGATACTCTACTGTACTTAATATACGAGTTGGATATGGATAAAGGTGGTACATACACAAATTTTTCAGGTTTCGTAGCGTAAAAAAGTGCTAAAATCCCTTACCACCTTTGCCAGCTCAGAAATCGATGTGGAACAAGTTTCTTTTGTGCATGAAAGTGCACAATATTGGCGTGTTGAAATATTATGGTCAGTCGATAAGAGACGATTGTTGGTTTAGTTGGTTTAGTTGTCGAGGAGTGAATAATAATTTGTGCATTTTTGTGAATATTTTGTGGAATACATATTTTGAAAATGTTGCAAAGAGGAAAAATGTTGTATAAAGTTTTTTTTTGGGAAGATTCAACTCCCACGGGCAAATGGTAAGTTATCGGCACAAGAGTTTTATTTTTTAAGTAAAGCAATTATTTTTTAGGAAGTGAAACAGACGCGGCAGCAATTTCAGTTGGCACAAGTTCAACAGTCGTTGAATTCACAATAATTGATGATAAGTTGATTGATTCTCAATTAGTTGAAAGCCTGCTAATTTGTTCCATCCTTCGATCGAAGGGGTCATCGTGAAAGCCGACCCAACAAAATCTCTGAGGAGGTAAAGCTTTATTTACTGATCACATAGGCCGTGATCTCACTATTCGAGAAACAAGAACCCTTTTAAGCGATACCGAATGTTCAAAAGGCGAGAAAGGTGAACACTTTTTTATAAAGGAATCTTTCTACAGAAATATTTTTGACACGAAATTTAATCTATCTTTTCGACATCCACAAGCGATACCTGTAGCACATGTGATGTGGGGAAAAAATACAACAAAGCATCGGATGAGTTACAAAGCAGCATTTGAACAGCAGAAAATTGATCGTGAAGTAGCTCGTACCGATTCTAACGTCTGCTACCTAACAGTAGACTTACAGCAAACTATGCCCTTACCTAAAGTTATCATTACGAAAAACAAAAAATTGCCAAATAATAACGAGGGCTTTTTCCTCGGAATAACAAATTGAAGCGCTTGTCAGTGGAAAAAACAAAAAGTCTGGAGTATCGAATTAAGTTTGTCCCACTGGAACAGCCCTGGTTTTATGAAAAAGCCATGGCTGCAGGTCCTGACGACTTAAGAGTTAAGAAAGATAAATTTTTAAATTTTTTAATGAAAAGTGATTGCAACTTTTTTTTCATATAGGCATTAATTTGTACAAAAATACCACTTATTATAAATGAAGTCACGTTGTCTAAAATAGTATTTTCTTTTTTTACTTTTATTTCGTATTACCGAACTCCAACTTCGTTTATATAGGCAGATTTATGGGCAAACAAGTTTAAACTTCTTTTACTCGAAACTATAAATTTTTCACTTAACACCTTCTCATCCTCAATGCTTCAAATAAGAACCACCAAGCTCTTTTATTCAATTTCTTTCCGTTTGGAAATTCGATGGAGTCACGCAGGAGCACATTTGCCGTGGTGTGAGTTGCATTTATGCATAACATCAATAATCAGTCCATTGTCGACTTCTTTCTTCTTCTTCTGTCTACAACTGAGCAAGTCCAAGTGTAAAGGTTGGTCGAAATATTAAAAAAAGCTATGTGTATAATTTTAAATAGATATATTTGATTAAATAATATTATATACCTATAAGTGTTAGCGTAGTTTTGATTTTGATTAGCACAATATTCCAGAAGGGCGAGAGAAAGGAAGTAAGACGATCACCGCATCAACTGGGTGTTCTGGTTTGTGCGCTAGAACCACCAACTGTCGTCCAACGATTGCAAGATCTTTCACCGTGTTTACTGTATTTGGATTTGTTTTACTTTATCATCTATATAGTTGGCGCAACAGGTCTGTAGAGACCCAAGGCCTAGCTTCTCACAACCATTCGTTTTGTGTGAGTTTCATTTTTTGGAACGAATGGAAGGGATCTACAATTTTATGCCGATTCCAAACGGCTAATTGAGAAGCTCTTAAGACAGTTATACTCTCGGATGTTTGTCAGACGTTCGCGAGAAAGCGAAATCATTGATCTATATTTTATTTATTTTTGACAATTAACATAAAAAAGCAGATGAATTTTCCAAATAAAAGATTTCGTGCGCCGCTCTAAGGACAACGAAAATTTGGAAGCACAAATTTATAAAAATACACTACGAATTAATTTAACATTTAATTCTAATAAAACCAAATAAATAACTTTATGGCTAGCTTTTCCAAATAAAAATAATAACAAAAGAAAAAAACAAACAAAAATCCCTTATAAATTTATTTCCATTTAGTTCTACATTCTTTATTGACCAAAACAAATCTATGAAAATCCGAAGAAGTAAATACTTGATATCAGTAAATTAAATAAGAAATACACGATTTAAGGAAAAAGTTCGTAAGGTATCATTTCGTATTCTAATATTCTTTCTTCGATCAAGAATATTTATTGATGATTTCAGAAATAAGATAGTTATATAAGAAAATTGTTTCTGATTGAAGAAAACCTTTGACCGATTTAAGAAAAAAAAAAACCTGTGGGAAGAAAACAATACTTGAGACAAAAAAAAAAACTTGTTAAGAAATTGATTTCTTAAATCAAGAATAAATTTCTCGTTTTGGTATTTTTTTTTTTCTTGTTCTTGATTAATGTGCAGAAAATGTTAAAAGAAAAAAATAATTAGCCTGCACCAACCGTAATTTATGGTTTTGTTACAACAAACTTCTACTTCCAGTTTAGAAAATAGTTGTTTCCGTGTGGCTAAAAGGCCTTTCATTGAGAGCGACACATTTTTGAAATAATGAAAACCAAGTTAAATTTGCTTAATTCAGATCTTTGTATTTCAAAAGCAGAATTTGGTGCCTTATGTTTCAAAAATAATACCGTTCATATGGCCTGCATTGCCGTGCTAGAAAGCGGTCATCCGAGAAGTCCAAAATTGTAAGTTACTCGATCAAATAAGTTGGCGCCAATCTCGCCAATACCACGGAGACTTGTGAACAAGGTATAGGCTGACTTTAAGCACAGACTGTATATATTTAACTTAAGGAAGGTGGAAACTTCGCCTTCAACGTCTCCAGTATTTTTACCCGACTATACACAGGGAGGGTTATGTGTTTCGCGCATATCCTATGTACGTTCCTACGGTACGCCCAGTAGCCCAAACGGCTTGACTGATTTTGAAGAGTGGGGTGTCATTAAATTGGTATTCTTCCCCGGAGTGTCATAGGCTAAACAAATATACATAGAAAGATTAATTAAAAAAAAAGAAAATGTTCACCCAAATGTCTGTGAGAAATGTCAAGATATGGAATACACTGAACTGTGAACAAAATTATTACTTTCTGATGAATTCACAAAAGCGGTATTATGGATTGTCTGCATTTATAAGTCATAAATTCATTTATTTTAATTGAAATATTATTATTATTATATTTATTTATATATATATTTATTTAGATGAAATTAATGAACCCTAAAAATATGATAATAAATTGACTTTTTAATCATTTATCAATTAAAATTATTGAACCAGAAACTGGGGCTTTAAAGATTTTAATAAAGTGTTCTTGCCACACTCCTAAAACGCTGACAAATAAATATAATGCACACCATTCACAAAAGAAACGGCTGAATACTTTTTTGTAAATCTACATACAACATACATCCTACGCATTTGGCATCGGCACATCATGTTATTGAACATTTCAATTAAAAGTTTATAATTGGCGTTTACTATAAACTGAACTAATTGCATCACTTTCAAGTATAACTAATTGACAATCGGAGACTACCTACATAATCTGACAAAAATATGCGCAGCCTCCGACTGCCAATTAGTTTTAGTTGAAAGTGTCTTGTTTTAATATTTTGAAATCCTTTTTACAGACAGTCAGTCGGGTTTTTTTAAATTAACTATTTTATTGGTGAATCCGACTTTGCATTCGAGAATAGGAAAAAGCGACACTGCATGAAAAATTGAGGAGAACATTATTTAACTTTATTTTGCCGCTTTTGATACCATTTTAAACGCAATACGATAACAAATTTCAAATCAGCTGTTAATTGTTAGGTGACTGACAGCTTTTCCACTTCTTACACCAAGAAATTTGTTGAGTAAAAATTCAACTGAGAGGAGGGGTAATATTATCTTGCTCTCTCGATTACGCTCTCTTGTAAGAATTTTTCGAGTTAAGGAACGGCATTGAGTAGGAACTCGTAAGAATTTGTAATAATTCGAAAGATTTTAAAGTAAAGGAACCGACTACTTCATGGGTTTATTGAAAGCAAAGGAAGTATAAAATTTAAGGTGAAAATGTAATATTTTAATATGCAGTTTATTTAATTCGAATAAAAATGTATTACAATTCAATAATTTAACAAATAAAAATAAAAAAATGGGTTTGGATCTCAATCTATATTCAAATTTAGCATTTCAGACATATTTTGTTATAGCAGACATGATTTAAAATTAATAAATCTTTTATTAGCTGTTTAGTTTGATTACCCTGGAAATATTGAACTTGAATATTTTCTCGGCGTTGTCAAATATATAACCATAAAAATATTAAATTTAACGCCAGGATTCTCAACCTTTTAGAAATTATTGTATCTATGCATTGCGCCGTACTTATAACAAATTTTAGTCTCGACTTTAATTCTACGAAAGCTCACAATAGCGAAATTTGTATGGAAAATATAGCCACTGTGAACTACTAAAATTTAGAGCCGAAACCAAAAATGGTTATTGGTAATTTAAAAAGATTGTAACTTGGCCAAGTCTGTCGTATTCATTCGTCGTGGGAAGTAACAAGTAACAACAGTCTGCACTCTGCACCGTTGGTATCGATTCTTACCAACAGGCTTGAGATTAAAAAGTCGATAACATTTTCAGAAGTTAATGGATAGATTCCCAAAAATCCGAAGAAAACCCAATCCTGAGCCTCTTAGCTCAACTGAGTCATGTCTTCTTTCGAAGAATTGAGAAGAATTCGATGTAGGGGACCTTAATTGTCTCAATCTTAAGTAGATACACACCCAGACGCTTTGTAATATATTTGGTCCCATTTGCTTTGAAGGCCCTTAGGGAAATATGTTAGAACATAAAACAATATAGTTTTTTGCACATATCTACATAAATTACAATTTACCTTTGTCATGTTTCGAAGTGCTCACCTAAATAGAGGAAAACTGCGAATGTTTATTAGTTGAGGCTGAGTATCTGGTTCCCTCCAACTTGAAGAAGAAGTTGACATTCCTCCTAATACAGCTCAGAAAGCTATTCAGCATTGTTTTATGTAAAAACTCTTATTTTTGTTACGTACCCGGTTCAGTCCATATGACCCCCTGTTGGCCCACAGGTCCACAAATGCTAACTTGGATTTTTTGACGCCGTTTCGTCAATGTTAATAGGAGTACCTACCTATAACGGCGAAATGCACTCCACCCACAATTTGCACATTGAAACCTGCTGAGTCTTCAAAAGTGTCGCATTATAACCCTTTTCCAACACTCGCATGAAAATCAAAGCCTACACTAAGTCAAACAAAATGAACGCACTTATCTGGACAAATGCGTTCCTCAGCTATTACCAAGTAAAGTGGTCAAGTATTTGCATGCAAATCGAAAATTTGTTTTGATTTTATTCCCCTTCTGGGTTAATAGGTATCCCCGGGGTGACTTTTTTTCTCTGTTCAGAGAGTTTCCTGTGATTCCGTCAAAGTAATATCACTTTTAGTGTAAAAGGTTATTCGATTGCGTTTGTGTTTTGTTTCTTTTTTTATACCGGATCAAGTGTAGGTATATAATACGATTATGGTTTATTGAAATGTAAATTTTCCTGCTGACTCTGAACTTTTATGTACCTCCATGTGCTGGTTTTGTGAATTGTTGTGTCGTGATTTGCTCCGAGGTGCGATACTGCTACGTGTGTTTTTTTAAGGGTTAAATAAAAAGGGAACATAAGTACCAAACCACAAGGGCACACGAAAAGGTTAACTCGCCTTGTGTTTTATTTACTTTGGAATAATAATATAGATATCTGGCATTAGGCTTACGAAGGGTTTACGACAGAGCATATTGCGTCATTGTTCTTCTAAGATGTCTACTTGCCTTGCACATTTGTAAATTGGTGTCTTGGCTCATTGGTTTACGATTGTATATCGAGTAGCCTTTCGGCTTTTATTCCACTAGGTGACTATTATATTGTTCTCAAAAAGGGGTTTGGTTGTGATTGGTTTTGGGTGTATACCTACCTATCCTGTTAGCGATTTCTCCAAGGGAATCGTTTGTGCATAAAAAAGAAGCTGGACCAAAAATTGTACATGTTTTTAAGTATTGGAACATTTTTGAGTAGTCCTATAATCTAGCAATACATGTTTTAAAATAAGAAAACAGTTGTTGGCAGTAGCTTCTCTCACATTTTGATTTTCTTTTTTGAGACCTTCAATTTTATGCACTGGTCATAAATATGTGTCATTTTCACATTCAGTTCGCTAATGTGGTATTCGATTTGGCGCTCTCAGAGCACTTTTTTGGTTTCAGAGCAATTTTAATGTTCGTTTGGTAAAAAAAAAGCAATCTTTTTCAGATTTCAGAGCACTTTTGCGAATCTAAATCTATTTACCTAGATTTGCTTCAGATTTACCAATACAAATGTATTTGAGTTTGACAACTGGTGGAGTTTGTTTACATTTTCGTGAATTTTTTTCTACGGCAAAGAACGGCATTGCATCGGGTGAATCTATTTTTGAAAATTATTTTTGTACAAATTAGAAGTCAATCGAATGTTTTAATATAAAATTTAACCAGTGAATGGAAAGAGCTTAGAAAATCGTCGAAGACTACACATATTCAAGGCGCATGAATATCAACACAAAAAAGAGCAAGTGACGTTTTTATGTTCGACTAGGCACACGAAATCTGAAATCTGAGAGCAAATCTGAACAAGCCCAATCGAATACACATAACTTCAACCTTTTTGCAAATATATGATGCTGTGTTTTATGGATTATCTTTATTTCTTTTTCTAAAGCATTTTGAATAAATGTACGAGTAAAATTAGATTTTAATAACTTAGTCTGTGTTTCTATATTTATTTATTTTTATTATCACTTGTTATTAAAGATTAAAGACTTGTTTTTGTTTTACCTGCAAATCCAAAATGAGTAAATACTTTAAGGCCTAGGTATAGTAAATTAGTAATTTATGTTTTAAATTCACATGAATTTTGTATTATACCTTCTTAAAAATAGATGTCTCCTAATAAAAGAAAAGAAATTTTTATTATATCAAAAGTTCATCTTAAAGTACATTTTTACTTTTCTTCAATGAATCGAAATGGGGAAAAAAACGGATACGGAATGGTGAAAATTTTCAAAATGATTCAACAAAATGGGGAATTTTGGCAAAAAAAAATTTGGCATCACTGGGCATATGTAAAGGGTTGCTACGCACCCCCTAGCCTAACACCTAGGGCTTATCTGAAGCTGCTGGATGACATTGTAGCTGACGCGCGAGGAAAACACCCAATTATAATTGCTGGCGATTTCAATGCATGGGCTACAGAATGGGGCAGCAGGATAACGGACGCAAGGGGTCGAGCTCTACTAGAAGCATTCGCAACACTAGATGTGAGTTTGGCGAACAATGGTGCAAAAAACACATTTCGGAAAGCAGGCAAGGGGTCTATCATAGATATCACCTTTATGAGTAACTCACTCCTGCGCAAAACAAAATGGCAAGTAAGCGAAGAATATACGCACAGCGATCACCAGGCGATCATATTTAGCTTGAACAAAGACAAGCCCAGGCAGCCCCCTAAACTAACAGGGCCAAAGTGGAAAGACACCCACTTTGACAAAGATACGTTCGAGGAAATGATGAATACCGAACTTGCATTCAGCAGCGAAACAGCGGAGACACTGTCACAACAATTGACACAAACAATTACCACAGCGTGTGATGCAGCAATGCCTAGAAGATCTGCCAGTAAAAGAGGGGCACCGTGTTACTGGTGGAACGACGAAGTAAAAACGCTCAGAGCAGCTTGCCTCCGGGCTAGACGCAGATCCCAGCGATGCAGGGGAAGGCCAGAGTTTCAAGAAAGGCTATCTATCTTCAGATTAGCAAGGCGAGATCTCGAAAAGGCCATCAAAGAGAGCAAGGCAAGATGCTTTAAACAGCTCTGCGATGGAGCAGACCTAGACCCCTGGGGGTATGGCATATAGGATGGTGATGAAGAAGCTTAAGGGCAGTAGGTCCCCACAAATATCCTGCCCAATAATGCTGAAGACAATAGTTGAGCACCTATTCCCATATAGGCCGTCAACTTTGATCATCACCACAAGAGACACAAGTTCGGAACGCATCCCTGCAATCACGCCGAATGAACTATACGAAGCGTGCAGGAAGATAGGTGACAACAAAGCGCCCGGACCCGATGGCATCCCGAATTTGGCGGTTAAAGCGGCCGTTCGAAAACGACCGGAGCTTTTTATTGCAACGATGCAACGGTGTCTGGAGGAAGGGGTATTCCCGAGGTCGTGGAAACTCCAGCACCTGGTTTTACAGCCAAAAGGGAAAAAACCACCTGAGGAACCGTCCTCATACCGGCCAATATGCCTATTAGATACAATGGGAAAAATCTTAGAACGGATCATATACTGCAGACTACTCGAGGTGGCAGAGGATAAAGGAGCTTTGTCTGATGACCAGTATGGATTCAAAAAATCGCGTTCTACCGTCGATGCCATTAAGGCGGTAGTAGATACAGCGGCTGAAGCAATACGGGGAAAAAGATGGAAAGGTGGGACGAAGAAATATTGCGCGGTTGTGACCCTTGATGTAAAAAATGCCTTCAATTCGGCAAGCTGGTCATGCATTAGGAGATCCTTGGTCAGAATGGAAACGCCGTACTACCTGCTGAATATAGTAGCAAACTACCTTACCGACAGGAAGTTAAGGTACCATACTGACGATGGCGTTAAGTACTACAACATCACCGCGGGAGTACCACAAGGGTCGGTTCTTGGACCTCTCCTGTGGAACATAATGTACGACGGGGTTCTCCGATTAACGCTGCCACAAGGAGTTAAGGTTATAGGCTTTGCTGATGATATCGCTGTGGTTACTGTGGCCAAACATATCCACGAGATAGAGTCCGCTACGGATGAAGCAGTAGCCAGAATCAAGAATTGGCTAGAGTCTGCAGGGCTAGAACTAGCTGACCACAAGACCGAGGCTGTGTTGATAACCAGCCGAAAGACTGTGGAATATGCATCTTTCCGTGTTGGAAATCAACTAATTAAAGGGTGATTTTTTAAGAGGTTTAGAACTTTAAAAAAAAAAAAAACACAAAAAATTCGAAAAAATTAATGAAATATTTATTTGAATCGATAGTTTGAACCTTGCAATTTAATGTTTAAAGATAATTTCATGCAAATGTTGACCGCGGCTGCGTCTCAGGTAGCCCATCCGCTGAGTCCAATTTTGGCATACTCTTTCACACATATCGGCCGGTATCTCACGAATGAATGCATGGATGTTGCCTTCCAGTGCGTCAATCGAAGCGGGCTTGTCCCTATACACATTAGCCTTGGCATACCCCCACAAAAAATAATCTAATGGTGTCAAATCGCACGATCTAGGCGGCCAATTGACCGGCCCGAAACGTGAAATTAACTGTTCACCAAACTCGCCTCGCAATTGCGCCATTGTTTCGCGTGCTGTGTGGCATGTGGCACCGTCTTGTTGAAACCACATATCATGCAAGTCAAGAACTTCCATTTCGGGCAAAAAAAAGTTTGTTATCATCGCTCGGTAGCGTTCACCATTGACAGTAACGCTGCGATTCGCATCATCTTTGAAGAAATATGGCCAATAATGCCGCCGGCCCATAAACCGCACCAAACAGTGGCTTTTTCGGGATGCATTGGTAGCTGTTGCAATGCTTCTGGCTGATCTTCACTCCAAATGCGGCAATTTTGCTTATTTACGTACCCATTCAACAAAAATGAGCCTCATCGCTGAACACAATTTTTCGATAAAAAAGCGGATCCTCGGCCAGCTTTCCAAGAGCCCATTCACCAAAAATTCGGCGTTGTGGTAGGTCGGCTGGCTTTAGTTCTTGCACCAGCTGTATCTTAAAAGGCTTTACGCCCAAATCCTTCCGCAAAATTTTCCACGTAGTGCTGTAACAAAGGCCTAACTGCTGGGAACGGCGCCGAATCGACATTTCGCGGTCTTCTGTCACACTAGCTGATACGGCCGCAATATTTTCTTCACTACGCACAGTACGTAAACGTGTTGGTGGTTTAATGTCCAACAAAGTAAATTTGGTGCGAAATTTGGTCACAATCTTCCGAATAGACTGCTCAGAAGGTCGAGAATGCCGATCATAAAATGGAAGCAGCGCGCGATGAACATTTCGAACCGAGCACGAATTTTGATAGTAAAATTCAATAATTTGCAAGCGTTGTTCATTTGTAAGACGATCCATGGTTAAATTGCAAACCAAACTGAAGCTGTTTGACAGTGACACAAGGTACTAAACACACGTCAGCTGTCAAAACCAGTGTTGCCAAAACCAAACCAGCTAAAAAATCACCCTTTAGATCAAAGGAGTCATTAATGTACCTAGGACAACAGGCTCGACAACAGGCTAAGCTTTAAAACGCACATCCAGTACGCCAGCAAAAGGGCGTCACAGATGCAAGCAGCTCTTTCCCGGATTATGCCAAACATCGGTGGCCCTGGATACGCCAGAAGGATTCTGTTATCCAGGGTGGTCAGCTCAATACTGATATACGCTGCACCGGTCTGGGCAGGGGCTCTTACAACTAAGGAAACAAGAAGGAAGCTCTCGTCAGCATACAGGCTCTGCGCAATAAGAACAATAAGCGGATTCCGAACAATTTCGGACGAAGCAGCCTGCGTTATTGCGGGAATGATTCCCATCGACATTCTCGCCAACGAAATGCAAAGGATCTACCTTAGGCTAACTGTCAACAGGCAGGAGTCCATCATAAGAAAAAGGATAAAAGAAGAAGAAAGGGCAACATCTCTAGCACTGTGGCAAGTCCGGTGGGATAACACGGCAAAAGGCAGATGGACCCACAAACTGATCCCAAACATCGAGGTCTGGACAAGAAGAAAAAGCGGGGACTGCAACTACCACCTCACGCAGTTCTTGTCCGGGCACGGCGGCTATCGAAGTTATCTTCACAGATTCGGCCACGATAGCTCGCCTCTTTGCCCCGAATGCCCAGATGAAGAAGAGGATACAGAGCACGTAATGTTCCACTGCAGAAGATTTTCAGGAGGAAGAGTGAACTTACCCCTTCCACAGCTTCTCATAGAGCGTATGATGAGCTCAGAAGACGACTGGCTGGATATATGTTCATACATAACGAGCGTACAAAACGAGCTAAGAAGAGCCGAAAGACAAAGAAGGGTGGAAGTGGCAGACATTGACGTTGAGGATTTAGCATGAGTTGCTAACCAGCCCCGCGAAGTAATACCTAACGGCAGTCCCGCGGGGAGAGTGGTAGAAGAGTACATGGGTGTGGTTTAGTACGTAAGGCGCGAGGCACTGGAGAAACATATCCCGCGAATCGTGCATGCTAGTAGCACGGGCAACTAGTATCTTTCGAAGATTACACATCATTTGGACGCAACCAAAAAAAAAAACGACAGGGACAGCAAACGGCGCCGAATTTTTTGCCGCTATTTTGACATTTCTCTTCAGTAAGGTTTGCCATTTCATGATGGATTGATATACGAGCCAACAACGAGTCGAAATTATTAAAATTTACTACCGAAATTCGGAGTCAGTGGCCTCAACGTTAAGAGCGCTACGTCCAATTTATGGTCGTCATAATCGTCCTAGCAGATCAACAATTGAGCGTCTAGTGGAAAAATTTGAATCCACAGGCACAGTACAAAATGTTTCCGTGCCAGCGAGACAAAGAAGTGCCCGTAGTGTCGAGAATATTGCTGCCGCTGAGGCTTCAGTTGAAGAAAACCCAAATGTGTCTCTCACACGTCGTTCTCAAGCGTTGGGTATCTCTCAATCTCTGTGACGTCGTTGTGGCGAATTTTGCGAAAAGATCTTGGCCTTCATCCTTACAAGATTAAATTGACGCAAGAACTGCAGCCGCTTGACCACCAGAAGCGTCGTATATTCGTGAATTGGGCTGAGCAAGAACTTGAAAATGATTCGGATTTTCATCGAAAAAATGGTCTAGTCGCTTGGCGGCCTCGGTCGTTCCATACATAATGGCATCGAACGTACTTTCACAGGAATAAAGAATTTCATTGATATCTAAAACTGTTATTGTTTTACTTAACAAAACTTTTGTAGCGCTCTTATTGAAAAACCCGTTACTTGGACGTTCCGACACCCAAGATACTGGAGAAGTGCCTGACATCCAGTACCGCCTTTACCATGAGGGCACACGGGGCCCAGGGGCCCATCATCAAGGCGGCCCCGAATGCCTGATATATTCACTTAGTATACCCACTTAACAACAATTTTAATTTCTTAATTTTGTTAGATATACAAGTTGCTTTTCAACAAAATTTTGGAGAGTGAATGACAGCTTTGTTAGCGACCTTATGGCAGTGATAAGCCAATGACATTGCCGACGCCGTGTTAAAGAGAAAATGTGTTCGGTAAAGCTACCAAATATTGCCCTCTTTCCTTTTTTAGGCGTTTAGATAACCTTAAACGACATACATTGGGTATTTTACCAACGAAACAAAGGCCTCTTATAAAAATCGTTTGCTTGCCGAGAAATTTAGCATCGAAGGAGGAGTGCAGATTATGCAAAACATCGAGAACAGAAGGTCTATTTGTTTAGAGATATATTATCTCACCCACATTTTTATTGTACTAAAATGTTAATTTCTTTAACAATTTTTAAATGGAAAAACCCAAATTACTTGGAATCTTGTATAGTTTTGAGTAGAATGGTTGTAGCTAGCCAAATATTTCATCATATGTGCAAATCGCACCGAAAAATAAACGCTATAGGCAAAGGAGAACCTCCTCGAGTCATCATATCGAATTTATTGCAAACCATTACATCTGTGAACATTCCAGTTCTGCCGAAGATTCCCCTGTATTGGCACAAAAATTCGTACTAAAGTGAGGGTAAGACAAATGGCGAGCCTGGACATGGTAAATGGCTGCACAGTTATGCATTTCATATGGGGCAGCTTCGTATCGGAATGAAAATGTTTTCCCTTTTTTTTTTAGTCACGATCGGCGTTTAATGGCTTCAATCAAAAATATTCGATTGGTAGTAGTATTTCATAAAATACTGGACGTGGGCTGGCATTTTCGATTTTCGAGTCACACCGTTCCTGTGCAACTCCCCAAAGGGTAGTTTGCATGTGAAATTGCAGAGGGTAGGTAGATACCGCAGCCGAAAATATGCATACAAGTCAAGTCAGTTATACAGATAGTGCAGTGAACTTCAGCGAAGCGAGTGGAATCCTCATATTTTGTAATCGAAAGGAAGGGTAAGATGGACATCATTTGTTCAGTTACAATATCACATTGATGCCGGAATTGGTTTTATGGTCACAGAATGTTTAAGTAAGTCCGTGAATCTCTCTTGGATTTTATATCTTTCGTGCAATAAAGTGCAATATTTCTACCCGGCAAGATTGAGTTCCATTACGAATGATTTATTTTTCAAAAGTCAATGATGGTTTTCGTTTGTACGATTGCGAAATGTAGACGTGAACGCATCTGACATTGGTCAACGAATATGTTTCGGTTTATTGAAGGGTTTTTCGTGTGATAATGTTTCACCATCAACGGTCATAACAGAACCTATTCTACCTTTTACCTGTAGCCAGATATATTTTTACATACAGTTTTAAGCCATATAAATTTGAGGGTTAAAGAAGCCTGATAGCTGCGGTTACAGAAATATTTACAAATTAGTAAATTTTGATTGTTAATCACTCAGCCGAAATCCTCTAACCCTGAACCTCCTTTTAGCTTCCATTTAGCTTTACCTTTAACCTTCGACCCTATTTTTAACTGAGCTTGTTAAATTTTTTTAATGTTATTCACGGTGAAAGCTTACACTTACCATACACGTATTTCATAAACAACTCCGACCAATAGTATAGCAGTGTGCATGGACATACGTACGACTGTAATGATAAGTTTTACGTTTTATCAGCCATATAAACAATGATACTGAGTTCTCTCAGAAATACGTGTAGGGAGCTGGTCGAAATGCTGCTTTCAAAATTCTGTCTTCTCACACAAAAATACAGCTTTTTTTAGACCTGCTTTACAAAGTTCTCCTTTTCACATTTAAAGCAAACAAATTCTGTTTCGTTTTTCAACAAATTAAAAACAAAAAACAAATAAATAAATAAGAAAAAAACAATCATTATTTATAAAAAAAACTAACGAAACCGGTAAACTTCGTCTGGCCAAATTTTTAAAGCAGTTTGTTTCAGTAAATCGTACAGCCATAGTCGAAAGCAGAGCTTTGACATTCACAGAACGTTTTCTCTTATCACGATACAGATCATTGCGATGCAAAATGTCAGATTGAATAACAATTTACCCGAAAATCCAAATACAAATTAATTCAAAAAGGTTCGGTACAAAAAATTTCCGAAATCATCAAAATCAGGCCGAAGCTTTTGACATATACGATCTCACTGTATATTAAGATCAAAATTTAAGAAAAAAACCCCTACAAAGAGTATGGAAAATCAATTTTTACGAATTACGAACTACGAATAAAATTTTCCAACTTTGTTGACGTACGCGCGTCCTTGGACGGAGACAAACACAACAAAAAAAATAGCTTATTAACAACAAATTAGACAGCTTAATTCGGACCATCGGATTTGGAGTTATGGGCGATCTAGCGGATGAAACTTTCTTTTATATAATATACGTAGATTAGGAATTAAAAGTTCGAAAAAAAAAATGTTAATTAAAAAAAAAATTTAAAAAAAAAATTGAATTAAATATTGAAATAAAATTTAAATAAAAAAGAAATACCTATCTATTGGAAAGAAAATTATACGGAACATAAAGAAAAAGTTAAATTTAACTTACCTAATTTAAATTAAGAAAAAATGAGTTATACATAAAAATAATAGAGAGTGTGCTTGTGCGCACACGCCAGATGCCCAGATGTGAAACTTCTCTCGCTAAATGTGGATGTTAAATTGAATTGTGTTTTAGTTGAATTGTATTAAGAAATTTAGTAAAAACCAAATCTTTATAATATTATAATCTTAATACAGCACAGCAGATAAGTGTATTCATTCATTTAAAAAGTTTTCATAACACAATCCAATCCAATGTTTTCTATTTTTAGAGTTTTTATTTGAATTTTGTTTTCATATCGTTACAAATATAAGACTTAATTTAATCAATTGCTTCAGAAGGCTAGTGTCTGTGTAAGACCTTGCTTTACCAGTTCACTAACCAGGTCCAGCGTGTCCACATAAGTATTCACTTACAGAATTAAGTTGAAGTATGTAATTGGAAAAATGTATCTCTCCAGTTTCGAGCAGCCATACTTACACACTCACAAAATTTCATTTAATTCGTTCGAGTAATTTAGGAGTCGAGGTCGGCAGCGTAGTTATGGCGACAGGACAGTTTTTCGTCACAGCATTCGAGTCGTTAATACTGCCAATAGATGTTTCACATCAAAAACAAAATTGTAAAAAAAGAAATTAAAAGAAAAGAAAATATTCTCTACATCTCTGCTCAACAAAAAATTTCCGCGCTTTTTACATTTTCCAAACATTTTTTTATTGTTTTGGAGAATTTTCAAAAGCAGAACTTTGAAAGCCGAATTTTGTAAAAATAATTTTGACCCATCCAGAATTTTTACCACCCCAATCCATACGCGTACCTATGTTCTGCAGCTTGATTCAAAATTGTATTTTCAAATGAAAGCTTCAATTCGTTATGGGACCTTACTGTTCTTTTCGTCCCAAAAATAATAACTCACATAAATAAAATAAAATAGTAATTTTTAACTGTAAGTACCGTTACATTATTAACAACTGGACATTTTCGTTCGGTTGAATGTATATGAGCTAAATTTGTAAGGAAGTTTCCTTTGGAATCAACGAAAATGTGGCTTCAAGGGCACGAAAAAGGTTTGATCTTGTAACAAAAATAAAATGAAAGTAAGTGTTGAGTATAGAAGTTGAAAGCTTTTTTTTAAATAATATAATGCAAATAACTCTTGCTATGAACTCAATTGGCGACACTGATATAGATAACTTTGCTTTAATAATTCTCTTGAGTTCTTAAATTCATTCTTAGTTATTTAAAACACAGTTCAGAAATCTTCAGTCCACATTATTTTTAAAATAAATTGTATTTCAGGTGTGCTTATAATTATTCTGTTGCACATTATCTACAAAATTATTATTTTGGCTGATTATTTTTGTTTCTAGTGAAATAATTGTATTGCTAATGTTAAGTTTAACAATGTCCACTGGAGAGAGCTCATTAAGCAAGAATTCTTTCATCCGCAAGGCTCAAATCGAAACGGATGTGAAAGATCGAAATAAATTCCATTGATATCAGAAATACGTTTTAGATGCTCTTGTTCATCATAATTCGAATACAACCCCTATAGGATCAGGAAAATATATAATCACACGCCTTTCTCCACGACCTTAGTCTTAGTGTCAATGGAGACGATAATCCCGGATAATTGGATTGACAAATTGTTAAATTGCTCTGCTCTTTGAAAATGTCAAACAAATTATTATAACGAGAACTGGCAGATATCGTTGCAGCAACAGAGAAGAATCAAATTCTATAACTCATATTCCTATCGATTGTGTGTGAAGTTTCCGATAAGAAATTCAGAGACCCACTACAGAGCAAGACCCACCAGGCATCCTCCTAAATGGGAATCATTGTTAATAACCTCAAGTACCACGCAAACAAGAAACAACGTTGCGGCCTTAGTCGCAACAAGGAACGATATTGCTCTCCTCTGAGTGCCTGACAATTCCCAGTGGGACACAAGGGAGTGAGACTGGCGCGAACCTCGCGATTGCCATAATGAATTAGCTGAGGGGAGTTGAGAAGACTTGAAAATAATTCCAGTTGCGAACGAACTAATTGGTGGGGACTGCGGACTGGTGAATGGCGGCTGCTCGGCCGCCGGAGCGAATAAATTATTTTTTCTTCTGTTAATTATCAATTCCAATAAATTAATCCGGGTCGCCGGAAATAAAGCTGATAACCATACACAGTAGCTCATTTCAATACTAGCCGCTTGTGTCGGGCGGGAAATGGAAACAATCTGTATCTATATAAAATCTTTAGCACGGTTGGATTAAAGATGTCAAACAATGTTATTTATATTATTTTGGTTTCGTTACTTCGATGCGGATAGCCAATTAGTAAAGATGTTTTCAGTCACGGTGTATTCTATTTTTTTTTATTTCTTTTTGTTAGAGTTACTATTAAATTGCTCTGCTTTTCAATGAAATGCAATTGGGCATTCGATTGAGAATAACTGACTTTTTTGCTTTGAGAAAATTATCTCCATTTTGAGGCAATATTGAGTTTACAAAGCCTTCCTCACAAGCCTTATCACATCCCTCGTAATATATCGAGTGAGAGTAGATGAGATAGTTCACTGTATAGAGAAATACGAACAAAAATCTATCTAATCCAAATTTACTAAACAATGCTACCATAAAAGTCAAATATTTTCTTCATAACGAGTAAATAGGAAACAAAAAACAAATAGAGTTGATGCTACGTAAGACCTTACCAAATTTGCGGCAACCTGTGATCCAGAGAAACCCGAATCAAATGCGTATTCTCCTGGATGACGTGTGGCGTAATAAATTATTCTATGTTCCAGGAAAATTTGATATTTTTTTTTTAATTTTTAGTGCATTTTATGATAAATAGATAGATAATTTAATCCTTGAACATTTTCTTTGGCAAGGCCCCAGTTTATAAATCACTTGCAAAGTCCTACGTTGACCGTTGGTTATGCCCTACCTACTTCAAACATGTTGTGAGTACTTAATAATAGGGGACCATTATTGTGACCCATAATATCGCAACAGATGAGTCAAGAAACCACAAGAATTTTGTGTGGACTTTTGGTTATAAGTTCACAATTCAAAGGTCTCTTTTATGAGATAAGCCCCATGTCTTGCCAAAAGCGCCTTTGCACTGCCAGAAGGTTGACAGCGCTTTATTGGCTTTCGATTCGACATGTTTGGATCAAAGAAGCTTTCTATCTAGAGGACTACTCACAGATATTTGACTTCATCGGAGAACGGGATAGTGACGCCTTTTAGCACAAGTCGAGTCAGACCAGTGACATTCCTCCTTCTCGTGAAGAGAACAACCGTAAGAGGATTCAATGAAAGCCCATTTCTTGTGCACCAATCATCGATAAAGCGCAAGGATATCTGCGCCAGAGAGCAGACAGTCCTTAGGTCTGAACCGACAGACAGAACGGCCACATCGTCCCCGCAGGCTTGTGTGTGGGTTTCAGGAAGATTGAGAACCATTAGCAGAGTTTCAACTTCCATACACCATACAAGGGGAGACAGAACACCACCTTGAGGGCAACCTCTCTTTACCCCTGTCATGACGCATTTGCCACAATCTGCCTCGGCGATCAACGTCCTGTACATTAGCATTGCTTTAATTCACAACACCAATGTTTCATCTACACCATGATGTCTGGCTGCATTGCACATGCTGTCAAAAGTCGCATTGTCAAAAGCACCCTCAATATCGACGAAGATACCCAACGCCTACTCCTTCCGATCAAGAGCACTGTAGAGTAATCCATCGAAAATTCAGGAGTCGGAACTCCAAACGAAAGGAAATTTGTAACAAAAAAAAACGAGAGTATTCGACGAGAAGATTGTGTATTTTTCTAGTTGTTCCCAGTTGAGCGTCTGTTATCCAAGTGGCCGAGCTAAACCAAAAACAAGTCAAACTGTATCACACATCAGTCAAACAAAAGTAAATAGTCTATGAAGAGATCAAAACGCTATTTAACAAATGGTATAAACAACAAAACTACACAATTTGAAACTGTTGCACAAAATAGGGTAAATTATACAATGTTTGCGTTAAAGTACACAGAACAAAACGATTGTTATATAAATTAGTTAACATAAATTTAACATGTAAAACAAAAGCAAAGCAAAGAGGTTTCCGATAAGAGGTGTTATTTTGGTATTCCAAGAGATAAATGATCGGATGTTTATTTTATAATAAAGAGGAAGGTATGCCGTTAATAATAATCAGCCAAATGACCACCACGAGCACGCATACAGGACCATATCCTTTTCATGAAATTTTCCATAACCAAATCGCAAAGTGGCTGCCCTATGTCCTCGATGGCCTCACGAATTTTATCTTTGAGTTCTTGAATCGACGCTGGGCTGTTGGCGTGGACCTTATATTTCACGTGGCCCCAAAGGAAGAAGTCGCAAGGTGTTAAATCACAAGATCTCGGTGGCCAATTGTAATCACCTCTTCGAGAGATAACACGGTCCGGAAATTTTTCCCGTAAAAGATCAATGCTGATGATCGGCCGGCTTGAGTTCTTGTGTTAACTGAATTTTATAAGCCTTAAGACCCAAGTCTTTATGCAAAATACGGTGTAATGACGTTTGTTGAATGCCCAATTCCAAAGAACGACGAGGATTGGACAAACCTGGGTTTTCTTCAACAATTTGGGCTACAGCAGCAATATTCTCAGTTGTTCTTGAGCGACGTGCACGGGTTTTATTCTTCACATCACTAACTTGTCCCAACAGCTCGAATTTTTCCACCAATTTCTGTATTGCGGTCCGACAAGTTGCTTCACGACGACCAAAAAATGCCTTAGTTTTGCGAACTGTGACTGCAAGATGTTCACCATTTTTGTAGTGAATTTTAATAATTTCAAGAATAAAAGCTTCAAAGGCGACAGCTACCGAAATAGCGGGTCATTCACAATAACGCCTCTCATTGGAAAACCCTTTATTATTCATTATTAATCACCCAGCAATTAAATAAATAGATACAACCATTGATTTATTAGGATTTCAATTCAGTATTCATAGCATGGGCTATTGTTTTAATAGTTCTATGTATTTTATTATTTTTGGTACTACAAAAATATAAGATTTATAGATATCCCATTAATTCAATATATTCAACAGTCGTACATTATTGGATTTATACTAAGAGTGTACCATTAAAATTATAGTTTACAAATTATTGTTTTAATATTATCAACACCATTGACTAAAAGCAATGCTAGAAAACTATTGATTTGATCGTAGATACTATTGTTTTCATGGTATTTTTGTCTGAGTGACGCCGACCAATGCCAGAGAACAGTATAAAATTGATTTACTTTGCAAATTTGCAAAACACGATTATATTGCAAAGTTCTGTTTTTATTTTGCAAAATTGCAAAGTGTAAATCGTTTGGTGAAATAGGGCCCTCTGGTGTGAAAATTTAGCAATCCTGGCTCTGCAATACTCACCTTTGACCGAAATAGCTGTTCCGATGGATGCTTCATTTCTATCAAAAACGTTTCTGTTTCAATACACACACTATTTCGGTGCCTTACACAGCATCCATACTTTTGAAATAAGTTCGACTTTGTGTCAACGAAAATTCTTCAAAGAAAATTCTTAGGTTTGTGACTACCGGACTTTTGTAAAAATTCAAAGAAATTAGGTACTGTCGGAAATATTGCAAATACAATAATATTATAAATGTGCAGTTTTTAAGACCTTTTAAAAAAGTTAAGGGTCATAAATGTGATTCTGGCACTTCCTTAAATTTGTTATTCGATGACGTATAGTGTCGGATACGGAAGAGGGCCTGCCGCACCTTAGTAGTATTTTTTTCACATCGATTTCTAGTTATCTAATAAGGAACTGCAAACAAAACTAATTAATTTATTCAAACACGACGATATACTCCATCATCCCCCAAATGTCTATCGGTAAGGAAGGTACTCGTAAACCTATAGGTAGGTAGAAACAGATAATCCAAAAGCAATGGGCACAATAATTACAATAACGACGACTATGTCGTGAACCAATGACACGGTTGAATATTTGAATGTCACTTTTCTGACAGGTATTGTGCGCCACCCAAAATTATGAAAGCCGCAACCGACGAGAGGGGAAGGTATCAGATATTCTAACCCTACCATTGACGGATGTAACTGTAAGATAACTCGGTGCTCGGATGCTGCTATGCCGCAGTTCGTTAGTAGAATCAGCTCGGAAAAAGGACAATCCAAACAGGATTGTCTGTCCCTAGATATTTCTGGTACTATTACACACAAGTTAACGAAGCACCAGAGGTTGCGGTTGGGGGTGGGGTACTGGAATTCACTTGGCGGTTGATGATGTGTACAAAAATCTGAACAGATTGTTATAATTGAGTTTTCCCCCAATGGTTCTGTAGACTGTCACGGCTGCTTCTGTTACACCAAGTAATAATCACGAAGGGTGAGTGACTTTTAATTTACTACTGGAGAGGAGAGTCCCCGTACCTTGAGGGATGATGATGCGCGCATACTACATAATAAAATAGACACTTACAACAACAAAATTATGTGTGATGTTGTGTTGATGTACCTTTTGGCAAACATTTGAAGTTGCACCGCATGAGTTGCGCCACGGAGATTATCTATTTTTTCTTCATTTTTATTGTTATTAATAGATCTGTTGGTCATTTTATTGCTGGCGGGTTACCGCACCCTTAGTCGGAAAAATAGACTTTTCAAATCGAATGGCTCATTTAGAATGTATGACATTTTGTGTCTCATCAATCAGAGGGCTTACGAGGCTAAACACGTAAATGCGAATTTTGTTGCCGAAGGAGATTCCGAATAAATTTATGTGAAAAAGCGAAAAGGCAATTTGCGTAAGACGTTGTTTACGTAAGCAAATTTTCGCGAAAATAAAAAGTTTGTGCGATGGGGAAAAAGTGTCAAAAAGTGAGATGAAGATTTGACAACTGAGCTTTCGTTAAATTACATTATTCAAATATGCGTGTACTTAGACAATCCCTTACAAATCACTATTTATCATGCACTATTGGCTATAAATTCATATTAATCTTTGTAAATATATTTAAGTGAAATATAGCTTGTATGATTGTGTGTGCATTTGTTAGCGAATCCCATTTTAAACTGCTTACCCGATCCGTACTGATTTATCAGAAAAACAATTCCTTTTGGTGTCGGTATACTACGAATCTGGAATTTCAAGAAATAAAGCAACAAAAGCAATTTCTTCTTTTTACATTAAGTTACTTAACTTGGGACCCCGAAAGTCATCTTTTCCCCTACACAAGCCGATTAAAGTTGCTGAATTTGCAGAGTGCAAACCTTGGAAAACCGAACAGAAATATCAAATGATCTATTTTTGTTTTGCATCCTGACTGGCAACAACTATATTCTTAGTTCAATAAGTTCAATCAATATTAGACCGAGGACAAGAAGAAGTTCAATTTTTTCTTATAGCAAAGGACGTCTCTGTGTAAATATGGAAGCAATGGCCCCATCAATAACCTGACGAAGGATTTTAATAAGCTGAATCATGTGACTGACTTCAACCCAACAAAATTAAAAAATATTAATAGAAGTGTATAGTAGTAGTAATCCCCGGATTGTTTCGTCGGGGAAAATGTGTTTGAAGAAACTATTGCTCCGGATGCCCACATTTCGTTAAAACAAACTGCAATTGCTCGTTCAACTTCAGGACAGGCTCCACTTCTGAATCGTTTGCATGTCAAATTGCAAGTCTTCGACATATCAAGAATGATTTCTTGATTTCATAGAACTCGACTCAACATCGACCTGCCGCATTCAAATTTGGCACACAATTCATTCTTAAGGTTCCGTACCCAGAGGGAAAAAACGGAACCTTATTAGTTTCACTTTTGTCCGTCTGTCCGACCACTAGACCAATTTTGTACCCAGGCCTATCTCAGAACTAATTGACGTGGAAGGCTGAAATTTGCACACAACATCCGTTATAACCTCTAGTTAACCGAAAAATTGTAGTAATAAGCAATTTGGTGAAAGAAATAATTTCATTCGCACAAAAAGCTCTTTATTTATTGATTTACAGAAAAATGGATGTAAACCTTTTTTGTATACCATGTTCGCAGCTATATATGTGCCGAAGACTATTTTGTGGAAAAGTTAATATTTTAAATGATGTTTACAAAAAAAGTCAATCACTATATAAAGTACGCTCCTCATAAACATTTTACATTCGTTATTGGTGTGTTCTCTTAATCGCTCCCAGTTTAAGTTTACAATGAATACTCAACTCTACTCATTCTCGCCCCAACACCAGACACCACACTCCATTCTCCATCCAGATACCAGACTCCACAGTCCAGAGTCCACATCCTCAGCCACACCAGAGTTATTAGGACTCTGTCTCATTTATCCCACGAAGCGAAGTCATTCATTTTTCCCATTTCACAGTTCTTAAACTCCCAAAAATCTCACGATACCTTTTTTGCGCAAAATTCTAATTTTTAAAGTAAAATTTCTATTACACGAAAAAAAATAATATAAAATTAACATTTAGTATTAAAATCGCAGATTGTTAACAGTCGGTACATGACTATTTTTGGTGGTACTACAAAATTTTCATAAATACAATTTTTTATTGACACTTTTTCATGGTAAAATGTAGAAATTTTGATGAAATTGCAACAAAAATTTATAGTTTAAATGTTTTTTGTTAGATTCCAAAAAATCCCACGATTGCGTACTGTTTCCCATATTCCACGGAAAGCTTTTTAGACATCGAAAACCCCACAAAAAGGGCCTTTATGTGGCTGGAAAATATGTTTACGAAACGCTCGCAAGAATATGCAACACAAATGTTTAATTTTTTTCATACACACCTGTAGACATTCCTAAATCAATCCACGGCACAGGCACGGAACTTTGTTTATTTTGGCGCACTCTGAACATATGTCAGTTTGACAATTGAGGTGAAAAGTGCCTTTTGTGAGCACAAAAAGTGTTTAATGCTTTTGTTGTGTGTGTTCATTTAACCGGGAGATTTTGTATGACGTTTAATGAGAAGACTTACTTTTTATTTAAGCTAGGGTCACTTACTAGAGGATCACTGTAATGTATATTTTGTGTATATTAATGAAAATAAATACAACGCGATCAAAGTATCAACACAATTTATTTCAATGCATAAAAAGTTAATTTCCGCGGATTATTATTAGTTTAATAGATAACAATTATATATTAATTTCAAGTGAAAAGGGCAAGAACCAAAATTGACCCAAACGACGGCCATCAAGTCCGAAAATGGAAGTGTCGATAAAAATGTTGCTTTGACAGATTGCCATGTGCAAGAATGTTTGCTATGGATTAATTGTTGAGGGCGCGTTAACACCTGTAGTTAGGACGAAACAATATGTTAAAATTAAAAAAAAATTTTAATTGATTATCTGTAACTTAAACTTAAAGTTAATAAATTAAATTATCATGGACCTAGAACGCATCCCTATTCAAGCAAATTTATAACAGTTTTAGATGGAAATAATGTAAAAACGGCATCGGTGGCGTAGCGTTGTAGCGCGCACAGGTACTAGGTCAAATAATCTATCAACCATTTTGGTTTTTTAATTTTGGGACGAATGCAAGTCGCGTAAGGAGAATTTTCTCTTCGCTGGTGCTGTCAACCTCATCGGCAGATTGAGAGACTCTTTCGAATTTAGTCTATGTTTCATCACTATAGAGTCCTTCAGACACTTCTTATGGAAAGTTTACTACATTTGGTTACGTTAACTACTTTACTACCTCAGTTACGTAGCAGACGTAACAAATGTAGTAGTAAATAAAAACAGGCATTTCTGGCCATCTATGTTCGGGAGTGACGCGTTGCTCAGTGTAATGACCTCGAGAATCTCTTCAGTTGAGGAGGGTTCGGCTGGGATCGAGGCACGAGTTCTAGCTCTGCCTGGGATATCCTCTCTTGCAACGACGTTGAGTTTCGTACATATCCAAACTTCTCCCAGTCTGCTTATTGCAAACCAATTGAGATCGTAGGATCTCTGATCGTCGCAGGCGATAAGATTCTGAAGCCATCCACCATCGGATGTAATAGGATGTGGTTCAGGGTTGTGCCTCATGAAAGCTGCACGAAAGCTTTCGTCTTGACAACCTGCTCCCGTTCAGGGAGATCTTGCCATCATCGTCACTACGATCGATCACAGCGATAACTTTTTGAGAACTTTACTAAAAGAATATTGAGATGTGACGTTGAATCACTTATTGGTGGCGATGGTAAAATCCATACCTTAGGTCTTTTGGTAATAGGCGTGCTCCCCTCCTACGATCTCTTTCGCTTCGACGTAGAGTTTTCGATAGTCTTTAGTCGATAAAGCCAAATTGGTATTCTGACGCGGCACGGTAAAAGCCTTTTGTTAAACCATTAAGATCATATGTTCAAAATAATTATAAAAATTTTGGCTTCTTTGAGCAATATTTTTATTTTTGTGTTCATTAAGAATTATTTGGGTAATGGCACAGTAAAGATACTGAAGGCAGAAAAAAAACTGTTTTGGAAAAAGAGCTCCCAAGAAATAGCCGTGTAAATGGACCACATAGATTATAGACTCGTCTTCAGAAACATTTCAAATATTTTTTCGTCAAAATCTGTCCAGTAACAAACATGAAAACAACCCTTGTCGATGTTCATACACTGTTGTCAATTCAAAGGTTTTTTTTTTTTTAAAATAGAATTGTTATTTTTTTATAGAATAAAGCTTATTTGTTTTGTATATTTGAATAATAAATAGTGCCCACTAATTATTATTCAATTTCGCCCATGCATTATGTATATTTATTGGAATCTCCTCTTCATTAAGAATTTTTTCATGAGGACACACGTCATTAATTTTATTATTACTCTTTTGCCTTTAATGCAAATTATCGTGTCAGCCGCCTCCAAATAATATGGCTGCCCAATTTGCATCACGTCAAATTACGACACAATTCCGTATCTTGAATATTATAATCCGTTCATTTCAATTAAGAGAATTGGGATTCCGAAAGGTAGCAATATGCCGTCCTTATACCTCGTCGATATTTTAAACACAGTCAACTCCTAGCGCAGTGATTTATGAACTGCGCTGCCCCATAATCGGTTGGGTTGATAAAATTTAATGAAAAATATCTCCAATTTCTTGTTAATTATTTTTTTATTTGATCGAGACGTAAACTGCGCTGATCTCGCATCGCAACGAATACTTGCTACTCGTCCCGCCGGACTGTAATCTGTTAATTTATGAATCTTTTAACCGAAACTCACCTTAATTGGGGCCGTTGCTTGTGTGCCTGTGTGTTTGTGTATGAGTGTGCACCGTTCGACGTATGACACTGCCATAAAGTAGTTCCGAAATTTTATCGGCGCGATTATTAGAGTGTCCATTTAGAATTGTTACCTATACTATTGCTGTTGTTCTGTAAGGTATTTCTGGAGCGGAAGATCACTGAGGCATATATCAGCGCAACACACAGCAGGGGGCTGTTAGAACCATTCGAATATTAATTTCATGGCAATTTTATTGCTTATTAATAATTTCTGAGTTGAGAAAAGGTCGCGGATGCGCCGCGCCGTCTTTTGTTTGAAGTTTTTTCTTTCAGGTGGTTGATTATTATTTATTTAATTTTATATCTATACCTACTCCTTCGGAATTCAAAATCACTCGAATAATTAGGTGTCTATGAAGTAGACAGTGAAATTCTTGTCAGATGTGAGCATTGAAATGATGGTGTTAAACGTGTTTACATATACACTCATTGGGAGCATGTTGTAGCGAATCTCTTATTAAAAGAAACGAAGTTTGATCTCCAAGCGTTTACTCTTTACTTAAAAACCGTATAAGAAAAGCTATATCTAGACTTTGCAGGCACTTTAAATATTCGTCAAATACTTAGATGTTGATACAAGGAACTTTTATTTTTTTAAGAACGTAAGAGGCTCCAAAGAAGAACAATGTCAATTAAGTGACTCCACTGAACACTGAATGCGGCAGATTTTTAGAAAAAAAAGTAACAGTAGTATAACAACCTATTCTTCGTCAATCTTTTAGCGGTGAACATCGAAAACTGTTGACATATAACAAAAGTCCACTACTATATGGCGGGTGGGGCTCTGTCAAAGATGAACTTCTTTTCTTTAGCTAAACAGAAAATCTGAAGCCAAGTGGAATACGTAGAATTTCCAAAGACACTTGTAAACCGCACTCAGGGCTTTGCCAGCTATACTGCTCGTTGCTTCCTGACGAGGTCATCGTCGCGGCTTTACCGACGATTGAAGGTTTATGAAGTGAGTTTTTGTGAACTGCCTCTATGAAAATGTGCAAACCAGAGACCCCATATACCCGTATTTAAAAATGCAGCAACATCATTGCTTCCGATGGAGGTATAAGTAGGTCTGGGCCTGAGCCTTTTTCAGGGCAGTGGACCAAGGCATATCTAATTGATCCAATCATCCAAACAAAGTTGCAAAAATCATGGCTCATTGTATACTAAGAACTAAACGTTTATTTGACCTATACAACTCCTAAGGCCCCGATGAGAAGAATGAAGAAACTCTTGTGCTCATCATATCTCCCTCTATTCTGCGTCACTGCCAGTGATGCCAACTTATTGTGCCATTTTTTTGCATAGTTCCTATGCTTGAGGCTTTGAGGACTAATTTTGAGAAACAAGGCATTCATTTTTGGGAGATGTTCAAAAAAAAATACATACAACCAAAATTTTGTATTTTGTAAATTTGGTACTTTTATCAAAGTCGCATCACTAATTCTCATTCGCAACTGTGCGTCATGCTTATTTCATAATTCTCAATACGACCTAGGTACGAGGTCAACAAAATTATATTCAAAAAAGTGGAAACTAAATCCTCTGTAGGTTCTTGGAATACAGTACAGAGAGAGCAAAAAAGGTTTAGTTTTAGTTTTAATCACATTTATCTTTTTGCCATACTTTTTTAAAAAAGTCATAAGAACTTCGATCCGGGTTGGCATCACTGGTCACTGCCAATACTGCAAAGAAAAACATACATACGCATCTCACAGGATATGTGAGTACAGCTGCATATAATTATGTATGTACCTGTTGCGTTTCTTGTCGTACTTTATATATATGTCGTATATCTATAAAAAGCATTTTATATGTTAAGAAAACTTAAACAAAAAAAGTTGATTCAAATACAATTCTCGTTCATCACGCTGTAGTAGGCTTGAATATAGATATCCGTCCGTACCATCATTATTAATTCTAGTTGCGTTTGTTCGACCTCATTAGAGATTATTTGTTTTTTTTTTCGAAAAAATACACATATTCCCCGTTATCAACTTCTTTTCTACCTATATATTGTTGCACGTGAAAAAGCAAGAGGCATTATCAATTTTACTTTTTATTATTCATTATTTTCGGAATAAACAGAACTTAAATTTACTTACTTTTCCTCCGACTCTTTTTCTTTGTAACATGTTTAAGGAATTATTTTTTAATCCGACTTCCAAAACTCGTTATTTAGTCAACAAAATTAAAAAATAAATGTGATGGTACTTATGGCCACAGCAAAACCATTAAGTCAAGTCAATCCGCCGATATCAACACAAACTCAAGAGTTAATTTAGAAGAAGACGATCAAGAATTTTTTGAGCAAGAAAATCAATTAAAGAACGCCCTCTCAAAACGTTGGATGCAAGAAAACGTGTGTTAGAGAAACCAATCGACATAAGTACCTAATCAGTTAAATTTTTTTTAAAACGTTCGAATTTTTATGTTGTAAAATTGAATTTTTACATAGATGGAAGAGTTATGCAATAATCGAAAATTTTTAGGTTAGTCATAAACGACAGTAAAAAAAAATATTTCGGAACTTGATATCAATATTAAAACTAAATACAGTTTTGATTTTACTGAAGTACATTTTGTATTATTAAGTAATCTTCTTATATTCAATTGCAATCGAATTTGGTGTTGAAATATGATACTTTTTGTATTGAATAAGAACCTTTTACACTTAACATCAATTCAAACATCTGTTTAAATGTAGTAAATATTATATTACTGAATAATATTTCAAAACTTAATACAAACCCTGTTTTATGTTAGATTATAATATATTTTGTATTTAAAAATAACATATTTACAGTTAAAATAAATACAAAACTATATTAAAACAGTATTCTTCGCATTAAATTATGTCCCATCTGTATTAAAATCAAATCTAAATTTGTAGTAAAATATAAAAATACTTTATTTTATTCTAATGTTCCACGGGTTTTTAAAAAAAAAAAAAAAAAAAACAGGAAATATTGAATTCAAGGTATTAATATTAGATTTCAATACACAGTTTCATTTTTTCTAACACAAATTTATTAAAATCCTATATATAATTTTAATATGTAAGGTTTTAATTTAAATACTTCTGACATAGGAACCAATGTTTTCTGTATTGAATTTAAATATTGTGGATATACATGTGAATCTATGTAATAAACAGATTTGTTGTGACGTATATAATCGTAGGCAAATTTAAGTTTAAGTGGCCCAACCTTTTATATAAAATTACGCCATTCGTACAATGTGACATGCGATTGTGACTGTTACTACGTAAATGGTTCCCAATAGTTTCGTGTTTGTTTTATCGAATGAGGGCATTTTATTTGTGCGAATTTTAACTATTTAAAGCGCGATTTTAACGACAAGTCGTTCATCCTCAAGATCCCAGTAGACCAATCGCTTCGCATTTTGTTCGCTTCGATTTCCCCGGGAGAATTCTTTTCGTTCGCCGGCAAGCTCATCGAAGAATTCCAGACGATACATGTTTTAAAAATGGCTGACGTGGCGGCGAACGAAAAAGAAATTCGAATGTAAATACAATTGTGGGTCCTACTTTTGGGTCAAAAATAAAAATCTGAGCCTTGCGACCTGTGTGCGCTCTATTTAATGCTTTTTAATGACACTGCGATTGAAACTGTCTTACAACTAGCAATAAGCAAAACTGATGATGTAAGTAAAAGTGTTGGACAAGGCTTTAAAAGTCTCCTACAGCAACACCGGCTAGTGATACAACATCACCAGTTATAAAAATCATTAAAAATGGATCAATTATTCATAAATATATCAATGATTTAAATTTTAAAAGTTTATTAAATTTTACTATCACCCCAATAAAATATATAAATATTATTATAATTAAATTAATCTTTAAAATTAAAATAATATATATATGTAGTAATAGCAAACATTTTTTCGTTTCAATAAATCTGTTATTGATTTCTGAAATTGAATGTATCAGAAATATTAAATTCTAATATTTTTTCAGCATGGACTTATAGGCAACCCCAAAAATATTAAATTTAACGCAAGTATTTTTAACCGTAAACAAATAAAAAGTGTGGTTAATTGATCACTACCAAGTAGTCAGCAACTTCTTCTCCGGTAAATCTAACACATTCTTTCCAAATCATGATCAGCGGGTTATTGTTGATAATAAAAAAACTTCTTAACTTTAAAAAACGACCACAAAATACGTTTCCATCATGGAAGCGACTGTACCTGGTACCAATAAAGCTTAAATCATTATACAGATAACTTCAAGTTAACATCTCCACAACAAAAAAGCCTTATTGGTTTTCCCATGTAACACCAAAACCTGATTTAAAATTATTTATCTATTCTTTTTCTTTGCAACACAGTTGACTGTACGAAACTGAGTAAAAGCTGTCTCCCATATACGTAATGACGATGCAGAACCCCAACTCCGAGGAACACTATCCAGATAAACAAACAGACGAACAAGAATATATTTCTAGGACATCTACGAATGAGGCGACGATGTATCTGATTAAGGGTGGTTGGGATTGCTTTTCTAAATAATTAATATTTTGGGAAGCTTAACATTTTGCTCGTTCTATAACTTGATCTTCATAATATTTAAAAATAAAATGTTTCCTTATAAAAGTTCAGTTATTGTGATGATGATTCTTTAGTTACATACATTCTACGATTATAAATTATTATTTTAATAATGTTCCCCAGTACCGACCAATTTTAAAAGCTAGACTTTTTGGGTGTTTAACATCAACTCGTCCAAAAATGTTTCGAAAACGTCGTCCAATCCAAACCGATGCAAAGAGTAAAATCGCAAACCATATTTATCGACACTTATGGGACATAAAGTTGTATAATTTGGAACACTGATGTGCATTGTCTGAACAAAGCACTTGCTCAAATATGTTCGTAATTAAAAGACGGAACGTCGAATGGCCTGGCTGTCTGTTTGACTTAAGTTGACCTATGCCAACTTAAGTCAAACAGTACATGCATGTACTTTTTCATGGGGAATATTATTACGTCATCCTCGTTGATTGTAGCTTCCCACTAGATGGCGGTGCAGCATATCAACTTCTATTGACGGATGGAGGCTCACCCCTGGCGGAAAATGTTCGCATCAGTAGGTTGCTATAGATTTTGACAGCTGGTATGTATTGCCCTGATAAATCAAGAAGTTATTGTGAGAAATTGTGTTCTTAATTCAAAATATACATTTAATTAAGAAAAATTCTCATTTTATAACAGAAAAATAATATCTTAAAAGTGAGTGCGATAAGTGTTGATATAAAAGTGAATATCTACTAAGTTTTTATTTTTGTAGCAAATGCAGAAAACGATTGGGGCTCAGCATTGTAGCGTTCCTCAATGCAATTGATAGCGTAAAGAGTGAATTACATTGTACCATCTTCCAAAGGAAGTTCTGATTAAAATGGGGTTTTTGTTAGGATGGGGGCAAACATTTTACAAATGTTTTTTCATTTGCAGTCTTCACTTTAGAGACAAAGAAATTTTGCGACGAATACACGGTATGGTTTTCAGTTTTATCCACTTTTGCGTCAATTCTCTGGTGCTTAGTTGTCGAAGATTTTCCAGAATTTCGCGTCAATTGTTCGTATGTAAATAAAGAAACTATCATACTTATTTATCTGAATATGCAGCTAAGTGCTTGCATTTTCTGCCATTTCTAGCTTTAAAGGAGCAAGTCGTATCCACCGCTAATGTTGCTGGGTTGATTTTTTCATTTTAACTTCATGTGGCTTTGAAGAAATTGATGATGCAGCTACCACCAGCCCAGTAACTTCATCTACGGATGGAGATGGGGAGAGGCCAATCTCATGTATCCAGCCAGCTTTCACTATTTCTTCAGATAGGCCTTTTAACACCACTGAAATAGTCTATTATTTCACAGAGCGATATTGTGACAACCTTAGAAACTTCTAAGGTCTAAGCTGGCTGGATCCTTCATCATCAAAGCTAGAAAATCTGTCACGATCATAATTAGCACACTTTTTATAGATAAAAAGCAACCAAACTAAAAAAGCAAACATATTATTTGCTTACATTACATTCAACACTACTTTGAACAGACTTTTGTGCTAGTTCTACCAGATGAATTGACTCATATTTACTATACAAATTTCGGAAAAGTAGTTCTTAGACTTGCATATCAAATTTGTTTTCAATTCGTTGGTTAACTTTGTAATGGATAAATAATTAATTTCTTACACGAAAACACACGTATTCCTTATCCAAGTGCTTTGCAAAACAAACAGACTTCAAAATTCTATAAGTCTCTACACATCCCTTTTTTATCCGCCAGGTGTCGCAGGAAAACTTTTCCATTCGTCAATAGCTACTTTTTAATCCATTGCACATTGTACAACACCTACATGGACTGTGTTGTGTGTTCGCATGTGCTCTGACCGTAAGTCAATTTGAGCCTCAGCGTCTTGTCCCTAGATGGCGCGCTTTAACACTTCGTGGCTTTTCCACTATCACTACCCCATTCTGTTCCCCAAAGCGACGGTGCGAGCGATCATGGCCATACAACATGACTAGAAAAAGATACCAGGTAGCCATCTTTTTGTTTTGTTTTTTCATTTGGCATGAGAGTCACTGCACATAACATAAAAGTGCGTTCTGTTCTCTCGGGTTTTTTCTTTATTCTGTTTGTAACCTTACCGTGTGGTTTTATAAATAACCTTTTTAAAAACTAAATAAAAAAAAAACAAACCGTGTGCAAAACACATTAAATCCAGCTGTGTTAGCAAAGTAAAGTAGGATTTTCAGCACACAATTAAAACAACTACATGCACTCTCCTTGACACTTCGAGAACTCATAGTAGTTGTTGGAGTTAGGTCCTAAAAATCCTACTTTACTTTCCTTTGCTGAGATCGAAGTCGAAGCACAAAAAAAAAAACACGCCTATTGTGAGATTAATTATAAACACTTTTAGTTTATTCTAGTATTAATAAATGAAAGAAGTAGCATTTTACCAAATCCAATACAGTTTTTGCTAAAGAACTGTACAACAAAAAAAGCCGCCCTAAGGAGTTTTTTTGCAGTCGTTTTTTAAAATATGTGTAGAATTCGCCACTTGTCTACCCGTTTTCCATTCACTGACTTTATATTAAATCACTCGAAATTTGCGCCGCGATTTATTTTTAAACTTGTGAATAATTAATAAAAAAAAAAGATTCACCCGATACAATGCCTTTTCTTGCATCGGAAAAATTTCAAAACTTAGACATACCCACTCCACTAGTTGTCAAACTCAGCACTTGTATCTCGAGCAACTCTGAGAAAAAAATCCAGACTCGCAAGAGTGCTCTGAAATAGGAAAAATATTGTTTTTTTTTTTCGTACGATCAGTGGCGTGACGTCCACATAACCCCATTCATATCGACTTCCCTTTTCAAATCTCCACCAGGGGCCTGTTTCATAGATCATACATTACATACATCAATTAAAACATACATTAAAATTATTTTGATACATCACATACAATTTTATGTTTCATAGATTTCACTGGAAGTTTTGTATGAAATATTAGGTCTGTTCCCTTACTTTCTGGTTCAATTTTGGCGATATGTCACATTTCTCTCATTGCGAGATAATTCGCTCACAGAAATTAAATATAACCAAACAGAAAAGGAACGCGTTGAACCACAAATTTGAAAACTTTGATTTTTCTCTAGGCGGCAATATTTAAATATCAGTAGAACAAACAAAAACTTATATTTAAGACCAATATTAGATTTGCTTTTATTGCAGAAATTAAAAAGCTCAATTTTTTTACTCTTACATCTATTTTAATGCTAGCGCAAAATATAATGAAAAATTAAAAATTAGCATTTGAACGATTTGACAACCATCTGTCAGAAATAACCAACTAGCCCAAGGAAATTTCTAAGGCTAATATTTGTAGTTTTTTTATGGAGGAGACATTTTTTTTTTGTTCTCTCTTTTTGGCTCTCTTCTGCGTAGGGGAACGAAGTTTGACTAAATTTGGCTAATGTGTTCGAATGCATTATCGTTCGGGAGCAGACCTATTATTTTGTTGTATTTATGTGATGAATTATTTTGACACTTCATATTAATGAGATTTTATTCGCATTAAAGCGAGTTTATTTTTCTATCTGTAGAACGGAAATTGAAATAATAGTGTTTTGTATAAATCTATTTTATTTAAATAAAATTAATAAATAATATCGGAAAATTGATGTAGTTTTTTGTGAAGAAGATTTACTTTTCGGTGGCTTGGAATCTTTTATATAATAGGCGAGAGCGAAAATATTCGCTTGATTTTTTTTTTGTTGGGAAGATTGTGCAGAAGTGCAATGCTGTATGTAATTTGGTTTCCAATATTTTGCGCTTAAGCTGAATTACTCAAATGGTATAATAACTACCACTCTAGCATCGTATAATAGTTGTTAGCCGTCCAAGAACATTTGAACTTGAATGATCCTTATTTCGTGGAGAAATTTAGGATGCCCCCGACGTGTGGGAAATTTTTGTTGGAGTGTTTGGGTACATTTACTGCACATCCAACGAATTCCAATGAAGCTTTAAAACCCTTGCAGCAAATATTGTTTGCGCTTCATTGGATTGGCCATTTATATTTGTGATTTACAGCAAAACCGATTGCTGTATGAAATGAAATGTATGATGAATTTAAATTTTGTTGTATCAAAACAATGTATGATAAAGTTCTATGAAACAGAATCATACATTATTCCAATACTTCCAGTCGATTCTCCTCACATACATGGATGTATGACTGTTGATCAGACAACATTTCTATGAAACAGAAATAATACATCAGAAGTGTCTAAATCATACATTGTATATAATGTATGGTTGATTTTGAGAGAATATTTGCTTGTTATCTCTTTTTTTCTTCCCCGAGCACTGTGTCTGACACAAAGTTCAACACCCACTTGGTTATGTAGAAAATAACGCGCTTTTCTTTGAGTTATTCTCAGTTTTCACTAAGTTCATTTTGAGTTCTGAGTGAACATTCGTTTTAATGTATCTCTTGTTGGGTTCTGTGTTTGAAACCCGCTTGGTTATGATGCGAACAAAATAACACGCTTTTCTGATTGTAGGATTAAATTGCCAACTACAATAAATTACTGCTATACAAGCAAGTCTTGAAACCAATATGAACCTACCGGAACCTCCAATCGTGGGTAACACATGTCAAACAAATTTACAAAAAATTCAAGTCTTCCAAAATACAGTACTAAGGAACGTAGTTAATGCAGCCTGGTACATACGCAACGCTGATCTACATAGAGGGTTGCAGAGATCTTAATATTGAAATGGTTGGAGACGAAGTTTAAAAAGTTGCCCAAAGGCACAGAAGTAGGCTTCTCAACCATGTTAACGTAGAACTCACAGAACTATTAAATATGTACTGACAATGTAATCAGAAGATTGAGGCGGGTACGACCCCTTGATCTATAAGAGTTAGCCAAGGCCAAGAGATGAGGTAATATCTTCAAACAAAAAAGTTTCGAAGTCCGAAAACCGGCGGATTCTTTTTCTGAATTTTTCAAATAATTTAAAAATAAATTGCTGATTAGTCGAACAACTTGGCAATCCCATTTAGGATGACGACAGTCAGTCCCTCCCGGGAGGTTTTTTAGAGGTTGTTCGAGTCCCTCACTATTGCAGAAGCATCCCTCGCGTACTTGATCTGCAATGAACCCCCAAACAAAAGAGAACAAAATTTCAGGTAGTATGTTGAAAGGGTACCTAGTGTAAGTGTTTTGGTTTACAAATTCAGTTGGCAGATTGCAGTGGATGACTTAATTGAATTTAGTAATTTGAGCCCAATTCGCAAATGTACAATGAATGATTTTCTTTCAATGTACACAGGTGTAAGGTTTTTTTATATTCATATGTGATTAATTTTGCTTCGACTTCCCATTTTAAAATATTCACGCCACGCCACTGGTACGCATCGAATATTAAAAGTGACCTTTAGCAAAAAGTACTCTAAAGGAGCCCAATTGAATACCACAACAGTCAAATGACACTAAAAACATTTCTGTGGGAACTATTCGAAGTCAGCATTCAAATGATGACTCGATAAAAAATGTTCCCGACAAAAATTTATCCAAGGCGGAGACTAAAGCGAGAAACGTTGTTCCTCCTTACACCGTTTGAACTAGACTCTAAATATA
Organism: Cheilosia grossa; assembly: GCA_963082955.1. Taxonomy (NCBI): domain Eukaryota; kingdom Metazoa; phylum Arthropoda; class Insecta; order Diptera; family Syrphidae; genus Cheilosia; species Cheilosia grossa. The sequence goes on along the minus strand of OY720145.1, from coordinate 26,393,222 downwards.
CCTATTCGAAAAGACTAAGAAACACTATACTCACCACGGTAAGGATGTTGTCATAGGTACCTAGTAAATGTGTGAATAAAAGACAACAGCATCCATTTCAATTTTACTCTACAATTATTGCATTTTCTCTTTATTTTCTTAATAAATAATAATTTCTACAAGTGTTTACATACTATTACTATGTATTTGTGTTCCATATGCTTAAGACCTTAAATAATATTTCGTTTCATTCTTTTATCATTTTTAACGTTTCTATAAGTTGCCTGTCGGTATTTTCTCATTTCACATTCATAAACTAATATTGCGATGTTCTTGAGTAAGGTATACGTTTATCTTGTCACTTTACCCTCACGATGAGTTGCTACTGAACAAAAGCGACTCTATGCTGAACGGATTACTCCTTCGAATACTAATAGGATGGTGGGTGGGTGACTTGTCCTCCTTTAAGAAATGCGTCTGATGGGAGTTGTTAAATATGAACGAAGGATTCTCATTGGCTTCTTCTTGTTGGGGGGGATTCTGTTGAGATAGTGGACTTCCAATGCTGGTCGGACTTGCAGTCGACGGAAAACTGTTGGCCAGATCATTGTTGGAACTTCGGAATGAGAAATCCTCGGGCTCGTCATCACTATCGGTTCCACCGACAACATCGATCTGAATGCCATCATCTTCGAGATCAGAATCTGAGAAAGCACCACTACCCCGATGCTGGGATATGTATTCAGCCTTGAGAGCTTCCAGGTCGACGGTGATGCCCTTAGCTTGGAGTTTGCGAGCCTGCCGGTCGATAGCTTTGGCCAGCTTTTTGCGTCGCCGCGCTCTAAACAGAGAGGAATAAATCATATTTTTTTCTTTAGAAACTGGTTGTTAAACTATTAGACTTGTTAGACGCTGTACCTCTCTTTGGCTTTCAGTTCATTTGGCGGGATTGGTTCACCGGAACACGTTTGCGGTTGGGCATTGTGCGCAGGTCGGCCGGGTCCTTTTTTGGTGTGCTCACGTTTTCGAACTTTTGCTCGTCGATTCTGGAACCATACCTATCTGAAACAAAGTGTATAATTTAGCAAATGGTGCACGAGATATAGAAAGTCGAGAGAATTTATTTTTAGTTTAATTGAGCTAAAAACAAAAACCAGGAGCAACTATAACTACCTCTTTATCTCAGTTCGAGCAATATTTTTTCAAGGAAACGATTAAATTTTGCTTAACTACGCCTAATTTTGTTGCAATTTTGGTTATGTTTTGGCTTTTTGTTACACAGAGCATGTCTGTTTGTCTTTATCGATTGCTTATGATTCGCAGTGCCAACGTCTCCGTCGGTATATTTATTTATTCGTCTTCTGCTGTTTTTTGCATTCTTTTAATCTAGCTCTTCAAAACTTGCAGCAAATATTTACTTCATCACCATCGATATGAATGCCTTAATATATTGCAAAAAAAGGATGCGCAAGTAGACCTTCTATAAGTAAGCTATCGGCCGCCACTTATTATAAAGAAGGGAAGTCGGATTAGATTCAACCATCTTAAACTGGGCCCTTATGCAGCATAAGTCGGCTTACCTACTTTAGTTTTAATGGTTTTATTTTGAATGCAAGTTGCCTTTCATTCAGATAAGTGCTATTATGCTTGTTCGAATAATCCGAAGATGCCGTATCGACGTATGTGGGTATGTTATGTTTTATGTTTGTCACAAGTTGGCATTGCTATGAATGTACAGTTGGTTGAACTGTACCTACAACATTTTTACCAACTTATTTGTGCACTGCGAAGGAAAAATGTCAACACACGGTTTTCGCAGAGTTAGGTTGTAAAGGGTGTTTTTTTTTAAGGTATAGAACTTGAAATGTAATAAAACAAAGATGATTTTTTTAAATTGACATGAAATTTACTTTATTCGGAAGATAATCTGCTGGTATTATAATTTAAAATATTATTTCTGGCATATGACCGCCACGGCTGTCTCGGGTGCCCTGGTTTTGGTGCGGTTTTTCCCGCAATGGCTGTTCTGGAAAGCGTTCATGTTTAGGTGAATTCTTCCTACTTCTAATGAAAAAAAAATGTTATTTCTGAAGCTACTGTGGAAATGTAGAATTTTCGCACGTAATTTAACAAGCATTGGCTCGATTAACGCTGTAACAGAGGACCTAGTGGCCGCTTTACATTTTGAACGTTTTTATTTGCAAACAAGTGTTTTTGAAAAATTTTGCAAAGTGCCCTTTCCAACACAAATAAAGTGCACTTAAGTACAACAAAGCTTAAGCTCTCAGAAAAAGCAAATTCTGTTCTTACACCTTACACTATTTTTGAGCATGTACCTACAAGGACAAGAGTAGCAGGAGTTTCTGATCTGCGTTGGGCAAGTTCTTGTTTATGACTGGAATAGTTTGGTTGGTGATCTTCGTTTTTGCGCCTATATGGCTTGAAGTAGGGTTACGGCAACATAAAATTTTGAGTTTGTTTTTTGAACTTCCATACAAACAGACCGATTAAAATGTATATGACAGTCGAAGTAGCAACAGTGTTTTCAGTCGTGTAAGACGTAAGTTATTGGTGGTTCCTGATTATTTTCTAGTCTATGTTTAGAATAAGAGCAGAAGTTAACAATAGTTGCTAAAATGAGGTTTAATGTTCTATTTATTGTATTTTTATTGAAAGTGGGGCATTAACAACAATATACGCTATGTGAACACGGATCGGGATTTGGGTAGTAGTTTTAAGGAAATATTTTGTATGCGGCTTTATTCACATTTCTTAAGAAAAGCTAAGTATATGGGATCATTCAAATTCTCTTGTTATCCTAAAAATGCATTTCGATCAAAATCGATAGAAATGTTTTTATAAAATTATGCTGAGAAAATAATAACAGGTATTGAAATATTTATTTCGACAAATTCTACTAAGCTAAAAACTTGGTTTTTAAAATTTCCTCAAAATATGTACTTATTGGGGTTTTCGAGACATGAACAGTTTTTAAAAGTACCGTTTTCAGTGATTGAAACGCAATATTTTTGAAAATATCAATCTTACTGATATGATTGATGGTCCTGGTTCCCTATTTCCACACAATTTATGACCTCAAAATGGCATTTAATGCTACATTTATAACCATTTCGGGATATATATTTGTTTAAAAAATAAACTAAGAAGGTGGGAAATATGATTTGTGAATAATAATTTGAATCCTTCCTCTAAAACATTCTGTGTTCATATTGCGCGTATTTTGCCAAAAAAAATATTATTTTATATATTTTTACTAACTTCGTGTACGATTTCGGACTTTCATGGAAAATGTTGTGCCAATTGGAAAGTGACCAAGCTGAGGTGAATTTTTTGTGAGGTTTATCTAAGAATTCGGAAAACGTTATCGAATCACAACAAACCTCGCATAAGCTTATGACTTCTGAGGGTCCACAACGGCAGAATCGGGCTCCAAGTTTGCATTTTGGTCTATATCGTGTGTGCGTTTTCAAGAAAATTAAAAAAAAAAATATTTAAAATCCCATTTTTAAAAAATGTATGGTACGATAATTAAGGGGAAAAACTTTGTATGCTATCGATGTATGACCATCTCAACTCAGAAATGCATTCTTGTTAGAATCGTATGCACAGTTTATGAGATAAGTCCAAATTTTCAAAGTTTAGCGAAAAACCCCCCGTGCTAATAAATGCCGAGCAGCGCGAGTTAGCGCAACAAACATCATGTTAACTTCAAATTTGTATTAAAAAAAAGTGTGTTGACATTTATTGACATGAAATAACAATAGCGGATATCTTAACCCGCCGAATTCGTTTAGGAACCTGATACCTTGTGAACATAGAAGGGACCTTTACAAATATATGGCGTGGGAAAAGAAATCCGCTGAAGATGTCTCGAGTGCTACAAGTGGCACAAACGTTCGATCGACGTGTAAAAACGGAAGTCTAAAAGTGAATCTGAAAAAGTATCAGTGACAATTATCTGTAACTAAGGGTCTAAGGTGAACTGCTAGTATAATGAGTAATAACACAATGCACCCCTATAGAAATTCTCTTTCCCTGAACAATCCATTTTTAAAATGGACTAAATGCGCACCATTTCCTTTTCAACTATAGCTATAGCCAAGACTTAATACTGAAAATGTTTCTGTCGTAAAGACACTTTAGAAGATTGAAAAAATTCGTTCACCTAAAGTACAAACTTGCTACCCATATAGGCAGGAGTGGATATAGCATCTAAGAACTACCCAAAATATGATAGGCGATGAACAGCGCCTTAATGCCATGGCAACGGTGAGTATAAGTCATCACCTTAAATCTCACTTACAATCAAAAACGAGTTTTGAATGATGCATGGAATAAACTTGCAACAGTTTATAAATCAAGTCTTTATTAATATGGAAAGGAAACCAACAATAATAATCGGTATGAAACCTGTAAGTTGTACTGAGCTGTTGTCAGAGCAATAAAATATTGAAAACCGAAAGAAGGAAATCTTCTCATCTACTTCTTGCACCATACAATTTCACCTAATAGTCCTGCATAAATGAGCAAATCCTTGCAGTTTTTATGGATGAATGAAGTTCGGTCAGCTCATTGTACTTGCAATCATCAATCACCATCTGTTGTTGATATTGATAGTTGATTTGTTCAGAAATGCTTCGTTTAAAAATAAGAGGACAAAAGAATCGTAAAGGTCTAAATCTTAAGCCCGACATTAGTGGAGTAATACACGTTGCATAATGAATTCAAATAAAATATATGGAGCGCAAATACAAATTGAAGATTATGAGCACCACAATATGAGATCACAATTTTGTGAAACTCACAAGATGTCACTACACCACTTTTGGGACATCCTGTCATTTTGCAAGCCCTTGAAATAGATTCTCAAGACTAAAACTATTTCAATTGCGGATTTCTAAGAAAAGCTTCTAGATCAGACTAATGACCCTTAAATCGTTTCCATATAATAAATAAATTTCTACAAGCTATACCTTATTTGATAAATAACTGAAACTAGACCTACCGCAACGCGGCTCTCTTTCAGGTCCAATCGCATTGCCAGAGCTTCTCGCATGAAGATATCCGGGTAATGGCTTGCGGAAAAGGCTCTTTCTAGTTCTTCTAGTTGCCAAGAATTGAAATTCGTTCGCGATCGTCGCCTTTTGGATGAACTACTGTCATCCTCGCCGTCCGCTGTGAAACCTGAAATTATAGAAAGGAAGAAAACAAAAAGATTATGAAGTCGGAATGTACAAAGCGAATGTAAGAATATCTTTGATAAAAAATAAAACAGAACGTGAGATTGATTGACATGACTTATGTAATTTCTGAAGTAAGAAAAATATTTTTATAATTCGCAAAAGCTATCAGGAGATTAGAAATCGGCAAACACATACAAACTGATTTATCTTCCCAGTGTAGAACAGCACTAAATCTCCCTAAAAAAACAAACTTGAAGAAGACAATTTTAGTTGATTCCCGTTGAAATTGAAAAAAAAAATCCTACCTACCCCAGACTAAAGGGTCAACTGAACCATATTGAAACACCAATCAAACGGAGCTTAACCCCAAAGCTAAGCGGGATGCATGGCCCTAAACGAAGCGCCTAAATCAGTAAATGTATCAATAAAAAATACCCGACTGTCACTGCTTTTATCTATGCACATATAAATCATAAATATTATGTAGAGATGGAAGAGCCCAGTTAAAATAATTCCATTCAAAATCCTCCTTTCGTTACCGCGCTATTTCCCAATGGAAATTGCTTACACAAGGACACAATTTTATTGTCGTGATCTTATCTCAACGCATTGCATTGTTTTCCTTTTATTATTTACGAACTCCGCTAGTAGGCCAATAAATAACGAATTCAAATACTCTCCAACAGATAGTTGTAAATGTAATATGATTTCGCATACATACACATCATACAAATACGAGAGGAATAGCAATTTGACAAACCTGCAAAGGACTGAGGGCGAGCAAATTACCACTGACTGTGTACTAAGTCAGCATAAGAAAGAAAACCCGAACAAAAAGGGAAACAACGACTATAAATCATAAGCTTGTGCCATACCCCATAGCCCTTACTGTACTTACACTACACGGAATATTCTTGGCGCTAGGGGATTTGTGCTTAAAAATGACGTATTCTTTTGCTCAGTGTTGCTACTTATGATTGTTATTATTTAAGCTTTACACTTGAAATCAAAGCAGCAAATGTGACTCCGTGATGTGACAAGAAATCAAATTAATTTTAACTGAGTTATTATGCAATCAGTTTGTTTACCGCTGCAAGGCTTACTCCTTTTGGGAATACATTCCAACTGTATTCCTACTTTTTACAAAAAAAAACGACAGTAGAAGTTTTGTCACTTGTTAATAAAAAAAAAAAAACGATAACAAAACCAGATAAAGAGCATAACACTACAAGGATTAAATAACGAAGTCGCCATATGAAAACAAGCCTTACCAACGGACTTCTCTACTGTCAAATATTCTTAAGCTGTTTAATAAATTATCTTAATGAAGCTCAAATCAATAAAAGCGGGCAGAAATGTGAGGCATCCCCGACTACTCTATAATATAGAAATGCGAAGGTTACAGAAAAAAAAACTGAACAAGCTGGAGCTAGAATTTAAATTGAAAAAAAAATCTCGGTGAGCAGTTCCAGTACGTTCTTAATTCACATACAATTGGACAACTTTTTCTGAAAATCGGGTTTATTGGTTTGTCAAAATTCTAATTATAATAATTTTTTAAAAACTTTTTAATTTAGATTGCCTCTTTTTCAAGGTACTTACAAAAATACTCATACACCACACCAGTCGTACTCTGGTACCTAAGATTGTCATAAATATCCCAAATGTGTAGGTATTCCACAAATTTTTCAGAAAGATTTCGTAAATCTTCATAAAAGTGGGAAACACCTCTCGGTTCAATAGTGATTTCCTCCGTTCTAGTAACTTCTTTCGAGAACATATAATAAATTCCTAACATTTTCCTGCTTTTCTTTTATATTGGAGGCTTTCTTCTGTCGATGCTAAAATCAAAGTGTAAACACCTTTCAGTGATTTTATTTTAAGTGTAAAATTTTGTGAATTTTAATAAAGACTTCCAATTTGGTTAGAATAGAATTTTCCTGAAGTTCTCAAAAAATGTATAAAAACTTTTTCTATGACAATATATTTAATATTAATAATTTCATTTTAAATATGAAAATTATTTGAAAGTATATTAAATAAATAACTTATAATATATAAGTATAAATAATGACAAATAATTGATTTTTAAGGTGTTCGCGGTGCCAAGATTGCCAGCATATTCTAATGCTCTATTGGTTAATCGTATAATAAATCTATATAATTTATTAGTAGAAAAGTAAATTTTTATTCAACAATAGCGGCTGTAAGGCCGTTATTGAGTATAAGTGGAGAGACCAAAATAATTTTTCTTTTTCAATTTGTATGTGAACATAAACTGAATAAACACTGTGCACAATGAGCGCACTTTGCAAGGAGTGTGAGGGATCCCCGAAGGGGAACTTATTTACCATGCATCGGAATTTGCGGAGCTTTTTTTCATTTTAAATGTGCTAAACTATCCGAACATGATGCAAAAATGATAAGTGTGGAACCAGCAGTCTTGTTTATGTGCAGTGTTTGTAGAGACTATGTTAACATTATGTTGAAAAAGGTGGGAGAATTGGCTAATGCTATTCAAGAAAATAGGAAACAACTTGCTAAATAAAATGATAATATCGAGAAAATATTACGTAATGTAAATAAATTAAGTGATAAAAAAGTAAGTATGTTCAGTGAATTAAGAAAGGCGTGAAGTAGTGAGAATCAAAATGCTAAGATTCAGAAAATTTAACATAATGTAAACAAAGGAAGATAACAAAATTTAATAATGAAAAATAAAAAATACGGTGTTAAAGACAAAGAATTGCTGTGCTTTGAATCGTATCTAAAAAATATAAAACAAAGGGTAAAAGTCAATGGAGAAGTGCCTCAAGGGTCTGTCTTCGGAACTCTCCTGCTTACGATTTACATACAACCGATCTCAAGTATGTGTTTTAAAATAATGTAGATTGGCTTTGATGATGCAGCTGCCCACATCTCCGGTAATAATATCGTAGATTGTAAAGCCAAATTGCAAGGAGATTTAAACTCTATAAATCAGTGGCTTCTTGAAAATAAACTTAAACTGAATACTGGAAAAATCAAGTTCATAGTGCTGAATGAGGAGAGTGATAATTTACATGATTATGTAAATTTTATTAGAGATCTACAACTTTATGCGCTAAGATATAGAAACGATCTAAGACTTTCTATCTTCTTAAATGCTATAGTACTCAGAATTCTCTTATATTAAAATTATATAACAGCTTAACTAATGAAATTAAAAATCAAACCAACCTAAATGTATTTTAAAGAAATGTAATAGACATTTTTTAGGCGAAGTATTAACAAGATCGCAGCTATTTAAAAATTACTTTTTATAAATGTAAATAGCTAAATAAAATAATGCAATACAATGAGAGGGGGGCCAAAGACAACTGTATCAAAGAATAACAATAGAGTCACAACAGTTGTTGGCACTGCCAATAAATGATCTTCTCAAAATAAAACAGAAAAAAATGTATTCAGCTTCAACTAGCTCTTTCAATTAACAATAATAAATCAATAAATTCGTTTTAGCTTTAAATTTCAGTTGTTAAAAAGGAAACTAAATTGCTAAGAAAGAAAATTAGTATTTCTGTGGCTATAAAAATATAAAATACCATAATAAGACCCTATCTATACTATTGCCCAATAAAACTGTTACTTGGATCTGTTGGTATTCATTGCAAAATAGAGCTATGCCTTCCATACTTAAACGCAATATATATACTCCTGTTATTTATATTTTCCACTGCGCCACCTCTCGCGAACGTCTGACAAACATCCGAGAGTATAACTGTCTTTAGAGCTTCTCAATTAGCCGTTTGGAATCGGCATAAAATTGTAGATCCCTTCCATTCGTTCCAAAAATAAAACTCACACAAAACGAATGGTTGCGAGAAGCTAGGCCTTGGGTCCCTACGGACCTGTTGCGCCAACTATGTATGTTATTTATATGTTGCAGACGCTAAATTCGCTTAATGTTTAACAGCGTATTTTATATTTATATACAGAGCACGAAATAATTTAATGCCTGACTACCTAAACGAAAAATTGTCAATAAGAAGAGATGTCCAGCCTCATAATTTAAGGAATAATATGAATTTTAATCTTAAAGCGTTTAAGAACAAAAAAATTCAAAACATGCTTTTTTATAAAGGGTTAAACTTATGTAATAAGCTTCCTAATGCTAATAGAAATGAGAGAAACTATTAACAATTTAAAAGAGAGATAACAATGTGAATAAAAACGAATTATTAATCAACATTCTGTAATACAAAGCGGCTAAACTTAAAAAATGTAATGTGAAACACAAAAAATTGTTCAATTAGCTTTAATATCGCTAAATAAATATTCAACTAACTAAGTGGATTTTACTTTACTAATTTATTATTATTTTATTTTTTTTTATTTAATGGATTTTTACATATTTTTTTGTTTATTTGATTCAAATATTAACTTACATTTTGCATAATGCATTAAATTCCAAACTGAAACTCCTTAACTCGGAAAACAATTTTTTTTTTAGGAAAAACCAAAATTCCTTAAGCAATATATAAATGTTTAACATATTAAAATCGCGTTTAAAACTACAAAGCGATACTAGCTTGAAGCTTAAATTTCTTTATGGGCGGCAACTTCTGCATCTACATCTACTACAGCTATATTAAATTAAAAGTATAGGCTCAAAGCTCCATGGTACATTTAAATTGTCCATGTTATGTATTTATTGCAGTTTTAGAAGAAGAAAAGTGTGTCAAAAATTTGAGGTTGGTTGAGCTGGTACCCGCGTGCCCAGCGGTAAAACTTCTACATACCTGGCTTATACACAATATATAAGGTAACACATAACAAACAGCATTGCATCTCAGCACAATCTGTGAATTCATTTTCTTAAATTTCATAAATACATGTTACTTTTATTTTAATTTTTTCTTGCTAGGTACACTCAATTATAAGAAACTAAAACAAGATACATCTGCAGATTCTCGCCTGCCCTATATCTCTGAAGTATTATATTGCCCACGAAAAATGGAAATGCCTGGGGATACCGGTGACCGATCGGCCTTTCTTACAATACAAAGCCAATTAATGACAGCGCAGTTCTGTGCGACCCAGTCGTTTACTTTATTTTGGCTTCTCCCTTTTATCCCTGCATTCTTCGGAGTTTTACTTTACCCTTCTTTGTAGACCTCGTGTGAGGCTTAATATATTTTTTTTCTAATGGTGCATCATCTTTTTATTTTTTAATACAAATATTTAATTTTACGCAGAGCTTTAAGAATAGAGTAAGAAAACGCTGAGTTAAAAAAATACGGCGGCGTTAGTATATTGAGCAATCGGCAAAGAAAAATTGGCAACAACCATTCTGTCCATGTAATGTATTTATTGCAGTTGCAGCTCATTCCATCGCGTAAGCAAAGACGGAACAATGCACAAATGAGTAATTACAAAATAAATCCTTGCCGGCTTGGACCCATGACTTCAGTACATGCGTTCAGTTTGCATGCTCATGAAGGCAAGAAAAAAAATCAATTTTCCTGGATAAACTTCAGAACAGGAGGTTGAGCAAACTAATATGAAGTTATCGCAGTTTTTGTTTCGTTTGCGCCTTGCGTTCATTAGCAAAGGGTGTCCATATAAATATGATTCCGGCCTTAGAGTGAGGGATACGAATGGATTCCAAGATCATTAAATACCTTCGGTTGGAGAGGTGGCCGCAACGGGCAAAGCGTGCATTGCCAACATTCGAGTGTTGTTTTATCTAGCTCCTGCTTGGCACTTTCATTTAACTCGGACATACAGGACACAAGTAGAGGGTTGCACTGTGGTTCAGTTAATAGCGTCTGCTGCTGCAGTCCAGCAAAGGTAATAATTCTTTCAAAAGGGGGTAATTGAAATTTATTATGATTATTGCGGTGTGTAGTTGGTGATGGCGTTGCTATTTTATTGGGCTTTTATATTATTTCAGGCGGCTAAATTGCATTGTCGATATTTATATGATATGCATGTTTCGGTGGGTGTGCAAGAAAATAAATCTAGCTGGGGCTGGCGGGAACGTGAAGCAGATAAAAAGTCACGGAATGTCGGGATATAAGGTGCGCAGAGTAGCTTAATGTAACTCTGTGCATGGCGAAAAAAGTGTGTTTTAATGAATTAATTTATGAAGAGAATGAACCGGCTGAGAGATAGGTTAAATAAAGGACTCATATTCAGGTATATGAACTAATGTAATAATTCCGTCAAATGGACAGAGAAACTCATCTTACTGGAAACTAGTTCTTTGTAAAAAGAAAAAAAAACTGGGCAAGTGCGAGTGTCACTCGCGCGCGGAAGGTTCCGCACTTCTTTAGAGTTGGAAATTGCGAACAAACAACAAACAACAATATGTGTGGATGAGAATGAGAATGAGTAGCCATTGGAAAAGTTCCAATGAGAATGAGTAGAGTTGAGTACTCATTGAATTGGAATCGATTACGAGAACACACCAATAACGAATGAAAAATGGTTAAAAGGAGCGTACTTATTATAGTGATCGACAGTTTTTTTGTAAATGTCTTTTAAAATATTAACTTTTCCACAAAACAGTCTTCGGCACATACGAGTATATAGCTGCGAGCATGATCTAAAAAAAAGGTTATTACCCATTTTTCTGTAAATCAAGAAATAAGCAGCTTTTTGTGCGATGGAAAATATTTTTTTCACCAAATCACTTATTACTCTAACCAGTGGATGTATCGCTACCATTTTATCTCTGCGTTAGTTCGAGTAGTACCTACTTACTCAATGAGTCGTTTTTGTTGTTATACCAAGAAGCGAAATTTTTCAAAACTAATAGGCAAAATTCTTTAAATCATTTTGGATACTTGTTTAATCGAAAATACGATCCACAAACATTTAAAATAATATTTAGTAGGTTCGCTGAGTGGTCGAAAATTAGATTACGCAATTTCCCAATAAATTCCAAATATTAATTATTTATTGCTTTATTAGCAGGAAATTGATTTCAATCATTAAAATTGTTTGTTCTAAAAAAATACATAAAAAATATTTTGAAATTTAAAAACAATTACTACAAGTAAAAGTCTTCATTTTAAAGTTGTTCTAATGAACACGACACACGCGTCATAGTCGAATCACGTCATAAATAGGGCGTGACCAATGAGAGACTGTTTTTGAAGTGTCATCTTTCATCGCTTCTTGCATTCACACTCATAGATTGAATCCACCAAAAGTAGTTAAAAAAAAAATATATGTATATATTTATACCTTGCAAATATTTTTTTGTTATTGTTTCTATAACTGGTGGACTGGATATTTACTTGAGTTGAGCCCTTGAATATTTTGTACGGTTTTTTCACTAAAATAATTCTTATTTATCTACAAATTATTTCTTCTTTATTCTACTTTATCGGTTTTGAGCAGTTATTATTACCATTTTCGACACATCTATGAATAATTTATTATAAGCTTCAATGTCGTAGACAAATAAATGGAACTGGTTAACATTTTCTTCGCCGTTTTTTTTTCGCAAATAAATATATTATGTTTGTTTTAAGATCGCTGTTTTGATGTTTCATCCACCTATTAGGTATCGCAAAGAGGTATTCGCTTGTTGTGATAATGGATATTACTCTTCTTGGATTTTGTATATCGGGATTTAAGCCAAAACGTATTCGTAAATCGTATTTATATCTATGAGTGAAATCTCAAACCAACTTGTTTCTGACATTTAAAAATAAAAATATATAAAATGGCAATACAGAAATTGAAAACAAAAGAAATTAACAATTTATTCTTAGTTGACCTACCTACCTACTATTTATGTAATTATTTAGTCATTGAAAAATAAGATGGTAGATGAGCGGATGCAGACGGGAAGAGTGAGTGAGTGAGGTTGTTCCTTGTCTGAAGTGCATTATACCAATAAGGAGTACCACCTTTTTCCATCAAATTTTAATCATCGACTCGCACTGTCAAAACAAAACTAGGAGCATTTTCCCCTTTTCCAAGCAGAATTATTGTTTTTGGCAAATGAGTTAAACTTTTCTTTTAAAAAATCCTTTCAACAAAATATGTCGACAACAGTCTTTATACAACAAGCTCTTTGTCTGCCCCGGCAAACCGATAATAGCTCGTCAACATTCTTTGAGAACTATGACAATTAATGCACCTTTCTGCATTGAACTCAAATAAGATATTGTGAGATTTATTGGCTCTCGGTTAAGTTGTTTGTACCCAGAATCAAGTCTTCCTATGGTCAATAGCCGAGAGATTTATCTATGTGTGTATATTTGTACACTCTTCGTTGGGTTATGGTTAAAATACGTATCAAGTGCGATAAATCAGTTTCTGCAGTTTGATGCCCAGTTGCCCAAAGAGACTAAACGCACTGCTAATCCCTTTCACTGTCCGTAAACTTTGAACACCCTTCTTTCTATCAAAAGCTTTTCACGAAAATATAAAAATTTACAATTATACTTGAAGACTTTTCTGACCTTTTTTGTACTTTTGGCACTTTTGCTGTAATGGAGTTCATGGTCGGCATTCTGTGAGGCAAAACGTTTTCGTGTGCGCGAAGCAATCTTGTGCACTTTATGAAACTCAAAAAAAAAAATATTTTAAATTTTCCAATTTCCTCTAACTTGTTTATGTTTAGAAATAAATTGCATGAATATTTTTTGTTGCGTTTCTCAACACTCTCCAGAACTCTAATCAGAATTCATGGAAACAAAATATATTTTTAAAATTTTTATCAATTTTCAAAGTTCTGTAACTTTTTTGTTTACCTATGTTCCGAAATTGTTTTCATGTTTATGGAACTCCAGAACTCTTGATTTTTTTGAAAAAATTGTGCTGTCGTATAATCTCAAAATATTTTGTTTGCCCCAATTTGGTAAATTTTTTTGGAAAACAAAATGACTAACTCTAGAACTATGTTGATTCTATACGAAAAAAAAAACTTCATAGCAAACCCACATTTAAAAAAATTACAAAAACTACTAAACGAACAGAACTTTTAAAAATTCCTATCAAAAACTCTAAAGTTCTTGCTTAGCCATCTGGAACTCTAAAAAAAATCAAACAAATGTAAGGAATTTCCCTTTGGAAAACAAATTTTGTTGATTTGGCCTTGAAATCATGACGACTGGGCTATTTCGAGTAACCACAAGGAAGAGATCATAACGACAAATTATGGCTGACACCAACGGCTTACCCCCGTTAGGAGCATCACAATGGGTTCAGAAGGACCTAAGTGCGGTATAGCAGAGATCACGCCGCTCTACCTGCTCCAAAATTAAACCTCTAATATACTTCGGAAAACTAGTTTATATACAATTTTAGTGTAGCATAAATATTTCAACATCGCAAATGAAAACTCCGTCGAATTAAGTTTGACGCTTTTATTTTAAAGTGAAGCAAAATTAGTTAGTGAAAGGACAACAGCTTTTCTCGTGCCATATCCTGCCATTAATACTAACGAGATGACTAGCAACGCAACTCGGTATTTTCAGTCGGCCTTCGCATTGTACTCTTAGAAAAGCCTTGAAGACGTTTCCCCATAATGCTTCAATGTGGCATCATAACTTCTGCACCACTCATTACAATATAAATGTGCTTTCATATACGTAGTATCAATTTCCGACGAACCTAGTCCATAACGGAAAATAATTATTTGCATGTTTGTTAGTTGCCAATCACGAGCGTCATTCATCAGAGATATCATTTGAGCACTTCTCGATATAAAACATCATAAGGTTTATGAACGAATTCACTGCTAAATTAAGAAATAATCGAATCTATGACTAACCATTCGATACACGTAGAGAAAGCTTCTTAAAATAAAATTGACACCTTATGCAACCAGTTATAGTATTCGCTCCAATATTATTCTCACTGCACAAACAAAAAAGGGACAAAGTGTGAAACGAACCCATAGAAAAACCATGTCAACTTGAAGAGGTTATCTTCGATCACCGAGTAATTCAATTAGGCATAATATTATAGATTTTACATATTTTCAGATTGACAAATCCGAAGAAAAGATTTTGTAATCAAGCAGCGACTTAAACAAAGAAAACATCATCTAATCAATTGTGAAATTATGTATAGAATTTTAATTTTATTTTTTTTTTATTTTCGTTTGCTTAAATCTATAAAAAATGAAGGAAATAAAATTGAAATTCATATTTGAATATTTTACATTAACTAATCCGAATAAGTATCATGTTTTTGATTGTCAAACATTGAGAGGATTTTGTGTCTGGAAAGTGGCATTCATTTTGTGAACACCCCTCCCTTAATGCTAATGAAATTGATTTCGCGTCAACATTCGCCGATGGGCATGAAGTTCATTAATCATCGCCGCACGAGATGATCACTTAAGTGGAAACCCAATCTCTGACAGTTGATTATCGGGTGG
Source organism: Cheilosia grossa (assembly GCA_963082955.1). Lineage (NCBI taxonomy): Eukaryota > Metazoa > Arthropoda > Insecta > Diptera > Syrphidae > Cheilosia > Cheilosia grossa. Next base: position 26,377,652 of record OY720145.1, on the reverse strand, counting down.
TGTTACTCCCCCATTCCCACTCAGAAGGCGAAATTTTCACGGGAACTTTCAAAACGTTCTGCTTGTGTGCTGGTGAACGAAACCCAGGACAGGAAATGGAAAATGTCACCTTGTTGAGTCATCAATCATGCCAGTAGCTTTAGTTTTGAGCGAAATAATTAGCACTTTTTCCTTGCGAAGAAAAACCGAGGAAAATGTAAAATTGATTCTGAATTTTCAAATACGTGCATGAGATTCAATTTAGATAGGCATTCTTTGTACACGTGAAAGTAAATGGCGAAGCGTGCTGCACATAATGGCACACAACCCTTTAACAAGGTATATGTCGAAGGTAGTTATCAGAGAACACTATACATTGTGTTGTAGTAGTATGCTTCTTATAGGGCCAGTGTTTAAGAACACAAACTTGTTTCTCTGGTAAGAAGGGTGCGAAGCTCTTAATTTATTCAGCTTGCAGACGAGAGCATTCTTTTACCCAATACACAGGTTATGTACAAATTTAAGTGTCACAGGTAATTTGTTGCGGAAAATTTTAATAATATCAGAACAGAATCTTTGCCGGCTTTTAATGTTACCTTTCCATTTTGTTTGTTTATATAAGTAGGTTAAATGCATTTTTGAAGGATCATAGAAACAATTTGGACCGATTTATTTTTAGTTTGACGGGTTGAATGAAATTATAGGAAATACACATTTTATTAATAGCAGGCTGGTTACTAACAATGAACGCTGACAATGATGTAGATGGTTCAGGTGGTAAATGTGTAGCCGATTTGTCCAATAAGACTTCCACATTATAGGAATGACAGCTGAAGTGGTTGAGTTCGACCGCAGAATCCTTTTTAGTTTGAGAAGTTGGGCCTCAGTGTTTGGCTGTACTGAGAGGTCATGAGAGGTCATTTCCCAGCTGCTGGTGAATGATATTATTAGATTCCTTGGTATTGTCTGATGGCAAAATTCGTGAAGGCTCATGAAGTTATAAGGGACTCCGCGAATTAACAATAAGATCCTTAGATTTTGGTTATTGTTGGTCTAAGGCATTGTCAATATTAGCAAAACTATGCTCCATCCTATCAACATTCGCAGAATCAAAATCCAAAGTCTCCTGTAGTTCGGCAAATATAGATGCAATATTTTTAGTAAATTTTTGCGCCTCAACCAGTTTCCAGTGAAGGATATCAGGTGAGAGTTTTTCGCAATAAAAACATAGACAAGGAGTAGAAATGATTTATTCAACATCTTTTCCTTTTAGGCCTACGCATTTTGCATGAACAGGTTCAAGATAAATTCCACACGCTCACATCGTTCGTGTTTTTCTTACAAATGTATGAATCAGGGTAACTCGTGATCTGGCAACACCGTAGCGTAAATGTAGGTTAGGATGCACAAAAAGTAGGGTGTAGCCAATATTTCAATAAAGGCACTTAAAATGAGGCACATATCCAAACTCGGTTATGAACCTCAAAAAGGCTGTAATAACTTGAATTTATAAAAATCTAGCTGACCCGGTGAACTTCATTCCGCCTACATTCAAATTCATACAATAGTAAAATTTTAAAAATTTTAAATACTTTTTGTTGCACTCCCCGTTTTTCTATTCAGTTCCCATTACTATACTTGCATCCCCAATTGTATCCCCTTAAAGCTATGCTTTTTGTATCCTTCCTTGGGCAAATTCGATTCAATCAAGGAACAAATCGTGATAATCAAGTTATGAGTACACACACGGACGTCAATATCTTTTATATAACAGGTGGCGCAAAATTAATCACTCTATATCAGAAGATGTTATAATTTTTGCAAAGCGGCGTCCTACGTCAATCATATTTGACATTTGTGATGTAGACAACAGATCGTGGAACAACAATGTCAACAACGAAGAGGACGATTTTGTGTCGAAATTCATCATGAGCAACGAGTCGCATTTCTACTTAAGCGGTTACGTCAATACGCAAAATCTTCGTTTCTAATAATTAGTTGGCGCAACAGGTCGGAGGGACCCAAGGCCTAGCTTCTCACAACCATTCGTTTTGTGTGAGTTTCATTTTTGTAACGAATAAAAGGGATCTACAATTTTATGCCAATTCCAAACGGCTAATTGAAAAGCTCTAAAGACAGTTATACTCTCGGATGTTTGTCAGACGTTCGCGAGAGGTGGCGCAGTGGAAAAAAACCCTAAGTTGGAATTTGGGAGAGCAAGATCGCCCGATTTAACCATCTCAGACTTCTTTCTTTGGGGCTACTTGAAGTCGCGAGTTTATACCAACAAGCTACAGACAATCGCAGCCCTTAAGGATAATATTCGACAGGTCCAAATAAAGATTTCCATCAGTCAAAATCTTTTTTGTTTTTATTGAGTAAAAAAATAATTCACAAATAAAATTGGATGATTCATTGTGGGCCACCCTGTATATAGGCAATGACACATAACTATTTGAAGTCAAATTTTACTTCTCTAGATTTCCGCGCTTACGAAATCCTGTCTATACACAAACGATTACAAATCAGAGAAGGTGCATGAAAAATCGTGATATAAGATATAAGTTTGACTGGCAAAAGTATTTGGCAAAAAAAAAAGATGTAGGTAAGTTAAATAGGAAAAAATATTTTGACTAAAATATGGGGAAACGACAGATTTGAAAAATATGGAATATGGAGTAAATTTTGTAGCAAAATACGATTCCGGTCTTTCTGTTAAAAAATAGCAGAATAATGTTATTTCGAAGCAAATAGTGAGTACATATCCAAATCAATCGATCCCTGTGCAAAATTGACTTCTCTCGGGTAAAAAACGAAAATGTTATACCGAAGAAGGAACAAGGATGCAAGATATATTTTTTATAAGTTTGTTAAGAATCCAAGCTTATCCGCTGAAGTTCTCGAGCTTAAAATGACAAAAATATGATGAAAACTCAATTAGCGAAGGATAATTCAGAGGCGCCTTGCTCAACTCCATTTGGATATATATTCTGTAAGCAAAGAACTACGTAACTACGAAAACAAAATAAGGCGGTTTCCAGTGGCCCAAGAGTTTAAAAATGTGCCCATAAGGTGTGGAACCGGGTTTTACGGACGTAAGAGCAGAGTTCATATGAGCCCCATGGATCAGCGTGAAGAAGAATTTTGCTTATGCTGAAATTATGTCGCAAAAAATACGCACCAGTCGTTCAGACCATTTAGCATTGTGGCACAGACATTAGACATTACCATCTGGCGATAGACTAATCGGGCAATCATTTATTCTCCAACAGAATATGTTAAAGTGGCTCTCGGTGAGAGAAACACCAACAGGATAACGCTCCTTGTCACAAAAGCCCAATGGGGATTTAACTTTTACGGAATATTCAACTAGAAATACACAACTGGCCACACCGAGGCGCAGTTTTAATGTTATTGAATATGTATGAGGTTGCATTAAAGGAAAAATAACTGTTTCTCTGACACGGAACAGAAAGGAGATAATGTTTGTAGTAACAAAGCAAATGGTACAAGAATTCGTCGGAAAGGTTCCAACATAATTACAGGAAGTTATTGAGGTTAAAGCGGATATATTTTTTTTATTAAATACTTTTATTCTCTTCTTTATGTAAAACTTATTTGTCAAAATTAATATGCCACTGTAAAAAGTTTTTTTTATTCATTTGACTGAATTTAAATTAATGTATAACTTGAATTTATGTTCCCCTGTTAATTTAGCAATCAAACTATGAAAATACTTTTGCCGATTCCTATTGTGTCAGTTATTGTTAGGAATCTGAAAATTCAAAGTACCTAAGTAGATAAAGTTAACCTTCCATGAACCTAAGGATGTAGCAAAATTTAGCCGTCTAATCAGTTCTTTTTATCCATCATAACTATTTTTACTTATTTATTTTATTAATTTACTTTATTTATTGAATGCTTAAGTTTGTCTTAAGCTAATTTTACAATATCTCGGCAAACTTTTTACCAATTCAACAAAGAATCTCAATTCGATGCAGATATTAAGTGTCTCCGGCAGTATTCAGTCATATAGGTTTATGTATGTTTGTATTTATAAGAAATAAACACCATTGTGCCTCTTTATCCATCTCAGAACAATTAAAAATGCGATTGCTTCAGTGAGGAGGGTAATATCAACAAACTTATCATGCAACTAGAACTACCGGAGGCAACTAAAGGAGAGCTTTTAGTTGTAGTCCACATCAAATCCTATATATATCCGAATCAAAGTATCATCTAAAGAAAGTTGAAAAGAAAATCTAGTCTAATTTTGTTAGCGTAATTAACCTTTTTTTGAAGCACCGAGAAACCTATCCAATATAAGCCGCAAATATTCTGGTCTTGGCAGGGGGCAGGAATCGCACACATCTACAAACAAATTAATAAGGCGGACATCATGTAAATGTTTTAGGATTTGTATAAAATACATTTTAAACAGTTTTTTTATCCAACATAGTGCCAATAAAATTACGTCTTCAATAGAAAATTTCATTAAATAATTACACTTTTGGGGATGACATTCGACATTTGCCAAAGACTTGAAAAATTATGAATTTCGAAGCCTTAAGAAGTTCAGTAGATTATAGAGGTTAAGTGAGAGAGTTTTGTCACATAAATTGCCCTTGGAAGTATGAAACGTTTGTTTGTTAGAGATCACAAAAAAAAAATACCCAATTTTCACACTGGATTGGAAAAAAAGGTTCGAACACCTACTCTGAAGACTTATCATCATTCTTGGTCAAAACTCTGAAAATTATAACTGCAACCTATACTTACGCTCTAAACTCATAAGAAATCATTAACCGTGGCCCAACATGCAAAATACAACGGCAGGGGATTGGAGACCGCCTCGCACTCCATGCTTGGCAATGAAACTCCTTTTTTTTTGAAATTTTAAATCAGAAGTAATTATTCAGATGGGTTGGTTCCAATCGACCAAATGTCTTTATTGGTGTACTTCCTTTCCAGCTTAACTGACTTAAACATTCTGGACAGGCAGCTCTCGTAAGGGAAATAATGTAGATACAAATCACAGCTTTTAGTAAATGAGGCCAAAAATAAATTTCAAAGGACGGACTTTTCTTTTATAGTCCTTTTCATATTTTCAAGGTGCGAATGTGGTGTCAAATGTATAAAATAGGATAGGATCGTGCATCAAGTCAAATGAAAACTTGCGTTATGACTTCAGCTGTGAAGGGCATTACATTAGGATTTGTCAGAGTTAGGTAGTCCTTTCTAGGTACTTGTGAAAAAAAAACTCTGGCGCCAAACTGTCATTTACAGTGACGATGCAGCTGTTAGCGCTTTAAGCAAGCCAAACCTATATTCTACGCATGTTTATCCAATCGAGTAGATATTAGTGCATCCAAAAAATAAGTCTGTCTGATGTCTCTCATATATTTGAGCATCTCTCAAATGTAACGTATCCTTCAACTTTTAACATCAATGCCGCCCGATAGGAAAAGCTACCTTATTCTTGCCAACAGTCCAATAGAAATAAATAGAACAATTCTTAGCATCAGTCGATCGGCAAATCTTTGGATTTAAGAACTGAGAAATTCAAAAAATACAAATTGCCGCTGATATCTGTTGGAACTACCTACTCGAACAGCGGAAAAACTATGGACCGTATACAGAATTCTTAGGTCCGGCACTCGCCTGTCGCATCTACTAGTCTGATCCAGTGACTTCGCGTTGCTATATGAGGGCATAATTAATACCAAGCTCAAGCTGAGCCCATTATATTTGGACTTAACTCAAAACCGTCAAACTAACTAAAAAAATAAGTTCACTTATTTTGAAAGGTTAAAGGTGAACGGAAAGGTTTTCTAAAAATGTGGTTTACCTGAAAATGGCAATAACGATATTGACCAGAATGCATATTAAGACGAATTTTCAAAATTATTGCGTCCTTTCAATTCGAATCACTGAAAACGCCTTTTCTAAAAACTGCTCATATCTCGAAAACCCCATTTTCGATGGGGATAAAACTATAAAAACTATGTAATGCTTACTGTCTTTGCTTCCAGTAGTTTTAGAGATAGAAATAATTGTTTTACCAATTTGAACCAGGGATGTTGGCCATTGGTACCGTGAACATTGAATCTAGATGTGGACGCTATTGTTGAATATTGTCTTAAATTTGATGGCATAGTTAAGAAAAAAATGCTAAGAAGCGGTAACAGACACCTGGTTATCATCAGCAGCTCTGAAAATCGAACTAATTTGAGTGAGAATGCTCTAAATTTAAAAGCCGTCGGCATTTGATAAAAAATTATGAAAGTTTATACGGGGAACCGCACCTTTGAAAAAAATAAACTCCAGAGAAAAACTTCACTTCAAATAAATAAAACAAAACTAAATACCTATTTAAAATTTTTTAAATTATATTACTTATTGATTTCGACGGTTCCCACTCTTATTTGATCATGATCAAACCACCAGTGAGAAGGTCAAACCTTTCACGTCGTAACAAGGCCGTAGCTAGGGGGGGGATCACGCGTCTAACCCTGAAAACTTTTATAGGATAGTTGTTATGATTCCCCTTTTGGACGACTTCATAACTCAGCTCCAAACGCGGTTCGAGGACCACAAGGTCATTCTATCATCGTTATATATTTTGATCCCGTCATTACTTGGCAAAAGCGAAACAAATTTTAACGAAGAACATTTTAAATTTTATGAAAGATTTTTGGATTGGGATAGCTTGAAGGCAGAATTTATACTGTGGAAGACAAAATGTCATGAACAACACGAGGCACTGCGTTCACAGAACGCCATTACAGCTTTAGGCGACTGCAGTAAAGATTTTTTTCCCAACATACATCGACTTCTAAAAATTTTGGCAACATTACCAGTATCGACATGTACACCAGAAAGAACGTTTTCGACGATGAAGTGCTTGAAAACTTTTTTAAGAAACTCTACTGGTGAAGATCGACTTACTGGCTTAGCCTTAATGTCAATTCATCGGGAGATAGAAATAAATACTGATGAAGTAATTGACTTATTTGCAGCAAAGAAGGCCAGGCGATTAAATTTAGTTTTATAAAATAATTATTTACTTTGCATTTTGAATATAGCTACTTTTTTTTTAAACTATTCCTACTTTTGTTATAATTACTTTAATTACTAGTTAATAAAAATAAAATGAAATTTGAAATTGAAGATTATTTTATTTTCCTCAATCGCTTCCAACCTTTAAATTAAAAAGTTATTTTTTAAAGATCATATCCCCCCCCGAAATATTTGTCTGGCTACGGCCTTGTAATGGACGACGTTAGGCGACTGTTTGTGAACAAAATTCCAGCCATGACATCGTTGCACGTGTTTTCAAGCAAAACCCAACATTGCCCACGAAGTTGATCACAAAGCAAAAGATTTTTGGAGCAGTTAAATGCTGCATGTACTCTGTGGAGTGGCAGAAACGGGTACTACCGGATTCACATATTCTTTTGTGGTCAGGAGACTAGCCCCGAACTTTATAAAATCGTCAAGACTCATATGATTCATATGATTCATGGCACATGCAGTGACCACAGCCCACTGTCACCAAATAAAATGTCATTAAAACTGCACGATTTTGAGAAGAAAATTCAAAGGCGAATATATTCTCACTCCGCGGATTGCGCGATTTGCCATTCGTATTTAATCCTCTTCAATTTTCCGTGTGTCTCGCTTTTGCTACGACACTTACATAATAATTCGCAAGGACAATCGCTGGATGTTTTTTCAATCTTGAATTCCAATGTTTCAAACATGTCAATTGTCGGCTCGCTCTTTGTACGTGTACGCGCGATTGAAATGTGCTGTGTACCATAAGGCACTTCAGTGAAGCGACATTTAACATTATTTAATACTAAGTATGCTCTATTCTATTTCCTATTGTAAATAAGTATAAAATTAAGTAAAAACAAGATTGTTATTTAATTATTTTTTTATGCAAGAGAATAAATTATTGGTTAAAATAATAAATACAAAAGAGTCTCGTAAATGAAGACCCCTACCGATTTTAAACAATTTTGTAGTTTATAAATCTAATTGAAACTAAAATTCAAAATAAACTCTTGACAGCGTCTCTTCTTGGTCAGAGGAACCAGAACCAGTGACAAATATTGTAAGAGAAGAAACATCAAGTGATTTGCTTACAAGTATTATATAGACGTGGAGGGGAACAGCAAAGGAAAAATAATATTACTTTTATGAAATAAGAGTCCACCTGCTGATGGCTACTCTCTAGCCAATTTCGCAGAAATAAGAAGAATCGGTCGTACTTGATTGTGGATATGAGATGGCAGGATGTTGTCGAAAAAGAGTGCAATGTGCGGTCCTAAATCCAGGAACTCTAATTGCATTTGAAGTGAACGCACTTCATCAAGGCCATTTTAGACCATCCCGGTGACGTTGGGCACACCATAATTTGGGACCCTATTGGAAAGTAAAAAAAGGGAAGGAAAAACCTTTTTGGACAGACTGTTTAACTGTCGTTTTTGAAGTTTCTTCAAATACTAATTTAATTTCGTCTATAGTATTTAGAGAGTAAAACAAAAATTTATTCTCCCTCCTTCTACCTCTACGATTTTTTATTCAATAATTAAAATAACTTTTTGTTCAACTTTTTGTCCTTAAAAGTCTAGCCCACTTTCAATTTTACCCGGAACATCCAAAGAATTAAAAAATTCAACATTTTAAATAATTTTTGTTGCATTGGTGACACTATCCGTTTTTCTATCCAGTCTATTCGTTTCAAAGTGCGGTTCCCCATACAGTATACAGACTTCTATCCCCAATCTTATCCCCTTAAAATTTTGTTTTCACGACACAAAATAGCATAGCCCTTACGAATTCACCAAGCCCAAAATCGTAAAAATCGAACAATCCGTTCCAGGTTTTGTCCGTGCCTTTCGTATTAAGGCACGACCTCATTCCGCAAAGTGCTTTAACTTGACAATAATAATGTTAATTATACAACTTTAGAAACAGAGTTTGAATTTTATAATTTTTGTTAATGTGAGGTGCCACAACCTGTATTCCTATCCCTCTAATCTTTTGTAAAGTGCCACCATTAGGGTCCAAAACCACAAAATTTCGTTGAAATCGGTAGAGTGGTTTCGGAAATCGACAACAGACCCACCTATCTGGTCCAAAAATATCCTACCTTATAAGACTTGCTTAAAAGAATCATGAAAATTGGGCCTTTGGTTATCAAGTTATAACGTCAATATGTATATAGATTTATACATAGAATAGATACACATAGATGATAATCACCCTTATTCCGAGTGGCGTTTTACTTTCACGACGTTTGTCGTTTTTTGAGGCGTTTCATTTTTGAAGACTTATTCCCTAACTTCCACGACAAGGTAAAACGTCGTCGGTAAGTAGTTCACATTCCACATACGATCCACACCAGCTGATATACGCCAATGACAGATAAATGGCGGTTTCAGTTTATGGAGTTTAAATTTTTGAAAGAAATTGTTGTAAGTTGTATTCTAAAAATTAATAGTGTATAGTGCATACGGAAACAGATAAGGACAAAATCCAATCCATTGGATCTACCGGATACAAATTTAGCACAAGCTCAAACATTTATTTAAAAAAATCAATTTAATCGTATTTTCAGATTCAAATCAGTTTCTGGTTGGTTATTTTTACCCTAGAAAATAATCTAATGTAGTCTAGTCATTTGAATAGACTACCAATTAAAGAATATTTACATTTTCAGCCGTCTTTTACAACTTGTCGTTCAGTCTCTTGTAAACGACAAATACCGTCGTTTTTCTTGTCGTTTTGTGGCGTTCAACGCCTTACAGAATGGCAGTGAAGTTTCTCACATGACGTTCTTCGTACGCCAATAGGTTCCACATGACGTTCAGTGACAAATGGCGTTCAACGACTCAAAAACGCCTCTCGTAATTCCAAATTCAAATTGGCGTTTCTTAAATCGTCGTAAACGCCACTCGGAATAAGGGTGAATATAGTAAGATTTACCTAAAATATTTTTTTTCTTTTTATTTGGAGTGTCACTTCTCGATTTCTATCGAGTTTATTTTTTATTTTTTAAAGTGCATTACCCCATACAAATTTCATAAACTCTTTCATCCCCTCAAAGTTTTGTTTTCACGACAAAAAATAGCCTATGTCCTTCCTTGGTCCAAAACGAAACCGTCAAGTCCAAAATCGTTAAAATCGAACAATCCGTTCTCGAGTTATGCGCACACACACTGACTTCATTCTCTTTTATATATATGGATATAGATTTGAAAATTTTAACCCGGGTAGTTATCTTCTTTGCTCTTTAAAAAAGTATAACAATATATTGACGGTAATTCTTAATACAGCTTGACATAAAAGTTTTTACGGTTTTAAATGCGGATCTACATATTTCCTACACAACAATGGCATATTTTCTGTTGAACTCGGCGTCAGCAATGCCACTGACTTATCACTGTTACCATAAAGTCGCCAACAACCACCCCCTCATTTAAATTATTATTTTTTTTTTTTTTTTTGTTAAGCTACTATATCCATCAAAAGCCCTGTTTTTTCAGCTTTGATCTCAGCAAAGCAAAGTAAAGTAGGATCTTCAGGACACAATTACAATTCATCCATGGAAATGGAATGATTTCAGAAAAAAGTCAAATGGAGCTGTTTTTTAATCAACCAAAGTACATACATAGCAAACGATGTAATTATGGATACAGAGCCGGAATTTTTGTGAAAAACGTAAGCGGGGGTTAAAATGTTCGATAGCCGTCTTGACTCTATTTAATAAGTTTTAACTCGACCTGTATTCTGTGGACTAGACGCGTTTATTCAGTATATAATAGAGAGATTTTAACGTTTAGCTGCCGTAGCTTCTGATTTTGATTTTTCTTCACAGGACTTTCCTTACACGAAACTGAAGAACTGATCCGTACAACACAAATAGTTAGGAATCACTTTCACTGTCTTATAAACTCAACGGGCCTTACTAATAATCATTTTCAATCTCACACTAAATATTTTCTAGCTAAGAATGGACAATTTTGTATGGAAAATTCTGAGTTCGAAAAATTTAGCCTGATCACTGAAAATGATTTGTAGTATCGCGGAACATGTTTGTTTGTTTGTTTTTTTTTTTTTTTTTTGTTGGGAAGTTTGTGCAGAGTTGCAGTGCTGCGCGTAATTTGTTTTCCAAGTGTATATGCCCAAGTCACTGGTATTGGTAGAAATTCTACCAATACCAGTGGCGAGCTCAAGTTTACCATCAAAAATATTCGGGTTATTGACAGTTTTACACAGTTATCTCAATATAGGAAATGCCCTTTGCTATCATTTACACTGCCTGCGACCTCTGCCAACTGTGAAAGATCCTTAAGCGAATTGCAATTATTTAAGATCCAAAAATGGAAAACTTAGAAGTAAACTCATAAAAAATCTTATTTCATGTGTAAGAACAAATTTAATTCTTGAATGCATACCTTATTTAAATTACACTTTTAATGTTGTTGAGTTGTTTCTCTTTCTTAAAAATAAATTCTTGCTGGGCGCAAAGTTCAAACATTGCCAAAGGCGCTCCTGATCCTAGCTTCAACGCTTCACTCACAATTTCTAAAATTAAATCTTTTGTAAGATTGTTTAGAAGTAAAACCCCCAAACGGGGTTTAAGTAGGTATGTTTTTTTTTTTCTTTTTACTTCTAATATTCATACAACTTTTGTTACAGACATACATTAAACGTAGGTAGATAGAATTAGTTCCTCAAAAATGTAGACAAAAACCACCCCACACCTTTAAGTAATCCAGGACAATTGTAGTAAATGGTTTGTTCTTTTCTTAACCTTAATTTTTATGGAAAAATTGTGCCTTACTTAAGCCAATTTTAGAAATTCTACTTTAAATTTAAGTGATTCCCCATTGGTTTTTGCAATTTGCGAGCATCATTAAAATTAAAGTCGAGACGGAAATTTTAGAATTAGCTTTAAATCTCAGTGTGACAAGCCAAAAGAGATACTGTAGATGGAGTTACCTTCAATTATGTACCGTTTTTAAGAAATTGTAGCATTAATTTTAGTTAACTAATGTTAACGCACTAACTAATGTGACGCAGTGATTTAGTGGTTAGTGTGTTGGACTACTAAGCGAGGAGTCCCAGGTTCGAATCCCGCAAAAACACAAATTCCAACTTAGAGTTTTTTCCACTGCGCCGACCTCTCGCGAACGTCTGACAAACATCCGAGAGTATAACTGTCTTAAGAGCTTCTCAATTAGCCGTTTGGAATCGGCATAAAATTGTAGATCCCTTCCATTCGTTCCAAAAATGAAACTCACACAAAACGAATGGTTGTGAGAAGCTAGGCCTTGGGTCCGGTCCCTACGGACCTGTTGCGCCAACTATAATTATTACTATAATGTTAACTAAAATAGTACATAGATATGTTTGCCATATGATGTAGGCTAACTGATGTGTACCTTATTCAATTTGTCCTCATTGTTATTGTTGATTTTTTTTATAGGTATATAATTAGTCAATAAATGTAGGTAGATACAAAACCCAACTGAAACGATTACTTAGCCACCTATAATGGGTGGTATAATAAATCGTGGCACCCTGTATCTGAATACAAACCAGTTGATCGGAACTGCATATGGCTTTGATTGCTTTTTTATATAATTATAGTCTGCACTGTAATCTGACAAGTAATTCTTATGTCAAAGGATAACCTACCTTTCGCTCTTAATAAACATATAAGTTGTTTAATATCCATTCGCAAAAGCGCATCATCAAGGTTTGATGCAATTTAGTGCAAATCGAATTCAAGGGTGAACCGAAAAGAGCAATCTGTTGGTGACAATTACGTCACAATAAGGGAACTGGAGGATTTTGAATGCACCCAGGGCTGAATATTACCAAATTCAGTTTGACAGATATTGATATCTGCGGTCCAAGCAAGAATCTCCGGCGAATAATTCACATTTGGCGCTAATAACGATTAATTTATTTTATTACGTTGTTGGACATAGTCGATTTTTATGTGTGGAATAAAAACAGCAATCAATTGTAATTGCAAGGGAATATTGGGAAAAAAATAAATCGCACCAAGTGTAAAAGTTAAAGTCTTAGAAGCAGGTCAAGTGTCAAGATCTGGCAGTTCAAAGAAGTTGAAAAATAATTGCGATACATCCTAAAGAAAATGTTCCGACTGCCTGAAAATACGCCAAACTACATGGTGTGCCTGGAAACTGCATTACCGCCGATGTTTCAGAATGTTATTTTGTGGACAAAAATTCTCTCTCTTCGGATGAAGTCTTTTGCGTTCTTAATGGAGAAAATTGGACCGACTGTTTAAATTTATAAAATCTGCTGCAAATTATCCACCAAGCCGTCATCGTCCCTATAAAATTGCTAAGCACCTTCTTTGCTGAGTGGACTACACTGGGACGTAAGCATATTGTACACCTACACGAAGTTTATATGTAAACAAAACAGACCTAGAAAAAGCACTGCAGGAACTTTTAATAACCATCGAAATATCCACGCGGGAAATTTTATAAGGCAAGGCAAGCCAAGTTAGAAACATCAATAAAGTTTTAAACCATGACCTTGGGGAGCACAACTATTTTCATGATCAGAATAGTGTCGAGGTAATCTCAATACTGTATTCAAAGCCAGGGGCGAGTTACTGCAATTAAATTACATGTCACACAAACTGATGTCGGAAGTGACGAAAGTACAATATGCAACCAGGCTTGACCGATTGCGCTATTTATCAGAAATTGCGTTACATATGTCCTAAATTTTGTCAAAATCAAAGAGTGAAATTAATGAAATTGTAGAATTCCTTGAGAGTATGTTTAGGGGGCGAAAAGTGCTATATAGGAAAATAGTCACGCATGATAAAATTAGGTTATAAATCTGAACTTTTTTTATCTTGAGTGACTATTTTTCTATAGCGCTTTTCGCCCCCTAAACATATACACTTGAAGAATTCTACAATTTCATTGATTTTACTCTTTGATTTGAGGACCAATATTTTATTGTTTTTATTTTTTCATAAGAATGTGTTCTGTTAATTTTAAAATAAACATAAATTCCTTTTCAAGTTATAAGAAAAAACTTGTTGGGATTAGGCTACTTTTGGGCTACACTTTTCGGCTCCGATTTTGGGCTACAAACAATGTTAAATTGGGCTATCGAACTAGTTTAAATCATTATTAACTAAGTATGCCACCATCGGACAAGAGAAGACGGTCTTCACTTGATTGGAACGTGCCTAATACTGAGCTCAATCAGAATGTTATTTTGTGGACAAAAATACTCTCTCTTCGGATGAAGTCTTTTCCGTTCTTAATGGAGAAAATTGAACCGACTGTTTAAATTTATAAAATCTGCTGCAAATTATACACCAAGCTTTTTTACAAATGTCAACGAAAATGAATTAAGTAGGTATTTTGTTTTAAGACTCTCTTTCCCTGCTGACGGCAAAAGCCAACGCTTAACAACTACAACTACTGAATCTTTTTTTGCATTAATAAAGTTATACACTACTACTAAACTACTATTGGAAATTTGAAAAATAGCCCCCGTATTAATAAACACCGCGTAAAAGTTTTCAACACGTTACTCAGCAGTTACGTATAATTTTTGTATGACATCTGACATCTACTAGATAACTAACAGGTTTTTGGTTGATTCTGTTCGATCGTTGATGTTTTCTTTTGTCCGTAAATTGCATAGGGACTTATGACTTGTGAACGGATCTGGCTAACGCAGATGCAATGAATAGGTTTCGCCCATCAAGCAGATTTGCAATGTAAGTGGGTAGCTATACTTTGCTTAACTATAGCTCCTTCGTCCTCCCAACTTGTTTAACACGTATTTATGAATGTTATGCTAATGTTCTTCTTATCGATCTCGAATTTAGTGGAGCGATCAATTTCGTATTCATAACAAATTTTTAATGATATTTGAACGCACCTATGTGAATATTTCAGGGCACTCTCTGGAAAATTAATAGGAACCTATACAGCCGTAGGACCACCGTTTAATCGGCGGAAGTGTAAACTCCTACGTTCATATGTTTTGATTTACGAACACTCTTCAGTGGCTAATTTCAAACCCAAAAATTATAGTGTACTGTTATTGCGGTTATTTGAAATAAGGCTGAGTTCAATAAATAGGAAGTAAGGCAACTTATAAGGGGCATATTTAGCCGCATTCATGTTTATTTTGCTGATCCTCGCTTATTTATCCGTTTGGACTTGAGCGAAGCAGTGATGAGGTTCATAGCTTTTTCGTTTCTTAAACTTTCCGTCGGGAAAAACACCGGCCAAAGGGGATTTCAATTTTGATAGGTAAAATTAAATACCTTACCTATCTACAAATAGATTTCAAATATCGAACTGCTCTTTTCACACGTTTTAAAATAACAACACGAAATGTTTATATTAGAGAGCTGTGTGATAATTAGAGAGCTGTGTGATAAACCTGTTTATGCGCTTTATTGTTATACCCACATGTGGCGCTGGCTGAGATAATTCGTGCTCGTGTATGCGTATAAGGCAGAAGAACGTAAAACAGAAGACTCAACATGGGTCGCTCTGCGTCAAACCCAATTAGTTATAAGAGAAGTGAAACTCACCATTATCCTCATTGGATCCTTCACTTGGAGGTCCCTGTGGCATTTGCCTATTTCCTGATGATATGAGCAGTCGGTGGTGTATCGCCACTGACGCTACAGCCGCCGCAGCCGCCGTCTGTTGTGCTGAGACATTTCTCATCGCCGCATTTAATCCACTTAGGTTAGCGAACGCGTTCGCATTCGAACTGGCCGCCAGAGCAGCCGCACTGTGCGCCGGGTTTCCATCGAATCGATGTCTACCCATAAACGGTCCGCCGGCGCCACCAACGCCACCTGTCACTGCGGCGGCGGCCGCTGCCGCTCCACCAAACACTCCCGGCACACCAAACTGAAGGAACGGTCCCCATGGCGGCACACGGACTCCCGGTGCACCCAATTGCGCCGCCGCCGCAGCGTACAATTGCAATGCAGCGGTCGGATGAAGCCCTTCCGACGGTACACTGGACGCCACTTCTGTTGACTGTTCGAGCACCATCATTCCAATTGAAATCGCACACACTAAACACAATCACTGCGGTGACAATTAATTTTTAACAATACTACACACATCGATAAACAGTCCGACACGAGAGCACTCAGCGCCCAGAAAATCTCGTTTCAATTAAAGTTTACAACCCCCGCCGCGTCAAATCAATTTACTGCTGCGCTGCCAATTCAATTACACTCAATTAAAGTCAATTATGATAAACAAACACATATGTATGTAGGAACCATACTGACTGTCAGCTCCACAGAGAAAACTGTAATGCAACAACCGACACTCCTAAATTTCTGAGTTGAACTAAACTTGAGAAACGTTGCACAGGTCCAAGAAGCCCAACGCCATCCGTCTCCGGCCATAGATAGGCGTGCTTTGTTCCAATAGGATTTCTGCCATTTCTCAGTCAAATAAGGGAGAAAGTATACCGCCTGTCTATGAGTGCGCGCAAGCGAGATAACAGGCGCAAGACAGGTTTTGCCCACTTCATAACCACACAAAGAAATCACACCGTCTCACTCTACCGCCACCATTCTTATTAGCCGATCGGCTACTGCTGCACCCTTAACGAGTGAGACGAAAATACAGGGAAATTTATATTGCCTGCTGGGAATTTTGGGAGGAGCACCGCACTTATTCAATTTGTAATGAAATATCGTTTTATTCACCCGTGTCGTGTGCTTTTGAGCTATGTGTGGCAACATTTCGGTGGAAGTGTGAGCTACACTCACACTCACCCTCACACTGCCAAATTCTAAGGCGACCAATTTGCTTTTAATTTGTTAACATAAACGCCTCGCTTTAAAGAAAATGCGCATGAATCATTTTGTGTGTTCACTTTACGGGTATTCGTTTGTCGTTTTTCGTTTTTCGTATTTTTATTTCCAGAATATAGTGAAATCTCCCCACCGCTCACGTAACAGTACCCCAACGAGAAATTCTCGTCTCGTTCATCAATTTAAGGATTTACTTTTGGGGTACTCACCTCTCACCACTGCCGGTGGCTGTTTCTCACTCCACTCGTGTCATTTGGCAACTGTGTGACTCTGGCTGTCACCTTGACTCCCCACTTTGTGTGCATTGGGCTGGACTTCGTCGTCGCCCGCTCTTAGTAACGCCGCCATTATAACCATATTTCTTTCTCACTCGTGCTCGCTTTTTGTGAACTCGACTGGCACTGGAGTGGAGTGTAGCTGGCGTGACGTGAACGGTGAACGGTGAACGGTGAACTCCATTCGGTGGTGGGCTTGCGAATATTTGATATGTTGGCAGGTTGCTTAATTGGTGTGTGCCGTAGTGATAATTTTATAAATGACGTCAAAGTTTTGTGGCGGATTCCTTTCAGACTGGCTTTTCTCTCTCTCTCTCTTAGTCGGTCCTTGAAGTAGCTATTATGGGGAAGAAAATACTTTTCGAAGATGGTTGGACAGCGTTGGAGCTGGAGGTGAATTCCATTTTTTTTTTTTCGTTTCTTTTGTGTATACTTACAGTATATAAGTTGATTCCGGCTCTGATGTGATAAAACTTAATTAATTCTGCTTTCACTTGGCATGTACCTTATTCAAAAACAGAAAAAGTAACTCGAAAACAAAACCAAAACCGCAACGGTTCTATTGCTACCTATAAGTACACCTATAGATATAAAGGTAGGTAGGTACCTAAATTTATTCCTAAGGTAGGTGGGAATTATTTCTGTCATTCTAATTAGGCTTGTGTTTTGCCAACCTTCTTCAGATTGAGGAGAATTTTAATTAAAATGTCTGGTTAAATTTTTAGATTGAAAGAAGACCAGAGCTAGGTAGATACCTATGGTATCGAAATCGCAGTAAAAAAAAACAATGTATCTACAAATTTTGAAAACACCATCTTTCTTTCCCTTACTTATGTAGGTACGTCTTCATCCAACGTTAGACTTGGTTTAACAAAGACGAATATATAAGTAATTAGCGGACCCTGCAAGTCACTGAGAATATCACACAACTTCACTCTACATGTCAAGCAATTTCTCAAAGTCGAAGGAAGCACCTCTCGGAAGGTACTTTTTCGACAATTTTGTGGAAGTTGGTAGGTATATCAAAAAGAATTGAAAACATACGTACTTGGGTGCTACACAGCGAATTTGAATGAATGGCTTTAGGTTTTAACAGTGAAAGGTTGCCTAATGGCGTTGGGCCCGCTATGAGCCGCAATATCGAGGAGTACGAATGAGACTTCGAAAGATTTCAAATTCTTTTTTTTTTTTTGTAAACGTAAAAGAAATATGACAATTTAGAAATAAACAATGCAACAATTGGTGTGTTTTTGATCTCAGCAAAGCAAAGTAAAGGAAAAAAGGTTCCTAAAAGCTGTTCGGGAAGCTTTGTTTTATCGCTGGAATGTTGGCAGCCTGTCCTATTTTTTTTTTTTTTTTTTTTTTTTTTTTTCACTTTTTGACATCTTGTAGGCACACCACAACCGAACAAATTGCAAGAAATAAAAGCAACCGGGGGATGTTCGTTAAGTGAAAACTGACGAACAATATACCTATGTACCTATTTCCGGTAAACTTTAAACGATTCATTTTTTAAAAGTTGGCAGAAATTGTATGGAAGAATTTCAATTTGAAGGCTGTATTTTTTTATTTTTAAAATTGATAACTCCACTGTAAAATGTGAGACATGTGATCAGCACTTATATGTATATTATGTGGGCAGTAGTTATTTTTTGTTGTAACTAGACCGCAACAAGAATCTGAGGCTGTGCAAATATGAATGAGCAAAAGAAAACTTCCCGCTGACGCTCTATTGTTAGTTTTTGTGGGTCACAAAAAAAAATTAATGAAATAAATAAATAGTTGACGCAACAGGTCGGAAGGGGCCCTAGCTTCTCACAACCATTACTTTTGTGTCTGTTTTTCATTTTTGGAACGCAATGGAAGGGAACTGCAATCTTACAATTTTAATCACTAAACCACTGCGTCGACAGAAAAAAATCTTAAACAAAAGGTAGGGGTAGGTAAGCTTAAGATATTTATTTTTATTAATACGACTTTAAGACGTGTGTAGATAATTATGGTGAGAATAAGATGAGAATTGCTATAGAAGTAACTTTTACCCAGCCAAAGAAAAGCATTTTTTTTTTTTATTAAAATGATATTTCTCATATTTTTGGATTATAAACAGCGGAGGATATAAAATCTGAGGATTTACTGGTGCAAGAAATTATTCTCAAAGATAAACCCATCATTATTAACCGATTACAAGTATTAATAAGGTAAATTTGTTTCAAACAGTATTACAGCTTAAATAAAATAAAGTGCACGACTGGGTCGAACTAAACTTTCTCATTGATCAAAAGTTTGGTTGGTTGTTTATTTTATTTTTTAGTAGTTAGCTAGGTATTAAAAATCTGAGAAGCAATGCTAGATAAAAGAAACAGTTCATAAAATATACGATTAGTGTTGAATGAAATCCACTTTTGGGTTATTTATCTGATGATTTGAGTTTTTATAAGTGGAAGCTCTAGCATCAGGCATTTGTCGTAACTTCTGTTTAGACAGTTTTAAGCACCTGCTGTACACAGCGTTGCCATAAGTGCAGATCTGTCTGCATTTTGCAGATTTTCAACCTAACTGATGACTTTTAACAAACAGAAATCTGCGCTTCAGATTTTGTCTGCATTCGCAATATCATATTTTGTTCGTTTTAAAAAATTAATTTCAACTTTTTTTGAACACTTACGTTCGCTGTATGCTGTCATTTTCGTATTCAGCTCTTTTTTTTTTTTTTTGTTATTGTTACTTAAATAATAATAAAAAAAAATTGTGAATTAAGATTTTCCCACTGAAATCTGAAGATTTTTATTTTTATTTTTTAATAATTGCAGATTTGTCCAAATATTTTAATGGCAACTCTGATATTTGATATTTGATATTTGATATTTATTGAATAAAGCATAGTTTCACATTAAGATTAATCTTATATTCTGTGATTGGCTTAAAGTATGTAATACAATATAAGAATTATACAAGAGTGAATAGTCACTTTTATGTGAGAAAAAAAGAAAATTAATTTAAATTAAAGTACGTATAAAGATTTAATTAGTTTTCAATATTAAATGTTCAATAATACAGCATGTTCATCATCGAGTTTTACGTATTTCTAGTAAAATATTTAAAAAGATCAGTTTTGAATGTGTTTGCATTTGTGATTCTCCTAAGGTGCTGGGGTAGTAAGTTCCACTGGCGGATGGCATGGACAAAAAATGTGCGCTCGGATTGTATGCAGTTAAATCTTGGTTGTATTAAAACAGTTGTTCTTTGAGAGTTAGGAAAATTTAGTCTGTTGTACAAATAGTCAGGTTGGTGCGATTGTATGATGCTATAAAGCAGTAAAAGTGATCTAAATGTGATAAAGTCATCAAATCTCAAGCCTGTTATTTGTCTGGAATAAACAGAAATATGGTCGAAATATCTTTTGTTGAACACATATCGAGCCAAATTATTATAGATTAGGTTTAATTTTCGTTTGGTGTTGTAATCAACACTACAAAACACTTCACAGCAGTACGTGAGGACAGGCAGGAGTAAAGACTTTACAAGTAGCATTTTGGTACCAGTTGGAATAGTTTTTTGAGTACGCCAAAGTAGCCGAAGACCATTATAAATTTTCCCAACAGTTGCAGCTATGTGATCAGTCCAGGTAAGTTTCTCATTAAAAACAAGACCCAAATTTTTTGCTGTATGGACGTACTCAATTACTGATATTCCGAGTATTATCGGAGGAAAATTAGAGGTGTCTAAACGCTGCTTGTATATACATAAAGTTTTGGACTTCCCCGGATTTAAGGACAAGCTATGCTTAAGTGCCCACTGCTGAATAATAAGTAGATCCTCATTGATTTTATCAACTGTAATATCAATGTTATTTAAAGGACAGCTCCGGTATAGCTGGACATCATCAGCGAACATGTGGACTGAGCAATGTCTGACCAGTCCCGGAAGTTCATTTACGTATAAGGAGAACAGCAATGGACCAAGGACAGACCGCTGCGGCACACCTGCGGTTATCCTAAGGAATGTAGACAATTTGTCGCCCACTGCCACACATTGCTCGCGGCCAGTCAAGTATGAGTACAAAAGTTTTACTGCAAGCGAGGAAATACCAAATTTGTTGAACAACTTTCTGCAGAGTTCAAGATGGTTTACAGTGTCAAATGCTTTTGAGAAGTCGAGCAGTGTTAAAAATGTACAACAGCTGTTATCCATTGCCTTACGAATCTCATCGACAATAAGCAGCAACGCAGTTTTGCAGCTTCTTTTTGTACGAAAACCGGACTGAGCAGAGCTTAACAGATTGTTTGCAAAAAGGTAACTTTGTAGCTGCTTAAGTAAGGCTTTTTCGAAAACTTTCGACAAGAACGGCAATATGGATATAGGTCGATATTCTGCATTTATCCCGTTGTGCGACTTAGGTATTGGAAGTATTTTGGCTTTTTTCCATAAAAGAGGGTATTCGCAGGTGGTGAGTATGTTGTTAAATATATAAGTAAGGTACTTCAAAATTCGCGGAAGAAGTAACTTCACAAATTTAGGGTTGATGTCATCCAGCCCTGTAGCATTTGACTTAACAGAGAGAATTGCTTCAACTATGTCTTCATCCGCTAAATTGTTGAATCTAAACTTATGCTCACTATGATCATCTTCTCCTATTTCCCAAGGTAGTAGAGTTTCGATATTGGAAAAATCGGTTAACGGTACTCCAACAGAGACAAACTGCATGTTAAGCATGTTGCAGTCTACATCGTCAGCTAGTTCTGTTTGTTGTTTCCCATTTCCTAGTTTCCGCAACTTTTTCCAAATATCTTTCCCGGACTGACTGCTTGGACAAAGAAAATGTTCGTAGTAAGTCCGCTTCGCATTTTGGATACGAATAACAACCAAATTACGTAACGATCGGTACATTTCATAAAGCTCCTGTAGCTTATAACGTTTCCAACGAATATAAGCGTACTCCCGTTGTTGAATTAAATCAAGAATTTGATTGTTAAACCAAGGAGGAGAATTCGGTTTTATAGATTTCGATTTTATCGGAACGTATTGATCGAAGAGCCTTTTAATATTGTGTTGCAAAAAAACTACTTGTTGTTCAACCGAAGGCATAAAATAGATTTGCTCCCAATCGACATGTGCAATATCAGTTGCTAAACTTTCGTAATTAATGTTTTTGAAATCTCTAAAAGTAATTAAGTTATGTTCTTCACCCACTTGTAATTCATATGTTAAATATATAAAATCATGCTTTGAAAAACCGGAGGCTGATAACTGATGGTAAAATATTGTTTTCCTAACATCTCCTGTAAAGAAAACATCTAGAAGAGTTGCAGCTTCCTTTGTAAAGTGTGTTGGTGTCAACACATTAACGGGTCTGAGACTAAGACTCCTGAAACTATCAACTAACTTAGCTGAAGTAGCCATATTAAGCAAATCGCAGTTTAGGTCTCCACATATTATAACATCGGAGACAGAAAATGATATCTCCTCTAAAATGCTTAATACCGGTGTAACGTCAATGTTTTTGTTTGGCCTATAGATAACTCCAAGGAGTAAACGTTCCACACCAATGTGAAGTTTTAAAAACAGATACTCAGACGTACTATACATATTTGATTTAGATTTAATTTCACAGTATATATCACTGCGCAGATAAACACATACGCCACCTCTTTCACGACCAATTCTATCACCACGAAAAAGTCTATATCCCTCAACATTATAGGCACTGTCCTTGATTTCGGGGACGAACCAGGTTTCGGAGACACAAATGACATCAACCTTGGAATTTATGAACAACAGACGAAATTCATCCAGTTTAGGTGCAAGACTTTGAGCATTTATATGGCAAATATTTAAGCCTTTTTTCTGCATACTAAGAATTCTAATCAATTGATACAAATGACTACCTTTTTCATACGTGTCGCAAGCTGAAGAAGCGACCGATTTCTTGTAGTTAAGCTCTCATTCACAAACACCATCTTCCTGGATACAGCGAGAGCATCAAAACCAAAATCGCTTAACAGAAGTTGGCGTTTCGTTTTTTTCCTGAAGTCGGAGAGCGCTTTAAGCATTTTGTTTCTCTCTCCAGCACTGGCGAATTGTAGAATGATAGCTGGCTCATCACTTCTGCTACGCGGCTTCGTGCGAAAAGAATTTCTTAAGGTAGGTGGTGGTATCTTAATTTTCTCGCACAGTGTGCTAAATATGTTGGTTAAGTTTTCCTTAGGCATTTGTGGAATACCAAAAACAACAGCATCTGCGATGAACTCTTTGCGTTCCAGCATATCGCAACGCTTCCGTAGCTCTGAAATTTCCCCAGCTAATCTGCTGTTGACAACATGTTCGATGTTATTAACTCGCTGTGTTAGGTCGGAGATAGCGGAATTAATATTGTTGACGTATTCGGACAATCGTTGCTCTAGATTTAGGATTTTTAGCAGCAATTCGTTGCGAGTATCTGTCAACTCGCTCTTAAAGGATGCGATGATATCGGTAGCATGCCTTTTAAGTTCAGCATGAAGAGACTGTTCGGTGAGTCCTTTAACGGCAGGCGAAGGTGGAAGGCCTTTAGGGGAATTCAGCTGTGTTGAAGCGAGCGTATGTTTTAGCTTAACCTGCTTCTTGTCAACCTTTGTGCCATCGTTGGTTGCGTTTGTGGCGTGCGAGCTCATTTGAGTCGAAGTTGGGGGTTGGTTTTGGGCAGTGTTCGATCTAGTAGCAATTGACGACATCATGCGCGGTTTGACACAGACACAGACACAGCACGCAAATAAATAAGAAATGTGTTTCCTTACTAGATTTTTAGTGTTTTACAAATGTTTTTTCTTTGAATTATAATATTCGCGCACCGTATCTATAATCCACGCGTTCTAAATAAGTTCGTATTAATAATTGACGAGTTTATATTACTTTTGCCGGAGAAGACTTAGAATACGACTATTCGCTCTCGAACATGGCTTGAACTGTACTATATAATAAAGATTTTATGCTTTAATTTTTGAGTAAAAGGGCAAGCGCAGTAGGAGTTTCTGTGTTTTGATCTGCTTGTTTAATGTGTCTATCTCTTCAGACCCAGACGACTTAGACAAGCGAAATGATAGATTTTAGTGGATTTTTAACCTTATATGGGATTGAATAAGAGATTTGCGTTTAAAAAAAAATTATTTGTACTAACTTCATGGACAAATTCCTGGTGCACATAATATGTGTACATCAGGTCTATCATGGTATCATGGTATAAAACGTGATACAGTTCAAAGTAGTTGTTTTTCCAAATGCACAAATAAATCTGGCACTTTGTGCAGATTGAACGGCAGCGAAATTTCCATCCAGGAAACCTGCATTTCCATGAAAATTTATGGTAAAATGAACTACTATAAACTAATATATAGTCCTGAAGTACACATATGCGTAATTCCAAAGTATTTCGTTCAGTTTATATACTTTAAAGCTAACAAACTAAAATTAAACTCATTAGCATATCACTACAAAAAAATAATACTTTAAAACAATATTTTAGCATTTTTACCTGAATAATTACTTTTTCACTCCGCGGAAACTTGAGAACCAATGACATTGGCCAACTATAAAATTCAAATAATGACAGTTACTGAACGCCTAGCGCCATCTAAAAATTTACTCTACAAAAGGATTATATACACTTGATACTAAACTGCAGCTAATTGGCAAAAGATGGGTGTAGTGTGCCAAATAAATGTTTTAACAAAGGTGCACACATGTGCACCTACGGTCTGAAGAGGCTATGATTGGAATTGGAAGTATATATCATGTAAGAAATCAGAGATTTGTTTTGTAATTTGCATAAGCAGTTGTTATAAAATGAATGATGTCTGGGGGTGTTTGGGGGTGCAAAAGATGTGGGATTGATTGTGTAAGGCTCCAAGTGGTTGGAATTATTTTAAGGTGCATATTCAATATGTTTGAAAAAAAGAAGAAGTCGGTAATATTTCCTAAAAATTACAAAAATATACCGTAGAAATATGTGAAAAAGATCGGTAAACACAAATTATTAAAAAAAAGGATTTTATCGAATATCAAGAGAAAAACTAAGTACGGGTCGCCTTTTTTTAAATTTGGCAGACAAATCAGTAACAAATATTGCAATGTTTAGTTTGAAAAATACTATTGCTTAACTATTTAGCTGAAAACTGGATATTAGATCTTGTTTGAAATGTGAGCATTACTTGGTTTTTAAGGTATTAGCGAAATCAAAAATGGGGTTTTCGAAATATAACCAGTTTTTTTTTTTTTTTAATTACAGCTTTCGGTGATTCGAATTTAAAATTAAGGATGCAATAACTTTGAAAACATAAGTCTTGCTCTACGTAGGCTTTTTGGTCAGAATCAAAGAAAACCGAATTTAAAAAAAAATTCATTGTACGATAGTATGGAGAAAACCCGATTTAGCTATTAAGTTAGAAATGGTATGAAAATTGTATATGGAATGTACCATTAATATAGAGGTAACCGTGCAAAAAAAAAACCCCGAACTCTAGGCCCACAAACTCCAAATCCGAAGTTTGAACCAAAGTAGGGCAGCTGTTTAGACTGTAGGGCTCGAGAGCATAAGAACTTCGCGACCCACTTTTTCGAGATCCTCTATCATCATAATTTCAGAATTGATTAACATCTCGAGTTCGAAATTATGTACGAATACAATATCTTCCTCTTGCTACCTAAACGTATCGAGAAAGTTAAAAAGACGTTATTTGTATATTTTAATAGTATCCTTAATATTTAGTTGTTGTTTTGAAATTTACAGCCCGATTCTGGCAAACCTCACTGATACCTCGCAAGTCACAAACCCTCACAAGGTGAGGTGAAATTGATTTTGTGAGGTTTTCGCAATCTGTCAGCACACTCACAAATTGTGAGGCTCACAAAAACATTCGAACTTGTGATCTTCTATGTAGCAGGTCACAAAATTCAAAACCAGTAATAAGGCTCACAAGTGACAATCATTATTGCATTTGATGGTCCTGGTTCCACACACTTTATGACCTGAACATGGCATTTTATGATACATTTATAACCATTTGGGGAAAAATTCATACTTGTATAAAAAACAACTGAGCAAGGTGGGGATTTTGATTTACATAAAATGTAGTTAATAATTTCTATTCTTCAGTTCTAAAACATTTCTGTATTCATGTTTCGCGTATTTTGAGCAAACAAATTTTCACCAGAGCTTGTGACTTGTGAGGGCTCACGACAGCAGAATTGGGCTGTTAGTTTACTTATACACCTCTTTTTGTATTTCTGCCAATCACAACCAAAGCCTAGTATGTACTGTAAATAAAGGACACTCTGCGAAACCGATCCATATTATACAAGAGTGGCAGCATAAAATGTTCTCCCCTTGGTGTTCAGAAGTGAACATTTACTCCCAAGTAGGTCTTGCTGGAAATGAATACCAGTGGCGACGGGTGAGTAAAAAATGTAGGCGTTCAGTTCATTGAATTTTATTGTTTCTTAATTTTTTTTGACATAAACAGAAAAATTACTTATATTCTAGCTCCAGCCTTCTAGATTTGTTCAAAAAAATTTTAATAACATTTTCATAGAAATAACGTTCTAATTGTTTTTCCCTCAAAAGTTTTTTTTCAATGGTAAGCATTGAAAGATCTGTCACCCTATTCTGCCCTATTGTTGTTCTAGAATATGTTTTTATTCTCTTAAGTGTCGAAAAAGATCTTTCAACTGATGATGTTGTTAAAGGAAAAGTTAGTACCAGTTTACACAATTTGAATATTTCTGGAAACACTGAAATAAGGTCTTCCGTTAAAAGTTTTTCAAAAAATTGTTTAAGAGCGAAGTCGTAAAAGTCTTGTTGTTTATAAATAACAAAAAATTCGTTTTTTAAAGCAAATATGTCAAAGAATTGACCATATAAACTGTGGAGTTCATTTAAAAGAGAGTTAGGAAATTTTTTTTCGTATTCTTTAAACTTGTTTGTATCAAGCAAACCAACAAATTTTAGTTCTTTCAAATCCGAAAATCTGGTCACCAGTTGTTCATTTATTGTATCAATGATTTCAAAAAATAGTCTCCTATACTCCGTTTCCTCATCAATTCCATGTCGGTTTCGATGTGATGACACAATACTATCTAACATTTTTGTTTCACAAAAATATTTTTGAAAATTATTTCTCAAGTTACAAATGTTTTCCTTTGTTTCTTCAATACATTTTAAACAATATTTTATGTCTAGAGTTTTTGTTTCTAAAACATTATACAAAAAATCCGTTAAAATAAATATGGAATGAAATATTTTCACTAGCAGTTGTGATTCATAATCAAATAAAAATTGCAAGAAACCTTGTGAGAGGTTCACTGTATTGCAATCCCAAGATACATCATTATCTTCTTCATCGGTGTTGTCCACAATTTTTGTAAAATATTCAATTAAAGCGTCTCTGTATTCATTTGCCATTGACACAAGATTGGAGTTATATCGCCACCTTGTCGGTGCTGCTTTAGGGAATCGCTTATGCACAATTGCATCCAATAATGCACATCTTTTGGTTGAAAGTGAAAAGAAGTTGGACATACTTGTCAGCCTCTCGAAAAACCGTCTGCATTTGTGATTGTTTTTTAGAACTCCTTGAAGGACTAAAGTCAGCCTGTGTGCTGTACAATGAATAAATCTGGCACTCGGGAAGACTTGCTTCACTCTAGCTTGTGTACCAGACAAATTTCCTGACATAACTGCTGCTCCGTCATAAGTTTGACAAATTAATTTGTTACCACAATTAAGTTCATTTATTTTTTTAATAACATGTTCGGATAGGCTTTCAGCGGACTTATTGGAGCTAACATCAGAAAACCCAAGGAATCGCTCTTCTATATTTCCTTCCATCGAAACGAACCGTACCATAGTCGAAAGTTGAGACTTTTTACTGTTATCTGATGTTTCATCCATCAATATAGAAATAAATGCACACTCTTGTATTTCCTTTAATATTGCACTTGAGAGTAAAGAACTCACTGCTGAAATAATGTCATTTTGTATATCGCTTGATGTTCCGCGAAACATAGTTGAGCCTTCTAAATGGTTAGAGAGGACAGGGTCATATTTGGCCAAATAACTTAAACACTCCCTATAGTTTCCCTGGTTAAGAGAATCTACTGACTCATCATGTCCTCTAAATGGAAGTTCCAATTGTCCTAATAAGCATATGGTGTCAATAAGCCTTTTCATGATCTCACGATTTTTTTTCACTTTCTCGTTATGTTTACTCACACTTATTTGTCTGCCTTTGTCTAAAAGCAGATCCACTCTTACTTTTCCAAACATCTTGAATGCATAAAGTGAATCTATATGAGAACGCGATTTTAAATGTTTTGCGTAACTGTCACTTAAATGATTTAAATCTGAAAATCCAATAAAATTCCAAATGTTCTTGTCTTTTTCATGTCTAAACAACAAACACGGCCAGCAAAACAACTTATTTATATATTGACAACCAGTAATATATTCATACCTTTTATATGTTTCTGGGTGAAAATTGCGAATAGTTTCTTTGTTTACACTTTTTTTTTTTGTTACATAGCTTTGTTGTCAAGCTTGGTAGCAATGGAGTTGGTCTTTCTTTTGCTATGATTGCAGATTTTTCTGTGTAATTGCATTCGGAAAAGGGTTTGCTGATTAATTTTTCAATGATACATTCACAACTGTTTTTATTAATAACTTTCTCACTAGTAGATGCCATTTTTTAGTTAATACGGAAACGGATTGCCCACTAAAATCAGAATTCACACCTTCACTCCAAGCAAAAGTCAAAGTAATCTCATCCACCCAGACAGAATATCCTATACACCCAAAACATCCTTTACAAATTTCCCATTTCGTTCATTGCCTTTGAGAACTAGGAGAATGTAAAATGTAGAACGTGAAAGCAATATAATTACTCATGCTTTCTTCCCACTTCATCACACCCAAACCCAAACCCAAGCACCACTCGAACCACACACAAACCCATAGTCATAGTTGATTTCGTTTACAACTGAGCTGAACGAAGTAGTGGGTACGAAGTGCGTTATACTTTTTTTTAGCATTTATTTTTGATGGATACATTTCGTTTCCAACTCATCTGAACGAATTGTATTGTTTTTGCTCGTTTCGTAGTCGCAGCCGCTGCACTGATCACAGTCTAGCAATGAGGGTAGTTTTAGGTTTCGGTACCTGTACCTGGTACGAATTACGAATGGGCTCAAGTGCACAAGAGACTTGCACGAGTTGGGAAATTCACTACGAAATCTACTGAAGTTTGGTTAGGACTTAGGGGGATAAGTGGATATTGGAAACTTTTTTTTAAATTTTGATGTTGCGGAATGAGTGGAAAGTATTGCTGTCGCAGGTAGGTAAGTATTTCGTTTTGTCTGAATTACGATTTGGCTCAAGTTCTCGAGAGGCTGGCACGAGTTGGGAAATACACTAGGACTGGACTTTAGTTAGGACTTAGGGGGACAAGTGAAAACATTTTTTGAATTGTTAATAATTATTCTCTAAAAGTTAGGCGTTCATGAACGAAATGAACAATAGGACGCGTCGCCACTGATGAATACCTATTGTGAGTCCTCGAAGTGTCAAGTAGAGCGTAGTTGCTGTAGTTGCGTGCTGAAAATCCTACACTTTACTTGGCTTTAATGAATTCGAAGCTCAGGTTGCTTGCAGCCCTAATAACAAATGCTGATTCTACCGAAATAATTTTCCAGCGCTACAGCTTCTTGAATAAACAACTTGAACAATTATATTTAGTTTATTCGTCTATTCTTCAATTAAGGGGTTGTTCTAACTTGCAACTTGCAACACTAAGTCGTTACTATTCGACTTACCTTATCCATTATCTTTTTTGAAAACGTCTTACATGGTTTTAAATAAATAGAATTTAAACAGATTTGAATTTTAGCTTTCAAATTCAAATCAGTTGAAGTTCAAAATGGTGAAAAACAGAATTGAGTCACAATAGCGAACAGAACTGCACTTTTGTTAAACATGTTTGATTTCTATGAAATACTAGAAGGGACTTGCAGTTAACTCACAAAATATAAGACTTTAGAGCAGAATTTATTTTTTTCTATTTCTACGGGCCTATGACTGAAACGATTCAGTTACTGAAAAGTTAGCAATTTGGTTTAACGAAACGCTTTACAATTATATACATCGTTTGCTTACCAAGCTTAAATATCTAGATTATGGTTGAAAGCCCGAAATTTATTTATATTGGCATTTCTATAGCCACATGCTAGTTTATGGGGTACAAGCAAGTTCTCGATTAAGTGAGGGTTGCATCGGATTCTGCTGGCTTTTGTAATTCTCATGGATAAAGCTTTGAAATTTTGAGTCTGCAAGAAAACTGCAAATTGCAAGAAAACTGCGGCTTTTGGGATTTTGAAATATACTTATCGGAGTCTGAAATATTTAATATTTATTTATTAAAATATATGACTTAAATTGTGGTCACGTGAGCATTGTTTTTTTAGAAAATGTTCCAAGCAGGTCGCGACAATACAAGTTAATATTTTGGACTTAGAAGGACATGTGTGCAGAGTCCACACGTATTTCATCCACCGTATAATGTTTTAACAAGGATTTTTCATAAATTTCTCGATCACACTTTAGTTGCTAACAAGTAGTTAAATAAGGTTTATTTTGATTTTTAAACCTGGAAGCAAAAAAAATGTTTGTAGCTTTTGCAATATTTATGAAATGGATGATTTTTCTCTTTTTTGGCAACAACCTCCACTGTTCTCACTATAGAGAAGAAGCTAACTGTTGAAATATTTGAAATAAGTGAAAAGTTCGGAACAAATCCACTTGGTTGGGGTCGACGACTGTCCGGGCTGGAGCATCAGTGCTCATCCGCTCTACTAAGATGAGAGATGCGCAACATTTTGACTAGGTACATCTACTTCGTCGTAGTACAGTTTTATAGTTATTTGTTGTATTTTCTCCTCCAAACCCCGGCAACGAAAAATCTTTTTCTCCCAGGTATCTATCTTTATCATATTTATGTATTTAAGCTTTAAATAAAGTCCTTCAGCGTCCTAAAGCAGGACTGGCATGATCAAGGTCTCTTAAGAAACCTCCCCATTTCTCCGAGATATACCTTTACTACTTGAAAAGAGTTATCCTTTGTTAAGTTTCCGAATAGATGTCCTCTTCAGATGTCCTTAGCAGAGCTGAGGTAGACAAAGCGTTTGTGTTTTTTTTTTCTATGTTCAATATGGAGTTTTTTTGTTCAATATCCACCAACATTTTACGAACTTGTTGTCACTCCATACAACTTGGTTCAACATCCAAAATGACTTCCTCTTTGATTTTAATTTATAATTAATTCAAAACTAAATAAAAACAATTTCTGTGACTTGTTTTATAAACAAAATTGTCAAGGCTTTCAGAAAAAAATCAATACCAATCAAAAATTTTCTGATATAAACAAAAATTTTCAATCTGAACTTTAAAAATCAACAATTTTAAAAATGGACATTGAACAAGATTGCATTCAGCCGAAGATGTACTTTTTACCTGTTCGTTAGACTTCTGTTCATTTTCTTCTGTATATCTTCGCAACTGAAGGGAATTGGACAGAGGCCCAGGTCCTCCCTGGACTGTACCGCCATCTGGGAAAATAAGCTTTTTGTAAATTTATTTCAAATGCGCAATAGTTTCTGCATGTAATAAATACCAAATTTCTGTTATGAGTAATACAATTTATAACTTTTACCGCGTAGCAAATTCAATAATCCCTTTTAAAGGCTAAATACGAGACATCTGTACCGCACCTAATAACCAAGTATCATCACAACATAAAATGTACCTCCACAAAGCCCTCATAAATAAATTAGGAAACGCCATTCACCCGCCACTCGATTTATGTAATCCCAAGCATATGGACCACAAAAATCGCATGTACATGAAGACTGATTTCAAATTCAATTATGTGGGCCACATGCTTCAGTGGTTTTTGCGTACCAACCCCAAAATTATGTTCATTTTATTATTAATATAGTTTCAGACCAAAAAAAAAAAAAATTGTTTGTTTTTGTTTCCATGCAGATAACAATGACAAAGGGGTGTTGCGGTAGACACTCCCAACTTCAATGCTTACAATGATACCAACCCCTTTTAAATTAGTTCAACACCAAATGCCTTCGAAGTTACAAAAAAAGAAGAAAAAAATCAAGCCGTGAAAATCCCTGCAACCACTTGTACTTTATTGAATTGAAGTGGGATAATTATATCAGGAACTGACAGGGCGACATAGAATCCGCCACCAAACCGGAGTCCCCCTTTTCAAGTCGATGGCGGTCTGTCCCTGGGGGTTAATAACGTCTGCATCGTTGAGCCTGAATAACACTGTGCGACGCGTCTTTCTTACTGCGAAGACATCACCACGAATTAAAACAAACGTAATCATCCCTAAGGACAACATTGGGATTCACTTGGTAGCCTGATAGCTGGGGTGAAGGACACGATACGTTGGCAAAGACAAACACAACAACATTAGAAACCGCAACAGCAATCTCGCACTCGTTCTCGAAGACAACGGCGCAGTCGGTCTTGGTAACGGCAAGGCTAATGTAGTCAAAGTGTAAACGTCAATGTGTAGACTCATCATTAAAGGGCAACGTCGTAGCAAATACAACAAAAGAATAAGGAGTAGAAAGCAATCATCGAACATGACAAATGAGCTATATAAGGGCGAGTTTACACTTATCAGCTTGAATTCATATGTAGGTACAATACAATCGGTTTGTTGAGGGGAATTGATTTGCTTTTTATGGCAAGTTGTTGTGTTCGGCCGGCGACGGGGATGTTATTGCATGTCTATTATGTTATTTCGATTGCGGTTAGACAGAATAATAAGGCAGTTGGAGAGGGCGTTAATGCCTTGTTTTTTTTTTATTCTGAATGTGATGCTAGGAAATGTGAACAGATTTTCCAAATTAGTTTCATCTTATTTTCGGTGCTGACCTTTTCCGGGGCGTAGTCTACATTCACTCAATTAGACTTGCTCACAAGCCAGAACAGATGGATTTACGTCAGAAGGAACAGGTAACCGCCGGGCTCAAGTTTACCGATTACCGATTTTGCTTAAACTGAGATAGTGCGTTGTCTTGAAGATAATAGCGCAACTGATTTTAACGATCACTGGGAGTAGGTACTGCCGACTTGCCGTTATTAATAACGCCGTTTGGAAATGTAGGTATACTTCGATTGTGCCTAAAAGACTGGATATAAGATGATTCGTCTCTAATGCATGAGCACCTTTGCCGGCCTTGGGTATCTATTAGCTTGTTGGATTTAATTCTACCATATTTCAGATCTAATATGTAAAAGATTGCTTATAGTTTTTTTGTTTGGATTGGTATCATTGAAGAGAAAGGCCTGGGTGAGGGGGTGGGATAGTTACTATAGGGTTACTCGACTTGTACTGCTTTTAAGAAACGAATTCTTACATTGAGAAGAATCTGAACAACAGAAAAAATTCACTCTTCGTTTTGGTTTACTTTTCTGGAATGTGCTTCCAAATACGTACAAAGCGAAATTCTAGTATACAGAGAAACAATGACGAATACAAAAAACATGTCTCGTATTGTCTAAAAGTAACTCAATAAATTTTGTATTCATATTTACACTCTATAATCTCGATTAATATTTACTACAAATAAGAACCAAGTTCTTATGCAATATTGTGTGCTTTAAAGGAGTTCTTCTTTTTGAGCACATTTTGCTGTCTTGCTTTGTGTTTTCTAAATGCATATCATAAACAGTAGGTCCATTGTCCACTTCTTGCTGAGTAGGTCGCCGAGTATATATTGTTTTAAAAGTACATATTTCGAAAAAGTGTCGTCTATAATTTTGCGATATCATGTATTCAGTTGAAAATGCTATATTCTTGTTGTTCCATTTATTGTTCTGTAACTACGATATAAGAAGCAAATTGTTGCTAGAGGCCGTGTTTCCTGTACTTGAATATGTCACGGTCACTATTTAGGTACACATTTTGTTGTCATTGATCTCCTTTTTAATTATTTTTAAAATTTACATAGAAAAAAACAGATGAATTTTCCAAAGAAAATGTTTCCGCATAGCTCTAAAGGTTGAACACAACGAAAACTTGGAAGTTCAACGGGAAAATTATAGATAAATAATTAAAATAATTAAAATCATGTAAACTAATTATATCTTGGTTTTCTTGCTTTTCTAATAGTTAAGTCCTTCTTACTTTGTTTCCATTTAGTTCTAAACTCTCTATTGACTGCAGAACATGATTTCTATGAAAATCCAAAGAAGAAAGTACTTGATATCGGCAAATGATCTTACTATACATATTTCAAGAAATAATATATCAGACCTAAAAACATAAAGCCAAGTTCTTCTATATAGTAACCTCTATGTAACAAGTCAGCCGTGAAAAATACTGAGATCTTAAAGTACGCCAAGTTCTTACTTCATGAAATCCTTTTTTTTAGTTATTACTGACTAAAATTTGGTGGGTTCACTGGTCAAGTTAATAAAACCTTTAAAATTGGGCGTAGTAATTGGAAAACTTGCCAAGTAAGCCCACAAAATTTTAGTCAGTAATATACTACTTTAAAAAATTGGCATTAAGCCATGAGGTAAGAAATTGGCGTACTTTTTACTCAGTATTTTTCACGGCTGACTTGTTACCTCCCGTTGCGCAAAAATTGCAAGATTCTACGATGTCGGGAAGTGCTCCATAATTTTGAGGATCTGTCAGCCAGTCAGTCAGTGAGCAGGTTACGGTTTTTTTTTAATAGATTTTTGAAGCCCTTTATCTCAGGACAATTTGATAAGTCGCCTGTGCTTGATCACCTTAGCAAATATTCATAATTTGAAGTTTCTGACTTCATTGGTACTGAAGATAGGTACGTATAATCAAGCAAACAGTTTCTTGGGTCAAGAAAACGAACGATTTAAGAAAAATAAATGAATGATGAACGATTTAAGAAAAAAAAATCTTATTGGAAGAAAACAATTCTTTTCGTAAATCAAAAAAAAAAAATCTAACATGAGTATTTTTTTTTTCTCATTCCTGACACATGAAATTAAAATATTAAAAATAAGAAATAATTAAGAAACTTCTACTTCCAGTTAAGAAAATATTTTTTTCCTTGTAGAAGTAGAAATTAATTTATCTTATAATCTCTAACCACTAGGCCAAATAAAATAAGTGTTTGATGAAAATTAAGAATTTAAAATTTTGTATCAATCGTGTGTGCTCAAGGGCCTCGTTATGGCCTAAAAGGGCTTTGCTTGTTGGGTGCTGCTATTCTCTGCACATGCTATCCAAATCTATTATTATTTGTACTTAACTTAAGTTCATACTGAATCAAATTTCTGTGTCTTTGCAATAATTTATGTATTAAATAATCGGTATTTGTAAATTTGTAAAGCAAATTATATCGAACCAAAATCCATAACTCCCTGTATCGATAACTTCAATTCACAGCCAAAGTACAACTTGGTGGTAATGAAACTCACCCATCGAGTTCATCTCGCATTAGACCACCGTGTCTAGGCAAAATAACAGGATAACATAGAAAAAAGGGAACAAAATAAAAAAAAAAGAAGTGAAAACTTGAACAATTACGTGTGTATTTTTCGAATCGTCAGGAAATATTTTATTACGCAGGAAATACTTTTAAATTAAGTGTTTTTTTCTTCAAGACTATAAACTTATACTAAAAAAATTATGTTTCAATTTTCATTTTCATTTAATGCTGTACATGTACACTTCGGTAGGACATAAGTCCATAAAAAAATGTTGAACTAATGTCCCACTTCAATGAGACATAATAAGTCCA
This sequence comes from Cheilosia grossa, assembly GCA_963082955.1. Taxonomy (NCBI): domain Eukaryota; kingdom Metazoa; phylum Arthropoda; class Insecta; order Diptera; family Syrphidae; genus Cheilosia; species Cheilosia grossa. The sequence goes on along the minus strand of OY720145.1, from coordinate 26,341,676 downwards.
CAATGAATTAATGTCCCGTAGAATTATGTCCCTGCGCCAAAATTCACACTGCATTTTTCTTTTTAATATAAAAAAAATATTTATGTCGACCTATGTAAAAATGTAAAAGAATTTACGAGCCTGATCCACGATCGTACGATTACTTTTATACCTATTACCTACCTATGCATTTGTTGATTGTGATTTGTTTCAAACAAAAAAGTAAACTTTGTGTAAGTAACTTCTTAATCTCAAGGACTGTTTAAATGCGTTGTTGTTTTTAGTTTTCTATATTTGTAAAATTTGGTCAGGGGAAACTTCAAATTTGGTCACGGAAAGTCAGGGAAAATTCTTTTTAAAAAAAGTGGCAACCATGGATTGGCTTACAGTCCAAACAGTTCATTTTTCATCCCTGCCACCAAGCTTAACGACTCTGAACAATTGGTTCGTGTTTTTGACTAGTTATTTTTGGCATACGAACAATTTAGTTTCCTCGGTGATCCCTTAAGTTCAAATGAACTCGCGTTCTAGAAGCTTATTTACTTTTACTCTCGGGCCAATATTTTGTTTCCGGAAGTTGATTTGGAAATTTATTTGTTCCCTACTTTTGTAATATAAAGACCGGAATTGTATTTCCGACAGTTCCATATTTAGTTCTTTCTCCATATTTAAAAGAAAATGGACCTGTACACAGTAAATCTATCAATATCTTGCCAAAAAAAAAAAACCTTGAAAAATGACTTCGACAAAATACTTTTGGCATTCAAAAATCAAATAGTGCCCACGCCATATGCAATAACTGAGTGAAAACTAACAATAATAAATCCGTAGAAAAACGACTTTCGCTTACGTCGAAATACTTTTGCCGATGACGGCCTCATCGGGATTCGCAGCTTCATTGGAGGTTTCATCCTTTTTGTTGAGAAGCGGATAAGTATATACTTACTTGGCTAATGTATAAGTGCAATTATTTTATTTTTTAAGTGAATCTTTAATCCACCACTGGCAATTTTGACACCAGAGATACGACTACGTAATGCATATTATCGAATAAAATATTGCACATCCAATTGCCAACATTTCACTTATGCTCTTCAGCAGGCGACTGTGTTCGTATTCTGGTTCGAACTTAATGCACACCTGATTCCAATGCTTCCCCGGGCGATGTTCTTGGCAAATCGAATACAGCAACTTCTATAGTAAAGTCGCGTTGGGTCCAACGCCAACCCGATATAATATTAGCACATTTGTGGATGAGGCTGGAACCATTGCCGGTTAAATACTCAATCGCGATAAGTGCATGTTCCTTCATTGATGTTGTTGTTGGCGAATCCTTCTTTCACTGAGGCTGAAGTCGAAGTTTTCTGTGAGCATACACTCGTTCGTAGCTCGAACAACAATGAACGGATAAATGCAAAGAGGGTGAGCGAGGCAGTCATAAGGCATTCTTGGCTTGGTCCAGGGATCAGATAACTCAATTATCTACACCGTAAACAAATGCCATTGCTATGGACAGACACTTTTGAAACCGATCTTGCAAGCATCCACAGCGACAAACAGAGAAGCCTGACCATGGGTTATTATTCCTGCGCAAATGGTTGTAAACGTTATTTTTATGATCATTTAACATAATAATGCCTTTTATGACCACAAAAACTGATGCGCGAGTAAATTAGGAGTTAGTTTAGCAGTTCTGTTACGTTTGCAATGCGCCGCAAACTTAGGCGGCCAAATATACAAGTGCAGGTGATTGCTATAGTGAGTGGGTGAAGCATTGAGTTTGTTAAGACGGAGGCGGCTGGTGGTGCTGGCTAAATCGTGCACAGGTAATCGCTATGAAGGTGTTATAATTTACCATTATGTCGACTGATGGGCTATGCGATTTCTTGCGTTCGCCGTCCGTTGGTGAATGGTGATCTGCGAGGAGCAATTCATCTCCTTGCTAAAAAAAAAGATTTTTCATTCCTTAGTGTAGAAGCAAATTCGTTATAGTTTATGTGAAACACTGATGACTCAATTTGTCACGGAGCTATGATCATTCAAAGATGGAGAACTATATTGTTGTATCGGGGATTAAATCAGGAGAAATGTGGTCCAGAGCCCAGATCTTGCGATCGGTTGTCTTATTTTAAATAATTCAATTGGTTTGGGTATGATATTCGAAACTGTAGTTGTCAGGTGTCAGCTTGTAATCATTAATAGAATAAAAACAAAGTCTGCGGTGGATATTCCCTTTGGTGGATAATCAGCTATTAAAACGTGCTGGAGTGAAAGATGTGAAGATTTAATCTACGTGGAAATATTTTGTATGTTTACTATTTGTTATATACCTCCTTGTAACATTTTTTATACTGCCGCCTGCAAACAATCCTCCATCGGATTAAAAGTAACTTGGTTCGAATTAATGATTGGATGACCATAGGTGGCTCTAACGAAAAGACATTCACGGTATATTCTTAGCTCATAATCTACAAAGGCTATTAGTCAAAGACTATCCAAACTAGACAGTCAGCTTTCATGGACCTTTGAACTAAAATTCTCCTCCCTTGCTCGCTCGCTCTTATTTTTTATGTCAGTGAATACGTGTTATTAATGGCCGCCAGGTGGAACTAATTCAATAAAAAGCTATTTTTAAAAGAATTTTGAATTTATAACAATAAAAATAAGTACAAAAAGAATAAATGTATGAGTATGGCTTTTTAGATACAGCTTCACTTGATCTATATCCATCTTCGGCGCCAAGAAATGTTCATTCAATCACATTTCAGGTTTTTTCTTAATTTTTTTTATATTGATTACATTTTTGACAGCACAATTAATGCGGCTGCCTAAATGTAAGGGGGTTGTTCCAAAAATGAGTTAACAACAAGTTATAAGCCCAAGTTTCCTCTAGGGCATAAGTGAATTTTAGAAAATATCCGTGAACATTGAATAAATTTCTCTTTCTATGGATGTTTTAAAATTCGTTTATTTAGCACCATTATTTGTACGCACAATCAAAATACGATTGGAAATTCTGTAGTTGAATAACACTGAGGAGTTTAATGATGTTACTTAGGAACAGTAGAAATGCTAATGCTATTCATATTAAAAAAAAAACGCTTATTAATATCGGAAAGCAGATTCGTAAAAATACTATTAAACTCCTAAAAAAGAGGCAATATAATCTGGTATTTAATTGGATTCTGCGATCCGATTTCCGATTTCATGTTTCGCGAACCTATTCAATCGAACGTAAGAATAAAAATTGTTGGTTTCGTTTTCTACCTAATATGTTCTTTTTCAAATTTTATGGCAATGTATTTTGTCCATAAATGTTTTTCATAGACCTCTCTAAATAATGAACTATCGAAAACAATTGCACTTTATTTGTTCTTGGAACACACAAAGTGACCAAACATTATCTTACTGTTCCGAGTATTTCGCATAAATAAAGGGCGATCTACGAGGATTTTTGTATTATGGCCTTTACTAGAAAAGGCTAATTGCATACATAGTTAAATTTGAGAGGAATAGTATAAATGGACAAAAATATCGAATTCATTTTTTGAGTTTAACAATTAAAACCGTCGTCATATATATTACGTACCAATTACAGATTAATTATGCTTAAACTAAAATACCTTATTCCGCTCGAAATAAAAAAAAAATAAAAATATTTTGTTTCAATATAAATCAACAGAAAAAAAGTGTTTTTTTCTTAAAAATGTAGGTACACACTACATGAAGTCACAAAGTCTCTCTTATTAAAAGTGCAAAAAACCGTTTTAGTTAATTTATCTCTCAACACAAAACAAAAAAAAAACACAACTTTGTGTCAGTAATTTTTTTTACATGTTTTTCTGGATAACGAATTTCGAGTTTCGAAAGTGTGCGCCAAATAAATACAACACAAAATGTCAACGCATGTTTCATTTTCAAAACATCTTGTGAGAATTAAGACAGCTCTTATGCATTTTGATGAAATTATTGTTTTTAAAATTTACAGATGAGTTTGTATCATAAATCCGGAACAAAATTTAAAGAACTACACTAATATAAAAAAAATTATGCCTTTTTCCTAATGAAACTGGCATTACATTTTTTTGAAAGACTTGTTTTGTAAACAAAAATAGTTAATATCTAGCACAAATAATTTCCATTGGCAAATACATATTGCTTTGGAGGATCGATCGACTATTTAATTGCATTTTAAAATAAGACAAACATTTTTAATTTACTAAAAACATATTATAATGAAATAGAATTTTTAAAACCCCAAATATCCGCCTAAGCAATTTCTCCCACCAAAAAAATCACTAAATTGGGGGTAGGAAACTCGCCAACTGGCAACACTGACTGCGATGTGAACGACGTGTAACTAATGCGCACTTGAAATCCCACCAAACAAAATGGCCTCCCGATTGACATCAAGTCCCAGCACAGGATATTCTAAGTATGCGTGCGGCAGCTATTAAATTTGTACAGCCACGAATACTTAGAAACTCCTGTGCCATATAGGCAGCTTGTTGGTAAATGTTCCGTTTCAGCTCTCAGTTGACCATCTAGTTTTGATGTTATTTGGCTTTTAGTTTTGTCGAAGATGCAAATGCCAAGAAAGGAGCGAGATCAATCGAGTTGGTGGTCGCACATTCCTTTCAACTTTCCAATGACGTGCATCGATATCTCACTCGGCACAGAAGACAAATGAGAGCGATCGAGTAATAAACAAGAACAAATCTTCCCTTGGTAGTAACCGACTTCGTCATTCTCAAACATGAACGATTGTGGAAAGGACAAGAATAACGGAAACGCTTACAAATTTGCAAGAAAGTAACGAGCATTAAGCGCTACTAATAATTATTATAAACTTAAATTAATTTTAGCAATAAGCCCGTTTGCTGATACTACTCATATAGCGATTTAAGTTCTACTTAAGATTTTAAGTGGAACTTAAATCGCTATGAATTAAGATTTTAAGTAGAACTTAAATCGTTACGAGTAGTATCAGCAAATATATTGTCAGCGGATAATTTTGTATGGGAAATTCTGCTGTTCAGATCGTAAAATTTCACCGATCTGGGAAGTGATAAATAATTATTTAACATTTATATTTATTTAATTTTTCATTTCAGTTTTCACAGCAGATTTTCATTTGATTACTTATAATGAACGCACCTAATGCGATTCTCGAACTCGTCATATGAGGAAGGCAAGCTGCTGTCAAATGTGTACTAGAATGTACACATTTGAAAGCGCACATGTCACCTATGTGCGCTTTCCGTGTTAATTTAAGATGTTCAGGTCATAATTTCGGATATAATAATAAGACTAATTGGGGTATCTAGTTTAGTACGTCTCACAGATGGGTGACTTAATGTATCTTATTTTTGATTGGCTTATATTGCTCAGATAAATAGCTGTTTCAGTCGATGTCTATGGAGAGGTAGCCGACCGAATCTAGTCAAGAATTTCGTGACTGGGACTGAGTAATAGGTTGACAGTTCGTAAAGTCCCGACCAATCCAGTTTTTACGTTCAGGTTACATCTAGTCCAGACTAATCTAGTCGACTTAAGATAACTAGATTTTTTAATGTGCACATTATTAACAATACCAGGCGTCGTATTAAACAATGGTGATTTATCAATTCTTTGATTTGTACAAATGTGGCTGATTTTCGTTGATGCAGCGTTGAATCTCATCCTTCAATGCACGGGTGGGTGGTTGTCGGGTTTGTTGACATAGACCTCTTTCTATGACCTCAAAAAACCCCATAGAAATAAAACTAATGGAGATAAATCGCATGATCTGGAGGGCCAATTCTGATCACCAAAACGAGAGAGTACTACCAGGAAATGTCTCACGCTGTAATTGAATTGCTTCATAGGCTTATGATGTAGAACCGTTTTATTAAAATCATGTTGTCCACCGAATGTCGTTTAGAAAGAACTAAGAACACTGATGCGATATCTGGCACTTCATATGAACCAGAAAACACGCTGACTACCTTTTCTTTATCCCATATTCGTAGTTTTTTTTTTTTTTATCAAACAATTTGATTTTGTTTACAAATGTTTAAAAACCAGACAGACTAATAACGAGATTACTTATTTTCTATATCAAATATTTAGTTGAATTTATTGAGATGCGAATGTAAGTAAACTGATTGTTACAAAAGCCGCAGAAACATACAAAGTAGAAATAAAAAAAAGAACCATTTAAAATATTTACAATCGTGTCGTTCCATGTCCGCATATACCTGTCCTACCGTATTTATTCGATATCTCTTGTCTTTCGCATTGATTACGCGTATAATTTCTGTAGGATTGTTCTTTTCCTTTTGCTTTTTATATACACATACAAAAGTTATGACATTTTAACTGCTCATAAAAAGTAAAAATCGTTTATTATCTGTTTTTGTTTCCCTGGCTTCTGTGCGGTTTCACATTTACAGACGATTGTGAGGGGACAAATGGGAAGACGAGCAGATATTTTCACAAACTGCCCAAAATTATAGTCATGTTAAGTTTTTCGGCTTTCCGGACTGTCATGTTCATACCGCTTTTTGGCTGTTATTATTTTTTATGTCGGGCTTATCATATCCTTTGGGAACGAATTTTTGTTGAAAAGAACAGCAAAATGTAACCATGAATGACCAAAAATTATTTTTCGGTTTGAGTACCTACATCAATACACATAGGTAGAATCGCTTTTAAATGAGTAACTGCAGGGTTGAATCACTTTTTATTTAAATGCAAGTGTTTTGTCCAAAAACTGTATTATTTTATTTGCACAAATAGAAAACTGTGCAATTATAGCGAAAAACTTCCCGTTGATATTATTTTTCTGTTTAAGCGGACAAAAGTAAGGAAAAATGCATATCTAACAACATTATACAACATTTCTGCTTTTATTACGAGAATTAATAATAATTTACTGACTTTGTTTGTATTTCAAGAAGAGTAGAGTTTTTGACAAGTGCCAAATTAACTTTTATAGCTTATAGACAATACTTTTTCTTATATTTTTATACGTTGGAGTCTTGCTTCATATTAAAACTAATAAATTATAATGAATTTTATTATATCTTTTATTTATATCCTGAGACGGTGTTTTCCAAGCAATTTGAATGTGCGGACGCAGGTGTTTTTTGACTGAGTTTGTGGGAGCTGATGACTTCTTTAAGGCTGGAGGTTTCCAGGCAGGAGAAAAGCGTGCAATGTGATCCCTTGTTCACGAGTATTAAGGTGCAGCTTCGATAAACCTTTTGGGTGTTCACTTATAGCCTTTTAAGATAACCGGAAGGAAAGAATATAACTTCCCACTTCTGGACATAGAATTTGATAGAATATGCCGTTTGGTCCGTGCTTGAACAAGATATAATGACACGCAGATGAGTCCACGAAAATAAAATTGATCTATACAAAGATAGATATTCCAATGATAAATTTTGAAACCGGTGACTAGTACTTCTCTAAAGGACTTAACATTCACCACTCATTCCGGCTCTTTTATCAAAGTTGATGAGATTTTGGCAATCTACACCAACAATAACTTCAATTTACCTAACTTACTTTGGTCGTTTGATTGCAATGATTCTAGAATCTAGACTTCTCCCATTGAATGTTAACTTTTATTATGAGCGTGAAGTTGTTGATACTCTCGACCAGCTTTACCTTCGTCAGATAAATAATTTTCGTAATGAATTTAATAATATCCTTGACGTCGTATTTGTTGATTCTGAACTCGGCTTAAGTGGCCACAATGAATTTTGAATTTCATGAATTTCTTAAACCGGGTTCAGTTGACACTTCTTTATTATTTTATATGACTATACCCAAGCCAATTTCAAAAACATTTCAAACTGAATTGCTTAGTAATAATAATAATAGTTGGCGCAACAGGTCCGTGGGGACCCAAGGCCTAGCTTCTCACAGCCATTCGTTTTGTGTGAGTTTCATTGAATTGCTTAGATATTTTTAATAATTGTAATTTTGATAATTCTTTTATTTTATTGGTTTAATGATACAATCACGAATTTAAATATTGTGAAAAATAAGGCCTATAAGCGATTCCGTAATAGAAATAACCATAACTAAATAGAAATAGACTGACAGCTTTCCTACGTCTCCCCGATTTCCGCCCGCTCACAATTGTACTGCCTGTAAATACGTGCGGAGCAGCAAAAATAAATAAAATTCAAAATGTCGGGAGCCGGGAAATGCAATAAACTACTGACTTGTGGAGATTTCAATTTCCAAAAAACTTTCCGTGTGAAAAAGAAAAAAAACGTCATAATTGTTGGAACATCAATAACCTGGCCAAAATAAACTTTCAAACTTCATTTCACCATGCAAATCAAAGTACTAAAGTCCATAAAAAGGATATTGCCTTTAGCAGAAATTCCGAATATCAAAAACCTGCGATTTTTATACTGATTCATGGGAAAAATAAAGAGGGAGTGCTAAAAACGCTGACTGAGATTAATGTATTTTGTGAGTTTCTGTCAGCTGATGGATGCGTTCTCAGAGTTTAAATTCGTTGCTTTATTTCGCCACGAAAACATGTATTCTACAAAATGGATAATAGCAGCCGACATCTTAAGACGAGTTAAGATGTTTCCATTTTTTTTAAATGTACATTGTCGTCATTTGTGAAACAAAATACATAATCCTTTCCGTCCTTTCATCGCACTCCTATCAATAAAGAAATGTCTCTGGCAAAGAAAACCTGCATAGCGTATTAATTCAATTATTCCCTTCGAAAACCTACAACCTATAACTTATAAAAGTTTCATCTTAAGTTTCGTGATGACACGAGGTTAAATATCTTATGTCCACAAAAGGTGTTGATACTCCTCGAATTTACAAACTTTGGTAGCGTTAAGATTATTGTTGATAAACAACACTCTGAAATGAATAGCGTGAACATCAAGAAGTAAACGGCTGCTTTCTTTATAGATTTTGCTGTATAAGTTAAGGGGTTCGGGGGTTCAGGGGTTTTATGCTCCAATGGTTTGAATACTTCATCACGAACAGGAAACAAGTGGTTTAAATAGGAGAAACACTTAGTGGGTGCGGTGAAATAAAAATTAGTGTTCGTCAGGGCTCTATTTTGGGAACAATTCTGTTTATAATAGACAGGTACAGACTCTATTTTTCCGGATTTTAAGCATCAACCTCATCAGTAAATTTTATTAACAACAATATCATGCGTTGAAGCTGTGTAAATTTCTACAAAATGGTGTCAAAAAGCAGCATGCGTTGACATTCTCATCATCATAAATATTTGGGACACACATTTGCATTAGTAAGCCCAAACATGTTCGCGCTTCATATTTGAAATTCCTACATTCAAGTCGTAGAAAATATAAATATAATAGAAAAAAAAGCCAAATCTGGGAGTTTTTCAGATTTATCTGGAGGGAAATATTTTGACCGTCTGGCAACGCTGACTGCAGCGAACATTCACAACAATTTCAACGAAAACCATAATTGAGAAAGTAGGTACTAGTATCAGTGTGTTATTCGCTGTACATTACGTACGTACATTTTATACGCTTTATATTTGGCGTGCTTTATTGAGCTTCGATCTCAGCAAAGCAAAGTAAAATAGGATATTCAGTACGCAATTACAAAAATGTGTGTTCCCTTCGACAATTTTCGGAAAGGGTCCAAAAAGGTGTCCCTGGCTTTCATAAAGGTTCCCGAATGAAATTAAAGAAAAACAAAAACAGTATCGAAACGGTATCCCAAATGTTTTTAATTCATTTAAGAAAAAAATCATAAAAAAATATAAGTACATTATAAAGGGTTTTCTTTTTCAACTAGTGCTTATTTCGCGAATGGTAACACTTAGCTCATGTCTGATTTGACAGATAATTAGTTTTATCCTTCCGCTGAACGAATATGGTTGGTTACGCTTGAACAACGCTGGGAAATATTGCGACATTACTTTGAAAATCATGGTAATGTTGCAGAATGTGTGCGAAAATTGCGTACGGAATTTGGACGAAGAGAAGCACCGTCAGCTCCGTATGCTCGTTATCTTGTGAAAAAATTGAAAGAAACTGGCATCCTCATCGATAAACCAAAGCGTGAAAAGCCAAACAGTGCGTACACCCGAGAAAATTGCTGCTGTGGCGGAATTTGGTCCAGAGGAATAATTGGGCCATTTTTCTTCGAAAATGAGCAAGGAGTGGCCGTTACAGTCAATGGCGATCGTTATCGGGCCATGTTGAACGAATTTTTGTTCACAAAAATTGAAGAGGAGAATGTTGGCAACATTTGGTTTCAACAGGACGGCGCAGGTGCCACACAGCCGAAGCTACACTCGATGTTTTGCGCCCTGTTTTTGAAGATCGCATTATCAGCCGCAGAGCTGTTGTCGTTTGGCCACCTCGGAGCTGCGATTTGACACCGTTGGACTATTATTTGTGGGGTGCCGTAAAAGATAAGTGTTACTCCGACAAGCCAGAGACAATTAACGCTTTAAAGGACAATATTCGTGAAGCCATTGGTGAAACACAGCTGCACACAATCGATAATGTGCTTAAAAATTGGACCGATCGTGTAGGCTACTGCATGGCCAGCCGAGGCAGCCATTTGAATGAAATTATTTTCCATTATTAACCGGGAGGATTGTACTTTCAAATAAAGAAAGAAATTTGAGAAAATATTCAGTAGTTTTTTTTTATAGCATTTTCAAAAAAAAAAAAGAAAGTTATTTGGCGGACCCGACCCTGTATATATTTCGTCATACAGAATATTTTAAATTGCTAAATCCATTTAATAAAAACAAAAGAAATACAGGGTGGCTGATGAATAGTGCTACATTAACAAACTCAAATAACTTTTTTTTCAGTGTATATGGAATTAATTTTTCCTTTATTCATGTTAAAGCTCATTCAATTTTATTAAAATATAGCTTAATTAGTTTTAAAAATAATGGAATTTAAAATTCTTATTTCAGGGTCCCAGTCATCCATTTTTGTTACCGGTACCGGCTTTCATCAGCCACCCTGTATTTTGTTATTTTGTTATAAGAACTTCAATTTGAAAATGAGACCTGAGCTTCCGGACTAAATCGGTGGAACTGGTAGCTAACTTTAAAAATGCATGCTTTAGAAAGGGAATGCATAAGCCATGTGTTTCCAAGGAAAATTAAGGATATAATAATTTTTAGCATTGATTCAAACAACAAACCTAAAATCTAGAAATAGAAGGTACGTTTTTTGTCTATGTGAATGTGAAACAAGATTTATGTCGATGCTATGTCGATAATAGATGGCTGTGTAAAGAGTGAATATGTATCATGTTTTGCGTCTTGTAAATAAGCAATTCTGAAAAAGGGTCCACAGGCGTTAAAAACTGTCCTGAATTTTCGAATACAGGGGTCCAATTTGGACAAATTTTGTACCATTCGAGGCCATACTGTTCGAGAAAACTTTTAGAAACAGTCTATTATGACTTGGTCCAATGCAAACTACAGTGTGGGTTGACTTGGCTCTAGGAACCTACCTGGGAAGGCACAATAGGCTACTCTTAAAGCCGCAGTGCCAGATCCCTTTGAAGGCTCTCCCGTTTTCTAATCTAATCTAACATAATGGGTTGACTTGTTGGGGCGGCACACACAACAATAAAATACAACCTCTGTTGGTAATTCAAAAGCATTTATTAAGAATTATATGAAAAGGTGGACGCCAAGAGCACGGCTTTCCTCTTTTAATGCTTTCTCATATTTTACCTTTAAAACATATTTATTTCTACAAAGATTTAGAAATCCGAATGCCAACAGTCTTCGTAGCTCTGTTAGGAATCTTGCTTAAATTCCCCCCGCACAACACTCAATACTTCTTAAATTATTACTTTTTTGTGTCACCATGTATCTTTAATAAATTAACCATTGAACGTCTAGTTCGTTCTCAGAATACATTCCTTTTGTAATAAAATAGCTGACCTGGTGAACTTCTTTCCGCGCAATGTCGTTCAATACATAATTTTAAAAATTTTAAAAAATGTTTGTTATATTGGAAGTTGCACTTTTCGTTTTTCTATTCAGTCTATTTTTTTTTTTTTTTTTTTTTTTTTTTTTCTTTTTTCAAATTGCGGTTTCACATACAAAAATGTTCCACAATTTTTAATGTCAACGAATCGTTATTATGATTCACATTTGAATACACATTAGCTACTTTGGAAACTTAAATTTGGTTGCGGCGTGTGCATTTTAAGGGCACGAGTACGAAAACTTCCGTGCACTCAATTTGTTAGTATTGTAACGTGAAATACGTAGGGGGGCCCACCTGCAACCTGCTGCTTGCAAATTTTCCATAAAATAAGAGTATATAGTAGACCATAAAAATCCATAAAGTATTTAGTTGTTCAGTTTTATTTAAAAAAATAAAAAAGAATAGTTTTTGTAATTCTCAATTTTCTCAACAACTAAAGAAGACATAAGTGAATTCATTGTTCGATTATTAAATGCTTGGGGCAATAAATGCTAGGTACGAATGAAGTGCCTTTATTCACAATATTGAAAAATTCAGAAAGTGGTTATTCCAAAAAATTTTAACAGAAATACTCTGGTTTGAAAATAATTTAAAAGAACAGATTCTGGGCTTTCGGAAATGTTGTAGAACTTAATTACAAGTGCTGCCATTGGTTTTTTTTTTTCATATTTCTTTTTTCATTTTAAGCATTCCTTCCTTCCAATAGTAATAAAATGCTTGTATTAAGAAGTTTTAATTTTTTGGCTCCTAGATTGTTGGCATGATTAATATTTATTTATAAGATTCTTGGCATTACAATGTTTTTTCTGAGTAAAGACGTAAACTATTTACCATCAGAGGCAGATTCCACGATAGGATATCTCTGCCGACCCAAAGGGCAATTAGTTCAGAAGAACATAATTTCCTGCATAAATAAATAACTCCAGCTACAGATTTAACAATTGGGCATTTGTTTCAGTTTCATAGCCGCACCGCGCACCTTCCCATTAGGACAATGAAAAGCGGAATGCTTACTTTTAATACAGCTTTTCCCATAATGTCTATTCACGTTTTCCTCACTTTAAACTAGTTTATTTTATTGCAAAATTATTAACGCAATTAACACTGGAGGTGTTTAAAGTTGGATTTAAACTTTTAATGGCGTTTCTCTTTCACAGCAAGCAAATTGTTTGCACAAAACTTTTTCATACTCTGCGAGCAGCTCCGGCTCAACTACCATTGCCAACTGCCTCTTAATTTGAATAGAAAACACATTACGTTGTACCTTAATAACTCATTAAAATCCCATTGATCCTGGGCGAAACTTTTTGAGGCTCTCCCAAAGGCAATTATAAGAGCATTCTTCTGTCATATATGCTACGGACATGACCCTCAGAGCATGGTAGTGGTAGGTAAAACTTAATACACCTTTTAAAGGAATAAAAATCTCATTTCGAGCAATATTTTGTTGGTATGCAAAAAAAAAAAAAAAACTTCCGGAATGTATATCTACGGCAAGTGGAAACACACACCCTTCCGGCAGGAATTATTATTTAGTTTTCTACACGAGTACCTAAACCTATTCTCTATTTGAATCTATACTGGTTGAAAATTGTGGGATTATGGTCTTCTTTGGGTTTTATTGAGCTGAAGCGGGATGTGTAATTTTGGGTTAGATAAATGCTCTTGCGACAACAATAAATTTTCAAGGGGATTGAGTTAAAGCGACAGGCTCTTGTTGTATGTATATGAAAATTGGGGGATTTACTTTTGGAGATGTTTTTTTTGGTTTTTTTTTTGTGGTCATCCCTGAGCATATGGAAGGTGCTGAGATAATCTTTTTATTTGCTTAGCATTTTCAATAAAAAAATATGGATCTGATATATATATATATTTATACATATAATAGCATGAGAGAGCTTTTCGATTATGAAGCAAATATATATTTACTTATATGTTGTATGTAATAGGATGATTCCTAGATCCCTAGGTTATGGTTTGGAGAAAGCTTTCGATTTCAAGAAATGTAATCAAACTTGACTTTAGAATTATTTGAGCTCTGATTTTGAATTCAAATACCTATATATTAAAAACAGTCTCATTTAATAATTATGTATGACCAAAGACTATAAACGATTTTTCCCGCAATTTTTTATTTTTCTCGCGCGTCCTTATTGTTCCTGTCTGTGAATAGTGAATACGTGTTATAAATGACCGCTGGGTGGCACTATTTCAATAACAAACGATTTTTAAATGAATAAATTGAGAGGAAATGATCTTGCCAGATTAAAGACACAATAATTTTAGTTTTGCCTGTTGTGTAATAGGTAGTTACTTTTAAAAATGTACGCGGTATGCAAATGGCTACCATGGGAGGCAAAGGGTTAGGAACAGTAAAAAATTCAAATGTTATTCATATCCAAAAAAAATATATATATATATACTTGAAAATGGGAATGTGATTAAGCTCCTAACAAAAAGTACCTAAATATAATGAGACATTTTATTAGATTCAACGTTGATCTCCGATTTCAGGTTTTGCGTATTCAACCGAACGTAAGAATAAAAATTGTTTTGTTAATAAATTGTTGGTATTCGCATGCTTCATTTCGTTTTCTAACTAATATATTCTTTTACAAATTTTAAAGAAATGTATTTTGAAGTGTCCATCGATTTTTTATAAATCTCTCTAAATAATGAATTATCGAAAACAAATGCACTTTATTTGTTCTTGGAACACACAAAGTGACCAAACATTATTTTACTGTTCCGAGTATTTCGCATAAATAAAGGGCGATCTACGAGGATTTTTGTTTTATGGCCTTTACTAGAAAAGGCCAATTGCATACATAGTTAAAATTGAATAGTATAAATAGACAAAAATATCGAATTAATTTTTTTAATTTAACAAATTTTAACAATTTTACGTACCAATTACAGATTAATTATGCTTAATACCTTTTTCCGCACGAAATAAAAAAAAACCTTTTCCCTAAACTGTGTTAAAATATTTTGTTTCAATATAAATCAACAAAAAAAAAATTTTTTTTCTTAAAAATAATTATAAAAGCTTGAACTATAAAATCTCTTTTAACAAAAGTGCAAAAAACCGTTTTAGTCAATTTATATCTGATTAATATCATCACAAAATAAAAAAAAACACAACTTTTTGTCAGTATTTTTTTTAACATGTTATTGTGGATACGACTTAAAATAACAAATTTCGAGTTTCGAAAGTGTGCGCCAAATAAATATAACGCAAAATGTCAACGCATGTTTCATTTTCAAAACATCTTGTTAGAATTTACACAGATCTTATGCATTTTGATGAAATTGTTGTTTTTTTAAATTTGGATATGAGTTTATTGCATTAGTCCGAAAAAATATTTAAAGAACTATCTATATATGCTAAATAAAAAAAAATTTAACGTTTTTCCTAATGAAACTGGCCTTAAATTTTTTTGAAAGACTTGTTTTGTAAACAAAAACAGTATCTAACACAAATAATTTTCATTGGCAAATATTGCTTTGGAGGATCAATCAATTACTTAACTGCATCTTAAAATAAATTACACGTTATAGGCTAATATAGAATTAAACAAAAAAAAACGCTAATTTTCCCCCAAACAATATTTCCCTCGTCAGATTTCTACCAGTCGACAAAAAAAAACCCTAAATCTGGTGGGAAAACCCCCAATCTGGCAACACTGACTGCCGTGTAACTAGTGCGCACTTGAAATCACCCCAAAAAATGGCATCCCGATTGACCAGCACAGGATTTTCTAAGTATGCGTGCGGCAGCAATGGAAAGATTACTAAGGAATTCCTGTGCAAGATAAGCTTGCTGACAAATAAGCCGTTTCTGCTCTTAGTTGACCATCGAGCTTGAATCATCTTTGATAAATGACAAAGCTACATAAAATCCATTATCTACTTAACTGCATTTTTAGAGTCAAAAAACGCTGAAAACAGCTGTGAAAAGGACTTAGAATAATCAATTCTTAAGATAAAATGAATTATAAACCAATTAAAAAATAAAAATGTAGGTAGGTACATTGAAAAAAAAAAAATAGAAGTTCATCAAAATCAACCCCCAAAAGAAAAATCAGTACTGTTTCATATGACATATATTACCAAACCAATTCTATAATTTTTTTCTACCAAATTGAAACTCGAAAAGAATAATAATTTTAAAAAATTATTTGCAAACAGGTTTTTATAAATTAGCTTGGTAACAAAACAATCAATAATCGCGTGTGCATAAAGATATGGTAAATTTTAGCCAAGTTTACTCTATCGGAATGTTGAAATATTTCGAATTAAATTCGTATTGATATAGAACTAGCCTTGAAGGAATATGCTAGCGATAAGTTTGAAAATGTTTACAACTTGAAACCCGTCGCTAGTTTCAAAATACGAACCTGTTCAAAGAGTGGAAGCCATTTCGTAAACCTGTCATTGGAATGTAACTTCGTTGTTAAACCTCGAAGCGGAACTCAAGTGAAATTAGTTTCTTTTTTTTTTTTTTTGTTAATCATCCCTGTATTTACTATCGATCGGCATGTATACGAAATAATTTTACCTCATACCGTATTTATAAAGCCCACAATTTCAAATAGTTGCTAGCTTTAAAGCATACAAAATTTACATATTATCTGCACCTGATATTGATCCACATATGCGTATGTTTACCCGCAAGAATTTTAATTACATAATATATTTAAGAAGAATTACGAAATAATACTTGTGAGAAATTCTCTGAAGCGCATAACCCACATAATTCGATTCAAGCCGATTTAGAATACCATTAAATTGATGTAATACTACCTCCACTTCCAAGTATCCTTTGATCACAGTCAGATCAACCATTCCCCATTGCACTGGTGCGTGTCGAGGATTTTGATGTCACGCCTAACTTACGTTTCACAAGTGCGGCGTCACACAGAAAGCCAAAATATAAAAGAGCAATGGGACTAATCAGATTTTGGTTGTAGATACATGAATTTAACACGCTACAGGCTTTGATTTAATCTTCAATCACTACCACCTCCAGCAGTAACGTCGCTACAGATTTAAAATCCATAACAGAGATGGATTCTTCAACATCAATTCATTTGCGGATGCGGATTGCTGGTAGTTCTTTGCATCGCAGGATCAGGAAACGTTTATCATTGCTCTCTATTTGCTAATACAATCAGATAACATTATTGTTTTTCATGTTGTACGTAAATAATATATCCCCCATTCACCCTCAATGCGGAGACACAGAGACTCACCCTTGTGCTATTCACTGCGACTGCGACCAAAGCCTTATTTATCACTTTGAGAACATATATACAACTGTAGCATCACCACAGCTATACGACCGTTGGCGTTGCGCATTTTGAAAAAAAAAAATTGTTTCTAAGTAGACTTAGACAGAGCATATAGGGTGGAGCGGTATGTAGATCCTTTCGTTCTCAGTTGCAATCTGTATACAATTACAGTGTTTTATATTTTACTGTTTTGCCGAGACAAGCCGCGCTGCCTGGTGCGGTTCTAACTAAAATATTTTCCGTTAATACTGTCGAATTGATGCCTATGACATCAGATAAGTAATATATTTTTATTATGTTCCTCTTTTGAGTGGTGTTTATAAAAGGTCCTTTGTGATGTGACAGGGGGAGATTCGAAAATTACGTAAAATTTCGACGATGAATGAGGCAAGGTCACGTGGTTCGATTGCGTAGATAAGAGAAGATAAACTCGTTTTGATGAATCCCAGTGTGACATAATTTTCATTCTGTTCTCTCGTTTTTGATCATATTTCATTCGATTTGTGATGATGATTAATTGGTTTGAGGCTGGCAAACGAATGAATGGCACCCCTCTCGACATAATCGCAGTAATATCTTTGAAGAGTATATTTCGTAACTATTGAAAACCTGTATCTACTTCTGTCAAAAATCATCGTTTTCGGGTGAACCGAAAACCCACATTTTTTTTTTCATTTTGAACTCAATTTTATTCATTATTAACTTATATACTAGACAAAAACGATTAAGTCTAATTTAAAATTAAAAATTATCTTATTCTAGCTTAATGGCTCCCAGCGAGCGCTCTAAACTTAACAATATTCATAAAATTATTGACTTTCGGCCTTATATCTACCTATCTTTAATTTGTTTTGTTTCTTAATTTTCAAGAAACTTTAAAAGACTTGAATTCTTAACTTGTGATGGGTGGAACATACATTAGGGGTGTATTATATTGATTTATAAATAAATTTCAATAAGCTTACATTTCGTACAGTTATCTGAAATGTATTGTATGAGCAGGAGTCAATTGCAAGGAAAGATACACAGCAAACTCTCCCAACTACGGTGGCAGGGTAATAGCAAAGGAGCAGCCAATTATTAAAAAAAAGATTTTAAATTAAAAAAAAAAAACTAAACAAAAGCGTTTAAAGCCAAAAAATTGAATATAATATCTGATTAAGCTGAAGAAATTCTAAACTTAGGCGAAATGAGAACTAAAATTGCATAACCGAGCTCAAGAACACATAATGCCAAAGTAATGTAAAATTGGTGAATAAATTTTCCGTACCAGTCGGAGTCGGAGTCGAAGTCGGATACTGCAATCTGTTCAGCAACGCCATGGAGAATTGTATGCATCATTTTCAGAACAAAGCAGGATATATTATATATGAAAGAGAGTTTTAACAAAAATATGCGCAAAAGTAACAACGATAAAAAAGGAAAGATAATAAGAACTTAATGTGTAAATATATTCCTAGACAGAACATTATAATCAGCAGACTAATAGCAAGTAATAAAAAATAGCCATAGCTGTTTCGTATAGGACCCAAGCACCTATAACCATTTTTGCATTTTTTTTACATTTTAAATTAATTTCTATTAATTTCTTCTTATACTGAAATACTAAACAAAAACGATTTAATCTAATTTAAAGCTAACATTTATCTCAATCTAGCTTATTGGCTCTCATCGAGCGCTCTAAGCTTCTAAGCTTAACAATATCCTTAAAATTATTGCCTTTCGGCCTTAAATCTATCTATGTTTAATTTGGTTTGCTTTTTATGCTTCAGGAAATTTTATAAAAACTTATATTCTTTATTATCATTTTATTTAAAACTACTTTAAACTACCTAAGCTACTTAACCTAAATCAACTATGATCAGGGTGGTGAGCAATCTCATCGATTGCGCTGACAAGGGATCACCAGCGCCGCCGAGACTCGAGAGAGGCCATAAGCGTCGGTCGACTCGGAAGCACTTTTTCAAGTTGGCTAGCCCGGCTTCTCCCAAAGACCCCCTACTCTAACCTAAGCTAACTAAATATCTAGCTTAGAACCGGCCCGAGGGAGCGTATCCACCCTCACCTGTTCATAAAGCCACCAAAATTCGGTGAACTGCTTTAACGTATCGACCCTGTCCCGATCCGCAACTGCGGTACTAAAACGGAGGAGCTCCTGAGCATTGGCGTCGTGGATGAGCCGCTTATCCCTCGTTCCGCGGTGGCTGGCACACCCTCTTTTTTCTGGACTAACCCCTTCATGTCTACATGAAGCCAGACCGAAGTGTTGTACATTAAATTGGGGTAAAAAGCCCCTGAGATCATGTTATTACCACTGGCCATCGCCCTTGCAACGTTTCTCCGAATCAAGGAAATTTTCAATCCTATTCAGACACCTATAACCATCTTATTGGATCGATGTTGCAACCCCCCGGTCTGTCGTCCAGCACAGTAACCACAGATCCACTGCGTATAGATCTCGTGGTAAGACTCTTCAGAGAATTTTCAAATTATTTCTCATTTAGATTTTAGCATTCTTATAATTTTCATATTATCAGCGAATGAAAAAAATATAATGTCTTATAATATATATCATTACATAAAGGATAAAAATCTTTGGTTTATGATATTGGACTGCGTAGGTACGTTGAGGGTTGCCAAATAGATGTCGCTTTCCCAATTTCGCGTTGGTTCCAACAAATGGTGCAGTTTATTAGGCAATAAATGCATTGCCATAAGATTTTTCATACAAAATTTGTTGGTTTCATCTATTATTAACAATCTGAAGTACCACATTGTCGATGCGACATCTATTTATTGGAAAACATTCCACAACAATTTTAACTTTAACCGTTTTAATTAGTAAATCTACTAACACCCAATTGGTGTCTCTAGCATTATATGAAAATATCCAGAACGGTTGGCATTTTGTTACACTTTTCATTCGCTTTGAACCAAGAGCTATGTTGGCGACATATTTTTGAAGAGAGCTTGTGTGGAACTGACATCTCACTAGCAGTCCATTTATATAGTCTTGATGATCTGATCCGCTTCAAAAAAATGTATTTTCAAGATGTGGTTGCAGTTGTTTTTAAGAACAAAGAATTCACTTAATGGTATGAATAATTTGTAAACGCAATGGGCCTTACCAATAAACATTTTTAATTTCAACTCTAAATGTTAGTAGTTCACAGTGGGTTTATTTTTCATACAAATTTCGCAATTGTGAGCTTCCGTAAATTTAGAGTCGACACCACAATTTGTTATTAGTACGACGCAAAGGGCCTTACTAATTATATTTTTAGCCTTCCCACTAAATACTATGCAATTGTGTAGGGAAAATTTCGCCACTGTGAGTTCGTAAAATTTAGCCTGGACACTAAAAATGATTATTAGTATCGCGGAAAGTACAAGAAGCTAAAAATGCAAACAGTTTTTAATGTAGGTGTATGTATTTTATTAAACTAACTACTTATTCTGAAATCAATTTATTTTTCAAAACGATGATAAAAGCAGCGAATATGACACATCAGTCTTTTCAATATTCGAAGAGAAAATCACTTGTGCACAATTTGCATGGTGCATCCTTTTTCTTCCGTGTGAGCTGAATATCGACTTCAATACTCGCATAAGCGAACTGAATCAGGTTAGTAGATCGAAGTTCATCACCTTCCAGAAATCCATACTGATAAGAAGAAATGCAGGAACATTTCTTTGGTAAATTATGCCATTAAAAATTGTAGGTACGCACGAAATCTTAGCAACATGCTTATAGTTAACTTACAATCCCCTTTTATGAATAGAATTGATATAAGACCCCATCCACAAATAAGGGAAGATCCCAGTTGCAAAAAGGACAGCAAGAAAAGAGGACAGGTGACTATAGAATGCAAGCCGTCATCAGGGTAAGTTGTTTTTGAATCGGGAAATTTGGTCTGTCGAAATAGTTGCATTGGTTCTTTAAGGTAAGGTCTGAAAATTGTGGGTTGGAAAATGTTAGGCTCTGAGCAGGATGCATTAAACAATTTACGATTTAGTGGAAACCCATCAACCCAATTAACAAAATGAAAAAAAATATTCGTTTATCTTAATATAAGGGGATCAGTCATAAGTAAAGAAATATGAATTTAAGTGGCTCAAATAGGAAAATAGAGTTTCCTTTTAAACTAGGGGTTACATTTTCTGTACATATTTACATAAAAATGAATAGGTGTCGGTTTGTTCGCGCATAACTTGACTGAACATCATCCGATTTGCCTTGGGATTCTTTTGTTGGATTCAGGTAAATTGAAGCAGGTAAATACCCAACGAAAATTTTAAATTTTAACCAGAAAAGTTTGACAACCATGAAAACCAGAAGTGCATAGATGGGGATTTCTGTAAATTCCATTTAGTTTGGGATGGAGACAATTTGAACTTACTTATGACAATCGGATTTTTTCAATATTACTTTTTTCATGATGACTTCAATATGAGTTTATCTTTATTCTTTATTTCATTCTTTAAAAAAAGATCGAAGCAAAGCTTTAGTTTTTGATGTAAATATAACAGTGATGCATCGACTTTTCTCAATGGTATAAGAGGTGTTATTTTGGTATTCAAAGAAAAATGTCATTTTTTGAGATAAATGATCGGATGTTTATTTCATAATAAAGAGGAAGGTATGCCGTTGATAATGAAAAACAACATCAGTCAAATGGCCACCACGAGCAAGCATACAGGACCACATCCTTTTCATGAAATTTTCCATAACCAAACCCAAGTCCTTATGCAAAATCCAAAGAACGACGAGGAATGGACAAACCTGGGTTTTCTTCAACATATTCTCAGTTGTTCTTGAGCGACGTGCACGGGTTTTATTCTTCACATCACTAACTTGTCCCAACAGCTCGAATTTTTCCACCAATTTATGTATTGCGGTCCGACAGGGTGCTTCACGACAACCAATATTTTCAATATTTATGTTGTGCATTTTAATAATTTCAATGTGTTGTTGAAGCGTGTATCGTTCCATTTCCATTAGTAATGGTGTAGTTTCTACTTGTCAAATGTCAAAGAATAAAAGCTTCAAAAGTGACAGCTACCGAAATAGCGGGTCATTCACAATAACATCTCTTTTAATAAGAGGAAGAAAAAATACTGAAACGTAAAAAAATAGTACACAATTTTTTTAAATGCCATAACATTAATACCTATTGCATTTAAGTAAAACAAATATAATCATATTTTATTGAATCTAATGTCCATATTATTCACTCCGCGTGCAAATTAGGTTTAAGTTAATTTTACACCCTAATGCATATTTCTTAAGCCCGGAGATCTAAATTTACATTTATAATATTCACTCAAAAACATACATTAAACGCACTGGATGAAGGCACACTTAAACGCGGAGTGTAAACCGTTTTTAACTCGATTTAAACCTAAAATTTCACATAATGAAATTTATTTTTCGTTGTTTGTCACTTGATAAATGATTTGATTTGCTGTGTGAAGGAGCTGAAGGTCAGCTAATTCAGCTCTAATTTTGTTGTTGTCCTCTCAGAACTCGTGAGTTTCTTGTCTGATTTGCTGTTCTCTTACCTACAAGAGAAGATATAGCGTCGCTCAATTCCTTATTGAAATTTATTTCTAATTCATGCAGTAATACTTTAAATTTGTTTAATAAACCAGCCTCGATTTCAAGAAATTGTTCATTAAGTGGTTATGTTTTTTGGTTGGATTTGACTGCAGAAATTTGCTTCAATGGCAGTACCAACAAGGAATGTATCTGGTGTTAACGAAGAAACTATAGCAGATTCGCCTTTAAGCACTTGGTTGACATTATTAGCAGTATAAATATTCAGGAGAAACGTATTTAGTTACATCACTCTCTAAATTTGAAATTGAAAGAGACTTCGACAAAACAAACTTTAGACTTTAGCGACTAAAAACTTTGAATAAAGAAATGTTGAAATAAGTGGTTTAACGCGAGATGCGAGAGCAAGTTCAAAAACACGCCTATTCACTTGACATTTTGACCTGCTTTGCTTTTTAAGAATCTGTAAGGAATCTGGACAGAAATAGTGAATAATTATGAAATTAAATACATTTTAAAATAAACAAAACACACTTGTCCCTCTCGAATTTTAACTGTAAATTCAAATTATTAGTCTTTTCAATTCCAAGTACTAAAATTCTTATTGTGTTGCTTTAATGCTTTTCTTTTTATTGTAAGTAATTTTATGTTTCCAGAGTAGAGTAATCTGTATCTTATGTACTACTAAAAGAACTTAGTTGTTAATTGTACAAACCACTTTATAAAAAGTACTCAAAATTGATTAGTGCTACTGCGTACTCGGGAAAGTCAAGTAGTAGAGAAATCAGAGCAATAGCCAGCCTTTTTCAACAGTGATCTTTTAATAGAGAGCAAACTTGAGCGATAAAGGTTATCGGTAAGTCGAATCTGGAGCATCAACACAAATTCACTTTCGCAACAGTTTTTCTGCGATTTGGTATTTTCAATTATCCATTCATGTTATGGAGAACGAATTTCAATGTCGTGTAGTGAAAGGATGATCAAGATCAACGTAGCCCCAAGCGGTGTGCAAAGGGAAGGACACGTCGCTACTTATCAATTTCGATCGAGCTGCATTTCACTATGATTCAAATCTCGCATACAATGATCTTCCTTGAGTAATATAATATTTGGTCGCCAAAATAAAACAAGCGGTTTCTACTAGGGAAATTATCCTTTATTCAAAAACTCTACCCGCTGAGTGAACGAATTCGTTGACGTTACCTCGCGACGTTGCTCATCTAATATCGTCTGGCCAGCATTGCAATACATCAACGGAATGTAAAATCTGAATCAAATGTCCCATTTCTCTTCCACTATTCCGATCCAAGAACAAATACACTATCGTACAGAAGTTCTATTGTTGTTATTGAGTAAAGATCCTAAGTTCCGAGACTTCCCGTACTTCCTGGGCAAACTTCGAGCCACGACATCACCTCAATGTTTTTCAAACAAAACCTCAAAACGATCAAGGATAGTTCAGCACAATGTTTTTGGACAAGCGCGTCACTAGCGGTGAAATAGCCGAACAGCCGTATAACTATGCATCGAACTCAATTTAATTCCAAAAGAGTCTCATTCTAGAGAAAATTGTAAATCGCATTTTAAGGGAATTTTTTTTTTATTTCTTGTGTCACTTGCTCTCATTTGCGGTACTCACTCGATACTGCGAATATACGCATCCTATTTTAAAACCACTCGCACTAATTACACCTGCAATTACGGCAGCATTATTAAAAGAGGTGCAAAAAAGTATAACGTTAAAAAAATCTGATATTTTCAAGGCTCGTCATCCATCTTTCGTATACTCTATTTTAATTTCTCATCATTAGGATACTGTTTGAGTGCCGGCGATTCTCTCCTTGGTGCTCGCAATCAGATATATAAATCAAATCAAAAACAAAAAAAAAAAAATGTCGCCCAGAAGCTCATACGCAAACGCAGCCGCAACCGTAAAATGCTCATTAAGGTCTAAAAATCAGTTAGGAAGCAAAAACGTAATATTAAATTCTTGTTTGCCTGTAGGGCAAATTGTGTTGCACTTTGCACAGTTACACTTGGACTTAATCACTTAATTTAATGCAAAACAATTCATATTGCTACTGGTTCGCGCAATCAGAGATGCAGCAACTGGGAGAAAGGAAGTGACCAAAGCCTTAGGCTGGATTCCCGCACTTGGCAAGACAGAGATGCGCTGGTTGTTCTTTGAAGTAGCTCAAACGTTTTTACACTTGGGTAATTGTTTCACATATTGAGACTAGAGCGAAGCATTGTAGAGTAGAACTTACTATCACTCCGCGATTTAAGTTCGTCTTCAATTTATCATCGAATGCATCTGGGGCATTGTCTTGGGAACTAAACGCTCTCAGTAAAAAGTTAATTTACTTTTTATCAAGGAGATTCGACGTTGATATGTTCCTACAAACATAATGCATTCAGAAGCAGTCTTGAGTAAGCTGTTGGCTGTTTTTGTGGTACTAATTTGATGTGAAATCAAAGGAATCGCGCAATCCAATGAATCTCTCAATTCTGGGGGCCCATCTAAAGAAATGGAAGAGACATACAATTTCGTACCGAATGCGAACGGCTAAATTGAAGAGCTTACTCAAGGGAAATAAATGCTCTCGGAAGTTTGTCACACATTCGCTTTAGTTGTGAGGTTGATAAAAACCCTAATCCTTACTATAGTACAGTTTTAGTTTTTGTTCCCGGCCATGAGACGTTTTATATGAAAAGATTACAAAAGTAATACACGGAAATTACTCCGTTCCTCACAGTTTTAGAAGCAGAGATCTAAGCTGATATCTATCCGGAGAGCATAATGCGAACACTTTTTAGCTTACAGCTTATGGGGATGCTTTTGTCAATTGAAATTGAATCTAGTTTAGTAAAAAGTTCAATTACACCAAAGGTTTGAAGATATAAATCATCTTCATAGGTTATCCGTGGCATTACCATTTTTTGATTTTGTCTGATTTTCCCAAAATAAACGGCAATAATGATAGATCGAGCCGATCTTATGTCACCGTTCTTTCTTGGCGCAGTGGAACATAAGTCCACGAGACATGAATTCCATTATGCACTTACGTCCTACCAAAGTGGGACATAAGTACAAAATTATTTTTTTGACATATGTAAATGAAAACATTTATGGAATTGCATCCCTTTGTTTGCATGTTTTGATTTTAAAAAAATTCTGCGGTATTTTTCATATTGAATAATCGCCCAAATTGTTTAAAATGCAAATCAAACCATAATATTATTTCTGTTGATCGCATATTTTTTACTCTTATTTTCTCAAATTTTCTGAACCCAAAACAAATAGTTATTTGATAAAATAAATCGATTTTCACACGCACAAGACAGGAATAATGTGCCCACTAGCATGTCCGGTCTAGATAGTACTCTGGCTATGTCCTTGGATTCATAATTACGTGCAAAAAATTTAGTTCCCGATTTGAGAGTATATGGTGCTGTTGTACCTACACGTTGTTTACAACTTGTCATTAATATATTAAATAATCTTAGTCATAAATTAAAACAATAAAATGTATATTTTGTGAAAAAGGTTTGCTCACTGAGTAATTAATAGGTATATAGATTTTCAACTATATTAAATCGATTTAAAGGTTGAAAAATGTACCTATTGTCGTATTATCTATACTTATAATAAAACTGTAGACAATTTTTTTGTTACCTAATGGCGTGAAAACTACTGCACAGATTTCGATGAAACTTTTTTTGAAATGTTTCTTAAGATTCTGTGCAACATATAGGCTATTCTTTTCATTGCCATGCCTATTTTTTGGAGCGTTTTTGACCAAAATGTGTTTTTTTTCTCACTTTACTGCCTTTAACTCGCCATTGCTCAGATAATTCTTAATCAATGCAAACAAAACAAAATACTTTGGAGAGCCAACACTTTTATTGTTATTTCAAGCCATCAATCAGCTTTCTATGTCCTTTAGAAGCTGAGCTACAACCTAAAATCTAACCTGAAAAAAATTAATTTAATTTCTCAAATCGAATATTATCAGCAGCCGCGGATCTTGATCGTTGTTCTGCTTTGGGGTGGTTTGGTGGCGCACATCGCACAGGCATATTCATATGAAAAAAAAACTGCGTGGTGTTTTCTCCAAATTAAGTGAAACAAAAGAGAAGTATGGGACGAGAATATACATATGTATATTGAATCAACAGCAACAATGTGTTTCTGAGGAAATGCGCAGATGGCTGATGACGATTGACGTGTGGTGATCAGCGTTGCCTTAAGTGCAGATTTGTCTGCATTTTGCAGATTTTCAACCTTGCTGCATGTTTGTAAAAACCAGAAATCTGCGCTTCAGATTTTGTCTGCATCCGCAATAATATATTTTGTTCTTTTTAAAAAATTTTAACACTTGATTTCGCTGTATGCTGTTATTTTCGTATTCAGCTTTTTTGTTTTTTTGTTATTGTTACATACATAAAAAAATTTTTTTTTGACGGAAGATTTTTCTATAGAAAACATTTTTATGGCAACATTGGTGGTGATGGACGTATGGTGGAGGTGGTGCATATAGAAATTGAGTTCATGGTTTTTGTTTTAATGGTTGTTATAGTATCTACGTTGATACCTACAGTAAAGAATTGAAGAATTCAAGAAGTAAGGACGATATATGTAGGTGAATTATGTTGTTTGATTTACGTATTGTTGGTGTAGATACAAATTTCCGTTCAGGCTTTTGTTTTAGTGGTTGTTTTGATATTACCTACGTTGTACCTACAGTAAGGATTAAGGAAGTGAAACTTTAGTACCTACTTATGCTGTTGAATGGTTTTTCTTAGTTTTCTTAAATTTGTGTTTTAGGTAAATAGATTTGTTTGATTTATTGTTTCACATTGACAATGTTCACCGCTTTGTTTTAGCTAGACTGTTGATTTTAAACAAATATGCCGTTGAGAAAACGGTCAAATCTTTCTCAAAGCTCAACAAGATCTAGAAAAATGAGACGAGTTAGATCACAGAAAACGGATGAAAAGTATCAGACCGCTTCGTTACAAAGAAACACATATAATCCGTGGGTAAATAAAATCCGAAGTGGATTTTATTACACCAAAGAAATTAATTATGCCGAATTTTCTGGTATCGGTGGTATGACTCAGGCCTGTGATCATTGCCAAGCTCTTAAATGGACAAGGGAGTCGAAAGGACTATGCTGCTCAGAAATTACACAGTCTCACGCCGCGTACGAAGTTGCGGGCACAGCTAGTATTGAATAGTTTTGAAATATTTCTGTACCAAGCGCGGAAAATTTCTCCGTCGTAGCTTTTGAAAATCTGACAAAGTTGTTTATAAAAAAGTTTGGCAAATAACCCTAGAACGACGAATATCGAAGTTTAATTACTCTGAGCACTGTATACCATGTACCTGTCTATATATAAAAACAAGTTTGCCAAAAACAGCGCTAACTCGATAGTGGAGGCCCTGGTCCAACCCGTACTGTAGCGCCAGAAGTAAATAACTACCTAAGTAAAAACAGTATGTGCTCCGATTGCGTTGTTGTCGATCTCCGTTTCCAGTTGTCCCGTTGTTCTTGAAGTTGCGACATGTTCGTTCTCACGAACATTCGCCATACGTGCATTACGACTGCGATGTGAAAGTTTAGATCTTCTCAATTCGCATCTCACTGGCGGCATGATCAAATGAGACTGGAAACCGCCGAATTTAATCAACAACATAATTTTAAAAATTCATTTTTGTTGTTTTTTTTAGTGACACTCCCCGTTTTTCTACCCAGTTAATTTTTTTCAAAGTGCGGTGGCCCATACGAACTTTCAGCCCTTGTTTCATACCCGACAAAATAGGCGACAAAAGTTGCCTATGCCCTTCCTTTGGCCAATACCAATCCATCAAGTCCGAAATCGTGAAAATCGATTAATCCGTTCTTGAGTTATTCGTGCTTTTGAATTTATGTGTTTCTTTTTTTTTACTTGTCTGACGGCTCAATGTTTTTGTTGAATACATTTTTTGTTGCAAAACAAAAAAAAATCCAAGAAAAGCGTGTTTTTTAATACAGATACTTAAGTCACAAATAAATACAACTATTATTTCTGCAATTTATTATAATTTTTTGCAATGACGCTTTTTCAATTATAAAATTTTAAATTACAACTTTAATATGAAAAAGTGACTGGACATTTACACAACGAAAGCACAAAATAATAAACTAAGCATTAAAAATAGACGGTCAGCTCAGCCAAATTAAGAGAGTTTGCCTACTCGAGTAAGGGGTCTCTGGGAGGGGCCGAGCTAGCCAACATGAATAGTGCTGCCGAGACTCGAACGACGCTTGTAGCCTCGCTCGAGTGTCGGTGGTATTGATGAACCATTGTGGGCGGCTGTCAGGCGCCCATGGACGCGATCAGGATGGTGAGATCGATGAGATTGCTTACCATCCTGATTATAGGTAATTTAGGTTAAGTAGCTTAGGTAGTTTTAAGTAGTTTTAAATAAAATAATAAAAATAGAGTATTCAAGTTGGAAGTTTCTTGAAGATTAAAAAACAAACCATTTAAATATAAATAGATTTAAGGCTGAAAGGCAATAATTTTAAGGATACAGTTAAGTTTAGAGAGCTCGCTAAGAGCCAGTAAGCTAGAATTAAGACAAATGTTAGCTTTAAATTAGATTTAATCGTTTTTGTCTAGTATTTAAATTTAAAGAATGAAAACAATAAAAATGAATTTAAAAGTTAAAAAAAGAGTTTGCGTACAATCTGTTTTCCGTGTTACTATGTGGGAAAGTGTATGCCATCTTAAAGTAAATTAGACGCACGCATACACTTGCACATCGCAACCTAACAGATGACTGACAGTTCATTCTGTGGTGACATAGGAAAAAATTCAAATAATTCAAATAATTGGCCCTTATCGAAACGTGTTAAGAAAACGGTGGTTATGGTGTGGTGAATTTAGTACTGAAGCAGTCAGAAATTAGAACTTTTAGTTATTATATTTTCACTTGTTTTCTTTTAATACTTATACTTTATACATTAATTGATTCTTACTTAGGTACCTTACAAATATAATATGCATACAGCATACCTATTAAAGTTATCTAATATTCAAAAATTATTACTTTTTGAAATCCCTAATCACTTTGTCAGTGACGAAATTTAAATACAAACATTCCTTGCAAAACTCAAACTACATTATTAAAGCGTTTTTTTGTAAAATGTTCATTTAGGTAGTATAAAAGAACAGTCGAAATGTTACTTAAATCATAATTCCTTCGACAAGCGACGCGGTACAATTTCGAATACTCTAAGGCATCTTCCTAGAAGCTTCGATTTAATTTCTGTTACGCTGTGCGATTGATGGTTTGGGGTGGGCAGACAAGGCATTTTCCTATATCTTCAGTCTTCCTCCAAAAAAAACAATAACAGCGACGCTTCTTTTTTTTTCTTGTCGGTCGTAAGTCTATTTAACAATTGGATATAAAAATAAAATCATACTTTACATAAATTATTATTTTATTTACCTCCTAGGAAGAAATACGAGGCTACGAATATTATAAGGAATTGTTTTATTTGACCTAGGTAATCCATACAGTAGAGGATGTTTACATAGTGGTTGTAAACAATTGAAACCGATGAACTATATGGATCATCTGCGAAAATAAATAATTATTTGGAATTTTACTGATACATTCTAGTTTCTGTTCTTTCCCGGACAGTTTAATTTATTTAAGTTAAATAAATTCATTTTTATTTTTTTGTTTTGTTTGGGGGTTCGCTGGAAGGAAAAATCATCGAAAGACATTGCAGAGCAAGTACGCGAGGGATGCTTCTGCAACAGTGAGGGACTCGAACAACCTCTAAAATACCTCTCGGGAGGGACTGACTGCCATCATCCCGAATGGGATTGCACCTAGTCGTTCGACTAATCGGCAATTTATGTTTAATTTATTTTAAAAATTCAGAAGAAGAATCCGCCGGTTGTCGGATTTCGAAACTTTTTTGTTTGAAGATATTACCTAATCTCTTGGCCTTGGCTAACTCTTATAGATCAAGGGGTCTTACCCGCATGCGCTTTCCAACGCAGTTTAGCGTCTAGGGTCATGCCCAGATATTTAGCTGTATTTGAGTATTCCACTACATTGTAATTAATGTATACTGGAATGTCCATTCTGAAATACCGTTTATTGCCATTTGGAGTTTTTTTGTTGCTATTTCGACGGTTGCTCCAACAGCAAGCACAGCAGTGTCATCTGCAAAAGTTGCTATAGTATTTTCTTCACTTTCAGGTAAATCGCTAGTAAACAGAAGGCATAGCACTGGGCCTAGGACACAAGCGTGTGGTACACCAGCTTTATTTGCTCTTAGTGTTGAGTACTCTGTCTCTTGTTTAATTCTGAAGAATCGATCTGTTATATATGACTCCAGAATTGTCGAATACTACTTCGGCAGTTGCCTTCGTAATTTATGGATCAGTCCCTTATGCCAGACTTTATCGAAAGCTTTTGCTATATCAAGAAATATTGTAGAGCACACATTTTTCTCTTCGAATGCTTTTTCGATTTTATCTGTGATTCTATGCACTTGATCAATTGTAGAGTGCCTGTTTCTAAACCTAAATTGATGAATTGGAACTAGCGATTTTTCATCAATTATTTTTTGCAGACGTTTTGTCAGCATTTTTTCGAATACCTTGGTAGTATCGATATTGGGCGATATGAGGTTACTTCGATCGGTGATTTACCGGGTTTTGGTATCATTATTACCTCCACGACCTTCCACATGCTTTTTTATTAAAGTGCAATGAAAGTTTAGAAAACAAATATTTAAACAATTTGAAAGACATAGCATTTTTTTTTCGTTACACTTTATCTACAAAGACAAATACGATGAATTCATTGTCAACTACAAATTGGCTGGTCCTCAGAATTTCTTAAAATTTGTATGCCATGCCCTAGATTAATTGTTAAGTGCTATGAAGGTTGTATAGGATTTTGGAAGGCAGGTAACATAACTCAAAAATCTTACCCATTCGGAAATGTTCATATCCCCAACATATTTTAAATTTTAATATTACTTATAAATTCTTTGAATCCGTCGCCTATTTCCTGCCGACATTCGCCGGCCAAATAGTTTTTCGCCAAAAACAACAAATGAAAACAGACACAATAATTGTAGCAAATTTATTTATTTCCACGAATGAACATTTCTCAATTTATTCGTTTATTTAAATGTTGATGACATTAGTTGGTAACCGTTTTGCAAATTATTTGTTTTCGTGGTGAAATAAAACAACAAATTTAAACTGTGGGAACGCTTCAATCAGCTGATAGAAAGTCAACAAATACCCTACTCTCAGTC
Organism: Cheilosia grossa; assembly: GCA_963082955.1. Classification (NCBI taxonomy): domain Eukaryota; kingdom Metazoa; phylum Arthropoda; class Insecta; order Diptera; family Syrphidae; genus Cheilosia; species Cheilosia grossa. The sequence goes on along the minus strand of OY720145.1, from coordinate 26,309,521 downwards.
AGTGTTTTAAGCAGTTCCTCTGTATTTTTGCCACGAAGCGTAGGCATTTTCCCTTTTCACCTAACTCAAATTCCCTCGATTCTTATATGAACAAATCTATAACTTAAAGGAAAAATTTGTATTATTCGGAAAGAAATTCACATTAAATTAACCTTCAGTATACACGAATTCACAGACAGAAAATTAAAGAGGGATTTTTTTTTTTAATTTGTGTGGTGGGGGGAGGAGTGGGTGCCTGCGGGAGCTGACGGTCTATTTATTATTAAGTTCATGGTCTATGCAGAAAATGCGAAAGAAGCAGTATTGCAACCTGGGAACAACAATCTTCGAAGGAAAGATTCACACATCGTCGGTGATCGTTCGATCGAAATCATGGCGAAACAAACTAAAATCTGGCAGAGTAAACAGAGAAGTGACGCGTTTCCAATAATGTCGTAAGCATTAATATGATGAGAACTTGACCATCCTAAGTAACGGTGGCATGCACGTTCGCAGTGGTCTGTAATGTAAGATCATAGAGGGCCAAATGAAGCAAATTAGTTTAAAAGTTCAAAAAAGGTGAGCCTTGATACCAAACCCACCCAGTCCTATTTATTTGATTGCATAATGCAACATCTATGTAACTATATAGCATACCCACTGAAACACCAAGTCCAACACGAATCGATTCACCAAAACAAGTAGCGCAACACCCGACCCTCGCCCATTTTTCTAGAATCAATGATCCTAATCACCATCAACTCCCAGATTGGCCAGCCACCATAATTGAGCATTCGCAATTTGAAGTCATCTCCTCAAACTTTGTGATCCCGTCTATTCGTAAATTTTTCCATTTCTCTACACTTTTTCCTGGTTTTATTTTTCAATTTAAATTTGATTACCAGGAATGCTCGTCGTTATGTTCTCTGAGTGAAACACTAATAATACGAATTCACTTTGCCAGACGAAGGGGCCACTGCACAGTTCACACACATTCTCGCATATTTGTATCACTCCAAGGCAGGCAAGCTCCTGCTGTTCCTGTTTTCAGTTGATTGTATGGCTATAAAAGCTCCATACTCACAGTCACAGGATAGAACGATAGAAAACAAACCCGTGCCACTGAGTTCTTAGTGGTTGAGTAGCATGGCCGCTAACTATACCATCACCCACATCCCCTGCATGTAACCACTTGGCGGAAGCCATTTTGTTGGAGCCGGATAAATAATTCCATCCACATTATTTTACTTGATGCTATCATGCAGCCAGGGCGAGTGAAAGCATGTGTAGGTATGTACATTGTACCTACATATTGTAGCCAGATTTCAATCCAAGGGTGATTCTCTAACACACAATGGAATGATGTTCATGGAACCGGGTATATTGTCATCCCCAAAATTAAGGGTCGCAAATTAAAATGTATTGGTGTGGTTGTAGGATGGCACACGGCGGATGTTGCGACGGTGCAAGAATTGCCAATTACGATGGAACTTCCAGCTCGAGCGCTACACATTCGCCATGGCCTATTTATCATAACGTGGATAGACAGACAGAGAGGTGTGAAGACGACAGGGTGTAAGGTATAGCTACGTTCTGGCTATACTTCAATACAAATATGTATCTTTTCTCATATGGTGGTGGCATAAATTAAATTGTGAATAAGGATCTCTAAGCCCTGGGCTTTTTTTCTCGTTGTTTTGATGGAGGCTTAGAACTTTCATCGAGGGTTCGTTGGCAAAGTACCTATCTACTCAACTCATTGTGTCTTGCCGCAAACGTACATAGCGAGCTAGTTTTTCGGGGGAGTTTGATTTGATTTATTTGACGCGATTAGTAGGAAAACACGCTGCCGCGTGTAGTTTTTGCCATTGCTCTTAATTTGGAACCTGACCGATATGGCAGGAGGTGTATCACAATTCACTATACCTATATTGAAGTGGTCTCTATAGGTGCGGGGGGATAAGAAAGTCCCTCGGGCGTTAATGGGCGGTAATAATTGGGCTATTTGTTATGTTTGCACTTTGCGGGGGATTTTCTCACCCATCAGATGGGAGAATTTGTTCAGTCATTAAGGAGAATGTTTGAACGTTCGTGGGCTTGAGTACTCATATGGAGAAACTGTGCTGTTAAATATGTTTTTTTCTTTTTTAAATTATGAAACAGCCAAGTTTTGCGCTACAGTCCGGGGTGGACTTGGGCCAACAAGAAGTGTGTGCAACCAGAGCGATCTCTAGCCCAGCTGTCTCCAGTTTATCACGCTAAGTTGGTTAAGGTCCCCTTCCACTTGCGTACGCCACCCGAGTCGCGGTCTTCTTCTACTGCGCCGTCTATCGGATGTGGAGTCAAAGATCTTTCGTGCCGGAGCATTCGCGTCTATTCGCTCTATATGACCCAGCCACCTCAGTTGTTGAACCTTCACTCTTTTGGATAGGTAGATGTCGCTGTACAGCCCGTACAGTTCGACGTTCTATCTCATCCTTTGTTCACCGTCTATATGCAGATGTGACCAAATATTATTCGAAGAATTTTCCTCTCGAAAACCCCGAGGTAACATTATCTGCTATTGAAAGATTCCATACATTACGCCATGGACTAGGACTGGGACCATTGGGGTCTTATAAAGGGTCACTTTAGTTGTTCGAGAGAGGTGCTACTCAATTGTCTTCTTAGCCCAAAAAAACCTTGATTGGCAAGAGCTACCCTACGTTTAATCTCAGCACTCCTGCTGTTGTCATTATCTGATTTCATATCGGAGCCTTGGTAGACAAAATCCATAACCACCTCAAAGTTATATCTGTCTATGGTGATGTCCTATCCGAGACGTCGGTGTTGGGTGTCCTTTTTAGTTGACTCCGACTTGCCCCATTGACCGCCACCTCAGTTTCAATACTCACAAACGCGCACATTGATATCAAGCTGGGTTCTGCCAATTATGTTAATGTCGTCGGCGTACGCGATGGCTTCTTTTGTATTTCTCTGCGTTTGCTTTGTTTTCCAATCAACGCTCGGGCCAACAAAACTCGAAACGTATAAATGCACGTTGCGTGCTCAAAAGCGAATTAAAAAGTAACGTCCGACAAAGCACGCAACGTATAAATCCTGACCTTGTGAGGTTCTTTTTACCCTTTGGTAAGGCCCTAGTAATAGACATAGGTACGTAAAACGAAACCGTAAAAATGTTCTTTTTGATTTTTTTCGACCACTTCAACCTAATGGTTGAACTCAATCTTGGTCTTTAAATGTTGCTTATGAACTATAAGATTAGTTTATAAAAAAAAATAACCAAATGATCTTTAAATTTCCTAGAAAAATATATTATTCATTTAAAAACTTTTTCCGATCTACCTCTCAGTCAATTCCACAACGAAAAACCAAATCATTCCACTGAAATATTTCATTTCTTTACTGTTCCAGCTGTCAGAAATATTTTTTCTGATGGAGTCCGACCAGTGTTAGTTGATTTGTTGTGGTTGTTTTCTTAGGGACCAATTTTTCCCATGACAGTTTAGACGTAAAAAAACTCGTTTTCACAATGTTACAACTTTTTCGGTTGCATTTTACGTATGGTTATAACTAGAGCCTAAAACTTCCGAACCTCAATGTAGCTGATGATAATTCAGCAGAGGAAATCTTTACTTCTCCTGGACTTATTATTTCCCTGAAGAAGAAAAATGGCTCACTTGTTTCATCTTCTTCAAGCCATAGACAACACTCCGATTCGAAGAGTCGACTACCTACATTTATTTTATTTAGATGATATCGGAAACAGTGGCGTCAACTTATTTTTTAATATCGTACCTGCGTAGATTTTAAATCTTCTTGGTATTATCATTAAAGGCTTGAATATCTCTTTTAGCCTGTTTTAGGCCTCGGATGCTCTACCAATGTGTAATTCAAATGTATTTGCAAAAATCGAAATGTCTTTACCTACGTGAAGTAAGAAAACCAAAACGTCAAGGAAATAGCTACCGGTTTTTTTCACTCTAACAAAAATTAATTAATTACAAACGAGCGCAAGCAAACGACAACGATTGAACCCATGAGCTCCTAGATTTCATATCAATATCAATACTAGTAGGTGAGTAATATTATATGTTTAATTTTATGTTATATGATTATCTTAAGCTTGTTTAATAATTTTATAATTTTTTTCATATGAAAACAAATTGCAATGTGCAAATTTCACTAAAGGGGGAAAAAGGTATTTTTTTTTTCATAAAAACAAATGAGAAAACAGTCATTAAAGTCTAGGAACAATGCCTACCATAACTTAATGAGTTGCATACTGAAATTCCGAGTCACTGTTTTGCAAAGCAAGCTAAACTGGCAACAAGAACACAACACCTTCTAGGTAATTCTAGAGTAGTTGTGGGATCATTCCAGCTTTCATTTGTTCCGTTCCCCTTATAATTTTTCCTGTTAGGTACTTTAAGTTTTTTGAACATCACGACTAGTCTAGACAGCCACTGAAAACCCATGGCTTCGGTTTTGCTTAATAAAAGAAAAGGTTAGCAGCGACAGGACCGCACATGACCTAACAAATCATCATAAATCTACTTCTGGCGTATGCAGCTATCCGTTTACCAAGTGGAATCATTTAATTTCTCGGTCAGATGCACTTGTAAGATTTATTGCCAACCACTTTCTCCCCTACCATCCGTATTATAGGGGTTTAGCTATGCCTGATTGTATTTTTCTCCAAAATCTACGACTCCTAGTCCAATGAACAGTGGAAAAAAATGATTGCTAAATAAAAAATATTCCAAGGTTGAAGAAATGCACACCTCTGTGACCTGAGCACAAACGGCAAATGACATTTTTATGTTTGTTTTGGTTCTTTTCCCTAATTTTATCTGGCCTCGCACCCGTGCCATAAATCAAAGATAACTTTTCCAATTTAACTAAATAACAAGTATGTCGTGTCGCATAGTTTTAAATATTTTAGCGCTAGTGTTAGTATACCTATGGTTGATACTAACACTCCGTGTCACCTTATTTATTTCTGTCTTTTGTTCTCTAGTGTCTGGCATTTCTGCAGGGGTGGTTTGAATATGGGTCTGTATTTCTATAAAAGAGCAAAGTGGTTTAGAAGACGCGGTTTGTAAAAATCACCATCAGCAGCATATGCTTGTTTTTAATCAGGGCCGTCGAGAGAAAACTCGGACTTGGGTTGGAAAAATGCCGGGTTCATGTACGTTTGTACGTATAGTGAAGGAATTCAAAAACGTTATATATGTTACGAATATAATAATGATAAATGAATATCATTGAATAATTTCAATGCAATTTTTTTTTTATTTTGAAGGGAGGGCAAAAGAGTCTTAACCCCAAAAAATGTTAGTAGATTGTTGTTCATATAAATCATAGTGTGGTTTTGAGTGACCGGTATGGAATGGGAATCACAATTTCTTGTCATAAATTTAATTGTGTAAATTTAATTTTATTTTGTAAGCTATTTTCAGGCAATGGTCGGTTTAAGTGGCTGTATTCCCCGTTTCCTGACGAGAGAAAAACACAAATAACGCATTGAGCGCCGTTTTGAGACCACAATTAACGGAACCTGAAATAAAGAAGCATATTAAGGGGGCTCAAAACCAGCCTGTGGAGTTGAGAAATCGTATTATCTTGTTGAAATGGGTGCTTTGGATGGCCGAAAGTTCATCATAGAAAGGGATGACCTATTGCACTGCGTCTGGTTTTGGCCGGACACTCACAAAGAAAATGGTAAACTGTTTCACTCTTGTTTTTGTCAGCGCAGCTACGGCAGTCATTGGAATGCCAAGCTTGGCTGCGTGCGTTCCTAAAGGCCAATGGCCCGATCTAATTGCCGTTAGTCTGGCGACATCTACACGCGTTCTGGCTTAGAGGTTGTTTGTTCTGGCATCATCGTAGGTTGGCCAGATCTTCCTTGAAATTACACAGTTCGTCAGGTTCATCCGTCTAGTCTCAACCTTTGAGGTGAAGTGCAAGAGAATTTCTATCTCTATCTACAGTGTCAGGTTTGATCCAAAATACACGCAGAGCAAACACAAACATTGCGGAAAATCGTACACTCGGGAATGTCAATAGTGAGAGGTCTACTTCGAAGTCGGCTTTTGTAGATATGTTTCAGATGGATTAACTCTTCTTTCAAGTCGTCGCATCAAGAAGGGTTACCCGGAAATCGTAAAAGAGGAAACATAGACTTTGGAGTTTTCTCTGAAAGAAAGCACGAGATCTATGCCGAGTATTCGACATTTTAGACATGTCAAAAGGCCTTCTTTTAGAAATCAATCAATCAGGACTGTTTTTTGAGCTTCGATCTCATTAAAGCAACTAAGATCTACTTGACACTTCGAGGAAATGAAAAACCAATTCAGAAAAATTACATATACGACTCCGTAAATGTAAATGAAATACCAACTCAGGATGTAATTTTTTTTATTGGTCCATTAGTGTTTTGCTTGGTTTTTCCAAAAAATGTATTCAGTCAGAGGTTGGAAGTATTATCTTATAGAATAACTGTAAAATGTACATTTATCAAGAAAAAAGGTTGTAAAAAGTCGCGTCAAACAAGTGGCAAAAATGAAAACATGAAAACTCAAATTTTTAGCCAATGAAATGCAAGGATTCTGAATATGCAAAAGAGATGCCAACAACACGCGGTGTTCCCAAGCGGTCCCCCATCTAAGTACTAACCGCGCCCGACTCTGCTTAATTTCGGTGATCGGACGAGAACCGATTTTTTCAGCGTGGTGTGGTCGTTGGCGAAAACTTGATATACAAACTTTTTACTTAACTTACACTTAATAATTATATAATATTGCATTTCCTCGCAAATCTTTGGACTTTATATTGCAAATTATGTCTTTCCTAGGCGGAGAACAAAAAAAGAATAAATAAGTATGTATTAATTATGTTTTGTTTTAGAAATTTGGTTTTATATACAAACAAAAAACTTAATATGAAATATTACGTATACGACTCCGTAAAGGGAAATGAAATACCAATTCAGAAAGAGTCACGGTCGTGTTGTAATTGCGTGCTGAAAATCCTACTTTACTTTACTTTGCTGAGATCGAAGCTCAAAAAATCAAGGCTAATAGGTATCATATGAATTGATTAGACAATTCTCTGATAAATAGATGGAAATTTACATTAGATCGACATTAGTTATTTTACTCGGGGATCCACTGATTCTGAAACCCAATGGATAAGAAAACTGTTTTAAGTCAAAAACCTGTGCTTACATGTTTTCATAATGTTTGCAATGCTACTCTCTTGTCATACAGCTGCATCTGCAGGTGCAATAAAAGCATATTCCGATTCCGCGGTTCGACATCTTCGTCGCCACAAGTCGTGCTCACTTCAAACTCCAAAGTTTACTTTTATCGAATATTATTTGTTGAATTTTTATTTATTTTTGTTTGTGAGTTTTCTATTAATAAACAATTGAATTAAAGAAAGCTATAAATATAAATTCGACTGCCTCTACTGTCTCGAGTGGATTCGCTTCTTAATGAAGCGACTAACGCCAATAGAACGGTTTCAGAAGTGATTTCTTTTGGATTCCGGACTCTCATGCGTCCAGACCACGTTGCTTACCCACACAAACAGTTAACAGATCATAATACGGTTATAATAAGCACTAGTTTCCCAGGAATAAGGATCTACACAGCAACCTGGAGCACTCCAGACGGTCGAACCGTCAATCAAACCTCGACCCCGTGCTAATCGAAGCGTTCAATAATCAATCGATTACAGGATGTTTTCACAATGCAAAATGCGTCGACACTGAGTTATATTTTATTTTCGCATTCGGAGCTAGGATAAGATTGCACCCAAGACCCTGTACTCCTGAGAAGACACACGGTGCTCCTCTTTCCTCTATCATCCATCAGACATCCATCTGTGAAAATAGTAATATCTCTTCATTATTTCCGAACGGAACCGATTTATACGTAACAAGGTTTCAATGAAGGTAAAGTTAATGAGAATTCTATTTATTTATAGGTACTAGATCGCTGATTTCATTTATTATGAAGTTCAGTTACCTTCTTTGGCTATAGATAAAGTAGGTAAGCAATACATTTCGTATCATTTCTCACTGCTAGCACAAATAAAAATACTATAATTATGATTGATCAGCTAACGCTCAATTTTACTCATCACGAACATACAAATATCCAGAAAATGCAAAAATAAACAGCATACATATTTTTAACGCCTAACTGCCCTCAATCGCTACATCCATCGCAACCTGTACATAGTAGGGTCCTTCGTTTACGTATTTTTTCAATTGAAGTTGGGTCTGTATGTCGAATACACTGCTCTCCGACAAAATCTGAACTATTTGAAATTTCGAAAACTTTGCATCTTTATCAAACTCAACTCTCCTATCCATAAGATACTCTATAAATCCAGCTGTATGCTTTAGAGCCATAATGCCCCACCGGTAACGGCATAAGGTACGAATTAAGTTCAAGCAGGAAACCTTAATGTCCGGGAAGGGATTGCGGCAGAAGTCCATTAAAAATTGAAGGTTAGCTCCTCCGGCGAGTATGTGACACCATTTCTCCATGATTTTGCTATAGACAGACAATTAAAACGACAACAGAAATAATGAATAAAATCGTCTCACCTAGCTTCCGGAGAGACATCACCCTCACATGAGAAGACAACTTCAAGGGCATTAAATGCACGATTTTTGAGCTCGGTTGGCAGATTTCTAAGATATGATAGAAAATCTTCAAAAGTCTCGCGAAGATTATCGGAGTAATTATCTTCGAGAAGTATCTTCCCTTGTTGGGAGTGGGCGAGATTGCCCAGAGTGTCAAATGCGGTTGGTAGAACTGATGGATCGGCAGAGTGCAGACAACCAAACAAGCACTGAACCATGTTTGGATATCCAGAAATGATCTTTTGTGGCTGGGAGTATGCAACCTTACCGAAAAACTTCATAATTCCCGGTACTAGCAACCGTTCCAAGGGGGTTTGATCAGTTCCATCCACTCGCTTTGATATTTTCTCAAAGACTTCTTTCTGTTCCAGAAACACCAACCCATGATTTTGTTCAGCTAATGATACCAAGATTTCCAGTATATTAACTTGGAGAAGGATATCATTGTGTTCCAGTTCTGCTAAGGCTGCGTTGAGGATATCTTCAACTTTACTAAGATTTAATGGAGATATTTTTGACAAGTTGACTGCTATCTCATAAACTCTGCATCGCACAACATCATCTTGCTGCAGTTTAGAAACCAATGATCTCCTTAGACTGACGTTCTCCAATTTATTTGCGAGAATGACTGATAATATGCTTACTGCTGGAACTCCAATGCTCGTCTCGTGCTCTTGTACACAGTCAAGTATAACATGTATGAGATCTTCTGGTAGCATAGCACGAGGATTTCTGGTGAGTTCCTTTAAAATAGTGGTTAGTGCTAAGCTCCGAACCTTAGGACTACTGTGCTGAAGAGAACGCTCTAGTAGACTGGGCAGATCATCTTGATTGATAATCAAATGAGACATACAAATTGACAGGATATCGATGGCTAAATCGCATTGCTCTCTGAAATTGAAAATGTTACAGATATTCTCATTATTCGTATTTTGAAATATACGTACCTCGCATCACTATCCTCCAAGCACTCGTAAATCTCTGATGATTTTAGCAGCTTAGCTGTGACAATGCTTTCTAATGAGGTTCCGTCACCAAGTCGAAATCGAATTTCGTTGAGCGTTTCCACTCGGTTTTCTTTAATCCGAAGATTATCAAGTTTCTCTAAACACCAATCTTCGACCATTTTGCTGGTACGTTATTTATGAATTTTAATAAGCTTTTATAAAATATCGTATAGGAAGGTAGAAAACACGAAAAGAAAAACAATCATAAACCAAAAGTCACTGCCACAGATGAGTAACTAAACGAGATAATTAACTCTATAACAAAGAGGATCTAAACTAGAGGGCCAACTCCCGTGCACCTACCCCGATTTTCCCCGCAAATTTTGAATGACAGCCCTCTCTCGCGCGCTCATTTTTCTCCTGTCTGTGAATACATGTTATTATTGGCCGCCGAGTGGAACTTTTCCAATAACAAACAATTTGTAAATGACTTTATAACAATAAATGCAAAGGATATAAATGTTGAGTATGGTTTTTTAGATAGCTTTACTTGTTCTCTATCCATCTTATGATCCAAAAAATATTTATCCATTCACATTTCAGGTTTTTTTTTATATTTTTTACATGAAAACTATTTTTGACAGCATAATTCATGAAGCTACCTTGGGGAGTTGTTCCAAAAATAGGTTTATACCATGCAAGTTAAGCCCAAGTTTTCACTAGGGCAAAAGTGAATTCCTTAAAATATTCACAAACATTGCATAAATTTCTATTACGCTTGGTGGGTGTTTTCAACTTGGTTTTTTAGCACCGTATTTGTACAAAATCAAAATATGATTGGGAATTCTGTGGTTTAATAAGAGTGAACAGTGTTGATGTTACTAAGGAACATCAAAAATGGAAATTTACATGATTAAACTCCTAACAAAAAGGTAATATAATGTGGAGTTTAATTTGATCCGATTTCAGATTTTGCGTATTCAATCGAACGCAAGAATCTAAATTGTTTTGTTAATTTTCAGTTCCCGTATTTCTATAGATAATGTGCTTTTGCACATTTTGTAACATTGTATTTTGAAATGTTCACTGATATTTTAACAAACCTCTCTAAATTATTAATTAACAAAAACAAGTGCAAAAAGTGGTATGTCACATAAATAAAGGGCATTCTGTAGCAATTTAGAAAGAGAAAGAGATGTGTCAAACGGAAAGGCTATGGGAAAGGGTAATGTTTCGGCATTCTGGTGTGCGATCTGGAAGGAAGCAGACGTGGTAAGAATATCGCTAAGAAATTGAATTGAAGTGTGTGTTGTATTATCAATACTTTCTAAAATTCTATACAGAATTTTTTTACTATGGGATTTACCAGAAAATGGAAAAAACTATCGAATTTAACAAATGCATACTTAAATACTTTATTGTGGAAGTATGCATTTAACGTACCATTTACATATAAAAAATTATACTAAAACTAAAATATCTTTTTCCCGACGATAAAATTTGTTTCAATATGACTTCGAAATGAAAAGCATTAAAATCGACGAAAAACAATTTTTTCTTTAAAGTATACCTACAATAAAAGCTTGAAGTTACAAAATCTCTTTTAAGAAAAGTGCAAGAACAGTTTAAGTTGATTTTTCTCTGATTAATATCTTAAGACAGATTTATGCTAGATACTGAAAAAAAAACTATGATTATGTATAGGATATTTGGCATTGTGACGAAATTATTACAGAAATTCCATTTTCCAACAATTTCATAAAGTATAAGAACTTTTAAACTGAGCTGCGATGTGAACGCCGTGTAACTAAAGGGTACCAAAAATGTTGAACACAGTCGCCCCCACTTACAAAATGGCCTCGTGATTGACATTAAATGCCTGCATAGGATTTCCTAAGTATGCGTGCGGCAGCAATGGCGCTCCTTTGATTTGTACAGGCACTAATACTTAGGAATTCCTATACAGGAAAAGCAGCTTGTAGGCAAATGTACCGTTTCTGCTCTCAGTTGGCCCTCTAGTTTAGATCCTCTTTGCTCTATAAGTTGGTTGGGAAATTGGGATTGGTTTGGAATGCATTCACTTTTATGTGGTATTCGTTTGGGCTTCTTCAGATTTGCCCTAAGATTTCAGATTTTGTGTGCCTAATCGAACATAAAACCGCTCTTGCTCTTTTTTGTGTTGATATTCGGCGACTTGAATATGTGTAGTCTTCGACACTTTTCAATGTGCTTTCACTGGTTAAATTTTATATTAAAACATTCGAAATTTCCGTCCCGATTGATTTCTAAATGTTTGCACACAAATAATTTACGAAAATAGATTCACCCGATGCAATGCCTTTCTTTGCCGTAGACAAAATTCACGCAAATGTAAACAAACTCCACCAGTTGTATTGGTAAATCTGAAGCAAATCTGAGAAAATATCTAGATTCGCAAAAGTGCTCTGAAATCTGAAAAGGATTGCTGTTTTTTTTGTACCAAACGAACATAAAACTTGCTCTGAGAGCACCCAATCGAACACCACATTAGTTGGGCATTGTTTCATCAAGTCTGAAGCAGAGATGAATGATTAAAAGAGATGGATATCTTTCGTACGTCTTTCCCCCCAAAACCCATTTGTTTACATAGTTGCTTTTGTAATTTCAACCCCCGTCTGTGAATACGTGTGATCAACAAAAAAGCATGTTGCTAATGGCCAACCGCGAATCATCTTGCTTTTATGAGCATCGCGGTGTTTAATTGTTTTGTGTTTAGTTTAGAATTTGTTTGGTTTTTGTTGACGGGTGAAATTACAAAAACAACAATGTAAACAAATGGGTTTTGGGGGGTAGACGTGACCATTCACATGAGGAAAAATTGCATACTGCAAACAAGCGAATATTCGTAGGTTCGGACATTTCATTCCCATGAAACCTTTTTTTAGTCGCAGGTACCCTAATCAGTTTCACTGTTGAACAAATTTTTCATTCGCGGGTTTGTGGATCGCGACTGTTTTATGTGGATTGTGAATAAAGTGACAGTTTGCGGCAAACATTTTCAATTCGCGGGAAAATTGTTGTAATTGAAAATTTAGCTATATAAATCAATTGAGACGTAGTTTTTTTTGGAGATAAGATGTTAGTTTAATTAAAAATATGCCTTTGTAGTAAAACAAATAGCAATTTTCAATTCATAAACACAGTTCAATTGTTCTGTTCGCAATTCGCCTATTCGCAGTTCGCTCTCATGTGAAGGGTCCTTTAAGGTCCTTTTGAGTATTGATAATTTTGTAATAAATATTTCTCGCATGCATTTTATTTATATCTATCCTCAGATTTGATGGGGTGTTTTCAATCTCCATATTTAACTGTTCTCTGCACTATTTCTACCAGATAGCCCTCAAACTTTTCAAACAATGCATCCAAAACTATAGCTGTCATTTTTGAGTTTTGACATTACTTCAAGACAAGCCATTCGCCATTTATAAATTTCTAAAAAATATATATTTTCCTTGTGACGCCGACAATTTTCACCAAACATACATAAAAACTTTTCTCAATATTAAATAGTAAATTGCATACTTTAAATCAAAAGAATGTCCCAAAGATTTACCTCAGCTCCACCGGGGCAACCTCCTGTTCCTGGTCAGCCCAGATATCAGCCACCTCCTTCACAATCGACAGGAATGCGACCCTACAATACTGCAGGAAACTTCCCGGTATACATATAATGCAAACTAACTTAAAATTTGTGCATACTCAAAGTTTCTAATTCTTTTCAAAGCAGCGTGGTTTCCCAATGCACCAGAATCCCCCGCCTCCGGTTGGTAGCGCACCATCACCTGGAGGTCCACAAATGCATCAACGTTCATCACAGCCAGGATTTCAGAGTGGTCTCCGGGGAAGTTCCTCTTCGGCTGGTGGTAAACGCTCACAGGAATCTCGAAGCATCAATCAAACTCCTGGTAAAGGCGAGTATGTTGCAGCCAAAAAGAAAAAGAAACTCGCAGACAAGATTCTGCCGCAAAAAGTGCGAGATTTAGTTCCTGAATCTCAGGCCTACATGGACCTTCTAACATTTGAGAGGAAACTGGATGCCACGATCATGCGAAAGAGGTTAGATATTCAGGAAGCACTCAAACGTCCGATGAAACAAAAAAGAAAACTGCGCATATTTATTTCAAACACGTTCTACCCCAGTAAGGAACCTACTGGAGACGGCGAAGAAGGTGCCGTGGCCTCCTGGGAGTTAAGAGTTGAAGGTAGACTTCTTGAAGACAACAAGGGTGATCCAAACACGAAAATTAAAAGAAAATTCTCATCATTTTTTAAATCGCTGGTCATTGAACTTGACAAAGACCTTTATGGTCCGGATAACCACCTAGTGGAGTGGCATCGCACGCATACCACTCAAGAAACCGATGGATTTCAGGTGAAACGGCCTGGGGATAGGAATGTTCGCTGTACAATTCTTCTTCTCCTTGACTATCAACCGCTGCAGTTTAAATTGGATCCTAGATTGGCCCGTTTGCTGGGAGTACATACTCAGACTCGTCCAGTGATAATATCCGCACTTTGGCAATACATAAAAACGCATAAATTGCAAGATGCACACGAACGCGAATATATAAACTGCGATAAATATCTGGAGCAGATATTCGGTTGTCCACGAATGAAATTCGCTGAAATACCACAGCGCTTGAATCCACTCCTCCACCCGCCAGATCCAATTGTAATCAATCATTTCATTGAAAGCGGTGCGGAAAATAAACAGACCGCATGCTATGACATCGATGTGGAAGTGGATGACACGTTAAAGAATCAAATGAATAACTTTTTACTGAGTACCGCTAGTCAACAGGAAATACAAGGACTGGATGCGAAGATACACGAGACAGTGGACACCATAAATCAGTTAAAGACAAATAGAGAATTCTTTTTGAGCTTCGCTAAGGATCCACAGACTTTCATTCATAGGTGGATAGTTAGTCAGACGAGGGATCTTAAGGTAGTTGCTACATTTAGCATTTGAATATACGTATCTTTGATTCGCTTTTAATTTCCAGACAATGACCGATGTTGTTGGTAATCCGGAAGAGGAGCGCCGAGCTGAGTTTTACTACCAGCCCTGGACTCACGAAGCGGTGTCACGTTACTTCTTCACAAAAGTAAATCAGAAACGCGCCGAACTAGAGCAGGCTTTGGGTATTCGTAATTCATAAGGATCTACTTTGATCGTATTTAGGATGGCAGATTAAGAGTTAAGGTTTTATTTAATCCTTGGAAGGCTTCACATTTAGATATCAGTTTTAGTATCGCATTGTAATAAAAGAAAAACAGAAATTATATTTCAATAAATTTTATGATTTTTTAACATTACACAGACAAATTAACTGTCCAATTATGACTCTCTTTGTGTGATTGCGATGCGACAGCCGTGAAGAAGTTCTACAGGTCTTAGAAAGCGAATCGTCTAGTTGCCAGTGTTTAAAGTCACTTGATCAGGAAAGTTGGCAATTCGCAAAAATAAGATTTATTTAAAAAATAGTATTAGGTAGATAAACTGCATTCTCAATCGATCTGTTATTAAAATGGAAGGCAGAATCAAAGGTGCAGAAAGTGCAGGAATTTCCTCCAGCTCACGAGGCTCCATAATGGTGGAATATTATGTGACGGTTTATATTGAAACTCTGATTTAAAATTCCCAATTTGTTTAATTTTCGATGCTACCTACAACTTGTCAAACCAAATGCGTCCGTCCCGCTGACTAATTCTGCATTCTCCATTTAGTTCCACATTTGATCGCCAGTTTCTAACCTATAACATAGACACATTATTACTAGATGGTGCATTTCATACCCCGACCTGGAACAGCGTATACCTCACACTTTTACTCCTAATAGATGGCGTCCCAATGCAGTTGGTCAACTTATAAACCTTTTTTGTGTCGATTGGTGTTTGCAAGATACACAAACATGTTGCAGAGGAGGAAGAAAAATAGCAAATGACATCGATGAGGAAGTCGAGATCGAGTTCTTTTTTCCTGATATAATATGTAGCATGTAGCTAGTTGTTTGGTGCGTGTGGTAGGGTTAACGTACTTTAAGCGTGACAATACTGATGACGATGGGGATGGAGTATCTTATGAAGACAACAATGTGGAAAGAATGTGTCTATGGAAATGTGAAATAATTTGGTAGTTATGTGTGCATATTCCGAAATTTTATTGGCAAAGGTCATGATTAGGGATTATGAAAAATTATTTAAAGTAGACAGGTAGGTATATACTTCCTTGATTGCTGATGCTGGGAAGTGAATGGAAGAAAATTAAAGATACCAACTGAATGATTTTAATTCCACTTATAGCATTGCCACTAGAAAAATAATGCGTTTGTGTTCGAACTTTTATTGAGATAAATTTTCAGGTTTCCTATTGGCGTCTTTGAAACTTTGATTTATGAATAGCGCAAAATAACTACAGGGTCCGCCAAATAACTTTTTGAAAATGCTACCTATAGTAAAAAAGTATTGAATATTTTCTCAAATTTCTTTTTTTATTTGAAAGTACAATCCTTCCGGTTAATAATGGAAAATAATTTCATTCAAATGGCTGCCTCGGCTGGCCATGCAGTAGCCTACACGATCGGTCCAATTTTTAAGCACATTATGGATTGTGTGCAGCTGTATTTCACCAATGGCTTCACGAATATTGTCCTTTAAAGCGTCAATTGTCTCTGGCTTGTCGGCGTAACACTTATCTTTTACGGCACCCCACAAATAATAGTCCAACGGTGTCAAATCGCAGCTCCGAGGTGGCCAAACGACATCAGCTCTGCGGCTGATAATGCGATCTTCAAAAACAATCGATCGCAGGCCCACTTAGCGAAGCGAAAACGCATTGGATGGTCATTTGGCTTCAAATCCTGAACCAATTGGACTTTGTATGGCGTCATAAGAAAGGTCTTTATGCAAAATTCGTCTCAATGATGTCTCCGAAATGTTCAATTGTTGAGAACGACGGTGAATTAATGTTGATGGCGCTTCACGCACACTTTCTGTCACAGCAGCAATTTTCTCGGGTGAACAGCTTTTAACGCTTTGGTTTATCGATGAGGATGCCAGTTTCTTTCACTTTTTTCACAAGATAACGAACATACGGAGCTGACGGTGCTTCTCTTCTTCCAAATTCCGTACGTAATTTTCGCACACATTCTGCAACATTACCATGATTTTCAAAGTAATGTCGCACTATTTCCCAGCGTTGTTCAAGCGTATACACAACCATAATTCGTTCAGCGGAAGGATAAAACTAGTGCAAAATAAGCACTAGTTGAAAAAGTTAGATGGCGGACCCTTTACATAGGGAATAATAATTTATGGGTAGGTACCTACCTATGTTGTTCGTTTGAAAGTCGAAATTAAAATGTCAATTATCATATGTATTTACGAGTGTAATGCACATTTCTCGGAATCTACTATAATTATAATTCAGTTAACTATGTATAGTTTTAAACACACGAATTCATTTAAATTATCATACACAAAAGAAAACGCATGTACAGGTAGTTACATATTATATTACATACCTATATGTTTAATATTTAGTTCTATAAAAATACGAAATGTATCCAGTTGCATACCCATTCATATATAATTTGGTGCGAATACCCCAAAGCTCTGGGTGAAGGCATCATCCCTTGCACCATCCTCCCTCGCCCTGATATTGATTGATTCTTAATCATAATATTGCATCTCCTTTCCTTTGTCCTCCTCTTCTATAAGAAAAACCAAACCAAAACCGGTTCCCTACCCTGGTTTGTCATATCAGAAATACCGACGGTTGGGGATGGAAAATGAATGAAGAAAGAAAAGAGGCACACGAGTAGTTAGTTTTTGTTTTGTTTCTTTGGTTTTCTTTAAGTACATTTCCTCAACGCAATATCAAAAGTCTCATTACGATACATGATGCCGTAAGAACCAAGGAACATTTTGTTTGTTTTTGCGAAAAAGGAAAATAAAGAAGAATCAGGTATAAACCTCACTGCGAAGCCAACGAGGTCCACGGTTCACGTTGATCGGAAATGTTTCTCAACAGAACACCTCAAATAAAGTGATTTGCAGCATGTATCCGAGTTTGAGGTATATTTTCACGGTGGCGCCATCTAGATATTGGGGTGTTTCGGAATAACCATTTCCTTTATATGAAATGCACCATCTAGTAATTTTAATTTAATTTTAATTTTCACTTCACACAAGAACCATTGGTTCCGATCGGAGATACACTCATTCCGACGAGAGTAAACAAATAAAGTAAGCTTGAATTTGGCTCGAAATCGAGGAGTTAAACTCATAAGATTACGCCAATGGAACGGTTTCAGAAATGATTTTGGAACGCTCCTTCTTAAGCAATGGAAAACGACATGAGAAAACCATTATTTGTTTGTGTAAATCCGATGACGATTCAGGTGACTGATAGACGACGCCATCTTACAGCAAACATTTAAACTATGTTAAAAAACATTTGTCTCCTCAAATTGCACATGGGTATTTGTTTAATCTAAACTTTAATTGTAAAATAAATAATAAAAGCTGAGAAAGATGACAGTGGCGAAACCTTATATGTGTATTATTAGGTCCGGGAGTTGACATCGAAACCTCTCCCTCAGTCTTCAACACAATAAATTACCAAAATAGCTGAGAAATACAAATAAAAAATAAGACCAAGCTCCCTATGCAAGTTGTTTTCCAATTACATTTTATTTGCACGGCACGGTCATCGGTGTTAAAGCGCAGTTGAGCCAATTTTCAAAATTGGATAGATTGAACTTCTTTAACCCTAATCCTACCAAGGAATTTTCGTTACATGCCATACAAAGGTGAGCCTCTCAGGCACATTGTATCTGATTAAATAGCTAACTATGTTAAATTACGAAACACGTGTATAAACAAAATGTTATATACATTCATCAATACATAAAATATTTAAAGTACCCATTTATTTAATTTCTTTTCTTTGCAGTTTCTGCAATTAAACGTTTTCTCCAAATGCACAACACATACTGTAAGGTTACATAGGGGTAGAGGGTGTCAGTAAAGTATGTTTATCACGATATCTAAAATTCTGTTAACATATTTAAATTTATTTTAGTTGTTTTATGTGCAAGAAAGCAATTGCTTAGAGTACTAAAAGACACAGTTCGATTAAAATTGTATCTATAGAGAAATGTAGCGCTTTTAGAACGGAATGAGCCTCCGGGGCACACCTTGGTAGGATTAGGGTTGAAAAAAAACTTGGCCTTAATTATTTTATAATAAAACGAAAACACGTACAATTAAAAACCAACATAACTTTATTGTAGTTTCTTTCATTATTTGTTACCAAATTTTTACCACTGAAAACAAGATAAAATGCAAATCTTATTAATTATGAAGACGGATTTTCTTCAAGTACAAACTACATACATTACTACTAGCGCCCATAGAAGTCAGTCGCTGACACTACTTTAAGTTTTAATTTTTCTTCTTGTCGTTGTCCAGCAGCTGTTTTGTAGACTCATCAGTCTTTTTCTCAGTATCAGTTCTTTCCTCAATTGCCAGGCCATTGTCTAAACGGTTTTTATCAACCGGATATAGCCACCGTTGGTACAGGTATATTAAGAACACCACATCGTCCCTAAAGCAAGCAACACGGTGCGATGTGGGCATCGTTATAATAAACGCAAACACGTCATCGATAAACGTATTGAAAGCTTTGTACATAAAAGACCGCCATGGCAGTGCAGCCACGGACTTAAGTTTATAATTAACAAACAACTGTGGCAGCATAAAAAGGAAATCAAAAGCATACACTCCATTGACTAGAGAGTTGAGCGTCCATGAATACCAACTCTTGTGTGGTTGGTATATCAAGGAATATGCTGCTCCAGCTATGCAGAGTGGGTATAGGAGATAGCTTAGGTATTTCATGGCTTCTCGGTCAAATTGTTCTGTTCTCTTTTCCGCTTTGCCGTCCTTATTTGCAGTAACTTTATGAATTCCTTTCAAATTTATTTCCAGCTTGAGAATCTTTTTACATTTCCATAATTCAATAAGAGCTCCAATGCCAGCGGGGACTAAAATAAGAAGAGATGTACTTTCATCCATCAGGTAAAAGAAAATAACTATTTGTGAAAATGCTCTCCACAAGGTCGTTCGAGTAGAAAGTCCCTCATATGACTTCTTTTTTCTCCAAAAAGTAACGTCGTTTTTAAATGATAGAAAATCGAAGAGCAGCTAAAAAGATAAACAGAAAAGATTTCTTCATTTTGATGGTAAAGATAATGGTATTGAGATTCGATCAACTTACGTGCACACTTCCAACAAACAACGTTCCGCATAGCAGGTAGACATTTGTGTCTGAAAATATTCCCTTCACTTCATCCACATCCTTATTAGAGAAACCCATCATTTGCATAGATTTTGTGGCATGTTCAATTAGGAGCATGAGTCGCAATTTGCCTATGCCTATTGGTTTATACTCTAAGGATATGGTGAATTCAGTCGAGTTTTTGGTCACTTGCACGAGGTTTTTTATGCGAGTGTTAAAAAAGTCACTTTTGATGATTGGCAAGATCTCGCCATTGCGGCTTACTCGAATTAGATGGGCGAGTTCGGGTGGAACATCCGTTTGTGATAAGCTTATTAAATCAGTAAGTATGGTTACAAAGGCTTTCGATGTAATATGGGTTACTGGTTTCGTTGAAGTTGGGTAGATTGTGGAATGTTTGTCTAATCGCTGGCTAGGTGAAGATTCCTAAAAAAAAAACACCAAATTCTTGTTAGATTCGTAATCGTAGTAATTCGTAGTCGAAAATATGTAATGTAAACACATTGATAGAAGACTCCGTACTTTCCATCTGTTGATATTTCAAGGGCGGAGCCGTAACTGCTACCTTTCATGTACGGCCCTGAATAATTCATTTTTACCTAAGTTTATATCTAGAGTTATGCTTATATATTAATCGTGTTTTTTGAATTTAAGTTCAGTGTTTCCAAGTTTAGTCAAACCTACGGTGAGAACTTTGTATTTTTTTGTTACCAATACTAGCTCCGTCATGGAGGGATTGGCAGCAAGTACGATCGTATGTCTTTTACAAGCTTCTTCCGAGGAGATACCATTAGATCCTAAACAATGCTCGAAAATTTTGCTTTACACCCGTCATAACTGGCCAGAACGCCACTCCCTGGGGTGCACCCCTGTGTACTATATTCATTCATTTCCAGACGGGTAAAATTCAGCCTACTGTTAACCAACTTTCAGCTTGCGCTTGGGTTGTGTATTCACATTGTTGAATGTTAAAATACAACACTACATACGGAAGTCTGCTGCATAAGCAGGTTGGTTATACCAGTTATAGATTTAAAAAATCTAAATTTTTGTTTTAGATTTCTCCTTTCCAGCATGTTTACAGTTACGCATTTGATTCGAAAACCGAAGGATATTAGATTTTAAAGCCCAAAATCATCATCAATTGAAAAATATTATAACGCTTAAAAATTAGCCATTGCCAAGAATTTTAAGAAATGAAAGCATCGCAAAGGTCATATGTAATGATATAACGCCCAAAATCAGTGTATAGGTAATCTATAATGTCATCACGCGCAATGTCATCGCGTTGGGCGATGTACTGTAGCCAATTAACCGTTACAGGATTATACCTGGAGCCATACGACGAGTTCAAACGGCTATTGCATTTGCTACTGCAAAAAAACGTCATTGAATTAATTACAGTTAAAAAGCATTACAGGTCCCTTTTAAAAGGAAAAGTTTTCTGTGCGTGGGTGACGCCCTATGCTGCACAAGGAATGACAAGAGTTTTCAGCGCTCGAGTGTGATTAAAGTACGGGTTTATAGGTTAATATTATTTAACTTTTTACTTACACTATCGCCCAGTAAATTGAAAGCTTCCGCTCTGGGAACCATATATTCCGTTAAGCAAATGCTATGTATCACAGTTGGTCCATCTCTTTTCAATGTTTTCCACTCCAATAATGGTCCATCGAGTGCGAACACAACTTGCATATGTAACGTCCCATTCTTTCGAGTCTTTCTTGGAACGTCGATTTGTATGTCCCTGGAATATGTAATTAATATAACAAACAAACGATTAAACAGCTGCACTGAACTTACTTCCGAAAAGTTTCATAATAATTAAAGTTATTCACGCTTAAAATTTTGGTTGTTTCCGCAGCAATCGGGTTGCTTCCCACTGATGTGAACAGGGCTAATTGCATTTTCGGCTTTTTAGCCAGAAACGATTGATAACAAGGCACTGATGAACACTGTAGGCTTGTGAAAAGCTGGGCCATGGTCCACATTGAATGAGCAATGTAAACCAGAAAAATGCATCCTAAGATGCTTGTAAATGATGGAATATACATTATCGAGCTTGTAGTTCAATAAAAGCAAGTGTGAGTTTCATTCATAGCACACTTTTATGAAATTATTTATGCCTAATCTAAGAACCTAAAAACTAAAGCAATTAAATTGTTTCCGTCCACCTCATCAAAAGAAATTTGTTTTGTTGTTGCAGCCGGGTTGTCAAACTGCCAAACTTGTGAGTTGCGAATTGAACTTGACATAAGAGAAGAAAGGAGGAAAAAATACAAAAGAATGGCAGCACCCTTTCCAAAGTTCGTTCAACTTCAACTTATCGAAGGTGCAGGTATGTTCATAAAATCACCTTTGGGTAATCGAACGATGCGATCAGTCGGTGGATATTTTATAGAATGGTCCCGTTGGTAAATGATATGTCAGCTGCACTTATTACACATTCCAAGCACGGACAAAATACGGGACACTTATTTTTATCGGCCATCTTATTAACGAGGTAGAAATTATGGACAATTTCAGCACGTTGTTATTTTTAAAGCGATGGCTTATGAAATTTCGGTTTTGTGTAAAAATAAAATGGGGTTTGGAAGAGATGAACGGACAGTTATTTATTTATTTCGTATAAATGACTGATGATTGTTGGTTTAATAATTACCACACTTATTTCACGTATTTCAAATGAGAAATATAAATGTTTTCAAGTGATTGCTGAAATTTTTTCATTCGTGGTTTTGTGGATCGCGACTGTTTTATGTGGATTGTGAATAAAGTGCGAGAGTTAAGAACCATTCACATCAGCGCGAACTGCGAATAGGTGAATTGCGAACAAATCAATTTAACTGTATTTATGAATGTCTGTAGATTGTGAATAAAGTGTGGCAGTTCGCGGCAAGAATTTTCAATTCGCGGGAGAATTGCTGTAATTGTAAATTTCGCCATTTCAATCAATTAAGACTTCGTTTTTTTTTAGATTAGATAGATATTGGATTAATTGAATATAATGCTTTTGTGGTAAAACAAAAAGCAATTTTCAACTCATGAATACAGTAAAATCTCTCTGCTACACATCTGCTATACATATTCAAGTCGCACGAATATCAACATAAAAAAGAGCAAGTGACGTTTTTATCAGAGATTTTATGTTCGATAGGCACACGAAATCTGAGAGCAAATCTGAAGAAGCCCAATCGAATACCACATAATTGAGGGCTTGGCAGCATTTAACAGTTTTGTTTTATTCCAAATCGAAATGTCAAATTGTACTTTGTCAAATTGAACTTTGTCAATTTGACTGAAATTGTACTTTGTCAATTTGACCGTCTTAAAAGGCGGCAGGCGGCTTTTGTTTTTTTTTTGAGTTTTAAATAATTTGTAATAGTTACGATTTTAGAATAGCAGTACGAAGGATGTCTATTAATATAGAAATAAACCGAAAACAATTGAGTGAGAAGCTGGCACTTCATTATTTACCAGCAGGGATTGAAGGCGATGGTGAGGCAAATGTTGACGACTATTTTAACAACTATACATCGAAGGAAGACGGTTATCTAACAAATGCTCTACGCGGGTTTCCGCTAAATGGAATCGATTTTGAAATGCCGACAAAGTTAACGGGAGTGGTATTTCAAGAGACGAATGTGACGCTAGATGAGACTGCCACAAGACTTTTTAGAGTTACGGGAACATTTAATAAATTCACATATTGGAACTACGACAAAGTCCCATCTCCTGCTGATGCGCTACGGCAGGCTATGCAAGTGTCAATTGTATCAGATGAACTTTCTAAAGTTATTTCTGCTGAAGATATGGAAAAAGAATTGTCGAAGATGCCACAGAGTTAATACATTTCCTGCAGCAAATAAAACACTACATACTTTATATTATTTGTCTTTTATCGATTTATACTTTACTTCATTTTCACAGCAACGATTAACTAATAATTTAGTTTAGATATTGATTCCTTTACTTTTTCTTAGCCATGTTGACGTCAACTCTTAAACTGGCTGACAAGCCGATGCTCGTCAACGCCGTTTCATGATTGGCTTTGAAAAATTCTCTGTACCTACCACCGACTGCTATCTAATGCTCTCTCAACAGCCCTTAAGCTAGGCTGTTATGAAAATAACCACCAGTGTTATCTTGTGCGATGCTTAAGATGAAGTCCAAGAAGTATTGTTACTTACAAGTTCAATTCTTTACACATGTTTTTAGGATAGTTGGATCCGATTTCAGTAGTGTGTGGGCGCTTTAACTCTGAAAACCGTGCGGGATATCAAGGCTATAAGTGAAACCAGCCATTGCGACCATCAACGCTTATGAGAGGCTATGGATAATATTAAAGCCTTCGCTTAAACGATTTTGTCTTAAAAAAATTGTTGATGTCTCTAGATGCGAACTTGTCAAATATCGAATTCCGCAATTGAAGATCTTCGGCGTTATTTAGCAAACAAATTTCCATTGGGTTAGGCATTTTTTCTTTAATTGGAGATAAGCGGTTTCCTGCGCAGCATGTGTCGTTAGTCGTCGCTTTATAGTAATAATAGCCGATAGAGTGCAGAATCAGAAAAGTATGTGTTGACGCGTAAAAGAGAACCGTTTTAATGATCCTAAAAAAAGTAGCAAGAGAATAAACGGAGAAGAAATAACGTAAGGGCAAACTGTCATTTCTTTTGTGAACTGACTTTTTTTTAAATTACATGTTTTTATTTTCTGTTATTATCGTACAAAACGTTGTGAAACTAAACATAATATCCTATGATAGATAACAAAGTATTTATAGCATGAAAACAAAAAAAAAATATAACAAGTAAAAAATTAAACCATTAACAATAGAATCGAAACAAATTAAATAACTCCCTCACAACAATGACAACTGAGAGAAAATGGTGTAGATGGACATGGAAGGCATGAGTTTGATGGACTTAAAAATACAACTCTAATTACGTATACTTAAAAGATGATTTAGGTCGAAAAATAAAGAAAACTTATGTACGTAGTAATTTTTCCAAGAGTTCCACTTAACAAATAAACAATTTTGCATCGTTTTTGGTTTTGGTTTTACAAGTATTCGTAGTTTATCTGTTTTAATAAAATGATTAAATAACAAACTTAACATATTATAGTCTTAAGTCAATGGGTAAAATGGGGGAAAAAAACAATAAAATGTATTTTGCTTTATTTTCGATAACACTAACTGAGTTCATGGGCGAAATGAAGGCGAATTGTGCCATGTCAGAAAAATAATATCTCCAGCAATCGTACAATTACGATGATGTTATAGGACTCTGGGGTGCGACGTAATGAATCGACGCAGAACTGCATTCCATAACTCGAGTGTATTTATGCATTGTATGGATCTCTTGCGTAAGCGTGCGGGCGTGTTTATATATGTATGTATGTACAAAAGTGCTGACTTAACAGATAATTATAACCGTTGATGATCATCATTGTGCTATGCGTTTCTTTCGGTTCGGTGTCAATATTTTAAGCATTGTTACGACAGGAGCCTCAAACGAAAGGGATACGACAAACGACAGCAGCCACGACCAGACTACGAGTCCGAAGAATGTAACAATCTGAAAAAGAGTTTGAAAAATAATCGAAATTTGTATAATATTATAAATTAAAATATATTTTAATTGATATTTCGACAATCGTTTATCTTTTGCAATATGTATATTGTGGGATTGCAATTTACAAATTCCCGTCCCAGTAGGTTTTTTTTTTTTTTTTTTTTTTTGACACAATCAAAAATATTTGAAATTTTTATTGTAACTTCTTATGTCTATTCGCTAACGATTATGCATTCAAAACACATTTGTCAAACTTCGTCCCCTTATGCAAGAGTGAAGGTACACTCTTCAATTTTAACATAAAAGTGCGAAAACTGATAATAATAAAATGAAAGTCGGGGTACTCGGTCTGAGCCTCAAACAATATGCATACTTATCCCCCTTTATCTGAGGTTTCTTCGGCTCGGAGCATTATAAACCCCAGCCATCTTAACCGATACACTTTTATTTATCCTGTCCTTCATTGCCTCAACATTGTTGTGAGAAACCAAGGCGAGTATCTGACGCGGACCGATTGCGTAAATTTGTTGTACGCAGTGTTTTGTTACAACCCTGAAATATTGACTAAAACTTCTGACGTGATTAA
The DNA here is from genome assembly GCA_963082955.1 of Cheilosia grossa. Lineage (NCBI taxonomy): Eukaryota > Metazoa > Arthropoda > Insecta > Diptera > Syrphidae > Cheilosia > Cheilosia grossa. Next base: position 26,283,426 of record OY720145.1, on the reverse strand, counting down.
ATCCATTATGTGAGGTTACTTGTTAACAGGAACATCAGGGAATCCACGATTTAGTTCTTAAAATTAAGGAAACACATAGAAATTAAATATCATCAATGGTTGCATTGAAAATTACCTGAATAATCAAATATTGCATCGACGATGATTGTTTGAGATTATTTAAACTTGGGTGTTAAACACAAATACCAACCAAATATTTCTTACCATAGAATCGGTTCCTAAATGGAGCGGAGCATCAGAATTGAGAGCCATCGCTCTTATCACAATTGGATGCACAAGATATGCGCAGTATGTAACCCTTGAAAATGGATATAGACAAGGGGCTGATAAAATTGTATTGATAAATCCACCATATCCTGTAGAGCAGGCTATAGTTATCCATGCAAGCGATACTGCCCACGCTGAGTGGCTAAGTGAACTGTAAGCGGCAGCTGTTAATTGTGACAGTTGGGTATTATATAGTCCGAACACCAGTACGAATAGATTCGTCATCGTAAGTATCCAGGCTATGGACACTGTAAACTTTGATAAACGAATTTTGCAATTTGTCTTGAACAATATCCATCCAACAGCCATTCCTATCAAATAGGGTCCCAACCTAGTCCATGGTTTGTCGTAGATTTTATCGAATAATGCCAGAGGATCATCTGTATTTGGCTTGTGGTTGTTTGTGAAAGCGATTATAGCTGTTGTGATCCAAGACGAGATTAGGAAGATTGCCATTGTAGTAGCAGCGATATTAAAATGCCGAACGGCGACAATAAGAATGATGGCTCCAATAATGTAGAACTGCGTATCATTTGCTAGATACCAACTCCACAGCATACACTAGAACAGACAAAACACTTGATATTCTGTTCAACAATGATTTTGGATAATTTACCATTTGTTCAACAGGAAATAAGGTGTTAACGTACAGCAAGTTCCTCCACCAGAACTTTGGACAAGTGACGTGATCCATAGTTGGTGGATCAAAGATTGAAGTGGTCTCTAAATACTTCATTGTGACTTGGACAATACCCAAAACGTACATGTATGGGGCTGTTAACCTGAAATACACCAAATTAGTTATTAACATATTATCGTATTGAGGGATGATCATACATAAAACAACTCACCTCATAAATCTATAGGCAACTAATCCAAAGAAATGCACCAAACCAGCTGTGAATTCGTTTGCTCCCTTTGTCAATTTGTTAAGATTTCCCTTCGCATTTGTTCTAAAGTAAATGTATGACACTAAAACTCCACTCAGAAAGAAAAATGTGTCGACGCTGAAGGGTCCATTAGTAATGGCCTGAAAAAAGAAGTTCTTTTCGACATCTTTACGCATTTCCATGTTGTCCGAATACTTAAAGACAACAATACATGTGTGTCCCAATATAACCCAGGCCATAGAAAATGCTCTCAAGCCATGAATAGACGGGATCGTATCTGAGCCTACATTACGATCGCATATGGCATTAAAGTTTGTTATAATCGAAAACGATAGAAGTAACTCGGAGTAAATGCTCAGTTTCTCTGGTTCATGTAAGTGTCCTTCAAGGTGTTCATCAGAATTGTTAGTGTTCATTGTGTTCGCAGTATGAGGCAAGTTTAAGACAATATTAAGGTCCTTTAGATCCTTCTTAAGATCATTTGTTCCAGAGTCACTATAATCGGACGCTGCACACCCAATACCTGAAGATGTTTCACTATTGTTCATCATTTCTTTGTCTTGCTCACGAAGTACTTTATGTAAGCGCCTTCTAAGGTATACTTCATAGAAAGTTCCGAGTGCCATAAGAATAAAGACCACACCGGATACGATGCTGTCAAGAAGGAAGCGTTGTTGCGTTAATAAGTTTAAAATGGAAATTATTTAAATTTACCTTAGAATCCAGAATGTTGTGTCTTTCAAGAGATCGTATCTATTCGCTGTTGGTACTCGAATATCAATTAAAACTGTTTGACGGAATGACAACTGAATTTGCGAAGCGCTGGTCACCTTGCGTACATCAACAACGGAGCAGGAAGATGGAAGGCACACGCCAACATATATTGTCCGAGTCTGAAAAAAAGTTTTATAATAGGTGTAACTTTAAAAAATTCTTTACAAAGAAATAAAAAAAATATTTCTCAATCTGAGAGATTTGACAGACGGTTAAGACCATCTTGCCTAAAGTTATTCGAGCTATTCCAAAAATTACTGCAATTTACGTCATTTTACGAAGTTTGCTTTCCAAACCAAATGCGCAAAATAAGGAAATACATAAATAGACATGGATATTATTTTTGGAGAAATTATTATCTTCATCGTCTTGCTCGTCATCTGAAGACTAGGAATCACCAAGTTTCAAGTCGTTATCCGTTTGTGATTTTTCCAAAAACGAATGCAATTCGAACGGCTGATATTGTTGTCAACTAACGCACTAATACATTTAGAAAAGCAGATCAATTTCGTTGCATGTTCCATGAGCAAGGTGAAATCTGTAATCTGAAAAAAATGTCTGGTTGTCCCAATGGAAAGCGACCCACTGACCAAATTTGTACGATTTTGAATTTTTCGGCAATTTGGCACTTTTGAAAATTCTAATATAAGTAGAAGCAGAATGCGGTACGAGCCTGTCCTATAATATATCAGCTTTCGATCATACTTACAAACCTATAAAACAAGCACACATATGACTGCAATTTGACTAAAATTTTATATTTTTCACAAAACCAACAGTTGCCCCTTAATTACTTACAGCGTTGCCAGACGGTCAAAATATTTACCCCCATATAAATCTGAAAAACCCCCATATTTGGCTTTTTTTCTAAAAACAACCCCAACTTTTTGTCAAAGTTTCCTTAATGTGTTTTACGACTTAAAAGTAGGAATTTCAAATTTGAAGCTCGTACATGTTTGGTCTTACGAATGCAAAAGTGTGTTCCAAATATTTATGATGCTGAAAAATTCAACGTATGCTGCTTTTTGAAACTATTTTGTAGGAATTTACACAGCTCCAACGCATGATATTGTTGTTAGTAAAATGTTTATATATAGTTGGCGCAACAGGTCCGTAGGGACCCAAGGCCTAGCTTCTCGCAACCATTCGTTTTGTGTGAGTTTCATTTTTGGAACGAATGGAAGGGATCTACAATTTTATGCCGATTCCAAACGGCTAATTGAGAAGCTCTAAAGACAGTTATACTCTCGGATGTTTGTCAGACGTTCGCGAGAGGTGGCGCAGTGGAAAAAACCCCAAGTTGGAATTTGGGTTTTTGCGGGATTCGAACCTGGGACCCCTCGCTTAATAGTCCAACACACTAACCACTAAGCCACTGCACCTACTAAATAAAATGTTTAGTAAAACTTAAATGCGGAAAAATATTTAAGGAACTATTACAAAAAACTTTAACTTTTTCCTAGTGAAACTGGCATTAGCTTTGTTTTTGAAAGACTTGTTTTGAAAACGAAAATCGTCCAAAGATATCAGAATTTTCACTCGTAAATAAAGCTTTAGAGAATCGATTGATTATTTTACAGGAATTAACAAAATAACACAAACACATTTTCCTTACTTTATTTCAAATTTGAGTCATTTGGTAGTGGACAGAAAAGAACGACGAATGTCTACGATAACTCATTATTAAGTTTATATAACTTAACGTTTTTAGAACGTAAAATAAAACTAAAGAACTAAGAACTAAGAACTAAAATAAAAACCCCAGATTCCCGCCCCCTCCCCAGATTTCCCCGCGACAGCCAAAAAGAAACCCTAAATCTGGGGAAAACCCCCAAACTGGCAACGCTATTTACTTATATGGTCCAGGAAAAACACACATAAATTTCGTGTTCAAAAATTGTCAGATAAATAATTTTGGGAAGCAAAATCGGAAATTTCATTCCGTGATAGGTTAAGAGTGAATAAGCAGCCTGAGGAAAAAGCTTATTACACATGTACAAGCACAATTCCAGTCAAATTTGACAGAAAAAAGAAAACGGGAAAAACAATAAAAACATCAGAACGCTCTGAGCACGCTCGGTTCAGAGCGCGCTCATAATGCTCGAGCTCAGTTTAGTGCTCAGTTCTTAACTAAAAAAGAAAAAAGCCAATTGTGAGTTCGAAAAATTTAGCCTGAACACTAAAAATGATTATCAGTATCGAAGTAAGTGTCATAAAACGTTTCTTATCATTAATAAGTAAATCACCATTCGATTTGTTTGTTCAATGGGTCATCATCTGCAGATAATAAGGGTGTTCCCAAAGCTAATCAGACACTCGCATAGGTACAAATACCTGGCTTTACTCACAGAAACCATCAGTTTGAAAATATTCTCCGATCTGCTGTTTGCAATTATTCTCCGATCTACTGTATCAGCTAACAATAATGTTGGACTTAAGAATCATACTTACTGTGGTTTTTCTGGTTGCTCCTTTCGAAATAACGCAAGGTAAAGTGTTCAGTAAATGCGAACTAGCTCGCACAATGGCCAGCTTTGGGATTCCCAAGTGGGAACTTCCTGACTGGGTATGCCTGGCGCGGTACGAAAGCGATTACAATACAAGAGCTATGCACACAAATTCCAACGGATCTAAAGATTGGGGAATATTTCAAATCAACGATCGTTACTGGTGTAAGCCCGAAGATGGCCGACGATCATCAAATTCGTGCAATATTGCATGCAGCGAGTTTTTGAGTGATAACATTAATAGATCAGTGGCCTGCGCTCGTAAGATTAAGAAGATACAGGGTTTCAAGGCATGGTACGCATGGCGATCGCACTGTCAGACCAATAAACCTAATACGAACGAGTGTTTTTGAATGCCAATGCTGTGCCAAATATTATTAAATATGTGTTATGTATGAGTGTGTGCTATGTAAAATAAAAATATAAAAACACTTTTTTTGACTTTGAATTTTTACGGATTCCGAATTTTCGGTCTTCTTAACAATCTCAGAAAACGAGTGCAAAACAAGATTCGTATGTATATGTAAGTCAACCACAGGTGGAAGAAATTAAAAACCTGTGAAACATCACCTAAGCTGCGGTCAAACTTTGACAACGCTAATACCTCTACAGCTAGTCAATAGTGAAGGGGATATCATTATATTATATGTCTACCTAAAGTCTAGAGTGTGGTATCGCGAACTCATCTACAAAAAAGACGATTCTATGTCTAATGTCACAAATAGGATCCTGTTCAACATATACTGTCTGAATGTCTAAGGCCGTTCTGCATACTTATCGGCATCACGTACTAATGTACCTTCCGGCCCGTCAGATCCACTATAAATGTTCACACTGAGTTAAATCCTGTAAAATACCAACTAATTTGAAGTCAAGACACACCACCTATTCATCTACCTTAAAGACGCATATGACACCATTCATCGTCAGGAGCTGTATGTGGCCATGGTCCGGGAACCTGGAAAAACTGATCCAGCTGTGTCTTGTGACACCGACAAAACACGCGCTTCAACGTGCAACTTGAAAGTAGCGTGGAGATCCGGCGATGAAGTACGCTGAGAAACTATTGCTACTTGGGTTTGGAAAAACCTTGTCCTCCAGAGAGTTGTAAAAAATGCTATCTTTTCGGAACTGTAGTGATTTGATTAAAAAGACGAATTTTTAAATATTAAGTAAAAGCAATCAACTGATGCAGTGAAAAGATTACACTTTTTCATTGCTTAAATTTTTTGAAGTCGAAATTAATTTACGAAGTTATTTGACTTTTTCATTTATATAAATACAAAAATAAGTACAGACATTTTACTTGTATTTTTCTTTTTTGAAGCAGCTGGTAAGCCATATAGCTCACAATCTCTATAAATATTTTTCACTGATAAGATAAGACACGGGGAAATATCGTTCTGCAACAGGAAATTGCTAAGCCTTAGGCTGTGTTTCCGGTGCAAGCGAATTTCACTCCCGCGAATTTGCAAAGCCTAGCTAAACTCATTCAAAATAAATGAATTTATTTTGTTAAATATTTGGAGATACAATTTGAACTTGTTTTTCTTGTTGTTTCGTGTACATCTTACATCTGAAATTTGAGTTTCAAAAATTCATTAGAATAATGTTTTTTTTTTTCAAGAAAAAATACTTCAAGCAGTCAAAAGACTGCAATACATTCAAATGCATTCTTTAGGCAAAGAATGAAAAAAAAACTTCAAAAAGACTCCAAAGAATTCAAGCAGTCAAAAAGTATTGCAATCCTTTGAATTCAAGTCTTTTGACTGCATCACGTGATTGCTTCACTTAAGACTTCAAAATAAATGGCATTTTAATTTTGAAGTACTTTTCTGAAGTATTTTTACAGAAGCAATCAATCAATACTAAAGTATTGCATTCTTGTGCAGCTCCATCCTACATGTTCTGCTTTATGGCGCCGATTGCTGGACGTTAAGCAAGAAGGGAAAGGTTGACCAAACCTCCGTTTCAACCGCTGTTGCCAAAGCGCTCTTCTATATAAAGCTGGAGATTTTGATAAAAATTCGTACATAGGCCTTATTAATAATAATTTTTAGTCTCCACGCTAAATATTTTGTTGATCGGAATGGGTAATTTGATATGGAAAATTTCGCCACTAAAATGATTATTAGTGTCGCACAGTAAGTTTCTTCACAATTATCTTGGTCGCACGAAAGTTTCTGGTTCATTGAAAATTCTTTATAAGTTTATGTTGCTTGTATTTATTAATATTTACTTATCGAATTCAAAATCGGTACAAATTGTTTTAGAAAGCCTCATTATTTGTAACAAATAACTGTGTCGGCCAGTCATGTTATCGATGCTCATTTGAACACAAATAGTGAATCATAAATAATTTAAAAAATAGAACGAAATTTTTTAGTAAAGTAGTTACTTACAATCGGAGTAGTAAATGTTTCATTTAGAAACATTTTCAAAACGTAGAATCCAGGTTGAAATGGCGGATTTTCATGTCGTACCGAACTGTACAACTGTTGATGGGCTTTCGCAAATGGTAATCCGGAGTTTCTTTCGCCTTTTATGTAATCGTTCTTTAAGTCTTTATTCTCTTCCTGGTAAATCGATTTGCAGAGTGACAGCGATCCCATCCAATAATTGTTACCGTAAAAGAACCCAGAAGTATAATGGCCAGAAGCATCGTCCACTAAAATATAGAAAAGTAAAGATAAATATCAAACAAACTATTTCTTGCTGAATGATAAATAGTTATTCTGCTATTTCAGCAAACTTCCTCTAATAAATGTAAACAATGATTTACTTGGAGGTACCTACTCGTACGTATATATTACAAAAGAGTCTGCATTTTTGTTTTTGTTTTTGTTTTGTTTTTTTGTATAGAAAGAGGTCAGCTGAGCACAGTGGTATTAAGTGTATCGCATTTCTATTGTTTTCTGTGTTTACAATTGAAGAAAACTGCCACAAAATAAAACAGGGAAATGCGAAAGAATATGATGATAGCTGTATTTTGCGGATCCCACAGGTGTTTACATTTTTTTTTCTACGAGAAGCTTCATGTGTTTAACAGTTACCAGAAAAAGAAAAGAGGTTTCATCATGGTCGATGAATCTTGTGAAATAGACTTTTTTTTTCAAATAGAGTACCTTTACACTATATTGACTTACATATGTATATGCATTTGAAAATTATGCATTTTGAAAAACAATAGTTGTTGTAGAAGTATGTGAAGTCAATTTAATAATTCTTTCATATCCCTCGTCCAATGGTGGGCTGAAAATCAGTAAGGCATTTTTTTTTACTTTAAATAAAAGAAAACTGGTTGCATATTGGTTACTTCACTATACACCCAAGATAATAATAAAATCATTCATTTCGAACGTAAAAATCGCGACTATACTCTGATGCAAAGAAAACCAGTTTTGTTTAAAGTGAATGAACTGGTTATTATTTTTATTTTTAAATAAACATTCTTGTCAAGATTGACCCACAAAGAATTGACAATAGGATAACATTTTAATTACTTCATGATATAGTTGGTTGTTGTTTGTACATAAGACAAATTGTTATGCGAATAAAAGCAAATTAAAATAAAATACATTGCTGAAAATGCACTGCAACCTCTGGATGAATTTCGGTGAAAAGTTGAATGAAATACCATTTTCCTGTATATTCTATTAATATGGACATTCCTCTATGTCCTCTTTGTTCAAAGCGGTTAAACTATCGAAAGACTTTAAAACCAAAATTATCTCCCCATTTCCGCTTTAGAAGCGAGTGTAATAACAACAAATCACATCATTCATATTCAAAAGAAAATCAGTAAAACCAGCACTACACGTATAGCAAAGATTGAAGAAAAAAAACCATACTGCGGAGCGGCCTTGTATTTACTCTTAGTCCAATTAGGCCCAGGCTCCAGGCATAGGGCTTCACGACAGACGAGGGGACACCACAAAAAAAAAAAAAAAAGCCACACACAATGAAGCTGCTGAATCTAAATTAATATTTAAGTTCATTCAGTGGTTTGTCGTAAATCTGTTATTAATTAATATTAATAATAAAACACAGAAATATTTGACCGAATTACTTATGTTCATTTCATTTTCAACCAGAGGCCTATATTTCCCTATTGCACCAAAACATTTCAGGTGCCTAAATTTTTCTGTTACGCTAATATAACTGGAAGTGATTTATTAGTCAAGCTGCCATAATTTTACGATCTCGATTTCATACATATTTGGAGTTACTGTTTTGTCTCCGATTTTATTACATTAATTTTAAATCCGAAAGAAAATCCCTAAGTACAAATGGTATTGACCAATATTTAGGAAATTAACATTTTCTTCGAAAGTGTGAAAATGTTAGTTAGGGCCTTACGAAAATAGGGGCAGCATGTGTGGAGCAAAGAAATTTAAATGAAATATTACTCTTATCGTTGCAGGACGTATTGAAAATGCTGAAATTAGTAGGGTTGAACTGAAAAAGGCCTTCAGTAGCGTGACCGATGTGCGACTAAATTGGCAATTTGGCTGCTATTTTCTGCCTTTTGTAGTTGGAAAAGGCACTTCGGAAATTTATCAAAAACTGTTATTTCCAAATAAATACGTTTAAAATGTAACGCCTATCACGACACTATAATAGTTCCCAGCGAACCAATGCTTACTTAACGGGCTCCCGACCCGTGGAGGCATCACTACCATTACAACCACCTTATTAAATATATATCGTGCGCAAATTCGTAATTTGTAAGGATATTTCTGAACGATTTTATTTCCTTTGCATAAACAATGAATAAGAAGTCGATGTTGAAGGCTGTGTCCAGCGGTTGGTTTCAAAATATACTGAAGAATTACATTCAGAATTTCCTGTTGAACTTTTTCAATTCAGGTATGTTTTGCATAAATATGGAAATGTAAATTGTAATCAAGCTAATTTAAATAAAATAATGTGGGAAAATAAGGTAACATCAGCATTTTCAAATGTAGATACTGCATTTCATCGCGGAAAGATCATTCTCTCAATTAAAGCGTTTAAAAAGTCCTTGTGAATAATGATGAAGCAGGAAAGGTTTGATGCACTATCTATTCATTTGCATTGCGAGCGACTTGCAACAAGAAATGCATTTTATATTAAATCGATGTTATTTAGATACGGCTTGGCTACTAAGAAAGCCAGTATACAATATTTCAAGCAGTAGAGTATGTATAAACCTTTCGTTTTAAATAAAATTTGTTTTTCTTGTGTTGAATTCACTAGAACGTGTTATATTTTATTGAATAAACCTACCAACAAAGAAGAAAATATAAACTAAAGGGCACCTTTTCCCCTTAAGGCACAGGACCCAAAAATGTTAAATCAGGGGCTCTGTGGAGAGTTGGAAGCTTGCATTTCCGGATATAGAGCGATCTTTAAAGAACACAAATGCTAGCGCTAAAATGAGGGAAATAGTAAAAGTTGACATTGACAAATTGTGTATGCCAAATAATGCAATCAATTCCTCTCGGTCAAATTTGTATTAGAAGACGTCAAAGGAAATCTCTTCCCCTGACGAAGAATAGGCAAAGGATAATAGACTAAACATCAATACATCTTACATCATCTTATATAAATGTATGATATATTGTGGCTATGTTAAAACTTAATAGGACTTCAAGTTAGTCGCAGTGCATTTTAGTTAAAGTTTTTAGCTATACGTGTTATGGCAATAGAATAAAAATATTTTGTTTTTTTTTTCGAATTGGCAAAAATTGATTGCAACTACAAGTAATTTCACACGGCAGATATAGTGTTCTTTTTGATTTGATATTTCACCAAGAGATCTACAATTACCAATTCACGAATATACAGACTAACGATAGCCATAGCTGCTAGAAAAACTAGACGAAAATCTGACTTTCTAAAGCATTCAAAAACGGTAAAGACATAAAGGAATATTTTTAAAAAAGTAAATACCATGATTGCGAACGACAAATAAACGCCAATCTATTTGAGTGCTTTAAGAGAAATCATCAAAAGTCAACGAAAGTCCTTATGCAACATTTACATTATCACGCACCCAATTTTTTGCACTAGATACGACAGACATCCATTTCTCCGCAGTCAACGGTAATAAAGGCATAAGAATGAGATCACAATTCAGACGCCTAAAGTGTCACGGATGATCTACCCATAATTATAGATATGTAAAACGGAAGAAAAGTTCTGGCGACCAACATTTTCTGCAATCAGTACCTATAACTGGTGTCGAAATGCCGCATCCGTGATTTTACAAGCAAATACAAGCAAGCAATAAGAAATTCAGTCACGCAGTACTCGATCACGGATGCGGTATTGTATTGTATTGTATTGTAAGAATTGGGCCCCATACACTGCGACCAGAAGAGATCTATTGTGTTGGCCCCTGTTGTTTAACCCAGGGAGCTGTTGAGGCTCTTTATAAACCTCAATACCCTTCTTGGTTCCATGTTTCCTATATCAGCAGGACTTAAAGACGCCCCTTGCATGTGGATATCTCTGCCCCTTGCCACAGCAGGGCATTCGCAGAGTATATGTTCCGTTGTCTCCTCATCTTCTCCGCAGAGTCGACAGGAGTCATCGTCGGAAAGTCCCATTTTTTTGAGATGGTATCTTAGTGGCCAATGACCAGTAAGATAACCTGTTAGGATCCTTAGATCATCTTTGCTTAGCTCAAGCAACTTTTTTGTTTTGCTACGAGCTGGGATTATGAATCTTTTTGCCTGCCTCTGTCCTTTGGATTCCGTCCAGTATTCGGCAAGGTGATCATCTTCCCACTTCCTAAATTTTGATTGTACGTAACTCAAAGGCAACCCGAAGTAGGGCTCAGGACCAGTGAGCAGGCGTGATGCGCCTCTTCTCGCCAGACAATCCGCACGTTCATTGCCATCGAATCCCTCAAGACCTGGTATCCAGGCAACGGTGACTATGTTGTCCTTGGCCAGATCTTCAAGGAGGTTGAAACATTCCCAGACCAGCTTTGATCTGATCGAATACGATCTTAAGGCCTTAAGAGCTGCCTGGCTGTCTGAGAGGATGTAGATGCGGGCACCTTTCATGTTCCTTCGTAAGCATTCTCGGACACATATCTCTATGGCGTGTACCTCCGCTTGAAAGATGTCTGGTGATTTTCCCAGTGCTATAGCTTTTTGGAACCTAGGCCCATAGACCCCAGCACCGGTGGCACCATTTTCCATCTTTGAACCATCGGTGTACCCGATTTGTGATCCTGATGGTATTACGAATTGGTTTCCTCTCCAGGTACTCCTGTCAGATATGACTATCTTAAATTTCCTGGAGAAGCGAAGTCTTCTAAGCATGGTGTCTGATACCTTGATCACAGGATCATCTTGGAGCATTTGTAATACCCTAAGGTGTCCTGTGAGGTTTCCTGCTTTAAGTTTTGATATATCAGGGAGCCTGAGGGCACTGAGACCAGCTTCCTTCTTTACTGAAATATGTAAAGGCAAAAGACTGAGCATTGCCCCTAAGGCTGCGGTTGGACAAGTTTTCATTGCCCCCGTTATACCAACGCATGCTAAGCGATATACCTTATTTAGTTTTTGTTGGGCCGTTATTTGTTCGGTTTTTGGCCACCATGATATCGCTGCATAGGTGATCATTGGTTTGATGATCGTGTTGTATGACCAATAGATCATCTTTGGTTTTAAGCCCCAGGTTTTGCCATAGAGACGATGGCACATATAAATTGCTCTTGTCGCCTTCTTTGTGACATGATCAAGGTGTGAATTCCAGGTGAGAGTCTTGTCTAGAATTACTCCCAGATATTTAACCTCTCCTGATAAGTCTATCACTGCGTTATTCAGCTTGATCGGTTTCAGTTCTAGTTTTCTCTTTCTTGAGAATGGTATCATGACTGTTTTGGAGGGATTTATGGTCAATCCTTTGTTCTGACACCATCTGTAGGTTAAGTTTAAGGCCCTTTGCATGATTTCAGATATCGTGGAGTCATGCTTGCCTCTAACAGTGATTACTACATCATCTGCATAACCTTGTATTAAATAACCTGATTGTGTGAGGTGGTCTAGGAGTTCATCTATGACTAAAGTCCACAATAGAGGAGAAAGTACTCCTCCTTGAGGACAGCCCCTAGTGGCCTTAACAGTCTTTTGTGAGCCTCCATACGCCAGATTAATGATTCTACTTTCTAACATATTTAGAACCCATTTTATGATTAGTGGGGCAATGCCATTCCTTATCATAGCTTTCTCTATGGCCTCAAAGGAGGTATTATCAAACGCTCCCTGGATGTCTATGAAGGCACAGAGAGCCGTCTCCTTTGCTGCCAGAGCCTTTTCAATCGTCATTGTGAGGCTGTGTATGGCAGTTTCGGTAGATTTACCGGCTTGGTATGCAAACTGGCTCGCATGAAGTGGGTTACTTGTAAGGAACTGATCCCTTATGTATTGATCAAGGACTTTCTCCATGGTTTTTAGGAGGAAGGAGCTAAGGCTGATGGGGCGATATGATTTCGCTAGTTGTTCGGATTTCCCACCAGCCTTTGGTATGAAAACCACCTTGACCTTAGTCCAGCTCAATGGTACATGGCTTAGGGATAGGCTGGATCTAAATACCCTAATTAGTTGAGACGTCAATAGATCCACGCCCTGTTCTAAAAGACAGGGGTAGATGCCATCGGTTCCCGGTGATTTAAAAGGGCTGAAGGACGAGATCGCCCATTTCACCTTGTCTCGCTGAAATATTTTTCCGGATAGACTATAATCCCATTTTGATACCGTGAGATCCTGATGCCTCCTCGGTACGAGTGGGTTGTCTATGTGGATGCAATCTGGGAAGTGCGTATCGAGAAGAAGTTGACAGGTTTCTTCAGGGGTATCCGTAAATACGCCATCGTGCTTTTTCAGAGAGCAAATGCCGTTTGAGTGATCGCGAGCAAGGACTTTTTGGAGCCGTGTAGCTGCAGGGAAATTTTCAATGCTCTCACAATGCTTTCTCCAAGTCACTTGTTTCGATTTTCTCAATTCTTTGTTGTAATCAGTGAGAGCTGTTCTGTATTGGCACCAATTGCCATTGTTCTTAGCTCTATTGAAAAGTTTTCTTGTTATGCTCCTAAGGACGTCAAGTCTTTTATTCCACCAAGGAACATCTCTTCGTGATTTCCTATTTTTGAGGGCACAACTGCTTTCATAGGCGAAGGTTATGTCTCTTTGGAGCTGTAACTCAACACCAATTTAAAACATGTAAAATGAGAGTTGTAACTAGTTTAAGTAAAACCAAGCAATTATTCATCAAGCAGTTGTATGAGTTCATCACTGCCGGAAGCCATTTTGTTTTATCGGTCCACTGCCTTAAGTCTTTAGGGAACAGGAATAGGTCTTTTTATTTAGTTAAAAATTTGTCCAACAGATTAGATTGTTAGATACCTTAACGGAGCTAAGGCCAGTGAGAAGTTTAAATCACTAGTCAGAAAAACTGTCATTCACTACGGTGATTTCCAGGGAATGAGGTTTGGTTGTAAGCGGCAAACTTAGGCAAGAAGAAACATCATGAGCAGACTGCAATCGAGAAAATAGGCGTTACTCGAGAAATAATGTTTTACCAAAGGGTAAAAAAAACGTGTCATGGCAACAAGACTCCAACAGAGACTTGTACAAACTAACAGAAACCTTACACGCTTTTCTGCAGACTGTAACAGGCGAAGACGACACAAATTTCGCTGTCGTGCAGAACAAACCATTCAACCTGAATAATTAGGCATCCGTCAACCTTACCAAAATAAATTAGAATAGTAATATTCAAGCTGCAGTCCAACAAGGCTCCTGGACCGGCTTGGATGGCTTAACCTTCCGAGCTGTTCATGGCATTCATTTTGGATCTTGTATTTGACTTTTAAAATAAGTATACCTACATAAAGGGTTTTCCAATAAGAGGTGTTATTTTGGTATTCGAAGAAAATTTTTTGGAGATAAATGATCGGATGTTTATTTCATAATAAAGAAGAAGGTATGCCGTTAATAATGAAAAACAACATCAACCAAATGGCCACCATACGAGGACGCATACAGGACCATATCCTATTCATGAAATTTTCCATAACCAAATCGCAAAGTGGCTGCCCTATGTCCTCGATAGCCTCACGAATTTTATCTTTGAGGTCTTGAATCGACGCTGGGCTGTTGGCGTGGACCTTATCTTTCACGTGGCCCCAAAGGAAGGTCGCAGTGTCTGCCATTTGGGCATGGGATAATTAAAAAAAAAAAAAAGCAAGAAGTCGCAAGGTGTTAAATCACAAGATCTCGGTGTCCAATTGTGATCACCTCTTCGAGAGATAACACGGTCTGGAAACTGTTTCCGTAAAAGATCAATGCTTTCGTTGCTTGTGTTGAGTTCTTATGTTAACTGAACTTTATAAGCCTTAAGACCCAAGTCTTTATGCAAAATACAGTGTAGTGACGTTTGTGGAATGCCCAATTCCAAAGAACGACGAGGAATGGACAAACCTGGGTTTTCTTCAACACTTTGGGCTACAGCAGGAATATTCTCAGTTGTTCTTGAGCGACGTGCACGGGTTTTATTCTTCACATCACTAACTTGTCCCAACAGCTCGAATTTTTCCACCAATTTCTGTATTGCGGTCCGACAAGGTGCTTCACGACAACCAAAAAATGCTTTAGTTTTGCGAACTGTAACTGCAAGATTTCACCATTTTTGTAGCGAATTTTAATAATTTCAATGCGTTGCTGAAGCGTGCGTATCGTTCCATTTTTAGTAATGGCGTAGTTTCTACTTGTCAAATGTCAAAGAATAAAAGCTTCAAAAGTGAGAGCCACCGAAATAGCCTCTTATTGGAAAACCCTGTATAATAAATAATTTACTCTCAATATACGACGAATAGATTAAACAAATACCTAAATAAATAAATGAAAACGATACATTTTATTGTTTTAAGAAAAGTATTTTTATTTATTTACTTTAGCTTACACAATTATTTTCATAATTTGTACAACTTCCCTTTTTTTGAATTACTTCAAAAAATGCGGTCTTGTCATACAATGTTTTTAAAAGATCAAGGGAAATACTGGCCCAGGCCACTTTGATACCTTCAATAAGGTCCTCTTTGTTGGTATACTGCTTCCCACCTTCATACACCTTTCGTGTCAACCAACCCCACACATTTTCGTTGATTTTAAAATCTGGGGATAAGGGTGGCCGGGAAAGTTGTTCTTTATTTTCGTCTTGTAACCAAGTCTTAATTATTCCAGCTGTGTGAATTGGCGCATTGTCCTGCTGGAAGATGATCGGCAGTGGTCCGAAAATATCCTGGAACTGAGGAAGAGCCGTTTCCAGTTGGGTTATGTAGTAAGGTGCTGTCATTCTGCAGTTCACAAAAACCAAATCGATCGTTCCATAATATGATATGGCGTCCCATACCATAACTCCTCCCTCACGGCTGTGGTGACGGTCCGAAAACAATTTTACTTTTCTTAAATCATGGTAGTAATGAACTTCTTTTCATCAGAAAATATCACTTGCCAATCGTTTGAGTGACTGCTGCCATCAGTGTTCCAACCCATGTACGATCTTGAAAAACTAAGCCGCTGTTGTTTTCCAGCTTTGTAAAGTGGTGTTTTTTTTTTTTTTAGTTCCAGACGCTTCAGAGGTTCGGCACTCGTAACGACTCTACTTATGGTCATTCGACTAACTTCTAGCTCAGCTTCGTGTCTAATCTTACTGAAAGCTAATTGAAAAGCTCTCTTAATCTCAGACTCTCGCTCTTAGCTTGTCACCCAGTGCATATTTCATTGCGCATACATGAAAAACACTTAGTTACAAGAAAAAAACAATATGTGAGGCTATCCAATTGCTACGGACTGTATAAGCGAACGACATAAAGGTCAACTGAAAAAGATGTTCATATGACCGATTTAGACTATTCAAAATTATGGGCCGTTTCTTTAAGGTTTAAACTTCAAAGAGACGTAGCATAAAGAAGCCGAATTTATATCGCCTTGGCCATTGTAAAAAAATTTTAATTCTGCATTTTCTTTCCTACATAATGTGCTTTTTACCAAAAATGAGTTAGAAACTTTCAGACAAAACTAATTTTTATCCAGTCCTTTTTTTTTTTTCTTACGACTGACGTTGGCTGAAAGTACAGGTCTGTTTCCACATTTTCTGGCCCAACTCTGTACAGATCAACCTGGAATATGATGTGAAAGACGTCTGGTGGTCCGTGGAACGCGGCCAAAGTGCTAATATATCTACAATTGTATTCCAATAAATACATCAGGCTCTAGATAACATTTTTAAGAACCTTAACAAATGTCATTATCACCACTTAAAACGTATAGTATGTTCCAGTTTTAATCTCACTGTTTAAACTAAGATGACGTCTACAAATTAGTTTAAAACCGAAAAAGTATATGAACATAAAATCTTTCACCCTTTTAACGATGTTAACAAACTGAAATTAGTGTCACATTAATTGAACTTGAACAAATAAAAAAATACACTTTATTGGAAGTGTTTGATCAAACTTGGCCTTGGCACAGTGAACAAAATGAAATGACAAGAAAAAAAAACAAAAACCATGACATCGAAATTTCACAATTCCCAATCCCATCCCACTTTGGTCATACATTTGTTATGTAGGCAAAACTATTAATAAAAAGTGGTTTCTGCATTAGTGTACAAAAACAAGTCGTGCTACGAAGCTCTATAGATTTTGTTAGATCCTAGCCATTAATGCAGCGTAACGAAGCTCAATATGAGGAAAAAATTCCAATATCAATGTAAAAAGATTTGTTTACGCGCGCTAATCTAGTGCATCTTTCCTACAATAATTTATTACTCCAGTACAGGTGGAGTGGGCGATAATATATGAATCTTTAACATTTTATCCGAAGAAGTGTTTGACCAAAGCAAGTTATAGATACCGAGCCATGTATCGGGCGACGATAATTATAAATAGTATTTCTCTCTCTTCATGTCTTCGCATTCTAAGAGAGATAAGTGGGTCATGTTAAAAATGTTAATGAGCCAACCTTTTCAATCATCTTTTCTTTTCCATTGTGTAAACTTTTAAGACAATATGAACCACGGGTACGGCAAAAAATATTAAATGGCTCTGATGGGGACGGGTAAGTGATGAAGGTATTTCATTGTTGGTCTTGGTATTATTGAACTATTATTACGTTAAAATAAAAATGTTCGATGCGTATACATCCATTCTCAGAGCTTCATGACGACCCTACGATTAGTGTTTAGGGGTGTGTTTCAATTGAGCATAAGTTGTGTCTCAAAACTTGCATTTATTATATCTACGCCATCTATCTTTACTGTAGGCGTTTCTCTTAGTGCTGAGCACTGAACTGAGCTCGATGTTTTTCTGTTTTTCTTGTTTATTTTTTTCTGTCAAATGTGACTGGAAGTGTGTTGTACATGCGTAATCAGCCTTTTCCTCAGGCTACTCAGTCAATTTATTCTGAGCTCATATTGCGCGCTCTGATCATGCTCTGAACGAAGAAAGAAACACAAATTTGAGCTCTGATGTGTCTAAGCTAAGAAAGAAACACAGTTCAGGTTCTGCTCTGAATTAAGAGAGAAAAACTCTTTATGTAGGAGTAAACAAGGTTACAAGTTTACCCAACTCCATTTCTATGCTCTATGTCAATGATGCTTAGGACAAAAATATTTAGAAGTTTGCCAATGACAGCACACTTTTATCTCTCGTGTCGAGCAGTATGCTTATCAATGCACACAATCAAAGATACGAGCAACTAAACTAGGCCGTGACCGATCACTGAAGATCAAGGAACAAAATAATGGAAGGTCTCGGTATATCTTGAAAATGTTAGAAAATTTTGAAGGAAAAATTGTTAGCTTGTTATGATGTAGGTATAGATTCCAACTTTAAGCACTGCCACATAGTTACATGGCGAGGAATTAAGGCTGACGTTGTCAGTTGTGCCAGCGTAGAAGTTTGGCCCAAATGGCCCCTTTTTGAACCTCAAGACCTTGGCCCCACTTTTTGAAATATTGTCAAAATGGCATCTTTTTCAGTTTAAGTAAGATTTTGTTCTCTATTGAACGAAAAATAATGCAAACATTTTGAAAAAAAATAAAAATATTTTTTGTTAAAAATAGATGTCTTTTTTTTTTGTTTTACGTATTTTATGTGGAAGCCCCTTTTTCGACTCGGGGTCCTTTTAAGGGTCCTTTTAAGTGCCCTTTTTGAAATTTTTCAGTGGCAACGCTGAGTTGTGTATGCATAGTAAGTAGGAGGATCGACGCATATTTAAGAGACCTAGGATTGAACTTAAATGTTGTCCAGCTCTACAAGTCATCTTTGAAAATGAGGATGAGCACCCTTGCACTGGTCCTAGCTGAAACCAGTTATGAATTTGGAAAAATCGGTATAGAGAATACGAAAGAAACGAATTTTCGCTGTCATTCCATTATGTGTTTACTCAAGGCATATTGACCACAATCAAAAACATGTACTTAAGAATTCTAATCGTGTAAGAATTCTAATCGTGTAGTATTACGCGATCAATTACACGACTCTGAAGTACAATTTGGAAAAGTATTCTCCATTACGCCCAATCGGAAATATGCCTATAAAATCGAAAGTATGTTATTTTGTCTCTAGTTAAGAGGCCTCTACTTAGAAATCGACCAAAAGTGCAAAAAATGGCATTTTGTTTCTCTGACTGATAAATTATTACTGGATCGATTGAATTGAAACTGAATGCATTTGAAAGAACAGAGTTTCCTCTTTAAAAACGTCGGAGGAGTTTTTTTTTTTTTTAAAAAATATCAGTTATATTTTATTTAAAGAATTCCCAGAGGTGTTTGGAAAAATTTGCATAAAATGATTTACTACTGGCCAAACCATGATAAGACGGAGTACGATACATCTGAGATCACTAGCTCAGCTAAAAGGTAATTTCCAAAACAACAATAGCGTCAAGACAGATCTTGAAATTTTACACTGGTTTGGAAAATACAGGTGTTTATGAACAAACAATATTTTGAAATATTGAAACTGCAGCTAACAGATCCAATAAAAACTTATATTTATTTTCGTGCTCGATTTTTGGGTAGAGGCCTCTTAAGGTAAGTTCAAAAAGTTGTTGTCCATGCTAACGTTCCGGGGGGAACGTTTCACTCAATTTCAATTCTTGGCATTGTAGAATACGTTCGAAGTGAAAGATTCATGAGTCGGTAAAGTGAATGCGTTTAACCCTGGATGGTTACCCTTATTTTACACACACATAGGTTATGCTTCGTCCAATCGACGAAGTCCACTTTAAGACGTACTTACCCCGAACTTTACTCCGAACTTTGTCTTACCTTTAATTTAAAATTGTTCAATAAGACCCTTAGGTATATTTAAACTAGATTTATTTTAGGGATCCACATTTTTTTCTCATTTTTAATGTTAATTAAATATATCACTTCATTTTGTTGCATTAACAGTCATTGATTTAAAAAAAAAAAAAACACAACAATAAAATAATAGCACCTCCAAAATAAATACATAAATAAAAAGTTTAAATCCATTTCAACTAAAAACAATAAAAAAAATAATAAAAAAACAGTTTTATATACAAGAGGCACAGACTTCAACTTTGTGCTCACCACAGATGCTTTTTTTGCATTTATAGCACGACGACTTTGTCATTCGCCTTTTTGAATATGGACAAAATCCGCAAATTTTTCTTTTCTTATTGCTTTTTTGTTCTTCAATAGTGTCCTGTCCTTTTTTCTGATTTTCATCCAAAACGTTTTTAATTTTTGTTCTTATGTTAGAAGTTAAGGTAGGCACCTCAAGCCTCCGTGACATATACTGCTCAACAAGATCGCAATTTAGCTTTTTCATAAAATTTCGGCGGTTTAAGGGTTTTTGTTTGGTGTCAAACATATTATGTGTGTAAATTACATAGCTGTTAATAAAAGCCATGTTTAACATGCCATAAAACTGACACATAGGCCATCGGTTAGTCTTTCGAGAGCAACTCATTACACTGCACATCTGATCAAATGTGTCAACACCTCCCTTCGTTTGATTATAAAACTCCACAATATTTGGCTTTTTTGAAGATGGGTTTATAGTTCCTTCCTCATTGCAAGATGACAGCAAAAAAATTGTTTTAGATGGTTTTGGCTTGTACGAAAGCAGCGTCAACTCATTGTCGTAACAAAACATGGAAGTTCGACATTTGCGCCCTTTCTTATCCCTCATTTCATTAGGAATTTCTCGTTTGTTACTCCGTAAGGTACCAACTATTGTCAATTTATACGGCTCTAATAAAAGGGATTTGCTATAACCAAAACAAAACATAAAATAACAAAAAGTAACAAACACGCAAAAAGAAAAAATATCACACAAAAGTTTTCCTTCGTCGATGCGACGAACATACCTGTAAAAAAAAAATATATATATATATTTCTGCTAATAGCAAGAGAGCATACGTTCGCTCACTGGTAGAAACCACAGCCAACTGCTGTTGTAAAAAAGAAGAGTAGAATAGGACGAATAGTTAAAGAGAAATCATAAAAAATAAAAGAGGTGTTCGTCGATACGACGAAGGGTAACCATCCAGGGTTAACACCGTCGTAGAAGACGATCGAAGTGAAACTTCCAATACAAACTTTGACATTTCAAATACGCAACTAATTCATTTTGTGTCTTATCGTTTGTTGTGAAGTTTCCCTGTGATTTTCTAAAAATTTTGTGAGTTCAAAACATCAAAAACATGAAACATGACATGTTGTTTTATTTAAACGAAATAACTTAGTAAATCTGAGAGATAAATAAACGTTTCAAGCAATTTGAATAACAATTGTTTTTCAGAAAACTCACGTGGATATCTGAAAGTCCCATTATGTCCTTTGCAGTTCCTCTTAAAATGCACCCATTTTACTGCCGTAGAATGTTCTTTTCACATTGTTAAATATGCTCTACTCAAATATAAGCCTATGGTAGATATCTATTTATTTTTTATTAAATTTTTGTAAAGTAAATTTGTAATTTACTTTGCTGCCATTTATTGCAAAACAGCTTGATTTGCCGACCAAAGCGAAAGTGAATCGAGTATGTGAAGTGAATCCTAAATACGGCTTCTTCGACGATAGGGGTGAATATTGCCAAATTAGCTCTCATTGAGCTGACAGTAAAATTATTTATTATTTGTTAGACTTTTTCTTCAATCACCAGTGCGGGCTTCAATGATCTCCATTTTGGAATACAAAAGTGAAGTTAAATCTCAAATCGAACGCATATCAGATTAGACGCTGATATCCTGCTATTCTTTTATAAGACTCAGAGGCATAAGTCCACGAGACATAAGTTCAAAATTTGATTGTGAAGTTATGAACCACCTAAGTGGGATATAAAGTCCTTAATTTATTTTTTAGAGATGGGACATAATTCCAACATTTTGTAAGTAGAAGAATATGTTACCATAGAACAAAGTCAAAGCGCAGCATTTACACATAGGTACCTATTACGTATAACAATTAAACGTTTATTTTAACGAAAGGAGGAAAAAAAAAACAGCGTAACAAGAGTAAAAATCAAAATACGAAAATAAGTAAAAAAAACAAAACAGGAAACTTAAAATATAAAATTGGCGCAAGTATGTCCTTTTTCAAATTTTCTGAAGCTAAAAGTATATTTATTTTCTCTAAATACTTTCTGTTTTAACTGTTAGAAAACTTGAGAAAATTAAAGTAAAAAAATCGACATCGCCAAAATACTATTTTGGACTGCTTTTCATTTTCAACAATTTGGACGAATACTCAAATGTGAAAAATAGCAAACTTAAAATGCACAAAATAGTCCATCGACCAAACAACAATGGATGGCGCTGGCAGCTCAGCTAATAATTTCAATTAACATGTTAGAACTTTAGAAGGGACAAGGGATTTTTATGGACTTGTGTCCCACCTTAGGCCACAAGTCGGAAGTCCATAACAGCATTTTGAACCTATGTCTTACTTCACTGTCTCGTGGATTTATGTCCCTGTGCGTGCATTTTTACAATACGAAACATTGATCCATAATGTTATAGCCAACAATTAATTGCACCCCTAGGATTATTAACCAATATCAAAATCAACTATTAATTCGACTCAGTCTTTAACCATGATTTGATAGTCAAACCCATATTCTTAAATGATAAAATTTCATAATAATCGTGGTAATACTGTTTTCTAAGCCTTGCTCGATACCGCAATCGAACAATCTACTGTAAATTATAACGAAATAATCGATTGAAATCAAATCCATTAACAAGTGCACACTTTAAAAGTTTTATTTTTCACAGAAACCATAAGTCCGGCTTCTTTGACTGATGCATGTGTATAAGTTTCTCAACCATATTGAAACGAGCGAACAGAATGTGAAGTAATAACGTGAAAATTGATTTCGATTTCTTGCCTGTTTTATCTGTTAGTTGGGCTTTATTCATATTTCATCGAACGTAATCGTACGGTCCAAACGAAACATAACAGACACACACCAACGCTTAAAGAGCCAGACTGAAAGACAACACAACCCATCCATTCATTGAAAAGAGAAAGTATTATGCAACTCATTTTCCTTTCGTGCAAATAACCATGTGCCATGCGGCATGAGGTTTCTTTCGGATTAAAGGTATTGCTGTTATTATTGCAGCAGCGATGTGTGTAGTTTAAGCTTTGAACAATGTGGTTATTTTGAACTTTCATCATACTGTCAGCTGCTAAACGGGAGTCCCAACAATGACCGTTGTTATTATTTATTAACAGCCAGGTAAGATATTTCTCAGCTTGGCAATAGTGTAGGTATGATCTTAACAAATTAACAAATTTGTAAATTTCTTATATGTAGTTGCAAATTATAACAGTGGCTGCGGACGGAGTACGTTTCTTCGTAGAGCGAAAATTAAAAATTGTCTAGACACCCGTCTATAATGCATATGCTAATATTGGCCGGCTAGGCGACCTAATTACCCCCATATACAGAGTTCGTACGGTACATACACATAGTGTATCTATATTTCATGAACATTATTGTGGGCTGTGTCAAGTGTCACCATTAACAAGTGCGTTTGCAAGTTTGATGGCTGGCATTATCCATCTGACAGCTAAATGATTTCATTGTATGGTCTGTGGCTACTAATATCTGTAGTTCAGACTTGACATACAAATATTATTCGCTATGGGCTTACAATTGTGTATGTGCGGAATATGCCTTTTGAAAGATTGAACGTGGTGCAATCAGTACTAAATATAATAACCAAGCAAATGCAATAGCAAATTAATAACTAATTTCAACGTAGGTATATCTATATACTGTACATAAGTATCTATGTACGTTTTATTGTACTTTCCTATACGGTTGCCCGACTCTGATGCGGTAAGATGTAAGATCATGCAGCTTTCTGACGGTTCACTCTGTCAAAAGATATTGTCGTGCGGTGTATAATCCATAGACAAACTATAATGGGACCTCCACTTCCAACATCGGTCGATTTACCGTTACTTGCCTACAAGTTGTATTCTTACGGAGTTTCAAAGTTTATGTGCGCCAGTATTGTTACATAGAAATTCGTATTGAAAAATGTAACTTCAAAAATTCCGGCTCACAATTCTTTTAAGAAATAAGTGTACCTACATTAACTTAAAATATTTATAAAAAATTATCAATGTTGAATAAAACAATAACTTCTTTAAGCAAACTTTCACCAGTTATTTAAGAAAAATGTACAAATGATGTTTATGATTAAAAAAAGTGGTAACTACCTACAAAACAAGGTTTGTCCATATATGTTTCAAATACCTTTGCAAAAAATCTCATGCAGATAGTTTTATTTACCTTTTAACAATATAGAATAAATAACCGATGGGTATTCCTGAACTCTATCAAATTCCCCAGACGGTTGGCAGTATTTTTACGTTTTATTTATGCAAAATGGATTCTAGTGTCGTTTTCCATTGGGATTTTCAGATTTTGCTCTCAGATTTCAGATTTTTTCGTGCCCAATGGAACATAAAACGAGATTTTTCTTGCTTTGCATTTGTTGTGGTGCGTGTTTTAAGAGTCAGCTGTTCTTAAATTGTAATGTAGGCTTATAAAAATCCACTCTATTTATGTTGATATCCATTGCCGCGGTCAAATGTAAATTTTTCTCTATTTTTCACAACTTTGTCTTTTAAAAACGTAATAAATAACACACTTTAAAGTTTGACAAATGACAAACGTTTTAGTATTAGGAGTGTATCTCGTTCAGATATCGAGATTCGCAACATTGCTGTGACTCTCAGACTCTTAAAAAGGTTTTTTTTTTGCGGACAATGGAACATGAAATCTGACAGCCAGCTGATTTCGAGAACATAAAAACTGATTTTTCTGTCCCAATGGAAAACGCCATCGTTGTCATTTGACCGATAGGAAAACAAAATGGCGGAATTTGAAAAAAAAAAAAAAAAAATATTGTGCCATCGGAAAGAGGAATGCGATGTGGGGCTAGGTGTGATTTGTCTTTGGTGTGATCGATGTGTCATAAGTCATAACAATTATGGGCTAGTTACGAAAACACATTCGTTCCGTATTATACGAAAACCAGAGCAGAAGAGAACCGAAAAGAGAGAGGGCATACCTGCTTTGGACTTACTGGGAGTTTAGACAATTATATCAGAAGGAAAAACCAAGTGACAGCTAAAAAAATTGTAGAAAAATAAAAATTTTACTTTTAAAATTTTACTTTTAAAATTTAGATTTTTACACAAAAGAAGTAGCTATCGAGGTAATCACCACGTTTCTTGGGAAAAATGAGGATAGAGTACTTAAAATAGTGGTTGTCAACGTATGTAACGGATTCTATGGGACTGCTCGTTCTGCTTATTACGTCAATATTGACGCGACGTATGCAACTGTTTCTGTGGGCTCGGCATCGGCACACACAAGAAAGAGACACAAATTGGTTATAGCTTCCGTAGATTAAGATGTGCTCTCTAAGCTATACGCTATCATTTCATAATTTGCCTTACTTATCTCTTCGTTTGGATTGCTTCTTTCTGGAAATCCGTCAGCAATTAGTCATCAGACGACGATCCCCACCGCGGGCTTGCAAATCGGTATACCCGATGCACAACACACATCATAAAATCCATTCAGGTTAACAAAGTCCAAGTAGTAGGTAACAAGTTGCGCAACAACTTCATATCATGCAATGAATATAAAATACCGCTGTGGCACGCTAACCCATCGAATCAATTCAACACAATGGTCCGTAATAGATCATGCGCTTTGAATTAATTTCAAGAAAATTCTGGTAGGCATAAATGCAGAAGTGGAGCCAAATCAACAAGCAGCTACTCAGTATTCCGAAGCGAATAAAATTTCACCAAAATGGCCTTGTACTGAATTTCTCTGTCAAGCCCGAAGCCGCAGCGATATAATCCTCACAGCTATCAATCATAGACGACTTCACTTAAAAACAGAATAGTAATACAACAACCATATGATACACAGTGCTTCAAATAAGACTACAAGATATCAACACCAGACGTCTCATTGTTTTACTTTCCAAATTTTAACACATTTGAATATCTACTTATTCCATGTGTATCTTATGGATGCATTCATTCTATGAAGGTCACGAACATAAATGAGTCCAGTGAGCTGTAAAAAATCATGATCCATTGATTTACAAAGCAATATGTGTAATTAAATATCAATTCAGGTTTCAAGTCAAATCGGGTTTTACTCATTTAACACCTGTGAATTTGAGTGTAGATCATGACCCATTTCAGAGCATCGCCGGTCTAATCATGGTGTACAGTTATAAAAATCATTTGTATTGTGGCTTTTACTTCTTCTCTTAGCCCTTTTTCAATTCGGTATACAAAATTGCGTAAGTAGTTTTCCAGTTTTACTGTGTTTCTGCTGTCCGTTTAAGGGGTATCCTTTGACCTCAGATTTCGATTGCATGCCGTTCGGTATTGAGTACCAATTTTCATATAGGTGAGGCCTAAATTGTCATGTTCTTTTGTCATTTGTCAGATTTTTTTTGGCTCTTCTTGTAATAATTATATTGGAGCGTCATAGATGAGGTCGCGCGACCTTCACTTTTGCGTTAAAGTTCTTCAGGGACTTGTCGTATAGTTTTTGCAAATATGTAACTGAATAAATGCCCAATTTAAACAAAAGTGTTCCATATCCCAAAAATGGATTTTGAGATTTAGCAAAAGACTTGGAGTACATGTATTCAACTTTGTGCATGAACTAGTAGTTGTGCATAAACATTAGTAAAGAAAAACTAGATTCGTGCCTTTATCATAGCAAACTTCATCAATAACAAAGAGTAAATACCTGCAACGTATATAATACTCCAAACTTGCTTTCGTTATTCGCTATAAACTCAAAATGCATCCCTGCCACAATATGCGGACAGTTTAATCACTTCATCAATTGGCTGATTTAATTTTTAAAAACATGTGACATTTAAAATCATTTCACTGTTCAGTGGAAGCGTTCCACTACCCGCTAGATGACTAGGGACATGTCAAACTCCATATAACAAAAAATGGCATTTCACCATTTGCGCTAGACGTCTGGCACTTTTTGTGAAACATCCCTTTCAGGAAAATTTCCCAATCTAGCGCAAAACTACCCGCTGTTTTTGAGAGAAAAACACTCCTTGTCAAAGGAAATCGTTCAAACGTTTACAAAATAAATAAATAAACATACGAAGCCGGGCAAGTGTTATTGTGATTGTGATAAAATTGGTAATAACGAAATTCAAATAGGAACTCAGATATTGTTTGTATAAGTTATTGTATCATTTCTTTTTTTAAAGGCAAATGCTGAAGTTCGATTTCTGTGTATTCACAAAACCAATATAGGCGCGGTAGGTTAGATACTGGTAAGTGTGTGGGATTAATGGATCCACGAGGACCTACCTACCCGTTTACCAAACCTAACCTGTTGAAGTATTCGAACTATCACTCCAGTGTTTTACACTCAATACGTTGCGTTGCAAATTGTGTTTTTGGGAGTAGAAACCAGACAGTTTTGTCTGGTACGTATATGTTTTTATATTTTCAGTATTTTTTGTCGTTGCGAAATCTTGTCTTTCGCAACTAATGATTACCAAAATCAGCTAATATGACGATTAAGTAATCTTTTTTTTTTTAATTATCGCTGAATTAAAAAAAAATTGTGCAGTAGCAACTTGCGTCAGTTTGTGTTGAAAGATGTGATTGAGTGCAATATTTCCTATGATACTCGTGGCTGTACCTAATTCTATTTTGCTAGTGGGGATTAAATCTGCAGCCGACTGTTGAAGTAACGCACTGTGTGTTATGTTTCGTATTAATTGTGCTGAAGCCTTTGTTTCTTGAATTTGATGGTCGCTCTTTGTCCGTCTTTGACATGTGTGTGAGCATTGCAGCGCATAATGTTTATAGACATTGTAGTAACCGTCATTTTACTGACTATTAAAAAGGAACAGATCATCATTTATGATGATTTTCAATTTAATGAAGAAAGTATGCGCATAAAGAGGTATTTATCAATTTTTTCAATAGAGTATACGTTTTCTTTGAGACGTGTCGCAGTGTTTTCCAAGATAACACCAACGTTGCCAGAAAGTCAAAATACTTCCTTCTTGATAAATTTGAAACATAAATAAATAACTATAAAATTTTCGTAAAGTGAAATGTCAATAGCTGTGTATATTATAACAAATAATTTCCACTGGCAAAAAAGCTTTGTAAATGAATTAATTATTTTACAGCATTTGAAAATAACACACACATTTATTTCATCCTCGAATGTCATATTAAATTCTGAATCATTTCTTATTTGGTAGTGGGGCCAAACAGAGTGACAAATACCTACACTACCTCGTAATGAAGTTAAAGTTACGTCTACGACGTTCTTAAATGCGCCAGCACATTTTAAGGTTACCAAAATGAATATTTTAACGTAGATAATACAAATAAAATAGAATATTAAAAAACCCCAGGATGTGCCTAAACCTCAAAAACGTTCATTTAATTACATTTGAATTTTTAAAATGGCAGGTATTCAACAGGAAAACTAACGCATCTAAGGGCTCAAAACATTGCTCAAATTTAATTGCTTTACTATGGGAATGATTCAACTAGATTGCTCATAATTCTCACTCCCAAATAACTGCACAAAAAACGAAATCATTAAATCAATATCGATTATATTCTCTCATTTAATCTACATAACGCATGCAGCTCCGTTATTTACGGAGAGAACCGTACAATATTTATCCATCCAAAATGATTAATATTGTAGGCGCAGGAGTAAGTGTGTTGGACTACTAAGCGAGGGGTCCCAGATTCGAATCCCGAAAAAAAAATAAACAAATTTCTTCTTAAGGTTGTTTCCACTGCTCCACTTCTCGCGAACGTTTGGCAATAATTCGAGAGTATAATTGTGAAAGAGATTCTCAATTAAGCGTTTGGACACGGCACAAAGTTGTAGATCCCTTCATTCAAAATGAAAAACGAAAGGTTGAGAGAAGCTACGCCTAGGGTCTCCTTCGGACCCGTTGCGCCATCTATTTATTTATTTTTAATGTTGTAGTCATAATAAAAAAAAAAAAATTTAAAAACATTTTCAAGACATTGGTGTTCAGACTAATGTATGTTGAGAAAAAAATAAATTTGTATGGGGTAAATTATCAATCGTGAACTACAAAATGTTTAGTATGAATAATGAAAAGGATTATAAGTAAGGCACATAAATTAGACACATGGTTCCGAAAATCAAGCATAAATTTAAAAATTTCTTATTGTTTTGTTAGAAAAGTTTTTATTTACCCTTTTACTCAACTTTTTTTTTTATACGAAACATTTTAGAAACAAACACATTTGTACTTAACTTGAAAAAAAATAAAAAACAACATATTCATCATATAATATTAACGCATCAAACTGTCAAATCAGTTCAAAATTACATACCTATTATAAAATAATTTATAAAAAAAAACATAGATTGTCAAAGTCGAGGACGAACAAATACTTTGTTCGACGCTGCCTCTCTTTTTATTTACAAAACATATTTTTAAAAATATATTATTTTAAAAATGGGTATGAACAATGACTTAAAGATAGAATAGAACAAATAAATTGACACCTATGTCAAATGCGTTATTTTATTTTCATAGGACTTCCGTTTATTAAGTTGACTGAGTAAGCAATTGAGTTTTCTTTATATTGTCACATAATGGAATTTTGTTTACATGGTATTATTTTTTTCTATAGTTTTTACGCAATTAGCAGTAACAAAAAAGTTAAAAAGAATGAAATTTTCAAACGCTATTTCAAATTTGTACATCGTATGAGCAAAATAATTAATTGGTGAAACATGTCCACACGCAGGACCCTAAGCTTCCATTTACTCAGCCGTTCAAAAATAGTGTGAGTTTTTGTTTTTAGGACGAATGGAGTATCTCTTTGAAATACGGTGCAGCGAAATATTTATATAACAACTTGTTTTCAATATCAACATTTGCTTTGGCGCCATCACATAATCCAAGTTGTAAAACAAGCTCAGGCAGACTTAATAGCATAGCATACTGCCAGCGTGCACACTGATCGTAATTTTATTCATTTGATGAAGTCCTAGTAATACATGACTATGTGGAATGTGTAGCTGACCTAGATAAAAGCATTGCGAAAATATTTACTTATAGCTCTGAAAGTGAATTAGTTATAACCATTTCAAGAAGCCAGCTACTCGTTAATTGTTCAATAGCTAACTAGGAAATGAAGTATGTAGTCAAATGTGGGCCTTGTACCTTCAATATCATAAACTACGAAATGAATATTTAGCTCAAAATCTGCTGCTCAATGTTTCGGCATTTAAAACATAATAACTATCTAAATTGAACCACATGCTCGCTACACCAAAAATAGATTGCTACCTACACTAAAAATAAATGGCTTTTCGAATGATTGCACCAAATATTGTTAAATAAGCTGCACCAAGAGCATTCAAATGAAAAGTATATAGAAAAGCGAATTGTTCGTTATGCAATTGCGGAAAACGCAATAACATTCAGTTTCCCAAGAGTTGTAAAAATAAAAAGTCACCATGCCCAAAGCAGACAACAGCACTGAACGATGGTGCATCTCAACCCAAGCGCGTAAGACGAACAGGTATCAGTTGCTACCAGTATAAATAATTGCGTGACGCATGCAGCAGTCGAACACCAATATCTCCTAATTAACCAGATTCAAGCAAAGACAGATTTAGGGTCTTTTTAGTCAGATGAGAAAATGAAAAACTACGTTCAGATGCCTATAGAAAGTTTACATAGGGCACTTTCTCTCGATCTCGTCAGTATTGAAACGGATATCAGTTTATGCAAATACGAGCACTTAAAAAAGTACTCCTATAATGCGGGTGTAAAGACGTCTACATATTGAGCGGATTGATGACTGAAATTGGCAAACCTGTAGACTTTAGTAAAGGATTGTGGCCCACTGGCATCCATCAACGATGCGGTAATAACCAATAACCCACTTAAATTATTTTTTGTTTCACAAAACAAATCTTCATCTTGGCATACAAATGTAGAGCGAATTGAATTAATTTGTGTTTTTGTTTAATTAGGTATACATTTCTTTCTCACGATAGTTAAACTTTGAGATTAAACGTTGTTATTCTGCATGCAATGCATTTCTGTATGCTCTGTTTGTCTTGGGTGCACGGCACAAGTGAATAGTCAGATTAAAATCGTACCAAATTGCATAAATGGGGACGTTTGATTAATTTTAAAAATTAACATTCTAATTGAGTTTAGTTTACATATCATAAATATATGTAAACCGAAACCACCGTATAGGTTACCACCAGCTGTATTCCTTTACCGGGAAATCTTAGCAAACCGATTCATGTTTCTCATTTTGGGTTCTTTTTATAAAGTAATACATCTGGTTAATTCATCTGAGAACCCGAGGAGAAGCATAAATACGTGTGAAATAGCCGACTTGCTTCGATTTGATTGTCAATGGCGGAACACCCGACTTAATACGAACATCTAGACTCTAGAGGAACTTAATGCAAATTGGGAAGGTATGTTTATCAATGCGTCACTGCCAGCGTTGTCATCCTGAAATCGGCCTTCCAGTAAGATTTGACTGAAAAAAAAAACAGTCAAAAATCTGAAATCCAGTCAGAAAAACAGTCCACGAAATGCAATCAAAAATTGCAGCTAAAAATCCAGTCAAAATAAAACAAGAAAAGAAATTCCAATGGTCATAAATCAACCCTATTCAAATCAAAAAATAAAACTGAATCAGCAAAAACTACATAACTTATTATTATTAAAATTAAGAGTAAATTCATTATATTAGTTCAACTAATAAATAAACTTTACATAGGTAGTAATTTCTTTGAGTGCTTCAATTGTTTCCTCATCATCTTCACAACTTTTTTTTGGAACTTCAGACGGTATATCAATGTTGAAGCAGCATTTGTAAACAAACTTGTATCAATGCAAACGTATTAATGGAATTATTATATTGATTATATGATCTCAGATAAAAAAAAAAGAAGACAAATTCAAGCAAATTGTGTTCTCCTTCTAATTTTAATTTTTTCCTCACCATGATTTTTAAAATGTCTAGGTGAATACTACTGACTGAAAAGAAATGACAGAAAATATTTAAAAACAGTCAAACAAAAATCGAATGCAGCTTAAAAACTAGCCGGCTGGATTGTAGAAAATCTTCCAGCTAAATGCGTATCAATCCAGTCAGATCTGACTGGAAAGCAGTCAAAATGGCAACGCTGGTCACAGCTTCCTTCTAACTACTTCACGTTTGGTACATTCATTACTAGGAGAACGCATCGATCCAGTCGTTTTTTGTTAAAGGTGATGCACACGTGGAAGTGAATATGCTGCCTATCTCATTGTATTAATATGAGGCAGACCCAGTTTAGAAAAATGTATACGATTGGGTCACGCATGTTTACTCCTTGTTACTACAATAGTTGTATGACAACTTTTAAGAGGTAGGTACACATAATATTCTGATTTTGCCTCGGGGTGTGAGTCTAGTATTTGCAAACAAATCCGCTTATCCATTAAGTGTTGACACGGGCTCATAGGAAACAAGCATATAACACTTTGTGAAGTTGTTAGGAATTTGTGATTATCAACCCCTCTTTTTAGATCTGCTTTCTCATAAAAAAGAAAACATTTAACTATTTGACTTTCAATTATTGCAGAACAATGTTTTCTATTTTTTGTTTGTCTGTAGAAGTTAAACTTTAAAAATAAACCAATAAATCTTCCCATATTATGCTTATTCGGCCTTTCTAATTGTCAAACACTAATATCGCGAAGACTAGTAGGCTGCTAGCTAAATTAAAAATGTACAGACCTTAACATTTCCTAGTCCGTCAACATTTTTAAAATCTATTAGATTTGTTGCCATCGCAGATTTCAAATTTCATCATTTGTTTTCGTTGAAAACAAGTTCAATGGTTACTTTCATAACGGGGATTTTATTCTAAAAAAAGGATCTACACAAATTGCAATTAAATTTGCACAACAGATATCTTTCAAATACTTTTTCACGCTTATTTAAAGCAAAAAATCATATGCAAATCAGTAATGCCCTTTCGTTCGATCAGCCACATTTTCGGTACTTTTTATAGTACGCCTTTATTTGTTTTCAAAACTTGATTTTTGGATGCATTTGTGCGGTAGTAATATTCCCTTCAAATAAATAAACAAAAAAGTTTATTAGAGTGTCTTGCATTATTCGTAGGTTTGGGAAAGATCCCAAACTTATAAAAAATTGTTCTTCAGGAAGCAACCATTCGTTGGAAAAAAAGGGAAACCATTTAAAATGCAAGCACTAGCGGTATAAGGCAAAGCACGTTGAAAGAAAGAAATACATGCACAGAAATATATATTATTGACAATCCCATTTTTTTGTAAGACTTAAATACCATTTGTTAGATTCCAACGAATAAAATCAGAAAACGTTCGCAATTTACTAAAATTAGTTTATAATTATAAATGCTCAGACTGAATTTAAATTCGCTCTTATTACGAAATTCAATACCATCATTTTGGATGGTTGGGCAACATTCCTCCTCAAAATGACATTAAGAGAGGATTTATTTAGCAAATTCCCGAGATAAACATGGCTATCTCAACAATCACATGTGACCCTACAGTTAGCGATATTTTGGCAACTAGGATTTGATTATTGGTAAAGGGATTTTGGAAAGTGTGGAGGCTTTGCCTAAGCTGCCACACTAGATTTTTGGTAGGCCCGATTGATTCCATGATTTTGTTTCAGTAAAAATAGACCATTATTTCAGTTAGTACCTACCTACCTACCTTTCGGTTAGATAGTACAATTTTGTTATGGATTCAATATCTCAAATACGAAAATGAATAAGATGTACACAGAATAAGTGCTATTTAAATAAATTGTTTACCTCCTATGCCTGAAATAAATTTATGTTAAATTTACGTTTTTGGAGCTGATTTATCATACGTAGGTACATGTCAGTTCCGCAATTAGCAGGGTTTGGCTACCACTGTCTGTAAACTTCACTCTCAAACTAAACATGTCAAAGTAAACACATTTGTTTGTAGTATTCAATGTACGAAATACGAGTATCAAGGGTGAAACATTTATCATAACGTAGACAACTGTTTAAATACGTTAGGTATTGCGTGCAAAATTTTTTATATCTATCACTATTAATTTACATTTTTTTGGTATCTACATTCCTATTTTTCGCTTTTGTATATTTTTAAAGCTGTAAATATTTTGTTGTCTTATATTTTTAGTGGACAGATGATGCAACTAACATTAGAATAGAAAATAATGACATGAATTCCGAGTTCGTCCGAGTATCTAGCTTAGCATTTTCCCAACAAAACGAATGCATCTAAGTAAGTGAATACTTTGTACTTTTGTGCTCAGGATTCGTGAATAGCAAATACGTCTTTTTTTCCATTTGTATACTTACGAAACTAAAACGCACCCTATTTTACTACCCGTCTTTCGTAACCTTTTTCATGCGGACTAAATAACTTAACGACTTAATGGCGTTTGCTGAAGATACATATATCATAGACATACATCATTGAAATCAAAAGTCTCTAAATGGTTGTGCTGGTATAATAACTCAAACTAATATTTATATGAAATGAATGAATAAAAAAATAAATAAATTGAAAACATGAGCAGATGCTGTAGAAGCAGGGAATCCGGAATTAAGTATCTAAGTACTCGTAATGTTCACATTGTCACGGATGAAGGTGAATCGAATTCGTGGGCCATGTGTAGTATTTTGTCAGTTACCTACTTAACACATTCAGATAGCAGTACATAGCACTTGTGACTAAAAAGTAAAAACACATATCGTAATGTACAGTTTCGTTGTCCGCAATTCGAATGATAATAAATCAGACAATGTGTTAAGTGGATATAGCCATATGCTGAACTAGATTTTGACACTTTTGATCATGATGTGTTTATGCAAATTTAATGGAATTCGAACTAAACCTCGCACTTCAAAATTTGTTTGTAGGAGAATTTAAAAAAATGTTGAAACTCAAAGTTAGGCGACATTATTAGTTTATTTTGAGGTCATAGGATGTTGAACAAAAACCACAGGCGGTAGAAAACAGAAATTCATAAGTATTAACAAAATAAGGAAAAATACATATTTCCTTAAATAGCATTCTAAAGTGTGGTTAAGTTTTAAGGGCCGATGTTGATTTTGAACAAAACACAAATTATTTAGGAAATTACTGTCATTTCTTTTTATTATGATAATATTGGTATGGTTCAATTATGTATGGAACAAAATATCGGTCAAATGGCCGCCGCGACCTTGGCGGCACATCTCCATCCGATGGTCCAAATTTTCGATGAAGCTGAGGCATAATTGAGGTTCTATGCCGTTGATGTGCCGAATTTCAACATTTTTTCTTTCAAATAACCCCAAAGAAAGAAGTCCAACGGTGTCAAATCGCATGATCGTGGCGGACAATTAACATCGCCACGACGTGAGATAACACAGCCATTGCATTTCTCCCGCAAAAGAGCCATTATTTCGTTAGCTGTGTGGCAAGTGGCACCGTCCTGTTGAAACCACATATCGTCCACATCCATATCTTCCAATTCGGGCCATAAAAAATTCGTTATCATCTCACGATAGCGAATTAAAACCATTCACAGTAACTGTCTGACCGGCCTCATTTTGGAAAGAATACGGCCCGATGATGCCGCCAGCCCATAAACCGCACCAAACAGTCACTCTTTGGTTTAATTTACATTGGTTTTTCGACAATCACTCTTGGATTATCATTCGCCCAAATGCGGCAATTCTGCTTATTGACAAATCCACTGAGGTGAAAATGTGCCGATTATATTGACCGAAAAAATCACGAAGTGCTCGATATGCATTTCGATTTGAACGCCCATTTTCATAATAAGCCTGAATAACTTAACGCGTTGCTCGATTGCGTATCTTTCCATGGTTCAAATTGAGTTAGTCTGAAATTGAGAAATGTCAAATGAAATGCAAAAAAAGAAATTGACGTTAATATTAAATGCATAAACATATGCTTGCATGAAATTGGCACAACTCCAGAGCCAAGTCAGTGTTGCCACTTATTTTCAGTATAAAGCGGCTTTTTCTGAATTCAGCCCGAAGCAAAATAGTACATTTGAACAGTAAACTGACATACTTTAGCACTTTTCAAAATAAATAATTTTTAGCCAACTGTCTAATTTTTTTTTTATTGATCAATTTTGGTTCACTCTTTTTAAGGTTCCGTACCCGAAGGAAAAAAACGGAACCTTATCTAGTTTCGCTTTTGTCCGTTTGTCCGAACCCACTAGGTCCACTTCAGAAACTGATTAAAATATTAAACTAAGTATTAAATAGACCCTCAGCTCCCGCCCACCTACCCGATTCCCCCCGCAAATTTTGAAAAGAAAATTCACTCCTAAATTCCGTATCCGTGAATACGTATGAAGCAGTAAGCAAGAAACAATTCTAAATGGAAGGGGTATAATGAAATACTGACACTCAGCAGTCATCCTTCATCGTGGAATTTTGTTGCCGGAAAAACTTTCAGTGCAAAACAGGAATAAGGCATCAACATTGTGGAAATATCATGAATCTGATGAAAAACCATTCGAACTCCTTTGCAACACAATAAATGTTCATCAACAAGAGATTTGCCGTTTAGCAAAAAAATTCTAGTTCCAAGAAATAATCATTATAATATTAACAAATTTTTTACTGATGTTTAATTAATGTGAATTTTACAAATTGTGCTTCAGGAAGAACAATTTTTTCATAAACAAACCGAGGGAATTTGAGTTCGGTAAAAGGGAAAAATCAAGACAGAGTGCTACACGGACTACAGTAGGGTATTTGGTAAGTTTCACTCAGCTGATGGATGCGTTCCCACACTTTTGTTGTTTTATTTCACCACGAAAACATGTGTTTCGCAAAACGGTTTGTTACATAAGTTATTAATGTAGGTAATCAAAATATAAAAAAAAGAAATAAATATTTATTAGTGGAAATAAAATAAGACATTTTCAGTCCCACAATTATCGTTTGTTTTTTTTTGCGTAAAATCATTTCGCCGGCGAATGTCGATTGAAAAAAGGCAAAAAATTCAAAGGGATTAAAATTTAAAACATGTAAGGATTCAGGGGAGAGATATAAACATTTCTCAGTGGCTACGATTTTTAAGTAATAATCTTTTCATGAATTTTCCGTGTAAGGCCAAGTTATAGCCATACGTGAAAAGCAACCGAAAAAGTTGGAACAGTGTGAAAATGAGTTTTTTTACGCGTTTAGGCAAAAATTCTGACAGAAAAATCTTTCCGTACGAAAACAACCACAACATCAGAAAAAAATTCTTGTGGAATTGATTGAGAGGTTGACCAGAAAATGCTTTTCGTACTGAAATATTTTGCTAGAAAATTTAAAGATCGTTTGCTTATTTTTTTTTTTTATAGACTAACGTTATAATTCGTAAGCAACATTTTAATACTATGATTGAGTTCAACCGTAAGGGTAATTGTTCAAAAAAAGGAAAAGAAAATTTTTACGGTTTCGTTTTACGTATGGCTATAACCGGGGCCTAATAACAGAAAAAAAAAAGGAAAAAAAAAAAAAGACAAATTAAATTTATTACGAAATTTCAAACAGTTTAATATACAAAAGAATTTGAAACTAGCGTATAATTAATGTAAACAATTGAGTCCGCCGAGAACAGCCATGAATAACTTTTTTGCCCTATCCATTGAATTCGGCTTGTTGGTTTTATACTACTTTGGTGCAGATTTCTTTTCGAAATGTTACCTTCAAAAGGATATACAACCCTCATAGCACTCTTAACAATAAATAGGACATGACAAACAAATTTTTAGAAATTCTGATGACCAGCGTCTGGACTTCTGCAAGCGTGCCCGTGGTGGCCATGCAAAAGAAATCGAGTTCCATACATAATGGTGTACTTTCACAGGAATAAAGAATTTCATTGATATCCATAACCGTTTTTGTTTTATTTAAAAAAAAACTTGGGATCCAGGATCATTGGTAGATACCTAGCACTGGTCGATAAGGAAAGCTGTTGGCTGTTTAGGCGAGGAAGTGTGAAGTCGGGTATTTAGAATTTTTGCAGTATAATAGGCAGAATGCCAAACTGTTTATAGCCCAGGAATCTTTTGCCTCTGTTATAGAGCTTTGTGAGTTGCACTCTGTACTGTTATCCTTGCACCCTGGAAAGTGGGTATTCATTAAAAGCTCTAAAGATTCTGCAGAAGACTCAGTCCACGCTCCACCCCCCTTTCTCAGAAGAGAAAGAGGGTAATTGGGGTGTTGTTTTTCACTGGTAGCAGAGGTGGCACGCTGGTGGTCGCACGGCGACAGCTCGTCGGAATGGGGGGGATCTTTCTGCCACTTATCCACCTACAAAATAAATTCGTGCCACATATTTAAGATGTAAAGCAACTATACGAATTTATTATGCTATGTCTGTGCATGAAGGTGTTGTTTGCTTTGAGCACCTTAATAGAGTATTTTGACACTAATTTAATGAATGGCAAGATCATAGGGGGAAGGAAAAGAATAGAAAAGAAAAGAAAGGAAAAGAGTAAGGAAGGTTGAGAGAGTTAGCGCCAGATGTTGGTGACACTTAGGGAAGGTGATCGTGAAGCGAACACACCACCAGAAGAGAAGGGTTGGAGTTCTCTTGGAATAGAATTTTACTTTGCCCTTCAGAGTCCTTAAGAGTTTCGATGGATCGGCAATAATCTATCAATGACTGTTTCCTGGCCACTCTGATAGATTGCTTGTATACTTTGAAGCAGTCTCGGTACGGCTGCCAATATTTGCACCTATGGCAGATATAGAAAGTTTATCTAAAGTCAATTGTCTAAGATTCCTTGTTCCATCACGAAGGTATGGTAATTTTGCTGTGTTTGACCGGACATGAGACTCTATAAGTAATGCTATAGGCTTTTTCGTAAGTCGTTACTTTTGTGTGGAGTTTTTTGTTCGAGGTGATCATTGGTTTTGAGGTCCGAGGTCCGCCTAAGTTGTGAAGTAGATAGTCGTTGACCATCTCGGATAGGTTGTTTTCAATAGTGTCCCACTCACGTATTGACTGAGATTACTCATCTATACCATACCAGTGCGATTAGCAGGTCGTCTCTGACAACATCACTGACACTTCGTGTCGGTTGGGGCGCTAATGACATTACCCAGAATGAAAATGGCTCTCTTGTACGCTCTTTTTTGGCCGTTGCTGGCTGATTTGTGCTTAGCTTTTTTTTCTTCTTTGTTTTTGTTAATATTTTTTTTTTTTTTTTGGTCCTTTCTGATAGAGCCGTTGTACCGGGATAAGTCTAGATTAAGACAGATTTCGCCTGTTCCCATACTAAAACAAAATGCACATTGATTCAAACTCTTCGAAATTAGTTAATTCAAAAAGTTCATCTATCCATTACGACTATTATCTTAACGTACGTAATAATTCCAGCAAGACAGCAAAATAAACGCTTATGCCATTAAACGCAAGATAACAATTTAACGCAATTAAAGTTAAATACATATATGTATAGTTGTGGTTTCTTAGATAGTTGTCCCCTTGACAGAGTTTCATGTTGTTACCTAAGATTCAAAAAATTGTGTGCGTCTGAACAGCAGCGATATAAAAAAACAAGGGTTCATGGCTCAATCAAAACTTGGTATAGGTAATCTCAGTTGCATTACGAACCTCAAAAGGGTACTTTCATTTGTACTTTTAATGTAGAGTTTTTAAAGACATTTTCCACTTTACAGACTGTACAATAGTTTCCATACTTGGTAATTTGCAACATCTTAATTACGGTAGTCCAGCACTCGCATATCGGGAGAATCGTTTAAAATGTAAAAAGTATAGTGTAGCTGTCGTTTTTGATCGCAAGTCTAGGGTCATGAAGAATGAACTTAAGTATGGTCATGGTGAATGAACCTTTAATTCAGGTGAAGTAGGTTTGTAGAGCTAACCAATGTTAATGAAGATTAATTTTACTGTTAATGGATGTAGATAACTTTAAATACTTTCATACATTTTTCAGGTTATGAGAATAACACCGGGACATGAATTTGAGAAAATTGGTTCTTCTTATAATTGTATGTCGTTAATCATTGTGGGCTCTGTCCAGTCCCGAGAGTCATACAACCTGTGTTTGGATTGGGTAAATAGAATTAGGCCCTAGTTATAGCCTTACGTAAAACAAAACCGGAAACATTTTCTTTTGTTTTTTTTTTTTTGATGACTAAAACCCAACGGTTGAACTCAATCTTAGCCTTTAAATGTTGCTTATGGATTATAAAGTTACTTTATCAAAAAATAATAATCAAAAAATATTAAAATTTTCTAGAAAAAATTATTTATTAATTTTTCCGCACGAAAAACTTTTTCCGATCTACCTCTCAGTCAATTCCACAACAACAAACCAAATCATTCCACTGAAATATTTCATTTATTTACTTTTCCAACTGTCAGGAATTTTTTTTTTTTCTAATTGAATCCAATCAGGGATGGTTGATTTGTTGTAATTGTTTTCGTAGGGACAAATGTTTCTGACAAAATTTTCGCTATGACCGCTTAGACGGTCATTTTCACACTATTCCAACTTTTTGGGTTGCATTTTGCGTATGGCTATAACTGGGGCCTTAAATCAATTCCTTTTACCGATTTGTTTAATTTTTTTAAGCAAAAATATTGTTCGAAAGTGTCCAATTTATTAATTATTAAACTTCAATATGACTTTATGTATTCAGAAGGTTCATGAATATAAACAAGTGACTAATCGGGAAGAAGTATAAAATAAAATATAAAACTTCGGCAGAAAAAGGGCATTTATCGGAAGGAATTGAATGTATACTAAATCCGTGATTTATTTGTAAGTCGAATAGTTAGCGGGCTTTCGGGCCCGCATTCGCATTTTTTTTAGATGTCCTCGCCAGGACATCTCTAACTGGATGAGATGAGATGAGTAATTCTTTATATTTTTTTTAGTTCGTATGTAAATGTGGTGTTGATTTTCTTCTTCAGAAATAAATGCCACTGTATGTAAATAAGGCGATGCTTCTTTTCCTGTACATATCTACTCCAGCTCAAGTACGAATCTACCCCCGAGATTTTATTGTTTTATAGCATCCCAAAAATAATTCTCCCACTCTCCCCTATATAAAAATTAAATAATGTACCATTAGGTTGTCTAAAGGATTTTGAACTTCGAGTGAAGTAGCAATCAAGTTTTATATTATGACCCGCAGTTTTGGTTTAGGAATATATTTCTTATTCCCGATCGGCCCACCATCTTCCTTACTAATCATAAGCATAATAGCACTTCCGTACTTCCTTTTATCGTTACAAGTCCGGATACGAATAAATATGGAAATTTTATACACAATGGGTGGGCCAGTAAATCTCTGTTTCTGTATGATAATCAATTGAAGACGCAAATAAGGCGATGTTGCTAAATAAACACACAGAATTGTGAAAAGGTGTGATTTATTCTGTATATTGCCGCAATGTAGAATTTAAGCAAACAATAACTAGGTTCAGCATAAGTAAAAAAAAGGAATGTTGCTTACTATTTTTTTCTCTCAATTTTATTGAACTGCTCATATTCTTTACATCTTATGTGATAGGATAGAGAAATATTTGTTTTTTTGTTTGCTTTCGTTTTGGGTGAAACTTTTTCAAACACACTTTCTTCAGTTTTTTATAGTATGGTCGTCAAAGCATACGATTTAAATGATTATGATATAATTTATGTGTCTTTCAAATATTGTATATGATGTATGCAATCGTCAATTAAAACTGCAAAAACTACATGAAATATTAAGATAACAGCTTGTCCGATATTTTTTGCGGCATCTTTTCTAATTTCAATAAATTTAGTGCGCGATACTTATAATCATATTTAGTGTCCCTGTCAAGGCTAGATGTTATGAACTTACAATGGTGAAATTTTCCATACAAAATTATCCATAGCGACCTTCAAAATATTTAGTGTGAAGATTGCTTGACTATTAGTAAGGCCCAGTATGAATTTACTATTTATTTATGCTTTATTAAGATATTATGTATTTCAAAAAAAAACTAGCACAAGATGAGACAATCGAAAGTAGCATCTCTACAGATTTTGCTCCAACTGGGTCATACTTAGCAGCAACAAACTACCACACCACAATCATGATCGATAAAAAGCAACTACGTCTTTGTTTTCCTTTCAAATAAGTACATTTTTTATTCATTCAGAACAAATAAAACCGTTCATATTAAACGCAGGAGATAACAAAATACAAATGCAACAGTGCCTAATAAATTTGTTTGCTTGTTTTATTTTTACGTTTAATACTGTGGCGGGTCAGGGATTGTCTGCCTCTCTCAGTTCACGGTGCCACCTCACTAAAAACTAATACCGATTTTTTAAGCAATTTTACACATTGGGATGTTTAATTTACTATTTAAGACTTGCCTTTCGGACGACAATAAACTAAACAGAAATGATCAACTATGTGTAAAATTGTATGAACCCAACGAATTTTTTGTTGTAAGCGTGAAGCATTTCAAGCTCAATAAAATTGAGAAGATACAAATTCAAACGCTGTTTGAATTTAATCGAGTTTAAAAATAAATGAGGGTAATCCCTAATTTGAAGGACACATTTTATAAAAAAATTGTCTTCAGCAAACTGTATACAGTTTTGATTTAATTTCCGATTTAATTTTAAATTTAAAAAAAGGACAACTTATCTTAGGCATTAAATACTAATAGGTCTTTAAAAATGTTTTAAAAAATTATATTAATGTAAGTCAATAAGTAGTCACAAATAACGATTTTCGTTTAGTTGTGTATTTTTTAATCATTCATCAAATATTTGAGCCCGAAAAAAATTTTCATAGAAGAATTTTTTTCGGGCTCAAATATTTTTAGCTCACACCCAAACACGTAGGATATTTTTTTATAAACCCTGTAGCTAACCGGATTTTTGGAATGCAGTGAAAATAAAAGCTTTGGAATCATTATTTTTGGGATATCAATAGGTAAAACTAACAGAAAAATCATTGTTTACATTTCCTGTTTTTGAGAAATTAAATACTTGAAATTTTTAATGTTGGCATAAAACAAAATCTAATAGTCAGCACTAGAAAACTAATACATTCACTTACTCTTGATGGCCCACATCTGTCTTGCCGTAAGTCCTTTCAAATAATGCTCAATATCCTGCGTGCAATTCTCAGACAACTCCAAATCTCCATTTGATATATTAATCCAATTTGCCGCAATGTTTTGTATGTCAAAAACATCTAGCATATCCCTCAAACGTAGAATTTTTGAGAAGTCTATAGTTTCACTAGTATTATGGTCACTATTTAATTTTAAATTCATCAATTTTACATCCTCCATTATCATGCCACTTATGTTCATATTGGTTGGTACTTTGGTAGAGTCACCACCATCACCATTGCTTATCTCTGCATAAGCAAAGGATAATGTGACCAAAATCAACCACAGAATTGATACTGGTCTTGCCATTATAGACATTTTTGAAAGCATTTGCAAAAATGTATGCTTTGCTAAAAAAATATTGTGTATTTGCCACGCACTAATGCAGATGTAGCATCGTTTAAAGAAAATAATAAAACAATCACTTATAGGTAACAACAAAACAGAAGAAAATAATCGTTAAAAACGGAAACACCACACCGTTCTGGAAAAGCACACGCTGATGTACTAAAACATACTGAACCGGAAGTACTGAATAGTAAAATACTTTTACTTTCTTTCCCAAGACCACTTAAATATTTTGTGTTTCTTACACTCGTTGTGCAGATTGAATTGAAAAAAGTTTATGACTTTTCCCCTGTGCGGAAGGTATGGGGCAAAAGAAAAACCAAAAACACAATGAAAATGATGGTATTTTGCGGCGCTCAGCTTTATTGTCACGGCTTCTCCAACTCTACCATCGTTTATCACTCGCGACCGAAAGACAAAATGTATGATCGAAAATACGAATGTATCCAACAAATGCAAGATCGGTAGACGATGCCTTTGGCGATTACGAAACGAAACTCAAGTGCGGCGCGAAAAGAGCGGAAACGGCACCTCTATGACTTAACCGTCTGGCTAATGAAAGTGAACTGAAAAGTGGTTTTCTTCTTTCGCTTCGAAATTGAAAATTATACATCCAAGTTCCAACCGAAAACCACGATTGGTGTTGTTTGGTGGGGCAGTTACACACAATATCGGTTTAGGTATGTTGTCCACCACCACTCTTTCGAAAAGTATTTGCTTTATTTTTTCTTTGACGGCTTTATTTAAAAGTATTTGGTAAGAAGTTCGAATGCACTTACAGTGCGGAAAATTAACATATCACCATCTTGGATTTTTGGTGAAGTGAAATGTCGTCCCCTACGAAATATTTTACTTTAAATTTATGAAATATTATTTGTAAAAATACAAACGAGCTAAAATTATATTGATACCTATTAGTAAGAGCTTCACAAAAAAAAGACATGATCCAAGGCCAAAAATATATAATAAATAATGTATAATATAATGTGAACAGTTAAATCTCTAGTGAAACATTGCAATTCGTTGTTTATAGCAAATACATAAAGTACCTACAAATGAATATCGTACAGTAAGACCCCAATTACTGAACAAAAATGCTACAAGGGATTAGGTTCGACCTAATTAGGAAAAAGAATTAATATTTTCGACAAAAATAAAATAAACGCGATAGGAACATTGAGCAAAATAAAAATTAATGAAAAAT
This sequence comes from Cheilosia grossa, assembly GCA_963082955.1. Lineage (NCBI taxonomy): Eukaryota > Metazoa > Arthropoda > Insecta > Diptera > Syrphidae > Cheilosia > Cheilosia grossa. The sequence continues at coordinate 26,238,626 of OY720145.1, read as the reverse complement.
GCAAAGATTGTTGTAAAGAAATCTTAACATTCGTCTATGACTTAAATAACTTATAATCATCAAATGATTTTATTTTAAAATTTTCGACCGAGTCCTGAACAGGTTGAAAATAGCTGCACCAAAGCTTTATCGGACTGGACGCGGGGACCAGGGCCGATGAATTCTCAATGTCAGGATATTATTAATATATTAACCATACGTGAGCTACGTGAAGTAATGATCTAAATGATTTCCGTTTTAAGGTGCGGAATCAATTTGCAAGATCAGTTTAGATAAAATTTATTGCCTCTAAGTCAAAGAGCGATCGCCTGGCTGCGATCTAAATAAAAGATCACACAGAACTGATATCGAATGTAGGGTCTATAATGGGACCTACGCCATTTCCAAAATAAACATATTCTTTCTCTTTTAATTGATAAGTATATTACAAAGCCTCCATCGGGATATTGTTTTTTTTTTTTTTTCCTTTCTGTACATCCTATGTATACTTCAGCAAATCGCGCAGGGCTCTTTTATCTGACACACAGATGCCAAATGGTTAGGTAAGGTTGAGTAGGGTTATGAGATTGTTTCAAAAGGCTTGGCGCCATAGCGGGCCCATATACCCTTATGGTTAAAACCTAAACCAATTTGGCCCAAAAACTAAATTTTCCTACAGAATTTAAGTATAGGGTCCCTATTTTGTTTGAGAGACAAACCGCCTCTAAGTTATTTAAGAATTACATACCAATGTGCTTTACACGTATACGTTGTGTGTCTGCTTGAAGCAAGATCAAAACGTTTGCATTTTAGCTTTTTGATCAGGCATAATGTTCATTTTCGCGTTGACAGCGACATAGCAAAACAGCAGGCACACAGTGAAAATTCGTTTTAAACGGTTTTTCAGCTCATTTAGATGGCTATCATGTAAAATCTCCTTTCATTTTTACTTTCTCGATTACGTAGTAAGAGAAAGATATTAAATTCCTACAAAATTTCGAACTCGAGATGTTAAGTAATTCTAACAATATTACGCTGATAGATGAACTGAAAAAAGTGTACGTCTGTCCGTCTGTCTGTCGGTATGCTCCCAAGGCCTGCAGCCTAAACGGCTGCCTGGATTTGGTTGGAACTTCAGATTTGGAGTTTGTGGGCCTACAGTTCGGGGCCGTTCGCAAGGTAAACTCAATATTGATGCTATTTCCCATATAAATTGTTCATACCCGTTTGATTTGTTCGAAAACGGCTAAAACGATTTCAACCAAAATTGATATTGATTTTAAGTAGGTGTGCTTAACATGATTACATTCTCAGTTTTTCGCTTAAAGGAATCGAATACCTAACAGTATACTTTTGAAATTTGGACACATCTCGAAAACGGTCCATACGATTAGGAAAAATTTCATTCCTTATGTAATATGTTCATTTTTAACAAAGTTCGAATAAATCAGTTTTTTTTTAATTATTTCTCAAAAATTACTATACACAAATCCCGATCTATGTATTTTCATATACTACACTGTAATAATCTAATTGACATACTTGTAATAAAAATGCGATAGCAGCTACCCAAAAATCATTTTCATCAAATTTAACCCACTTTCTTCTTTTTTCAACAATATTAAATAATATGCACCTTAAAATAATACCAACCAAAAGAGATCACCCTATTGGAAGATGCAATGTCAAATCTGTTTTGACATTTGCGGACTAGACAGATGTAGAATACAAGTGAACAAGCCATGGAGCGATACACTCCCCAGGAACGCGGTATAAACGAAGTGGACGATTTTTCGACCAAAATCATAATGAGTGATGAGGCTCATTTCCACCTCAGCGGGTACGTGAACAAGCGAAACTATCGCTTCTGGGGCACCCAAAATCCACGAGTAATGCACAAGGAGCCATTACACCCGCTCAAAGTTACTGCATGGTGCGCTGTTCACGCTGGAGGAGCCATTTTTCGAGAACGCCGCTGGTCAAACGACAACAGTGGATAGTGCGCGCTATAGGGCCATGTTAACCGAGTTTTTTCTGCCGCAATTGAACGAATTATGACTGGAGGACATGTGGTTCCAACAGGACGGAGCTACGGCACACACTGCGCGAGCCACAACCGATATTCTGAAGGCGGCGTTCCCGGATCGCCTCATCTCTCGTTTTGGCGATTTGCACTGGCCCGCAAGATCGCCCGATTTAACCGTTGTGACGGCGCCCATTTGGCCGATATCATCATCTCGACTTGACCAATAAAATTCTAAAGGTTCAAATAAACATAATTAAAAAACAGAATCGAAGTTTTTCATTTAAAAAAAAAAATTAGAGCCAAACAACATCGGGGACTTCTTTTGGCCCACCCTGTATGTATGTATGTAAAGGTATCGCTCTACTGACAACTTAAATCTTATTCCAATCAAGAATAAAAACATTGCCGAGCAGGTCAAAAAGAGAAACTCCTAATGCGCTTGTCCTGTATTCAAATATATAAAATTGTACAAATCCTACCTATTAAAATAAGAAAACATTGAACCAAATTTTTGTTGAACCACCCGTTTCTTCTGAACCTTTTTTACTTAAAACTGAAGACTCATGCTTGATGAGTATGTATGCAACATCAAACAAAATTTGCTAAAGCACTCTCACATGCTGGAGTTTTTGACCTGTGTATATGCCGCTTAAAACAGGCCAATGTCATTGAAACCAGCCGTTTTATTGAAGGTATTTCCAACGACAATGATCACGGCCATAGATGTTTGTATTTATTGGGAGTTCGGCTCCTCCGCCGAACCTTTCATTACTCTCAATATCACAAGTCTCTAGGTACCCAAACAACAGACTCCGATACGTTTCTGAGAGCAAAATTCGTTCAGCTTTGTGCGATAATTCCCAACTAGTTAAGACTTGGTGGCGTGCGACCTTAGAACGTTCAATTAAACCTGACTACCAATGTAGATGGCAATATTCCTTTTGGATACCGATCTCACCTCAAGTGACTGCGCAGTTTTGAGTATGGCCAGAACCTCTCCCTAAAACACACGGCATGTGTCCGGAAGTATCAGGGGCATCTGATGTTTTTGGATCCATCCAGTTATAATGAGATCTCAATTTCCTCCGAAACTAAATTCCTATACCCATCTTCTCTGTCAAGGTAAAACACATTGTAGGGTGTGTCATTGTAAAATGAACCAAGACTTATCCACGACCATTTTTGGTAAGTCTGTCCAAACTCATTTGGAACTCGTCGGTATACATACCGTATAAATGCGGCTTGGTGCTGTTGGCTGCAAATATTAAAGCTTTCAATTTGGTCTCAATCAAAGGAAGCTTTCCGTCCATATATTTTGTGAAATAGACTTTTACCGCAAACACAGATATAGTAGCTTCGCCCAGTGCCTATTGTGTCATAATCCCCCCATTCCCGCTTTTTGATATTTCAGTATTATAAAGCTATACCTGTTGCTGAATCTTGTAGGAATGTGAGGTTTCCTTTTATGCGATTAACAATTTTGCCTAGTTTTTTGAGTTTGGTACCGCTATTGACTGTTAAATGTATAGTTGCATACTTATGTTAGCCCATTGGCTCCAGGAAAAATGTATTAAGATGAGTTTGCTTCTAAGGTCCTTCGCATCTTCGATGACTGTCTATGTTAGTATTTTCATTACCAAGAAAGCTTCGTCGGTCTTTGATTAACCGGGCTTTAACCTATAGTAAACAAAACAAAATTTCGCGTTGGTTGTTTTTCATTGGATGTTGTCCTCCTTTTTAAGATCATATGTTGGCTGTTATGTGGAGCTGCTCATTCACCGAATTCTCTCCTCCGGGATCCATATACGCATGTATATCGTATAATAAGAACTTTTCTCTCGTTGCTGACCAAGAGTCGATCATTGGATAATTGTGAGGGACACGCAAAAATTTAAAGTTAGTTCTTTAGTATGAAATCGCGTTATTCCTAGGATAGAAGATTAGATTAGATTAGATTAAGAGTCGGGAGAGCCTTCAAAGGGCTCTGGCACTGCGGCTACAAGAGTAGCCTATTGTGCCTTCCCAGGTAGGTTCCTAGAGCCATCTTTTCACTCCAGAGGCATTCAGGAAGACAAGAATCTCCCCTGGATGTAGGTCAGCGAGAGTTGCTGGATCGACAATCTCACTCCCTAGGATGTTTTTTCTAATGCGACATAGGGCCGGACAGGCTGTGAGTATGTAAAGAGAGGATTCATCACTCTCAAGACAGAGCCTGCAGGTAGGTTCCGGTGAGACGCCATTGCGGTGGAGGTGTTTTTTCACGTGACCATGGCCACTGATAATTCCTGTAAGGATCCTCAGATTATTTCTGTCCAGATTAATTAGGAAGAGCGATTTTCTGGGGGAGAATTTAGGTAGATATTTTTTGGTGCAGGTCTGCCCAACTGTATTTTTCCAAATCTCGTTCGACTCGATGCGAGATAGATTCTTGATATGGGACCTGAAAAGGTTTTTGCTGACTCCGCAGAAGGGACCGATAAGTGGAGTGGAAGCTCCGATTTTGGCCAGCGAGTCTGCTGATTCGTTACCCTCAAATCCTCTGTGGGCTGGTATCCAATGGAGGATGACTAGGTTTTTCTTAGAGAGTTCGTGGATGGCTAAGAATGTTTCTAAGATAAGTTTTGATTTTATTACAGATGAGTCGAGAGCTTTGAGAGCTGCTTGACTGTCTGAGAAGAAAAATATGGTTTTCCCCCGTGTGTTAGAACTTAGATTTATTCTAGCGCAATGGTAAATTGCAAGGACTTCAGCCTGGAATATGGATAAGTTTTTACCAAGGCTGACTGACAAGTTCACCTGGGGCGACTCACCGTAGATTCCAGAGCCAGTCCCTGACTCCATCTTAGAACCGTCTGTGTACCAGATGAAAGACAATTATTTTGTAAATTATTACTAACATTAAATGAACTTAACTGGAATTCGATATAATTGGTCTATAACCTGGTATACATTTAAGAGGGTTGTTCGGCACTATCAGGCCTCCTTATCGCTGTAATTATTACTTATATACTTTATTTACTCAGCTATTCCTTTATTAACTCTGAGAAATCTACTTCATGACATAGACGTCAACTCCCTTGATTGTTAGTTTTTGTGTTGTAATTTGTAGACCTCTGGAAATCGAAAGCACCTCTATGGGTTATTTATTTACGCTTTCTGTTCCGATCAAACATTACATGGATTACTATTCGAAGGTCTTTGAAACAAAAGCATTACAAAATCAAATTCAAAAAACATTATACCTTCAATATAATTCCATATATGTTGCACCCGATTTGAAGCGGTGTCATTATTAATCAACCATCCTCTTGTAATCAACCAGCTGTATTTACTTTGACCAAATTTTCTATATAGGCTAATTGAACTTATTCACTGTCGTAATTTGAAAGAAACCAATCTACACATACCAATTGCCCTTAGCAGCCATAGTAATACTATTAACTAGACGTCATCGAGTTCCTTATCACTTCGTTTCCATTAAAAATACTTCAAGTGATAACTACCCCCTATCTCTTTCCATCCTTTAATGCATCCTTCAGCAATACTCCGAATATACTATATTATTGTGTGATAATATCTTTTTTTTTTTTTTTAATTGGTCTATATAGGTATATTTGCATCGCAATCAGATTTGCTACATAAGAGGAGCGCGCAACTCCCGTAATCGCGTAAAACTAAAAACGAACAGTACATGGACCAGTAGTTTACCGGCTTACCTTGAATGTCGTAGACTGAAATCTGAAATTTCCCCAAAGCGGAGTGCGTACTGCCAAGCAATATCAAATAGGTACATATACTATCACACACAAATTAACGCCACAAAAAAAGAAGGAGTTTGGTGTTGTCATTTTTTGTGAAGATTGGAGACAGCATTGGTTTGGGGACGTAATTGTTTTTTTGAAATGTCATTAAAAAATACAGTGTGCGTCGAATTTATAGAACCTCCTTTGTATTCAAATATTTTTTTAATCAATTTACAAAAATTGCAATAGGTATTTTATATGGAAGCAGGTAGTATAATAATGGTCGGAAACCTTTTTGGATTAGATTAGGACTGCGCACACCATTTGGAAAGAAAAATAAAAAAAAAAATAGATTGTAAGAAATTTACATATTAATTCATACGAAGTTCATGTCCGACCCCAATGGCTTCGTCAATAAACAAAGTATGCTATCCTGGTGTCCGAAAAATACTGAATTCAAATGCTTACTCCACAAAAAGTATCCCTTACTCCAGAGACGTTAAATCGCAGTCTCTATTGCCGGCTTGGCTCCAGGCCGATCGATGAGTTTCTTTCAGCACTTTTTAAAACACAAAAGTGTCGAGCATTACTTTTTACCGGGCGCCATACAATATATTGAATGCAAACTTCGTTTTGCTTAATTATTAAAAATGTACGGTTCGATAATGACAACAACACAAAAGCCACATTAAACAGTGTGTTTTTGAGGTCGAGTGGCCAGCTTTTTTGATAAAGTTTTAATTTCCAATTGAAATAAATTTTACTTTTGCCCATTTACGAATACTGATGGTCTCACCTCAACTGTTGCAGTGTTGGCAAATCTGTAAGTGTGTAATTCAATATCCCTGCGCAAAATCGCTCACATAGTCGATGGCAAATTTTTGTTCCTGATGTGAATCGATAAAGTAGGATCTTTTTAAACACAGACCTTAACAGTATGACGATGATATTTTGAAGTGAGGCAACAGTGTATGGCACCCCTTATGTTTGTAAGTAGAACTATAATCATGCTTAATCCTTATTTAGTTTTCGAATGAACTTTTTCTTTTGTCTAGCTTTCCCTACCCGGTGTTTTGTTTGTGTTTTATTGTGTTTTATTGAACACCTATCCCTTTTTTTATCGTAGCAAAGTAAAATGGACGAATGCGTCGAAAAGCCCGTCTAATCACAATTGCGATATTGGGAGATACATTTTATTTTTTTACATTCCTATAGGTTTCTGTCTATGGAAGTAAATGGCGATGAAAGCAGTAATTTCAAGAGCACACCACCAGAATTGCTGCTGAAGTCACTTCTACTTGGGATAAATATCTAGTGTAAGTTTCGGAAGTGGCCAGTAGAGCTAGTTGTTGCAAAGATTCAGCCTTACTTTGCTTTGCTGAGATGGATGTTCAAACACGCCTAATGTTAATGTACCTGGGTAGCCGAAAACAATCCACTTCGCACTTGTAGGTACTTACATGTCTTCTCAAGGTGTGCGATTGTGATCCATTATTTTAATTGAATAATTGGAATTCCGTTTTTTTATGCAATTGCACTTTTGTATGTGGGGTAAAAAGGTACATATTACTCATAAAATAAACTACTTCCTTGTGCGCAAACATATTTTTGTTTTAAATAGAAAATGGCCATAAAAACACATGTGACTAAAGGTGGTGTTCAGTTCGAAATGCGTTTAGAGCTAAATCGCTTAGATTCCTTAAGCGCGGTGATGTTTTTATGCTCGGGAGGTATTTGAAAGTCTTTTTTACACCAGTTTTATTTTTAAATTATGCAAAATCAATAAACATGCATGTATTTCGTTTTTCCCCATTTAAAGAGCACTTTTCCCTATTTTCCCCATCAAGTGAAAAATTACCCGAATGGGGATAAGACCCCACATCTGGCATCGCTGACGGGGACAGTCGGACACAAATTAAATACGTCATGAGCCAGCAAGTAAAAGTAGGTATATGTTCAGGAAAGCAGAACAAGTCCGCAAAAGAAATTAAATTCAAAGCAGATATCTCATATCTTATACCTAGCAACTTTTTGTCATGCTTATGTGACATTTACCTGTCAAAACAAGCGTACGCTACAAAAAGTAACACAGAATTTACAGCAAGTGGAAAGGTCAACCGTTGCGCAATATTCGATCCAAAAGATAAAAATTAAACAGATGGAAAACAAAAAAGTTTCACTTTTGATGGTAAATTCCGTGCAAAAGGTAGTTTGCTTTGTGCTAACATACACACACACACGTGTTCGCCTTAATTAACTTTACATAATTTTGCGCAGACAAGAAGAAAAAGTCAAAACGATTTGCATTAATCACTGTGGCCGGTCATATCTTAAGCAAACATTTGCATTTTCTTTCACGCGCCTTATCCCAAAACAATTTTATTTTCTAATATTTTCGTAGCTTTGAATAAACAAAAGAGAAGATTGTTAAAATATAAAACTGCAAATGTAGGCGCAAATTTACAAGTCGCCCTGTACATATGCTACGTAATACATACGCACGGAACTAAAAGCACAGTAAGCAAGAGCAACGCAAAAAAAAATATTTTGTAGGTACTCGTATGTAGGTAGTTTTGTGCAATCTTAACTTTCTTCCTTCTGCGATCAGAGTGATCAGAGATGGCAGTGGTAACGGCAAAACCCAATCATTTTGCGAAAAATCTAGCGTTGAAGGGATGCATCTTGAGATGTTTGAAATATATCATTTGCAGGTGCAGTGATTTGCATCTGTAGGTTACGCCCGCCAGTGGGAAGTGCAATATGGTAGATCCATAAATGGTAATTGAATGTATCCAAAGCACTGCATATAATTCTTCTTTACATTGGGTGCTCTGCGGTATCAACAAAATAATATGTAGTGTTCATAGCATTTCTTTCAGTCATATGCGAACCTATTCTATCTACACTCTACATTGCAGAGTTAACTCATGCTCTCTCATATCGGAAGTGAAAGTGTGTCTTTAAAAATGTTAATGAGTGCAGTACTTTTGCAAGAGCTACATTTGCGATTGCGTTTGGAAGATCGGAAGCAATGCAATGCTCTCAGTTACAATGCGTTACGCATGCTTAAGGCAATAAATTGCAGGTTATTCAATTATTGCATATGTAAAAGTGGTTACAGGTCAATGCTTTTAATTACAGTTTGAGTTTAATCGTAATTTAAAGAGTTATTTCATCATCGTCGTAAATTTTGGGAATTTGCTTAATAAAAGTCTTTGAATTAAACGTCAAGGAAAGGGGGAGGATGCTTATGGTATTCATATACGCAGAAAATTACATATTACTGCTCATGGTCCCGCTTGGTTACATAAATAGCTTGTTTCATATTACATATACAATTCGATAAAGCGAGCTGATATTTTTAAGAATTAAGTTCCGTGAAAATACAAATCGATGGTCGAGCTGACCTAGCCTTGCTAGATAATTCCCATTTAAAGCTTTGAATCAAAAACGAATATCACTAGAATTCTTAATATTATGTATGCCGACATTTTGACATTTTTCCAGTCCAATGACGATTGGGTTTTTGCGTTTTTGTGAAACCTCATTGTCATTTGGATGTTCAATGCGTTGAGTTACATTACATTACACATACGTAGTATAATACTTTATACCGATAAGAAACTAGAATCAAATGTAGGGTACCTTATGAACACAGCCTTGAATTATGCAGTTATTGTGCGATTTCTTCGAATGATAGAATTGGGAACACTGGACTTGAGCAAGTATATTTTTGTAATTATTATTATTATTATTTTTTACTATTCTTCATTCTCGATTCATAATACAATTTTTATGTAATTCTAAATAAATATCTAAAATTCAGAGAACAGAGATATTCTTATTCATTGATATAAATAGAGAGAAATGTTACAAATTTATTTATGTACTATGCAAGTATATACGTTATAGTACTTTAACAATTCAATTGTATAAGAAAGAAAAAAAAGAAAGGAAGAAAAAACAAGCAACGAGATAGAAGCGAATCAGTTTATAAATTATAAATAGGTAGAGGCATACATTAATTCATGAAATAATCGGCCTTACCAATAATCAACTTTAGTCTGGCAGTTTACGCAAATATTACACACATTCCAAAATCCCTTTATCAATAAACAAATATACTTGCCATAATATCGCTAACTGTAGGGTCACATGTTAATGTTGAGAAAGCCATGTTTATCTTGGGCATTAGCTAAATAAATCCTCCCGTAATGTCATTTTGAAGACAAGTGTTGCCCAACCGTCCAAAATCAAGGTAGTAAATTTCGTAATAGGAGCGAAATTAAATACGCCATTGTTCAGTCTGAGCGTTTTCAACTATAAATTCATTTTAGTAAATTGTAAATGTTGTCTAATTTTATTCGTTGCAAAACAACAATGCAAATGGTTTTTAAGGCTAATAAACACATTTTTGTACAATTGCATGGCAACATTTTAAAAGTATTGCATAAATATATTATTGCATACTTATTAATATTTGAAGCATATATTTCTGTGTTATTCTCTGTTTTATCTTGTTTAACCGCTTGTTCTTGCTTTTTGATTGATTTTCCACTTAAATAGTTTACAAGCAACGAATGGATGCTTACTAAAAATTAATTTTATGTAAGTTTCGGATATTTCCAAGACTTTCTTGACAGTCGTCGCTTCTTACTTAAGTTTCAAACTTGTCAAACTCTTTGCAAAAGGTGCTTTTTAACCCAGAATGAGAATCTCTAATGAAATAATGGTTGGTGCGAAAAGATTCTCTTGGCGGAAAATATAGTAATAAGAATAGAATTATCAGCCCTTAGCAAAATACACGCGAAATAACAAAAGTGTGTGTATTCATAGAAGAGGAAACATGACAGCTTTCGTGCATAAAAATGTGTGATTTATATTTTCCACCGAGAATTTAAACTTTTGTCGGTTTCTAAGTTTCCCGAATGAAGTAATAAATAAGCCACTCAATTTTTAAAAGATCAAATTGTTTTTATTTTCAAAACCGGGAGCGAAAAGTTCTTTACACTCTGCCTAGCTTCCTACGTGAGATTTTAATTTATTCTAAAATAAATAAAACCGCTGTTATTTCTATTTTCAAATTAATTCACTTGCTAACGTTGCAATAGTGATGTTTGGACCACGAATACGTTTTGATTTGCATCATCAGCCTACGAATTAATCAAAGCATTCAAATAAACTGTGTTCCGTTTGTCCGATCTAATGATAGGGCATTACTGATTTGCATATGATGTTTGACAGATCAGCGGATTTTTTGTGCATTTCCTCAAAAGCCTTAGAAAACTATCTGTTTGTCAAATTTAATTGCAATTTATGTATTACTTTTTTTTAGAATAAAATCCTCGTAGGGAAAGAAACCATTGACCTTGTTTATCACGAAAAGAAATGATGAAGTTTGTATTCTGCAATGACAACAAATGCAATTGATTCTAAGAAAGTTGTCGTACTAGTAAATGTGGAGATATAATTGTTTATTTGTACCATTTCACAAATGCTGTACATTTTTACTAAAGCTGACACCCAACTTATTGTCAATATTAGTGCTTGATTATTAGTAAGGCCGAATATCTCAAATGATGAAGCGCAACAATCATTTAACTTCTTTTTTTTTTTTTTTAAATATAGAGCCAATTCTAGTAATATATATATAAGTTCGTGAAGACTATTTAATAGTTTTCAAGATGTAAACGAAGTGAATAGTTTGTAAAACGTTTCTTAAACTGGTAGTGCGATAAGGAGGAATATAAACGGTGCGGCACTGGTGTTGCTTAGGGTTTAGCCTTTTGATAAAGTTTGCGATTTGTCAACGACCTTCTTTTCTGATTGACGATCAATTTGTCTAGCAACAAATTTAAGTTTCGAAGAAAAAGAAATTCTGCTTTATTATCTTTTGCTATGTTAGAAATGTATACGTTTTGTTTGGTTTAAGAGAGTATACTATGCAGATAAACTTTAGGGGAAACTGTTTTCGAACTAGATAGCGAAAGCTAAGTGTAAAGTATATTAATTACGAATGAAGCAAATTCTACAAGAAAAAGATTTTTTACATATTTTTTCATAACATAAAGTTTCTTAGATAACTAGTGGTTTTCCGTTAAATGGAAATCATATTCGCATGAAAGTTGTGCTTGTTATCTCTTGATGACGAACTCAACTGCATTCGCCTATGAGAGCAATTAACTGGGGATTCTTTGGAGACTTTTGTGTGCAGAGCGTAGTGCAAGCATTTCTTTACGTCACTTTTGTAGCAACCACCGAGCAGAGCCGCGATCGAACAATCTGTATCTTCATTTGTAGTTCGCATAGTTTGTTTGATAGAAATAAAGTCATTATAAGGTTTGATTGTTGCGTTTAATTAATTTTTCGGCGACTCCCTATCAACTAATAATAATAAGAACCATCATTCTGGTTATAAGTGCATTTCTATAAGAAAACTCAGGTTATGAGCCGCACTCTTTTTATTTGACACTCCGTTTAGTAACGACATATAAAATCTGCTTCAAGGGACTATCAAACAAGATAAACAATACTAATGCTAGAATGTATATGATAGCACTGAATCCAATGAACATAATGAACTGAAAATAGAAAAGGGAACAGTTTCAACATATTGGTACAAAATATAATATAACATAAAAGACGATAACTTACCACCTGCCCTTCCGTGGTATTGAATGGGACTTCGCCAGCTAAGAGAAATGTCCGAATTACAAACGGACCAATTATGAGGGAAGTATTCGAAAGTTTTCCGATGATGTTCATAAACTCGTTTGAAAATATATTTCGAAGAAAAACTGCAAAAAAAATGCTTGTATTTTAAGATCAAATTAAGGCAGCGATCTCATCAAAGTTATCTTATAAATTGACAGATCCATACATAAGTTTCCAATTGTTTAGAAAATAAGGTACACGACTGGCTCGAACGAAACTTTTTCGTTAATCAAAAGTTTGGCTGGTGGTTTTGTTATTTTATTAGGTAGGTAGATAGGTAAAAATCTGAAAAACGGTTCATAAAATATAGGAAAAGGAATATCGTTAAATAAAATTCACTTTTGGTTTATTCATCTGATATGCAGAACATATTAAATAACAATGCGAGTTTTTAAATGTTGAAGCTATCAGTAACACGCAATTGTCGCAAGTTCCGGTTAGAGAGTTATAAGCTGATACTGATTACTGAACTATTTTATAAGCTCTTACACCTTACAAGACTTTTGAGTAAAACGACAAGCTAAGTAGGTGATTTTGATTTCTGATCTGTTAGGGCATACCTATTTTTAATTTTGACTCGAATAGATTAGTGACGCTTGTTAAAGGTTTCTAAGATTGGAAGTGAGGATTGTATAAACCGATATCTCTACATAGATATAATATGTAAGAACTCAAGTTTTGTTTTTTGAATTTGCATCAAACTGGTATGAACCTTTTTTTATTTGGTTAGTACCATTTATACTGAGGTTACATTGCAACAAAAAAAAAAAAACAAAAAAAAATGGGCCCAAACTGTAGGCATCAAATCTGAAGTGTGAACCAAATCCGGGTAAGCGCTTAAGGTATAGGCCTCTGGAGACGGACAGACAGGCGGACAGAATTTGCGACCCACATTTTTGAGTTCCTCTTTCATCGTAATGTCAGAATTGATTAAAATCTCGAGTAAGAAATTTAGTACCATGTCTTTCTCTTAACGTAGTCGATAAAGTTAAAACACGGTAGACGGTAGACGGTAGACCGGTAGCGCTTTTGCTGGGATTTAAAAAGCCTTACCTTACGCTTAAACTTTGAGTGATTTGATTGTGTTTGACATTTTATATGATTGATTTGAATTTAAAGTTCATTTCTTCTTAATCCCTCAATGATTTCTATTTTTAATTACTATTTAGTAAAAGAAAAAGAAGCTCTGGCAAAGTCTTCCAGGGTAAGACGAATTGCCATGGCGATGGGGGAGGGTATGCCAGGTACTTAAAGGCTAGAGCTTGTGTGAAGTGTGAGGTGGAAAGGTTACTTAACAAATGAATTCCGATCGTTCTACAAAAAAATTAATTGCGTCCAGGCTGCAATGCGAAACAGTGGTTGTTCAGAAAAAGCTGAATTGGACATTCAGAGGAGCATCTTGTATGATATTTAATATTCACCTTTTGATGCACAGCGATTTTGACGCACAATGAAATACTACTAGCAGATGCGCCGTCCAGAAAAAAACTCTCGAATATAGCTCTCTGTAAGACAAAAAATGGGGGTTCTGATATTCCAGCTGCATTAATGATTCTAACCATAGTCTCAAGATTTCCTCGTTCAGCGGATGCTACCTGTGAAACGGTACGTTTACGTAGGCGTCAAAAAACTGGTGAAAAAAAACGCACCAAAAAAAGAGTCAAAACGAGTAGAAAAAAATAATTCTTAAGTTTTTATAAATTAAAAATAGTTTGTTAATGGATATTTGCTTTTTATATTTCTTAGTTTGAAGAAAGCAGAATAGGCAGACTTTCTTTGCTTAAGACTTGAAAAGTCGACCAAAAAAAAAAAGCTGAATTTCGCCAATCAGAATATTTGTCTGAGATGAAATTGAAATTTAAAACTTGATAGCAAATCCAATTTTTATCTATATTATTGTACAATTGATTTTTGAAATTTATTTTTAGAATTTGGTTTCCTGTAGTTTATCTGAAAACGGCAATAACGATTTTGACCAAAATGCATGCGTACAGTAAAATTGATGTTTTCAAAATTGTTTTGTCATTAATTTTCAATTCGAATCATATCTCAAAATCCCCATTTTCGATTTGGATGAAACTTTAAAAACCTTACCTACATCCCGAAGAATATCTGTTACTCAGTTTAAGCTAAATAATTAAACAATAGTTATTTTATTTTTTAAACTATAGATTGTAATATTTGTTACTGTTTAGTCTATATAATTTTCAAAAACCGATTAACTATTTTGATCAAAATATTAAAGATGATATCAGAATCTATCTTCTTCTATATATATAAAAATGGATCTTGGTTTGTTCGGATGCTTAAAACTCGAAAACGACTGGACCAAATTGAATACTTCCTTCTGCGGATTTGTTCGTAATTACTCCGCGAAGGTTTAGGAAAAAAGAAAAATTGAAAAATTCTCAACAGGTGGCGCTGTCATTCCATTTGATAGCACAGTATATGTTCTTTGTGATTTGATAATTTGGGCTGTGTGGTCACGGAGGAGTGGGGGGGGGGCAATAAATTAACTAATGTGTACTGATAAAGAAGTTGTACCCTTTTGTAAATCAAGAAAGAAAAATAAAACAACATTTGAAAGAATTATTGTTTTGTTAGATCGTTAAGTGTTTTGTTCTGTTTTTCCAGTTGTATTCAAAATTTCAATTGCACCCTTTTCGTTCATTTGCTTTCTGTATTTTGGCTATTTCAAAGGTAAGTTAGTGATTTGTGAAAACTGCGTGCGATACGTTAAGAGCGCTACGTCCAATTTATGGTCGTCATCATTTCTGGCTGAATGGCTTCGTCAATAAACAAAATATGCAGTAATGGTCAGGCAGAAATCCACACGTCCTCCATGAGTCATCATTGCATCCCGATAAAATTAGGGTTTGGTGTGGTTTATGGGCCGGCGGCGTCATTGGGACGGACTTCTTCCGTGATGATCAAGACCGGCACGTTCCTGTGAATGGGAATCGCTACCGTTCAATGATAACCCAATTGGATGATATGGACTTGGAAGACATGTGGTTCCAACAGGACGGCGCCACAAGCCACACAGCGAATGTCACAATCAATTTATTGGAAACCAAGTTTGGAAAACGTGTTATCTCACGAAATGGTCCAGTCGCTTGGCCGCCTCGGTCGTGCGATTTGACGCCGTTAGACTTTTTCCTGTGGGACTACGTCAAGTCATATGGTCTATGCCAACAAGCCAGCGACGATTGATGAACTACGTGAAATTGCAGCAGTATCGGCCGATTTATGCTTGAAAACCGTCGAAAATTGGGTTCAATGTCTGGACTTCTGCAAGCGTGCCCGTGGTGGCCATACCAAAAGAAATCGAGTTCCATACATAATGGCATCGAACGTACTTTCACAGGAATAAAGGATTTCATTGATATCCAAAACCGTTTTTGTTTTATTTAAAAAAAAACGTTTGTAGCGCTCTTATTGAAAAACCCTTTACATTATCTATTCCACATATCTACATAAATATTTATAATATAATTATAACTCGATATGCACTGGGCCAATTTTCATGATTCTTTCTTTGTTTTATTCGTATTGCTGTATTTAAAAGATAGGATGAAATTGAAAGTCGGCTCAGTTATAATTTTGTTGCGCAACCTAAATGCTCCGAAAGTTTGCAACGGAACGCATTTGATTTGATTGTGAAGAATCTCAAATCGAATGTCATGCAGCAAACGATTTTGAGGGAAAAATTCAAATGCCAACATTTTCATTCAGCGGAATCCCCTTATTCAGAACGATTTGCCATTCGTATTTGAGCGTCTTAAATTTTCCGTGTGCCTCGCTTTCACTATGACAAATAGTCCCAAGGACAATCGCTGGATGTTTGTGGCATCAATTCAATTCCCATGTTTCTCACATGGTCAATTGTATATGGCGTGCTCACGTGTGAGCAAACCCATCGATATTGATATAATAAATATGTACTTCATTTATTTCATAAAGCAGCACGTGCATTCTGCATGCTCAGAATTATTATTTTTACTAGGTACATAAATGAATTTGGGCGGAACGAAGTTCGCTGGGTCAGCTAGTTCTAAATAAAAATAAAAA
The DNA here is from genome assembly GCA_963082955.1 of Cheilosia grossa. Lineage (NCBI taxonomy): Eukaryota > Metazoa > Arthropoda > Insecta > Diptera > Syrphidae > Cheilosia > Cheilosia grossa. Next base: position 26,222,093 of record OY720145.1, on the reverse strand, counting down.
TTCGAAAAAATATTTTTTTTTAATTATGCATGTTTCCCGATCTATTCCTACATACCTATGGTTTACGGTAGATTTTTGTAGTTATCTCAAGGTCCCACTTCCAATAAAAACGCAAATACAGCTACTCAAAACTTTTTTTAGCAAATATTACCAACTTCTTCTTTTCTTCAACCATATTGAATATGCGCCTTAGAATAAGTCCAACTTTGAATATTACACAACCAGAAATTCCCACTTCATTTGCACCCCCACACACGTCCATCGGTATATTCAGTTTGAGCTGCTAATGCATATTCAAAAACAAATCTGTTAATCTTACAATGTCTATGTAAAGATATCGGTCTAATACGAACCCTACTTCCAATCATGGACACCTTAGACCAGCGTTACTAATATATTCCAGTCAAAAGTAAAACATGCCCTAACAGATCAGAAAACAGAAACTCCTACTACGCATGTTCTTGTAGATACCGAAAATTCTTGTAAAGTAAATATAAGAGCTTGTAAAGTAGTGGGTAAAGTAGGCGCCTATAACACTCTAACCAGAACTTGTTACAATTGCCTGTTACTGACAGCTTTAACTTATATCAACTCAACACTGTTATTTGATGAACTGCCATCAGTTGAATAACTCATTCTATTCCTTTTCCTTTATTTTATGAACCGTTTTGTTTTTTTTTATCTAGCATCGCTTCTAACAGACCTACCTAATTAAATAAAAAAAAAACAACACACCAAACTTTTAATGAACGAAAAACCCAGTCGTGCGCTTTATTTTCATTTGGAGGTCCCATTTACGGCCATTTAAAAGCCGACTTCTTGTGACCGGGGAAGAATTGACTGCATAGGGTTTTCCTATACACTTTCAATATCCCCGGCAATGATCACGACCGATTTACCGTACGGGTGTTGGCTGATTGTTTACCGAACCGGTTTTCTCGATCTATGTACGTAGTTCTTACCTCCATATTGCGTTGTACTCGCCAGAACAATCCAAAATATAATCAGGGTCCACATAGTATGCCCCAAAGTTATCACACACGCTCTCGTCAATTGACTAGCTCGAAACAAAGTGAACTGATATCCAAACACGAAAAAACACATGATCAGCAGACACGCAATCCATCCTGAGAATAATAATAATTCTGTCATATTGAATTTCAAAAATTATTATTATGTTATTGTACACTTACCTAATATGAAAATCGTTACTCGTATCTGGATCGTTCCATTTGTCTTCTGAAGAACATAACCTAAGCACATTCCGAGAATGTATAATGGAATACGTAGCCAAACTTTATCATAGATCAGATTGAATTCCGTCAAATCATTAACAATCGAATTGTTGGAACTGTTAGGATGATAATATAGGTAAACATTAGGTGAAATGAATTATGGGATAAAGTATTAACAGCAATTTAATTAAAATGCGCGATACTAATAATCACATTTAGTGTCCAGGCTAGATTTAACGAATTCACAGTGGCGACATATTTCATATTGATATTTACAAGTTAACACAAGAGCTTAATGCTAGCTCGAAATGAATCGGTTCGAACTCTCAATCTTCATCTTCTGTGTAAAGATGTAGAGAGAGAGAAGGAAGACGGATTTGGGCCAAGCTCCATTTAACAATTGATGTTTGATTTCATCAAAAAACAAATGTAGTGAGGAAGCTTCGGCGGGCCGGCAGCGAGTTCAATCTCATACTTTATGTTATCTGACAATATACTCGTTGAGGCCTGCAATATATTTAGCTTGAAGGTTAAAAATGATTAGGCCCCAGATGTATATCCAATAATTTATTTGTACCTTTATTACAGTGTAGACATTTGTGGAGGCACAAACTCTAAAATGCTTCCATTCACAGACATGCCTTTTCATATATGTTTGTTCGCAGACTCAGAAACCATCAAACGGATTGCGCTTACATTTTTAGGCAAACTTCGGTAGATATTCATCAGTCCTGCAGTTTGCCCCCAACTGCATTTACATAATATTTTATTTTTGATAGCTGTTCGCTAGTATATAATACATAAGTACTCTTCTGCAAAACGTCTACAAACGTCTTGCAATAATTTGTATTTTTTCATTATGGCGGAACTAGGTCGATTTTTATGTAAGTGAAACATTTTATTTGAATTGCGAACACCAAAAATTCAAAAGTATATCTGTGGCAACAAGGAAAAACAGCATAAGTCGACTTATGTCAAAATTGAGTTAATGTTACTATCGGATGCACTTGATCCTGCTTTATATGTCATATTTGTTTCATTGAAATATCTCTTACGGTTGCTGTGTTATGGGTCAGGAAAAAACGTCGTCTTCCTACATCTGCAGGCAAACCTTTATCCTTAATACTGCGCTCCTGAAAAGTGGCTAAAAATGACTTATGTTGTTTTCCTTGTTGCCACGGATATAGTGGCACACATACATAACGTATTTCATTGCATTCAAAATAATTCGGCAAACGAAAAATCAAAAAGTTGAACGACACGTTAATTATATATAGTTTGGAGAACATTATTTTAAAAAACTTTGCTTAACACGATGTATTAGCAATTCAAACGTAGTGTACGCCAACATTTCCTGACCGCATCAATCTAAAATCGCCTCCAAATGTGGTCTTTGTATAAAAGCTATCCGTGATCATGTAGCCCAGATCAATGAGTGGCTTGTTGTAGTGTGACTGTGTATCTTACCGGAACTGAGTAACTCCGTTGCATGAGCACAAAACCTGTTAGGGGGTGGTAAGTATTTTTGAAAAATCAACAATGTAGATTGGTTGAGGGCAAATAAAAACATTTTTAGAAATGTTTTTTCAGTTATTTAAGAAAACTTTACTCATCGATGTTAATGATATTCAAAAGCGGAAAATAAACAACAACGTTTGTCCAAATATGTTTCTTGTATCTAAAACATCTCATTTAGAAAGCTTTGTTAACCAAACAAATTATATTATTCACCTTTTAAAAATATATAGGTAACAATAACTAACCAATAGCATTCAGTAATGATAAAATTTGGTATTCCCGAACTCTATCACATTCCCCCACGGTTGGCAGCATTTAGTTTATATTTTTTGTATGGATTCTAATTGACATTACACCGATACACGCTCAAAAATTGGCTCTACAAAATGCGATCGGTTAAAAAAAAATGGGTTAAAATTAACCAAGTCTCCCCTGAAAAACACCGAGTATTCGTTATTAAATACTACCGAAATAAATAGGTAAAATGCATACTATTAAAAATAACACACTTTATCAGTTGTTAAGAACCAAGTTTGTAGATAAATATCAACCAGTTGGTTAAATTCAACAGAGTTTGTTTGTTATTTACAACCAAGAAAATTGATATAAGGTTATTTTTAACCGAGTTTCCTTAAACAACCTGACTCGGCTATTTTTAATCCGCTAACTTTGTAGGAGCTATATTAACAGTTTCGCTTGGTAGTTTTTAACTGAAAGTTGGTTGATTTTAAATAAGTGATTTTTCTGCGTGTAGTCACGCAAAATTACGGAATTTGAAAATAAAAATTGAGGGGGCCAGCGACAAGAGGATTGCCAATTGGGGTCTTAGTATTGTCTCTGATGAGAACTTTCTTCAAATTGAACACGATTGCCGGGTAGTTTTTTTGTTATTAAGAAATTAATCAAGTCAGCCATTTGAGCGACATCACTCACTGACATCTGCATATTCACTTCGTAAATTGTTTCACATTTTCTTGACATTCATCTAGATTCCCAGAAGTTATGTTAGGCGTTTAAATAGCCGCATATAGTAACATGTTGCCAAAGGGAACTTAGCAGATTTTGAAATCATTTTTCTTGCATCTTGTGGGTCATCAGATAGACGATATTTTTTTAAAACTATTTGACCTGTACACTGTACAGTGTACAGACCTCACTTGTGTGTTTCCAAATTCCTGTGCAATCTTTTACTTATAAGGATGATTCGGCTGCAGCCATTTTCGACGTGAACAGCGGGTCGGCAATCTGTAAGGTGAACCATTCAAACGTTTTCGTGTGCAAGAAGCAGAAGCAAGAAGAAATTTGCTTCGTTTCGTGCTACAGAATCTGACTACAGAATCTGGCCCCAGCTTTGCGTGAGTTTCCGTTCTGAAGCATCTGGTTCCCATATGCGCAATTTCCTATAGATGTCTTAGCTTTCCAGACATCATCTGCATTCGCACGTAAGATTTTTGAGAGTTTCTTTTATATTCGAGATGAGTGGTGTTGATTTGTTGATCGATGTCCGATTTCATTTCTACTGGTTTCTTGGAACTGAGAAGTGGGGTTTTAAGGTTTTGATTACTTGGTGGTTTTTCAGCTGTACAGATCGAGCTTTACATATTTTTTCCAGCTCTTTCGTTACTTTGCAGACCTGATAGTTTGCAGTATATTCATTTCGCGGGAGCTTTACTGATTGAGCTACTGTCAACTGTTTGATAATGACCGGCCCATTTTACGCACTCCGATGGCTGTATAGTTCAGCCTTAAAGTTGCGACCGTTTGAGCTGGAGTACCAAAGTCTAATCCTTGGAAGAACGTTTACTACAATACCAGAAATTGTTTTAATTTCATAAACTTAATTGAAAACTTTAGTCTTATCAAAAGTTACTTTATGCAGAGTCGAAGACCACGCCCTACCACAGAGACGATATTGATTGCATCTATAATTTTATAGCGTCTATCCTTAAGATCAATAATGACATCATTTCGATTTGTGTATAACCCGTAAAGGTCTTTCCGCCCTATTTTCAAAATCATACCATTCGACCTTCTCTGCATATAGCTTACAAGGGTATTGTATTTTCAAAATATCTTCGTAACCACGGTGTAGTCAAGACACGTCAATGAAATCGCAAATGCAGTTTTCTCATTTTCATTAATGGTAAGACCTAAACTCCTTTGCTGTACCCCATAGTCGGCAATAGTTTTATCTTTAAAAAAATCAAATCCAAGAAGCGAATCTCAAATTTAACTAACACTATCAGCCAAAAGTAAAATTAAACTTCCAAGTTTCTGAACAACAAGAGAGTATTATATAGTATTATCCAGGTGCATGCTATACTTACGTCCCATCCAACCCGTATTGATTCATTTCCAAAAAAGTCGATGCCACTATAGATGTTGTAAACACCGCTGAACAAATTATTGCAGCATATTTAGGATGAATCTGCGCGAGCAATAACAGCAAAGATCCAGCAGCAAAGAACTGGATTTCTATAGAGATGAACCATGTCCATGGCATACACTGAAAGAAAATAGATTCTTATAAGAACTTTAAGTACCTTGTGCACATTTCTAAAACAAACCCTTTCCTCCAAGGGAAGAAACGTTTCAATGTACACAATGTTCCGCCACTTGTTCACATCACATCTTTCGAAATCATATGAAGGTATCTCAAGCACTGTATTATAGTGGAAATACTTTGAAGATAGTTCCAGGGTAATCAGAACAAACACATAAGACAGAGTAATACTGAAAACAAAAAGGATTATTTTTTATTTTTAAGTTAAATAGTTCATGATCCATCAAACTTATTACGTGAGGTGAGTGGAGTGCGCTGTAATTATGTCTACTTTCAAGCGGCTAGGAATCTGGAATCAGAAAAAACTTCTGAAGCCGTCAGTGGTACAAATGTTTAAACATTTTTGATAATAAAAGCAAGTTTTGCAAATTGGTCGTTAATTAAATCGCACTTAGCAAGAAGTTCAGTGCGAGCGCAATGCTCCCATAGTCTGCAGTAAATGCACCCGAACCACACAGCTTTCATACTTGAAATTTAATGAACAATGACCCTGCCTTATATGTTAGCATGCCATGAGACTAGGAACAGCTTATTCGGATATATGCAGATACAGTGAGGACCTACAACTACAACTCACGGAAGAAATCTCCCACCTTCTATTTGAGTGTCAAGCAATTGCTCGGAATAGAGGGAAGGACCTTGGCAGGAAATTCCTTAATAACTTAGAGGAGGTTGGTTCCTCAAACAATATTGCAACTTTAATTGAATTCTGTAGAGAAGTTGATTGTTCGGGCGATTTTGTTTAGGTATTTAATCGTTATGGTTCCCTGGGGATGGCGATGGGCAAGGTATAGTGCCTGGTCTTTTGTGAAGATCTCTTCTAGTTATTGTAAAAATTCTACTTATTTTAATTTGTAAATTGGTTTATTAAATTGATCCTTTATACAAGGTGGGCCAAAAGAGATCACCCTATTGGAAGATGCTCTTATCTTTGCAAATGGCCGCCAATGTCAAATCTGTTTTGATATTTGTGGACTAGATAGATGTAGAATACAAGTGAAAAAGCTATGCAGCGATGCACTCCCCAAGAACGCGGAATAATCGTGTCTATTTTTTTGCGTAACAATTCGTCTGTATAGTGTTGGCGCAGCGCGAATTCCGTCGCCGATTCCACGGCCGTCCGACACCGACTGCGCAAACACTGCGCCGTTTGGCCACCAACCTTGAAGAGTATGGGACCACACGAGACGTTGCCAGGAGTAGCCGGCCCCGGAGCGCCCGTTGTGCCGAGAATATCGCCGCTGTTGACGAGGATATCGAGCTGTTGACGAGGATATCGAGCTGTCGCCGGAAACATCGACCAGACGCCGTGCCTCGCAGTTAACGACCAGCCGGTCGTCCCTAAGGCGAATTTTGGCCAAAGACTTGCGCATGTTCCCGTCCGTGCATCAGCTGCTGCTTGTCGACCGCAAAACGCATGTAACCTGAGCCCAAGCCATCCTGAATCTCGAGGACGAAGTGGACGATTTTTCGACCAAAATCATAATGAGCGATGAGGCTCATTTCCACCTCAGCGGGTACAAGAAAAACTATCGCTTCTGGCGATTTGCAATGGCCCGTAAGATCGCCCGATTTAACCGTTCCAGACTTTTTTTTGTGGGGTTTTTTGAAGTCCCGTGTTTACAAGAAGCCCTCAAGGCAACATTCGACACGAGTGCGAGAATCTGTCTCCCGATGTTCTCGCCAAAGTGATGAAAAATGACATAAAACGAGCCCGTATGGCAATCAATTGTGAAAGCGCCCATTTGGCTGATATCATCTTCTCGACTTGACCAATAAAATTCTAAAGGTTCAAATAAACATAAGTCTAAAATGCAAGTACAGTCAGACTGTATATATCATTAGCGGACCCTGCAATGTTTCCCTATGAATATGTAGATTTATATTCAACATTCTCAAGTAAATTTAATTTTTGATTGTATGTCAAAAGTCATGAAAATAGGGTGTCAATCTGTGACCCTAGTAAAAAGAGAACAATTTCTTCCTAAAGATATTAAAAAAGAGAACATTTGTAAAAAACAATAGAGGACAAAAAAGAGAGCGAACTAAATGAAAAAATACACTCCTACAAAATAAATCTTATTTAACATAAACAATTCATATTTCATGTTTAAAGAAATAATACTATACCAATATTCAGTCTGTTCGTATTTATTTAAATCACATTGTTTAAATCAATAAAATATTTGAAAATAATAAAGAGAACAAAAATATATACGAACTGGAATAGATAGTGCCAAAAAAAGATCGGACCGTAAATGAGAACATGTTCTCTTTTGAGATACGATGATACACTTTATGCAAAGTATGTCAATAGAACGAACGATGCACATTCGCCTGCCAACGAGTAGTTATTTTGGATATGAGAAACAAACGTAGCATAGTTGTGGGAATTAGACAGATGTATGCAAAGCGCAGCTCAAAAGTCATTGTATACTACCAGGCGGAAGTCTAGTTGAGATGTTTTCTAAATGGGGTACTTACATCAGTAGGATTGTTTTATTGAAAATCTTCAGCACAGTAAGGCAAAGCAAATTCTTCAGTAGGTACGCAATTACTTCCGAGATTCACTGGGTACTTATCCCTTTTCAACCCCACTGAGGAACTGAAATCTAAAACTAGAAACACAACCAAATATATTAATCAGTCAATCCAACTTTATCACAAATGTGACTGTGAGTATAAAATATTTCATTGCACATTTGTCTGATTTATTTTTCTATTACCTACCTAGATACTGATTCAAATGGTAAATACGAGTATATGAAAATAATGCGCCTCATTTGAATGCGGATTTTTTCCAATATATTTTTTTTATTTTGATTTAATCATGGACACATTTCCTTATCTTGTAGTTGAAATTTATATCAAACAGTAGTTGTATAATGAGCATTAGTTTTCTCAGTTTTATGGTTGGTACGATGTTCTGACATTGGGGAAACTACAAACTAATAATTTTAACTAACATTTGATTATTGAACGCTACTGGGTAGGTTAAATGTTTGCAAAAATATAATATCGAAATAGATGAGAAGTACAATTATGACATAATGTGATAACTGAACAGCTAAAGTCTAAAAAGCCTGTTGAAATTGAAATCAGCTATTTTCAAATACATCGTTGTGAAAGCGATATTTTATTTGAAAAGCTAAGAGAAGACACTTGAGTTGGTGGTGAGTCTCACAACAAAGCTCCGAAATGGAAAAGTCATGTTGGGTGTTCAACTATAACGTTTGATATATTTCTTTGAATATTTCTTAAAAGTTAAAAGAACGATTGGTAGCTATAGCTATAGCGATATAAAACGAAAAAGTTGTTGTTCTAAGGCAAAGCCACTTGTTTGTTGGTAATTGCTCAGTGACTCCACCGCCGAGAGAAGAGATATCTCCTATGGTTTGGAAGGACCATGGTCATAATTTATTTAAGTTCCGGTTCCTTCATTAATCAAGCCATCAAATAAGACCAATGTTCCAATATCTTTAGTCGGCAGAAGCGAGAGCATCTCACAAAAAAAAAAAAAAGACAACTCAAATTTTATCAAAGAAGACTGAACTGCTGACCCCAACCCCACTTTGGAGACAACCAAAAAAATGCTTAAAGAAAGTGAACCCATTTGAGTGCATTAATTAATTTACTAAAATTAAAAAAAAATATATATATATTTTAAGGAAGTTTATCCTTCGTTAAAAAAAAAGATTGAGTCAACTGACTTCAAAATGTTGTTTTATTTTTAATTTAATGGACGCGGTCGGTAATGGGTTGAGAAAAGATAACGAGTGTAAAGCCGGAAAAATTGAATTAGTTTAAAGTCTGGTGACAATACTGGCGACAGCACTGGTGAATTTAACTGCGCATTTGCTGTAAAAAGCAGGCAGATCGTTTGGGTAGGTTAATTATCACACACAAAATATTATTTTCTTCTTTCTTAAGCGGAGAAGCAATCTGAAGTTGAAAATTTCTTTTCTGATGAATTAAAATCGGATTTTTTGTATTTATTATGATTCTTGAATGCAAATTATTGCACCCCATTTTCTCCCATCTTTATTTTATGATTGAATCAATTAATTTTGTGATAGATATTAGGTTCGTTCGTGTACCTAGTTTAGCATAGAAAAATGAAAAATTTCAAATCTCAAAAATCAAGAGAGAAATCTCTCAATTTCAAGAGAAGTACATAACCGGTTTTCTTACAAAAAGTTCAAGATATGCCATTTGGACATTATCGTAAAATAAACGTCAACGTTATAAAATGTGTAATAGTAACTTTTCAGTTAAAGTGCAGACGAATACGAAATGTTATTTGAGTCCAGTGATGAAGAAGACATTCTGAGTCCTGCACTAAGCATGTGGGGCAGACAAAATAAATAGAGTTTCACGTGTCAAACTTTTGAGCTGTCACTTAGTTGTCAAAACAAACAAAAATAATCAAGTTAAGTAAAAGCTTGTATACAAAGTCACTTACCTACAAATTTTGTTTGTAATAATCGTCAGAAGATGTACCAGCTGCTCAAAAACATTCCAATTGCCCTTCGGTATTAATTTGAAGAACGTGTACGTCAAATTAGATCCACTAAAGGAGCAAAAAATAAAAATACAAAAAAAAAAAACGTTTACGAATATGAATAATGTAAACTGCAAAGTCCTTGTAGGTACCTGATGAAAAAATATGCATCAAACAAGTATGTTGTTTGCTTTCTAATAAACTGTCGAACGCCTGTCTCTTCTCTGTCGAAGCTGTCTCTGTTATTCGAAATGAAGTCCATTTCAGCGCATGTATGAGCGTATGTCAAAAGAATGGTAAAAACAGCTAGAACACCATTCATAGCGGTCTGCGCATCGTGTTCTCGTTTTAATAGCTCGAATATAACATTTTGTAGCGATACAGCAGAACTGATATCATGCAAAAATGTGGGCTTTGGAATGCTTTTACCTAAACAAAACTGCATGTGAATCTGTTAGCAAATGCAAAAACCTTAGGGAATACCTGCCGCAAAGCCATTCTCAACAATATCCAATCCTACAGCTGAATGTATCCCAGTATTAAGAGTGAATGTAGCACTATGGACTGGTGTTCGGTCCGCAAATTGATTTACGTTTAAATTTACACTCTTCCGGAGCTTCTCGTACTCCTCAATGATGTTGAATTTAGTATCGAGCTTACCAGACTTAGCATTCGCTTGTTTGGGTTCTTCCATTATTGGGCAGTAATTGGAAAAGTGGGACAGCGTAAACATTAAAACAGATGTTCCAATGATAATTCTGAAATAAATAATACCACATAAAATGTCTTTGCTTCTTGATGATATTTACATATGATTTATGTAATTAATTATGTATATAAAGTTTCCAGATTGTTACGAAATGTGAAATATGTTTAAGTCTTATTTTTGGCGCGAATCGCCGATGCATTGCGATCGCACCCACAAGGCATTTCTGTTTGTCTTTTAACCTTGAATTTAGGACAAGTCTTTCAGGTCCAAATGTTTGTAATTTTTGTGTGTGCTTTGCAATGGAGAAAGCAATCAGAATCGTTACTACATTCCATTTTCGCACAGTAAAAGAGGCAATTCAAATAAAAATATATACGCGAAACAGAAAAAAATTAAAAAACAATTGCTGCAGTAGTAAAAGATCATGCATGGCGTATCAATTAATGTGCCGTTGCATACGATTTTTAGTAGATCGCGCAAAGCCATGGAAGCCATGGAGTACCTGCCTATCATCGGTTATGGCTGTCCCATGTGGTTCAATATAGCGCCGTCCTATATGGAAAAGATTCGGGTGTTTGAGAGACAATGTCTCAGGGCCTGTCTAGGGTTGTTTAGAACTCCTGAATTTCAGTACATAAAATACTATCCCAACAGGGACAATGCGGCTCGACTGAATAGGATTGACAATTTCCTTATTAAGGTGATTCGGAGGCACGTCGCAAGGGCGATGGCCAGCGATAATAACCTGATCTCAGGGGCCTACTACCCCAATTTAATGTACCACGAGAGTACGCTTCGGTCTGGCTTTATCCCGCCTGAGGCATTTCTTCATGTAGATATGAAAGGGTTAGTCCAGACAAAAGATGGTGTGCCGGTATTGTACCACAGCCACCGCGGCGCGAGGGATAAGCGGCTCATCCACGACGGGTATGCCGCCAATGCTCAGGAGCTCCTCCGTTTTAGCACCGCAATTGCGGAACGGGACAGGGTCGATACGGTCAAGCAGTTCACCGAATTTTGGTGGCTTGATGAATAGGTGAGGGTGGATACGCTCTCCCGGGCCGGTGCGCTACTTATGTAGCATCCTCCTTAGTTTTAAGCTAGATATTAAGTTTGTAGGTTTAGGTTAGAGTAGGGGGTCTTTGGGAGGTGCCGGGCTAGCCAACATGATAGTGCTGCCGAGACTCGAACGACGCTTATAGCCTCGCTCGAGTCTCGGTGGCACTGATGAACCCTTGTGGGCGGCTATCAGGCGCCCATGGACGCGATCAGGATGGTGACCAATCGATTTGATTGCTCACCACCCTGATTATATGTAATTTAGGTTAAGTAGCTTAGGTAGTTTTAAGTAGTTTTAAGTAAAACAAATAATAAAGAGTTCAAGTTTTCTAAAGTTTCTTGAAAATTAAAAAACAAAACAAATCATAGAAATAGATAGATTTAAGGCCGAAAGGCAATAATTTTAAGGATATTGTTAAGTTTAGAGCGCTCGCTTAGAGCCAGTAAGCTAGAATAAGATAAACGTTAGCTTTTAATTAGATTTAATCGTTTTTGTCTAGGATGTAAGTTGAAAGAAAGTTATAAATAAAAATGAATTGAAAATTGAAAAATTTAAATTGTACCTGCCCTCTATGGTTGACAATCCAAAAACAAATTGGTTATAGTTTTTATTCAAACTTGACGGATGAATTGAAAAAAGCTCATGAGGAAATGTGCATGCTATCAAGCTAGAAATGATCATAAAATGCATAATGCAATCTTTTGTTAAATCGTTTGGACCGGTTTTGAGATACCTAAGTTACATTTTTAACAGTACCCACCGTTATTTGATTTTGTAGCGAAAAACTCTTTTTTTTGGTTCCTTTGTCATCGTTGTGTCAGAATTGATTTAAATCTCGAGTTTGTAATTTTTAACGAATACAAACAATATCTTTCTCTTACAACGTATACGAAAAATTTAATTGATTGATGGTTGATTTTCAGATTTTCATTTCCAACTTATCGGCTGATAGAAAAAAAATGTTAAAAATGCAACTATGTTTTTCAGCTCGTGAAGTATGGGCCAAAAATCGAGGAAATACGCTGCACGTGAGGAAGGGCTTTTGCCTACTCATCCATTCCCGTGAGCAATGCGTTTCATTCATACGATGTTTCTTTAGATATAGAGCGCGATATTAATTATAATATTTAGTGTGCAGCCTAGATTATACGAAATCGCAATGGCGAAATTTTCTGAGTACACACATCATTTTCCCGGATTTTTCCACTCTTTTTCGGATTACAGGAAAAACATTTGTTTACAGCGACAAAATTCCCATCCCTATTTTTTTTAATTTATAAAACAATAAAATCTCTTCGTCCTCGAATTTGCCAGACTCTTTTTAAATATTCGACTATGTCCATTGATTTAAACTGTTTAGGCTTCTCTATTGATAACTTGGCCATTATTAACTAACTCATTTGAAAAGTAAGTAAATATATAAATTAAGGAATTAATTCGTTAAAAAGGGAAGAGCGGAATACGGGTCAGTTATTCTTTTATAGTTCAAATAAAAAAATAATGGGGAATTGGTAAATTGTTTTTTTTTTTGGTTATTTAGACTGAAAGGGAAGAATCAATACAATTTTTTCCCAATTCCGATCTTCTGCTTTTGATTCCCGGCCTTTTGCATTCCGTTCTTTAGGGTTCCAGTCAAACTATTATTTTGCAAAACAAATATAGTAGTTTGTATATAAATATAATTACTGGCAATACCAACTACAAGGGTGGGTATATTAACACTTTCTCAAAAATACATTTTCTAAATCCAAACTGTTGTCTAAATTGTTTTTAGTTTTCTGCTGATCCAGCAGATTAAGAAAGTAAGTAATTTATTTCTACTTAAAAGTCAAATATGTACATACACGATTGTGTAGAATCCCCCATCCTGTAGAACATCAAAATTCTCCTTCACTATCCTGTGTTCGATATACGATATATTCTTAACAATATGATTGCTTTGAAACATGAATATATCAAGAATTTGAAGTAAGTCATGATCGTTGCATGATTTGGGCAGGCAAATCATTTGATGTACTTGTTCACTCTGAAAGGAGAAGAGGATAACGTGAAAAGCATACCGATTAAAAAGACTAATATCTATTTTTGGTTTACCTTGTAAAAATGCGAACTACTCATTTCAATGGCATATTTAGCCAGTATTATTGTCACCGGGAACGGAACGACTGTGGTGTTTAGTCGCAAATTCCAGTGCATACCAAGCATATCCTTATACTCTAACTGCAAGTCACGACAGAGCTGAGGGTTATGTATTCGATAGTTATTACCACTGTAAGCACCTCCACTATAGTAACTTGTAGCATCGTAAACTGGAAAAAAGGATTAAAAGTCAAGATGTGGTCGGACTTTGAACGGTTTGATTTTAGGAGGTATCCACACAGCCTATGAGAGTTAAGGTGCCGTCACAGCATGCAAGGAAACTGCTTGTGTCCAGTGTTTTTAAAATTCCTATGAACTACCACCTCTATAAGGCGATCCTTTATCTTGAAAGAACTATCGAGGACGATAAGCAGTAAAGGATGGCTATTACTAGGTTAAGGAACCCGGCGCTTTCCTTGAAGGTTGTTATACTAAGTTTATTAGAAGTCTGTAGATGCTATATATATCACAGGTATAAGTAATTCTGTTGTAAGGACTTCAATAATGGGCAACCAGGAATCCCTTTATAGAATATTGAACTATAGGTGATCTAGGTGTTATGAAATGCATATTCATTCAATTGTTGTATTATAAAATCGTACCTTTATATTTCTCGTTTTATATATATAGTTGGCGCAACAGGTCTGTAGAGACCCAAGGCCTAGCTTCTCACAACCATTCGTTTTGTGTGAGTTTCATTTTTGGAACGAATGGAAGGGATCTACAATTTTATGCCGATTCCAAACGGCTTATTGAGAAGCTCTTAAGACAGTTATACTCTCGGATGTTTGTCAGACGTTCGCGAGAGGCGGCACAGTGGAAAAAACCCTAAGTTGGAATTTGGGTTTTTGCGGGATTCGAACCTGAGCCCCTCGCTTAGTAGTCCAACACACTAACCACTAAGCCACTCGTTTTACGTACCAAAATAAGTAGCAAAAACTCCGGTTCAAAAAAAGAAAACAAGCCAACGTAGCAACGAATACGGCAGTCAAGGAATGACACGATAAGAACAAATAACTTCTGATTTTATAGATCTCCGAAAGAGATGCAGCCAAACGAAAAGGGGCTCATTACAACAAGAGTATCACTACCTTCTCTCCCAATATTTATCATCTAGAAGGCCATAAAGTATTAAGCGACAAACAGTAAGGACATCTCAGTCATAGCCGTATTTCCATTGTAGACAATGATGTGCTATTTAACAAGGACTCTTAACTCTTCGAATATATAAAAAGGTGTCTTTCTTGGCAGATCGGCTAAAATTCTATTAGATGGTGTGCCTTTGAAATGAATTGCTATAAACATATGATTGCCTAGGGCTCCACCGTGATATGTAGAAAAATATATATTACAGAAAACAATAATCTAGAAAATCTAATTTTTCGAAACAAAGATCTCGAAAAAATAAATCTCCACCATCACTCTAGATTTTAGAACAAAACAAATCTCGAAAGCAAGAATGGAAAACTATTTGAGTTGCATGTGTCTGTAACAACAATTTGATTCACAGTACATGCAAGTCAGCTAAAAAACAACAGCTTTTCTAAAACCTTGTTGACGTGCGATTGTCAAAACACCTTAACTCAGGCACTATATATTATTTTCCGCGTATGTTTTATGGGATATTTAAGAGACATTGCCTACAACTTGAACTTGTGAATACTTCAGTAAAACCATAGTAAAATCTTAAATTGGAAAATCTTTGGTAGAACACGCTTTTCCAAAACTCTTTTAACAAATTTTTGAAACTCGCTTGCTGGATAAAAATCCGGGGAACTACAATTTATAAGACAACTTCTCGGAACCCCTTTAAAGTGTCGTAGACTCTCCTTTATTCAGATAAATATTTATCCCCATATGATAACTATACCACTACTACCAACAATGTGTACGCAATTATGTTCAGTTACTTACGTTTGATGGCCCAAATAGAGCCCTTACGTAATCCCTCTAAAAAATTATAAGTGTCTTTTAAGCAATTATCACTTATATTCCATCCTCTATCGTTGAACTCAAAAAAGCGAACCATGGAATAAGGGCTAAAGCCCTCAAACACGTAGTTAACACTCGTTATTATTGCACTGTTCACGTGCAAAGCTGTCACAAAAAAAGAAGCAAGAAAAACCAATTGCACTTGATGATTAATAAAAATATTCATATTAGGTGTCCGAGAGTAGACTAGCGCGGTCCGGAATCAATCGACGACTGCTGCCGTTCTATGTGCGTTCAGAAACGTTTGATCGGTTTACCGATTGATTTACTCTCTGCTGAATTGATACTTTCATTTTTTGAATATAAATATGAATCTGAAATGAATATTAGCAAACATTATCAGAGTTTAATCGATTTTCTGGTACATATTGCATTTCTCGAGGCAGAAGAAAGCAACTTGATTAGTTATGTGCATGTAGACATTTATATACTAATGTGCGTTCGCAAATGAGGTACGTGATGTAGGATACATTAGAAGTAAGAAAAAAAGGTGTTTTAGAGAAAGCACACATTTTCATCGGACTCGCACAGAAAATTTTAAAATTACATGGAATTGATTTAAAAAAAAAATATTACAAGATACTAAAATTGATGGACAAGGTATAGAACTATACGCGGGTTTGTCCATTCATCTTTGTCGTTCCATTTTTGGTGGTGAGGATTGGAGATTCCATTTTGCTGGGTTGACCGGAAGGACAGCTGGAAAGTTTTCGAAGGTAAGTTTCTATTTTAAGTCATAGCATAAAAATACCTACTAGAGGTTTTGAAATAAAATAATTTCTTAAAAAATTAATCCAAAATTGATGGTGAATCTTTGTCGTTATTGTTATTTTTAGGTTCGTTTTTTTTATTTATTTTTTTATTTTTAAAGAAAGTTACGTTTTAGTTTTGAGACAAATGTGAGAAATTTCTTTTTGAATGAAAATCCTACTTTAAAATAATCCAAAAACGTTTCTACAAAAGGTGATTTCAATTGGTGCGGCCATGTTGTTTTGTGTTTATTATTTGGTTTCTGATCCAATCACCATGGCGAGTTACACGATTGAACAGCATATACAAACGATAAAATTGTATTACCAAAGTAAGTGTTCCTCAGCGTATTTTCAAAGTGAATTCTTAAATTTTTGGTTCTAAACAACGGGTTTGGTAAACAATCAGCAGCCCATACGTCAGATCGGCAGAGTAAATTTCCGCAGTCCATAAAAGTGTAGATAAGAGGCCGAAGCGGTCAATTCCTCGCCGTGCACAAAAAGTCAGCCTTTCGCAGACTTTAAGTTGGCGATTTTTGCGTTGGTCCATATTCATCTCCATCGACAGCGAGCTGTCGAGATCATTTGACGTCTAACAAAAAAAAAATAACTACCTACATATTTGAAAGAAAGTCGAAAAATCTCAATACCCCTAGAAACTTTACAGTTGACATTTCGGTCAATTTTATGTTAAAAATGCTCAATAACAAGGAATTTTTGAAAGAGCATTATTATGTATCGATAAATATATAAATCCTAGGATCCACACTATTAACATGCGACGATCTTTGCTTTCGCGCGCGGATATGATAGCACCAGATTCGATACCCTAGTTTATGATGCGACCAGTGGCGGTTCGTCCATAGGAGCACATGAGCACGTGAACCTCCATCTGTTTCAAAACATTGTTACATTTCAATTATTATTTGCCACCATTTACCATTTTATTCACTCCTACAACTCAATGAATGTTCATTTTCCTCCTCAACATGTTGAAAGCACACAGAACAAAGTATGTATGTACGTACGTATGTATGTACACAAAGAAGAAAAGAGAATGAGAAACAAAAATCTGGGTACACATCGCTATCACTATTCTACATGTTGCGAGAGCAATCGCACGTGCGATGGGCTATGATATGGTATCCATGAAAGTTTTATAAGTATGCGTGTGCAAAAAGCCTTTTACAAGAACAACAATGGGAGTTTGGTTGCCTTTATCAAGCAACAACCTGAGCACAGAAAAATTGTGCTCCGTTCATGGAATGTATACGTTGCGTACGAGGGAAGTGGATACAAAAATAAAACTTTGAATTTGTTTGCGATTCTCGGAAGAAGAAATTGTAGTGTCAATTACAGTAAATTTGTCGGTTGAAGGAAGAGTGTTGTTCTTGTTGTTGTACGTTGTTTCCTTAAATGATAGATTTTTCATGAAATTGGTAAATTGCAAAATGAAAAACTGTTGTTTTCTAGACTAATATCCACATTATTTTGTAGTTTGGAGTTGATTTTTACTATTGCAAAAATAATGTGAACCCTTGAAATCAAATGTGACGAGCCGCCACTGGATGCGACTAAGACTATTTTATAAAATATTATATAAAATATTTTTATAAAAGTAGGCAAAGATGGAAACAGTTAACGCAAATTAAAGTGTACATGTCCATTAATTTTAGATCTGGAACTATCGCCTTTAAAATTCTCCAATGTTCCTGAAAAATGTTGCTAGATTGGTAGAATTTACAAAACGCAGAATGTCTGAGAAACTCGGGTGATGAAATTCCATCTTACTAGGAGAAGAGCCATACGTGGCATGTGGACGTACAATGCACCATTTTAGGCGAAATTAATCTATAAGGCACATCGTTTGACCTTGAATCCATTACAGAGAAATAGAAATCCATCAGATTAAAAATACGGAAATTCATAATTTTATGGACACGAACAATAGCATTGTTAAAAAATTACAAAACTTAAATTCAATATACTTTTTCAACAAACATTTATTGCCAAATATAAACTCAGAATAAAACAAACTCATCAATATCTAGTATATTCAGCTATCATAAATAGTACACGTATGTTTAGTCTTAGAAGTATATTTTGGTACCTTCGCATATCCAGGAAGGAGTTAGAGCCCCAAGACAAAATTTTAATTAATATTTTAATAATTGTAGTTCACATATGTATAAATTACATATAGCGTTATGACTACAACTATCGGCACCCCTAAGTAAATTTCAACTTTGATCAAGTATAACAACTAGAGTTCACCAGTGGTAGAAATTCTACCATTTTAGTAACCCGGCTGTAACGCCAAATATTGGAAAACAAATAAAACACACCATTGCATTCCTACATTGCATTATAAGTCTATCCGCGTTGATTAAATATTCAATTATTCGAAATTCCAATTAACAAAAAGCTTACCAAAAACTACAATTACTTTCACTTCTTGAAACAGAAAAAAAAATGTTTTAATCAATGATTTGCTTATTTATTTATATATGTACGTTCTTAAAATAAATAAAGTAATAAGTAAAGTACCTATATATAAGTAAATATATACATATCTTTTTTTTTTGAATTTCTTTACTGTTTAAAAATAAAAAGATTTTTATTTAATATACATAGCCTTACAGTTTTTTTTTATAAAAAAATAAACATAAAATAGACATATTTATTATATTTTTTTAAAACGAGAGCCTAAACGAAAATTAAGAGTTGATCTTGGGATGCTGAATTTATTTATTATTGGCATACCCAGCCGAAATATCGTAGTTTTTCTTGGACCCAATTGTTGGTACCCGTTTTGTTAATCAAACAATAACTTTTTTAACTTTCTTAAACGATCCTTAACTAGAATGTCGCCAAACCAAAAACACAGAAATCTGGGATGTAGAAGTAAAAAATATTTATTTACTGAAACAAAGCTGAGAGAATAATTGTTAAATGATGGGGTGCCAATAGTTGGGTCAAAAATTCCATGAGCCAATAAGTGGTTTTGTATTCAAATTAGTTGACAATTTAAAACAAATTTTCAAAAAACGATTTTATGCTGGTATATTTGCTTTTTTAATTAAGGGTCCATTTGCTATATTCGAGCGCTTGGTATAGGTAAAAATTAAGTGAATTACCAATATGCATCATGTTCAAGAAAATATAAGCCGCATGTAGACAATTACAGAACTATAATGTATTCATCCGGGTTCCAATAACAATAATTTTTTATTGTATAAATAGCCTTTTCTTTTGTTTTTTTTTAGTATTGAAATATAGTTTACTAAATAATAGTAATGAGAAATGTCCATAAGAAACATTTGGTTTTGCACTTCGGACAGTTGTCAGTGTGTTATAAACCCGATATATGCGGGCAAAATCAAACAAGCTTGATCTTCAAACAATGCGTGCGATACTGGGACGTCGCAATGCACGCTTTGCCGCAATATCGTGCTTACGCTGGACATCTACATATGGCTACCATCTGTTTGAATTTGACAGCTGCCCACATTACCCGCATCGCAACGCATGCCCGTACTTACGCTGGTACACAGAAAAAGGTTGAAATCCTGTTAGCCTCCCAGCCCTACTTGAAATACACCAGTCTTTGATTTTCGGGACTAACCACTTGAACAATGTTTGATTAAAAAAAAAAACACTCATAGGAGAACATTTTTTTATTTCCTCAAAATAAATAAATATATTAATGTTTTTAGACCATTTGAAAACAACGAATAATATTATTTTAGCGTATTCATAATGGTAACCCGTGATCCATATTCAATTCAACCCACGCTTTGCAAAGTATGTACTTGATATCATTTCATGATTACCATTTCGTCATAACTTAAACTGCCTATATGAGGTGCCAAGTACATCAATCTTCAAAATATTGCAACTTTCGAACATATACAATGGTGGCACGCTCCGTTTTTGGAAGCATAAAACTAGAGTATGTCAGAAATGTTCCGCAAAGGTTGAAAAAGCTTTCAACATATCTCGGAACTCGGATGAATAGAATAGGTACGTGTGCATTTAGAGAACAAATTAAGCATTCATTTTTTTTAGGTGTGTACCTACATTGACAGATTTTAAATTACCCCACAAGTAGGAATTTTCTAAAAATATGTGAACGGCCGCCACTGGGGACTGCAACAGTATATAATTTATTCAGCAAACATTGTTCCATTCGCATGGCTTCCACTGTATGAGAAACCAGTTCTAAATTAGTACATACCTTCGGTGCTGCTATTGTTTAGCAGATTTCCCCAACCAAGAGCATGACCTGCTATACCAATTGACAAAACACTCTCTGTAGGTAGACACCTCGCACGTCCCACCTATATATAACTTTCCCGAGTATTACTCACCACTAAGTAATCGCGTGCAAAATCGACCGGTGGAAAAAAAGTCCATCGTCAGCAAATCTAAGCAGCATGTTTTGTTTGGCGCTGCTAGCTAACAAACCCGCAAACACCTTCATCATTTCATCAGCCGGCTGCTCTTAGCTCGTGTATTCAATTTGATTAATGTTGCGTTCCGTCATCTCGTGTGCGCCGCGCAACGTACAACAATATAAGGGGCATCCAGTTTGAATGTATTTTTAACGAACGTTTTTATTCAGTTGCTTCTTCAAACCACATCACGAATAAATAGACACAGTCGGAGTACTTTGAATTGGGCTCCCTCAAGTCGAATTTAGTTCTCTGGAAAGTTTCATCCCGCGCGTTACGTGCTCGATTGGTGCGTTCTTTTTTTTATTTAACTTCAGTGTTTAGTATAAAACTAAAAACAAAAATTCCTATGAAAAAAAAACGAAACAATCAAAATACACACGATAACCACGAAATCAAACATTTAAAATAAATACATAGAATGTTAAAAGTTTCCTTAGCTTACCTCTTACATTGCACTAGAGGAAGTTTAGGAAACACATTCCAAAAAATGTTCATTTTGGTGTCGTAATGTCGCCCGGGTTGTTTTTTTCATCCTGTGTTCGAACGGATAGATTTTTTCAAGATTATATAATCGTGGGCTCTCCGTCTCCATGTGAGGGAATAAAATGAAAGGAGTCGTAAGCCAATCGGTCGAGAAGGGATGGAAGTAACGATTTTCTTATTCAGCACATACACGTGTATGGATCATTTTCGCTAGATTGGCTTAGATAATTGCACTTTTTACATCTATAAAACTATGTAGGTGCATTCATTAAAACCGTCGGTCGGTGATCCCCTCCCTATTCTCTTGTCTGCACGACTTCCGTGTAGAGAGCGCGGCAGTTGAAGTATTTTAGGTTTTCTTTTCGTGTGTCGCGTGTTGAGCATACATATATTTTTTTACTCTAAACTATTTTCGCGAATTTTCTGAATCAAAATCTCCCTGCACCATCGGCAATTTGAAAATAAAAAAATATGTGATACAGAATAAGAATAATGTTCAATGAGTACGCTATTTATGTAATAATTGATTTGATTTTTTTAAAGAAAAGGATCAGGAAACTGCGGCGAATTTGTGTCCCGTACAATTTGCAACACCCCCAGCAAGAGAAAAAAAAAAGAAATCAGTATCGAACCGAATGTTTGTTGTGTAACTTCTTCGCCGAGAGACACCAAAGAAAAAGAAATTATCGAAAATAAATATAGAGGATTCCTATATAGTGCATCTACAAATTCCATCCGAAATACCCAGAAAAGTTAGTGTCATATTTCTGAAGGAAAGTTTTATTTTTTTAAAATCCACCCTTGTCAGACTGTGCCGTTCAAAAGATATACATATTTTCTTTTTTGACAACTAGTCCAACGAACCCATAAAAACGTAACGTCTGCTAAACTGTTGTGTTGGTGAATGTAATGGCGTTTTTGCGTTCTATCTACCGTTATCGCACAACTAATATAGTCTATAGTCACCATCGCCACGCTAACACTAATAAAGGATACGATCCATCTGTCGTAGTAGCTTTGAACTTACGATTATTAGGACTAGAGCAACCCAGTAAAAATCATAGTAGCTGCACCTCACTCACTACAAACCATGAGGATGTATTAAAATTCAATACTCAGAGTCAATTATTGCAGTCGACTGTCCGCTCAGGATACGCAAGTGCCCCACAGCGTCGAAATGTGCATTCAGACGTCAGTAAGCGAGGCCCTCAAGCCATACCCGCGGTGGACCAGAAGCACCAGCAGCTCTCTGCGAAGCAACAGCAAGACAGACCTACTGACCCCAACTCTCCACAGCGGGATCCATTGGACGTCAGCTTCAGCGATCCGATTGCGTCGTTTAAAAGCAAGACAACTGGGGAGCTAATCCGTGCCCTGATTGTGTACATAATATGTTCCAGTCAGTACCTCGTTGAGCATAATATGAAGGTAAGACATCAACATGCTTTTAGAACCTTTCTAGAAATGACTTCTTAATTTTGCTTCGTCCTTGTTATACAGTCACAAAAAGGGATACTTTGCTGAGAGTGTTTTTTTTATTTTTTTTTTTTTTTCTTAATCGATTTTGTACCTTCGTAATCGAATTCGCATATTACTGCGCAAGTCGCAC
This sequence comes from Cheilosia grossa, assembly GCA_963082955.1. Classification (NCBI taxonomy): domain Eukaryota; kingdom Metazoa; phylum Arthropoda; class Insecta; order Diptera; family Syrphidae; genus Cheilosia; species Cheilosia grossa. Next base: position 26,199,078 of record OY720145.1, on the reverse strand, counting down.
TCTTTCGTCCACTTATCCAACACTTTTGCACTTTCTTATTTTCTAGGCCAATGCATAGAGAAAAAAACTTAACGAATATTTAATTCAAGTTTCCTTTTCTATGTACATAATATAAATATATAAGGAGTACCTTACTCTGTGGGTTACTTTGCAATCAAGAAACCGGAACTTGTTCAGGGAGCTAAAAAGGGTCAATTACCGGTTTTGCTGTTCTCTCGCGATTGTCTGCTTCCCCGGTTCCCAACCCACCGGTTTCAAAGAGAAACAATTAAGAGGCCTGCTATTTATCTATTACACTATACTTCGAGTAGGTACATATATGCGAGAGGAGGAACGAATGGACAAGCCCCCAACAGAAATACGTAACCGCTTGGCTCTGGCAAGATTTACAGTTGGCATTGAATACGGAGCGACACTGCTTTGAATGCAGGTGGACTTTTTGCATGTGCGGAGATTTGTTGTATCTAGAAGCCTTGACGTCATAGTTAATAGATAGTCTGTCACAGGGTGACACATGAGACTGGCTAGATTCCATGGCAATTGGATAGAAGCAATTTATAAAATCATATAATACCATTTTGATGCCAAGGGTTGAATAGAAATGCATTTGGGAAATTGAGGCCATATTTTTAAGCTTAACATAATTACACATTATAGTTATTACCTAATATATCAAATTGCACAATTGAAGTGATTACTTATGAAAAATATGTGTGTGCAAGAAGGTTCAAAGCTTTATCAATTTAAATATAACATTTTTTCATTTTCGGTTATTCAATTGGATTTTCTAATATTACTTTGAGTAAGGCCGCAGTGGTTGGTAGGCTGACTACTAAAAATTTGAGTCTTCAGGGCTTTTTCTTACTGCGGCACATTTCGCGTACTTCCAGCAAACGTCTGAGGGCATTATTATTCTAAGAAAGCGTCTCCATTGAGTCGGTCAAATTTGGTGGAGAGTTTTTTTTTTTTGGTGTCAATTTGTTCGTCAATTATGGGGATGAGTGCATAAGTCTCTCAACCAGGTATCTTTTCCCGCAGTTTATGTTCGTGATTTTATTCTTTCCAGGACTTGTAACTTATCTCTTACACTAAGTTTGATTCTTTCGATAACAAAACTGCCTAGCGTCTCAAAATTGGCCAAGTCAAACTTTTCCTACTCCTGAACAGACCCCAAGGTACCTAAGCTTCTCTAAACTTTTAAACTTTTGCAGCTTGTGAACAAAAAAAAAGAGAACATTTAATAACATTCACAAACCTGCAGTACACACCGGAGCTTAAGTCAGTGTCCTAGTCACGCAATTAATTTTGTAAAGTTCTCTGTAAAAGCTCTATACAAAAACTAAGGATTATATCTGACCAAGAAAAATAAAACATAAGTTGATAAAAATGTAAACTTAAATATATCTTGTACGAGTATGCGTAAAACTAAGATGTGGCCTTAGTTTGGTTTGGTTTGTTTAGGCATAACTCGGTAAACTTATTCGTATTATCTTGCATTTATTATTATTATTTTCCTTTACATCTATATCTACCCATTATTAAAAAAAAAAATCAATTAAAAAGATATGTGCATAGGTAGATATATTTATTATAAATATCTCTGAAATAAGCACCCTGAGAATGTCTTATAAAAATATAATTAAAACGATGTAAACTTTTTCACTGTTTTTTTTTTTTTACTTTTGATCTTTGTTGAAATATTTGTAAAATTTCATTTTAATGACGTAGTAGTGAATATATTAACTCGCATTCCGTATTTATGATTTTGCCGATATTCTACCCAAATACTGAGTTCACTCGGGTACTTTTTTGCAAACGTCTAACTATTAAAAATTTGTTAAGAAACTGTGCAAATGCGACCACGTACTAAGAAAATTGAAAATAATAAGAGAGAAACTTTATTTCCCCTTTTTAATTTTTTAATTTTTCTACTCGCCGATGACGACTTACTGAAAAATGAAAACAGACAACTAAGTGACAGCTCAAAATTTGGACAGATAAAACTCTATTTATTTTTTCTGCCCCACATGTTTAGTGCAGCACTCAGAATATCTTCTTCATCACTAGACTCGAATAACATTTCGTATTCGTTTTCACTTGCACTGAAAAGTGCGAAAACTGCTTTTAGATTAGTATTAAACATTTTATAACGTTAACGTTTATTTTACGATACTGTCGGAATGACATTTCTTAAACTTTTTGTGAGAAAACTTTGTGTAAAAAAAAAACTCTTTCGATTTTTCAGATTTTACATTTGTCATGTTTTTATGCTGAAAGTAGGCGAACGAACCTAATAAATAGTTTGGTCGGCATGAAGTGACATGTTCGCAACACTGTTAAATCGGCATATCCTTCAGTTCGATGTCACTCAAATTTGGAAACAATAAGCGGTTCGACAAAGTAATCTTATTACCGAATTGCAAATTTAAACTGCATTGTTCCAGTGCAAAAACTTTTCATGATTATTAAATGAAATATAAATAAAACATTTGCAGTTTAACCAGCACTTATAGGGTAGCAGTGATAGAATAAACACTTTTAAAGCTTTTATCTGTTATATGAAGCTAATTAAGAGTAAATATTAATTTGAGAAACATCACAAAACAAATCTATAATGCAAATGAGCATTCAGCCGTTAACTTAAACTCAAATGAGTCCTGTGTTGCCAAAAATAAGTTTCAGTATTAATACACAAACTCCGATAGCGTTGGTTTTCTAAAACTGTTTTCTCGTCCATATAGCATGGCTAGACTTACTATAAATTAAATTACATGAGCTACATATTGGAAGCACTCAGACATTGTTGCCACGTTTTTATTACTGTTTAATGATTGCGAAAGTGAAATCCGGCCATTTTTTGAGTTACTACTACCCTAACCGTCACCGTACATACATTTCAATGCATCGAATGAAACTCGTTAGTAATTGGCTTGTTACGAGTGGTAGATAATATTTATGTCACATGCGAGCTAACATGCCGACTGTCTGACCTTAGCTGGAAGCTGAATGATGATTTTGATGCACAAATTGTTAAAATCGATTGCCATGATGATGATACCTTTATTGCTAAATACCTACTGAATCCATCCGACGTATTCATTGTATTTAATAGATACTCGACATTCCTGAGAGAGTGAAATATTACTAAATACCACTAATACACACTCACTATTTAAAAGACCCCGCTGATATTGAAAATGCCTGGACCAGAGAGTGTGTTAATTTTTATTAAAAACTAGCACGAGCTTTTGGTTAGCTGTTATTAGCTAAAAACAGATGATAGCAGTAATACACGCAACAATTTGGCAAAAATTGTGGTGCTTAATTTAGAAATTTATTTTGAATCTCTCCTTGTCATTATGAATAGAAAATTTACAAATTCCGACACAGTCACCGGACTTGTGATTTTATCGTCATTACGAATAATACTTTGTTTAAACTTACAGCTACCGAGTTGGTAGTTTGTATGTTTGTTAAGCAATGAAATTTTCTCAGTATTTGCAGTATATATGAGTTAGGGCATATACTAATACAGTCAAAATCGGTTATAACGAACTGGATGGTACAGGAGAATTGGTTCGTTATATCCGGTGTTTCGTTATAAACGGTTTTCCATTTTTTGTTCTTTATTAAGAAGTGGACAACCTTTTCTTATTTTAGTAACTCTTTTATTTTATTTAAGATTGAGATACCAAGTAATCCGTGATTTTCTGTTGTCGGCATTTTTATCTTATGAACTCTCCTTCAATTTTGACCTCTTCACAACCTTGGCAAAACTATCAGTCAACAAAGCAAACGATTTCAAGATGTTGACAGCCTTAAATGCATCTTACATTTTCACTGGAATCATTTCAGCTTCTGTAAGTAAAAAGGATACAACATTTTTTACACTCTCATAGGAAAAAGACTTAAAACTCTTCTTAACTTCTTCATTAACTTCCATATTTTCATTTCGAACAGAGTTCGAAATTAATTCGTTGGTTAATATATCTGCACTCAAAATGTTTTTGTCCACATTGACCAAGTCGTCAAAAGTGCATGAATCAAAAAGATTTGACTGAATATGTTTAGTCCAGTGACTCAAAGGCCAATTGTCTTCATCTTCGAACTCAGTTTCGATTGAATTATCAGGTTTTTGTAAGATAAATCCATCATGCTTAAATCAATTTTTGAGATAGTTGCCATAGGCAGAGACAAGCTCTTGAAATCAGTAGAATTGCATCCAACAAACTAATTACATGTGGTCCATCTTATTTTTCGCTGTTACGAATTATGTTATGTACTTGAAGCTTTCTATAATGATCTTTTAGTGATCTGATTATACGCAGATCCATTGGTTGTAACGCAGAAGTTGTTTTATTAGGTGGCAAAAACACAAGCTTCAATGAAGTAAGACCATCAATCTTTGGATGTGCAGGGCAATTGTCCACTAACAATAGAATTTTATCATTCTGTTTTGTCAACCGCCTATCCCAATTTCTTAGATGTTTTTCGAATGTGTCTGATGTCATCCAGGCTCGTTTATTGGACTCATACAGTGATGAAAGTTTCTTGACATTTTTAAGGCACCTCGGGTTTTGTGATTTTCCAATAAGCGACAACTTTTGTTTAGCAGTTCTCGTCATATTAGCTCCTACTAAAACCGTTATTCGTTCCTTTGACCTTTTACCTCCAACGCATTTTTCACCTTTGATATCAAAGTTTTATTAGTTTTCATTTTGTAAATCAAACCTGTTTCACTGCCACATTCACCGCTTACCCGTGCACTAACAATGCTATGCGTCTTTGCCAAAATCGGTGGTCATTTTTCCCCAGCCCCTTTTGCAAAGTGTTTCTGCCCTAATTTGTAGAATTGGTGCGCTAAATCTAGTGTTCAAGCTTTTTTGGGCTTTAGCCAGCTAAGCAAAGCAGCATCTATATCAGGATGTTAACTGCATCGAACTTTTTTTTATTATTATGCTGGATTCTTCAAAATTCTTCTTAATTTTATCTCGGTCTTTAAAACTGGTAGAGGTTTTTGTATCCGATACAGAAAACTTTGCAGCCAAACTTTTACTGGAAGACCAGCTTCGAGCCTTGAAATAATTATATAATTTTCTTAATTGTAAGAACTCTACGTTTTGAACTCATTTTCAAAAAAAAAAAATTTTTAACATTCCTTGATATAAGTCATGACTATTGACTATTCCAGTTTCTCTCAAAAACAGAGAAAACAAGTGCACGAAACTTGCAAGTTGCAACGCCTACTTAATTTTATTTGTACTGTTCGTTAAAATCGATAGGTTTTTCAATATTTCATTAAAAACTGTTCGAAATAAGCGATAAATCGTTATAAGCTAAATATATCGTGAAAAGCGATATTCGGTTAGTACAATTTGTATGAATCTCAAGAACTTCAAGGTAAGTTCACAATAACCGATATTTCGGTGTAACCGATTTTGACGTAGTTTAATAAGAAACAGAAAATATATGACTTGTCAAAAGAAAATTCATGACCTTTGACTATACAAGTGCTGCAAATTTTCTATGAAAATGTTCTATGGAAAATTCATAGTTTTCCTTGGAAACACTAGGTTCGTCAAATTTGGTCAAACTCCATTTTCGCCTGCAAAAGTTAAGCAGAAGAGACCGAAAAACTAGTCCTGTTTTGTAATTTCAAAGGTAAAATACTAGAAATGGGAAAGAGAAAACATGTTTGAAAGCTCCATTAGACATTCACTCGGGTTAGGTACGTCAGTTAAAACAAGACTTAGGTATTTTGTTTGTCATACCCGGTCTTAATTAGATTTCGTGTATAAATAGATGACAAACTGCTGCTGTTTATTATAACAAATGACATTAGAGCTTAATACAATAAATAATAATGGATTGAAGAATTCTTAAGCACACATATAACATTTAATGAATAATTGTTAATCAGTGCAAAATAAGTGTGTTAATTATGACATTTAAATAGTTTATAATTCAATTCAAATCAATTAAAAAAGTGCACATATATATTGGCTCTAGTTATAGCTGGAACCTTTCTCGCAGTATTCCATCACACTAACCACTTACATATTTGCGTTGCATAATGTGCGGTTTACTTGATATTAAAAATACATTAAACGAAGCTCATTTAATTCCGTCTTTAGTGACATTTCAAAATGTACCTTAGCCAATTGAGTGGAAAATCAGTCTGCTGTTACTATAGCAAAACCCGCAGAATTTGAACTCCACATTGTTAAACTCTGTCTGTCCTCCTCATTACATTTAAAGTAGAACGTATATCATATAGGTATGTACAGTTAAAACCAATGTGAATCGGATTATCCTTCTCGACTATGCGATTTTTTGTTATGACCATGTGCCTCGTAATGAAGAGCAGGGAACTGCCAGAAGCAGAATTTACAAAAAAAAAGACTAGAATAGCCTATTCGAAATTAATGGCTAAACGAAAATGAAAACATCACGTTGTTTGATAGTAATAATTAAAATATGTAATTTAAAAACAATGCAGACAATATCTTCAGGTGTATTAAAACATAGCATGCCGATCTTATCGAAAAGGGCCATTGAGTATAGCTTAGAAATATGCCAGGCGACTGCAGGCATATTTGAAAATGCATTACCCTCAATCTGCTGCCATGGTAATCTGTCACCACTGAGTGCCACAATATTCAACAGATTTAATATGAGGCGACCAGCGGCACAAAGATCGCTAGTTGGAGGTATCAGTATTTTATATTGCATCTTTTAAGGATCATCATCTAAATCTGATGGTTGCGAGAGCAAGGGTAGTTTAAAAAAACTTTTAAGTGTTATATTTCACTTTTCTTTTTTGTCGAGCCGGGAACCACATCAAACACGGAGCCACTGCGCCAACTTGGTCTTTTGCAAATCTAAAAAAATTGTTTCTTATATCCGAGTTTTTCTTATAAGAAAACACTTATAGTAGAAACAACTGATATAAGAAAAAGAGCTGTGACCAAAGTGTCGCACCCAAACATACTAAAACAAGCTATAAACCGGTAAAAGGGGCATGTTTTTTTTTACATGGATAATAGTGCTTCAAAGTTTTGACATCTTGTATCAAATCAAACCAAAAAGTAAAGAAATTAATTCGGAATCACTAACACTGAGCTGTGCTTTGTCACGCCTCTGATTCCGGCCTATAATTAATTGATATCATCCTACGGTAACCTTCATTCTATCGTTTCGCGCTGCATAGCCCTTCCAATTAATATTCATTCAACCCTCATTGCCGTTTCGTTTATTTTTATCGTAATTTAAAATACATCTATGCTTATACTCGTGTATCGTATAGCCACGCAGAAATATGTACATTTATCATGTGTTATTTTCGATTTTAGAATGTATAGCTATAGGTATATCGTACAAACAAAAGTAAATGTACGCGTATTTTTGACATAGTTTACTAACTAAGCTATGCTCCGAGTCTAGGTACCCCCATTCTAGCACAATGGCATATTAATGCAATTCGCTTTGTCACATAAATCATTTCATAGGTAGCTATTTGTTTTGTTTTATAAAGTGCTAAATTAATGATTGCGGTTGATGAATTGATATATATAGGTACATTGGTATGTATTGTATATATAGTTGCTTAGATTGATGATAATTACTGCGGTCATGAAACTGGATGTATCGGAAATTTTGCGAAACTAAATACATATAATTTGAAGAAAACGGGTTTCCCCGCATTAAAGATTGTGATGAAATCAAAGAGCATTAGTAGGTACTTAGATATACCTTTATACATAGAAATATTAATAAATAAATATTTATATTGGCTAGGTAAATTCTGTCACAATTCTAGTTCATAGTGATTTTTTGATTACTCATTGCCACATCAGGCAAAACTATACTTTTCGAAACATTTCGTTCCGTGTTTAGGTGGTTGGTCACATGAACGCATGTTTAGGTAGGTAGCTATGTGGGAGTGACAGTTCAACTTTGACCCCAAGTAGCACTATAATGTGCCTTTTTGTTACCACGACTCGTGTTACCTGGTTTGTAATGATTGTTAAGGGTGTGATGCGTTCTGTACTTATATGCAACCTGTGGAGTTGAGGAAACGGATTATATCTAATATCCCTTTACTCGAAATGTCGCTAAGGTCGTCGAAAAAAGGTTGGTTCAGTGTGCGCAATGTGGCTCTTGCTAGTGCCGGACATTTGCAGAGGAAATGGGGGAGAGTTTCTTTCTCATTTTTATTTCCGCAACTGCGGCAGTGAGGGTTATGTAGGATCCCAAGTTTAGGTATAGGCAAAGAACGATATCGTATATTGACTGTCGATGATGGCGATGGATCGAGTTATTGGGCCGTACAAATAATCATCTTTAGCCTTCGCCTTATACATATTTATTTTGTAGGTCACGATATGCAATTTAATATGGGAAGTTTCGCCATTGTGAGTTCGAAAAATTTAGCCTGGACACTAAAAATTATTATAAGTATTGTAAATTGAGTAGGTACATATTACAGCTGGCTCGGTACAAGTAGGTCCAAGTCCCTTCCCATTTATCTGAAAAATAAAAACTCACAGCTAGCAGACGATTGGGAGAAGCTGGGTTTATTTTTGGAAACAGTGCCTCTTAAACTGGAAACCACTGAGTACACATTTAGATTTTGCTGGCCTAAATAAGTCGTTAAGCCAATAGTTAAATAACCGAAACAGATTTGATTGTAAAAAAATGTGTTTGCTCTTGAATACCAGCAAATGTCGTTTGGAACTATTGGCATGGTAGAGATTTTATAACAGTCATAAAAAGATCCTAAAATCGTTAAACTAGAACCTTGTTGTTTTTATAATAACCCAGTTGTTTGCACTCTACGGAAGAACAGTTCTTAGCACCCAAAAATAATGACTAAATAAAAGCAACCGGTTTATTAAAATGCACTTAAGGTTTCTTTATTAAACAAAATGCGAGAGTTTTCCTATATTAATATAAAAAATAATAACAATAATAAAAAAAAATATATGTATTATATCCACGTCAATTAATTTAAGAAATAAATAAAAAGTTAGTAAAATTTAATCCATTTATTCATTTAGCTTGAGTATTTAACAATAATTTTAATCCTCATCTTAATTCTTTTTCTATTATGCATTTTCAAAAATCTGATATGTACAAATAACCGTCATATACTATAGTTTTTGGCACCGTCAAAAGTACAGTTACTTAGAGTGCCAACAACTGTGGTCCCATATAAACAAACTATCGGCACCCGCTGTTATAATTGGATCTATTGATATTCTTTGATACAGTTATACGCACCCCTCCTTTTTAATAGTACATAGTAGCAGATTATTTTAATGTACAAACTTAAATTCGAATCTGACAAACATCCGAGAGTATACTGTCTTGAGAGAGCTTCTCAATAAGCCGTTTGGACTCGGCATAAAATGGTAGATCCCTTCCATTCGTCCCAAAAATGAGAAACTCAAACAAAACGATGGTTGTGAGAAGCTAATCCTAGGGTCCTTATGGACCTGTTGCGCCAACATTTAGTAGCCATACAGCGTCTGTAAGTTGCAACGACAAGGGTAACATTCTCCTTTACATTTTTTTGCAGTAGGATGGGGAGAATGCCGTCCTGTCCCGGTGATTGATACTGCGCTAAGCTGTCATTGATCCGACAAATCTTTTCTGCGGTTATGATGCGCTCTATTTTTAAAAGTTGGCGTTCCGAGGGAAAAGTTATTAGCAGACTGAACGGGATTTTGCAGTTTTCCTTGCAACCAGGAAGTGCGTGTTCAGCGAAGCTCTAGAGATTCATCAGGGATTCTAGATTCCGAACCTACTTGCTTCTTGTATTTTTGCTGACTGAATGCGCGGGTTCGCGCGTTAGCATAGCATAATTCGAATGTAACCAGTAACGATGACGTATCTTTAATTGACCATTGGCCTACTCACAGATGCTACCTTGACCCTTTCCAGCTCTATCGAAATATCGGTTTTCAACGTAAGCTTTATATAAATCTTCCCTGCTATGCTCTTTGATGTTTCCTTATTAAGAGTTCGAATTCGTTTGCTCACCATGCATCTGTAAGATATTGTGGCCTTCCACATTGATCTGTATGCTGTTAGATTTGACTTTCCGATGTTTCTTAAGTAATGGTTAAAGCCAAAAATAGGAAAAAAATATTATTAAGCTGCAGTTCCCTATGGAAAAGTACAAAAAAAAAAATAAAAGCAACACGGAAAATTATATTCATAATTTTAACATTATGTTATTTTCATGCATAATAGTATCTACCTATCATTTAGGGGGTATAAGCGTATATGCGGTCCTTCATACTATTAAACCATCTTTCGAAAGTTAGCTTAGTTAGTTAAATTAAATTGCTTAAGTTTGAGTTATATATTTACCATTAAATATAGATTGGTATGGAAGGGTTGGGCACATTTGGCACAAATACTCATATGTAGGTAGTTTTTATTCGTTCCAAAAAAAAAAAAACAAAACAACATCACCGCATTACACTACTGCCCCAACTATTTATTTTGTATTAAACTATTAAATTATAAGGGTATATAACGACCTATTTTAAGAAGATTTTAGTCTTTCTTTACAATTTGTTGAATTCGAATTGTCTCTATCAGCAAAGTATATCCTTGTGGAAATGAATTGTGCCCGGTAACTCATTAATTGTCTTTTGTTTAATTTGCTACATATCCCTGCTTTCGTGTATAAACGTTAACAAAAAAAAAAAAAAAAAAATTTAACATATAAAAAATCAAAATTTCAACAGCTAATGAAAGTGGCTCAAACCGTGCTGGGAACTAAATTATTCACAAAGCTAATGCATGCAACATTCTATGGGCACTTTGTTGCTGGTGAAGACGAAGTTAAAATTGTACCCACTCTAGAAAGGTAAATATTGTATTTTTTGAACTATTTTACTAAAGAATCTTTTCTTTTCTTTTTTTTTTTTCTTCCATATGTTGTTTTCTGCATACAAACACAAAATCCGTATATTGCTTATTTGCTTATTCAATGTGTGACAAAAAAAAAAAAAATGTTGACCCTAAAAAATATGAAAAATATGCTTAAACCCCAAACTAAAACAACAAATAGTTTATGAAAATCACCCGCGCCTTGATGGGCAGAAAACTGTTTGAGCTCCTCATGAAGTCAACATTTTATGGACATTTTGTTGCCGGAGAGGATCGTCATACAATCGTACCTACATTGGAAAGGTTTAATTATGTTTTTTTTTTTTCTTATTAATATTATTTTAAGTTTTTCGACAGGAATGTTTTTTTTTTTTTTTTTTAAGTCGTTTCGTTAAATGTGCATGTGCATTTGTAGTTCATTTCATCGGAAGCAATCATAGTCACAATGAAAACAACTAAGAAGAAAATTTGACTTGAAGTGCTTGAAATAACCTTTCGTTTAAACGAATATAGTAGGTATTTCTACATCTGCAGTTTTAGCTCATCAGTGGAACTCATTTGTTTGAAAAAATTGTGCTGAACTTCATGTTTTTGGCATTCGTTTTTTTATAAGCGCACAACTTTGATTCTTTAGTTCTTCTAATAAGACTAATTCTACAAAGCAAATTGTGAATTGAATCCTATTTTTTGATTCAAAATTTAAATCATAAAATGGAATACAAGTCCGACACGAAGTATACGAACTTTGAGTGAGGGCAAGGCCTTACCAATGAACATTTTCAGTTTCGACTCTAAATTTAAGTAGTTCACAGTGGCTATATTTTTCGTATTTTCTTGAATTAGTGGGCTTAGGGGTAAGCGTGCTTCTATTTTGGTTAAAAATCCAGCCTGGACAACAAATGTGATTATATCTATTTACTAGTATCGCGCACTATGTCTAAGTTATGCACTGGTCCTTTGGTCTCTAGATACTGATGGAAATTGATTAACGATTTACGATTTAACGAATTTCTATACCCTAACGCAAATAAGAATAAACTTTGGAATAAACTTTGAAATTTTCATCGAAATCGGTTCAGTAGTTTTGTTCTCCTTGATTCACAAAATATTTAAAATAATAAAGGTATAAAACAAAACCACTCCCCAAATTAACCGCACTGTGTGTATTTTCGATATTTCAATACATAGAAAGTATTCAGTTTTGTATTCGTATACCTATACATTTTGTGAAGGTGTAATGTTTCATTTTATTTATAATGCTCTAAGAGATATTAAATTACCGACTTGACTACTAGCATCAGAATGGCAAAAAAAAAAAAAAATAGCCATTTTAAATAATTTACTTTAATTGGGGCTCACTTTACTGTCGTTCGTTCAAATAAGCGAGGTGATTTCACTTTGGAGATTTTTCTCTATTACGTTTATTGCTTTGATTTGATTTATATGGTTGTTGTTCACCAAAGAATGTGTGTTGGTGATTTGTTCAATATGATTTAGACTATTATTTGCAGATTGACAAATGCTCAGTTAAAAAAAAAAAAAAATTGTGATATTGGTTTATGAGTTTCGTACAAGTTTCTGAAGTTTAAAGTTTTTTTTAAAGTCTAACCTTCGTAAGCTAGCGAGAGTTCTCCATTGTTATTCTGCACAATGGGAAAAGTTTGTCATGGATGTCTCGTCTCAAGAGAGGTTGCTGATAGTGGGTATCTATCTGAACTTCTGTGTTTTCTACAGTATCTACCGTGATAGTGTGAATATCCAAATGTAAATTGTTTCTTGAGTTCGCTAAGTACGGCAGACAGGATCTCGTACGCAATGTTAATATGGTAGCAATATCCAAGTGCTATTCATAATACAAGTTCTCTACTACGACTAGTATAAACAGTAACAAATCCTGAACATAGTTAAAGAACTCGCCCGACATTGGTCCTGTTGTATCTTCCGAATATTTCGCTCTGTAATCTTTTATTTACGAGTAAGTTTTCTTCTCATTTCTATTCCGCCTTACCAATAAACTATAGTATAAAGCAGTGAAGAAAAGACTTAACACTATCCAAAATCTCTGTTTCCTCTTCTGCATCCGAAAAGTACAGAAGTCCAGAAAATAGTTCTCAAATTCTTAGGCGAAAAGAGATCCGAAATACATGCACCCAGGTTCAAGGCACTGGTAGATACCTATTTGGCTTTTAAAATTCGGTCGGTTTCTTAGTTTCCCGAAATAAGTAATACAATTTTGAAAGACCAAATTGCATCTTTTTTAAGGTTTCTAAATACTATTTTCAAGCAATGTTTCGTTGAATGTAAAATAGAGCATTAACTTATTTTAAGTGAAAATATATCTTTGTTTTGTATCACACTCATTCCAAAAGCTTATTACGGCGCAAATTCACCTCAATTTATACATAAGTACTAGAAAACAATGAAAACTATGTAAAAAATACTGAAACATGTTTCAGATCAACCGCTAGGGCGTACTATTGATTTGCGTATCGAAAAAACTCTAAAAAGCTTTTGGGCGATACTAAAAATAATAATATTTAGTGTCCGCGTCCGGCAAGATTTAACGAACTAACATTGGCGATATTTACCTTTTAAAACTACCCATTGCGACTTACAAAATATTAAGTGTTGAAGAGTATTCAGTTGCGCTAATTTATTTAATTTTATTGAAAAAAATTTTTTTTTTAGAATAATTTGTTCGCTATGAAAATAATCAATGACCTTTTACATATAACACGAAAACAAATTGTGCAATTTTAACTCCTAAGTAGCAAAGCTGGAGATTTAACTGTTTATTAGTAGAGTTCTAACAAATCTGCACATTTGTAGTCAAGCTGGTAGCCAACTATTCCTCGACATGGCACATTTATTTCTTTTCATGTGTACGATAAAAGTGACATTTTGTTGGTATGTTTCGTTGTTGTCTGCAATTAAAGTTACAGAGCTGCTTCTCGTAGCAGTGCGTATCAATAATGTTAGTCCAAAATGTTTGAATAGTGACAAAATCCCTGCCAGAAGCACCAAATACCAAACATCAGACTCCGCTACGTGGCTACGGAATTGCCCTTTTGCATTTACCTACCTTTATATTTAGACATTGTAAGATTAAGTTCTGTTTGTTTGTGGATTAAGAATGATTAAGATTAGTATCACCTTTAAACTACTGACTTAATCGATAGGGAATAGCGGATACACATTTAGTTTTCATTTCATCGTAATCGGCCTAATTCTGAAGGTCTGCGAATTTAATTTCATTGTTGGTCACCCACCGCACATTTATCATCATCATTTCCGTTTCATGTAATCATAGTACTCAACAATTTATTATCAGTCCAGATCGAGACTACAGTCAAGCTAAGGTCGCAATAGCGTTTATCCGCACAGAGAATGGTCAAATTAATATGTAACCACTACTGAAGCATATAGCTAATTTTAAGGAAAGTAACTTGACTGCACGATTGAAACAGCAGAAACATAGGTCCAGAGTTGAAAATGGTTTGCTTGTCGCCATGTCCTAGCATTCTGCAATTAGATATGTTAATTTTTATATCTGTTCTCCATTTTTTGGGCTTATACATGCGATGTGACAGTGGGAATCATTTGCTATTGTTGTCATAATATGAGACATTTGAATACGACGCGCTATTTTCTGTTTATAGTCGACTTCAATATGATACTGAAGTACAAAAAAATAACCTCGTTGATATTTCGAATCGATAATAAATTCTCCAACCAATAGTGTTGGTATCAATAAGTAAACAACAAAAACGACACCTATCGCATTGCATTCAAACTACTTTCTAAAACCGATCTTTAACGTACGAGCATTACCTTTTTTCTATTTAGTTTCAACCTGAGTATTTACTTGATTAAATATTTAATTTTCACCACACAACTACATTAACCCAAATAAGCAGAGGAGTTTTTTTCATATTGGAATTAAATCATTTAAACTCTCATTATTTTCGCCACAAGTTTCCAACTAACAACACTGACTGCATGTAGTCTTGTTAATTTCAATTACAATTCAATACAGATTATTTTTCCTTAAAATCGTTTTTTTTTTAATGATTTTCAAATCACTATTTCTGAGTACTAAACTGGTATTTTAAATGTACTTAATTGACAGATTGCGCTCTTTTGGAGTCAAGCCTATTTTGGATTACTCAGTTGAAGAGGATATCTCTCAGGAGGAAGCAGAAAAGCGTGAAGTTGAGTGAGTTTTACATTTTTTTTATTTTCTTCCCATTATGTAATAACTATCTCATTTTTCTTAATCTAAGATCGTCTGTATCAAGTGTGGGCGATGTGCAAGATGATGGCACCATGCCTCAGTACCATGTAGATAAGTCATTTGCTGATCGGCGATATAAAGTCAGTAGTGCTCGTACTTACTTCTATCTAAATGAGGCGACCTGTGAACGCAATATGGAGGTTTTCATCAAGTGTTTAGAAGCTGTTTCTGGTAAGTTTGTGTTTGATATTATTTTCTATAAGGTATGGTAAGTAGTTTGTAGGGGTTAACCATAATAGGCATACTTCGACTTAAACGAATGTCCAGTGTTATCGTACTGCCGCTTTTGCCTGCAAATTTCGACATACAGGCTTATTATTCTGTTGCCACAAGGTCCTTTGACAGTAGAAGTAATAGTGAACATAATTTACTATGCACAGTCCATTGTCTTAAATTGGTATTTCTTTTAGATAAGTATTCATTTTGTTAACGAACTTGGATACGCAAGCTGTGCAATATTAGATTACTATTGAATGTTTGTGCTTGAAAGGCGGTGCTGGCTGTAGGGTAGATAATAATCACCAAAGAAATAAATCGAATACCATCCTAGTTTAATTGAGAAAATCTAGTCCGGCGCATTCGAATTAGTTTTAAATAACCGAATGAAAGCTGACATCTTTTTTCTTACTACAGCAAATGTTAACGAGCCTAACTATCGAATTACGGTTTAAACTAACATGCGTACACAGTCGTGCATTTGTTTCAGTTGTCTTAAGCCTATTCTGGTAAGACCTTGACCATTTTTCATTTCCATTAAGTTCGTTGTATGTTTCCTTTAAACTGCTTTATTCGAACCAAAAACTGTAAATAACTAGAGTTACAGAAATAGTATATACAAAAATTGCAATCAGTTCCTTCGCCTGTTTTTGGAAATAAAGCGCCCCTCCCGGTAAACTTCAAATGTCTAAAGATAAAGTTAATTCTATCATAGCCGTTTTTCTTTTTTAGTTCAGAGCAGAACCTGAACTGTTGTAAAAAAAGTTCGTATTTCTTTTTTAGCTCAGACAGATCCGAGCTCGAATTTGTCAAGCATACTTCCAGTCACACTTGACAGAAAAAAAAAAAACAGGAAAAACAAAAAAACATCAGAACGCTCTGAGCACGATCGGTTCAGAGCGCGCTCATAATGCTCGAGCTCAGTTCAGTGCTCAGCTCTGAACTAAAATAGAAAAACGCCTCATATAGGATAATTTCGTTTGATACCAGCTTTAAGCAGTAGTCACTCACGACAGTGCTTATGTTTCTTAAGTTTACTATTTTGTCGCTAGAGAATTGGTGTGACGTGTACGCCATTTTAACGTTTTTGGGATTTTACATTTTTTTTTAATGTTACTTCAAATATATATCTACTTTCTAGGGATAGTATTAGAAAAACAAAGTCTGTCTTAGTGTTTCTAATTTTTGAAAATTTTCCGCAGGATCATTCTGACGTACACGCCACTTAAATCATTTTTTTTCTTGCTCTCATACATCTACGTCAAAAAAAATGTTCCTGTACGAAATTGCAGTAATATTCTACAAAAACATGGGTTGTCTTTGTCCTGGGAATTCTATTACATTAAACCCTTCTTTTTTTTTTTTGTTAATGGTAAGCTAACAGCTTTAAAATGATGTTTCTTCCAACTTTATTTTTTATGGCAATACCTACATAATCAATGAAAAAATTTACTTTTCAAATACTCGGTTGGTGGGTGTTTGTGGTAGAGTTTCGAAAAGTTTTAATATCTAGTCTTTGTAGAGTAATATCCTTTTCACACCGAGCCGAAAACCGGGTTTTCGCGAACACTCGAAAATTTTATCGAACAAATGTCACAACCTTAAATCATTTTCCACAATTAATTGATTTGCTAATACTATTTTTAAATGCACTAAATTCTTTTCATTTGTTAATTAATGAGATCAAAATTTGTAACCAAAATATTTTGCATCGAAGTTTAACGACTAGTGTCTCACAGCTGACTGAAAACTAGTTGGTGTTCGGTGTGAATGAATCGACGAGCTTTGGCCTGTCTAAAGAGCCGCTCACATTTCGCAACTGCTTTGATAGTGCAGAATTTTAGCTGCAATGAGTGTCGAGAAAAAGCGTTTTCAATGTTCTTAAACTCGAGGTTACGTTAAAACAATGTGATGTTGCTCACAAAAATATTTGCATAGCTATTGGAAATATTAAAAATATCAAAAATACATAATCAACGCTCCTCAAATTACCGAAAAATCCAATTCAAATTATCACAAAAAATGGTTCCTGTAAAGAAAATCTCCGAAATCATCAAAATCAGCCGAATTTCTGATTAATACGGTCGCATTGTCAAAATTAAAAAAAAAAAAATAGATTCCCCGTACAATATGTAGGAATTGAAAATCATTTCTTATTAATTTTTCAGTTTTCTCGCCGTATGTAGTTTCCTTGAGAGACTACACGAAATAAAAAAGCTCAAATGGTACGATCCGTTCTCGTGTTATGGGCGTAGAGCAATTTGTTTTTCGCTCTTATTTTTAAAACCAAAATTACGTTACGAATGTTTGAATTTGTCGACGTACAGAATATTGTCTATCTAAAAGATGAGATTATACTCTTCCCCACTTCATGAAAAATGTCCAACATTTCCATTGAGGATGAACAAAAAGAAGGACATTGTTAAAAAAAGAATTAGTCTCACATAAAATACTATTTTCGAAGAAATATCTATGTAACACAAATCGATGTATTTTTTTCATACAAATACCAATATGCGACTAAGAAAAGAATTTGAATACAGTGATCCACGGATAGTTGTGTAGGACAAATAATGTACAATTTTCCACGTATTTATCATAGAAACGCAATTACAAGCTTTCCGATTTCCCCCGTCGTTTATAAGGGCATCACAACAAAATATAATTCTAAACAATTCTACATTGAATAACTTAACTTTCGAAAAAAACCTAGCTCTGCTATAACTTAGGTAAATAGTAGTTGAATATCCCCAAAGTTTATAAAATTCAGAACGAACTATGTCCCAAAGTTGTTTTATGTAACTATTCTCTGTAACTATAACGAGAAAAACTAAAATTGAGACTACTTTGATGGGCTTGGCAAGATGTTAGACTTTTAGACGATTACAGTACGATCTAATGAATGTGCTATATGTCTGTATTTCACGACAATTTACTACGTCAAAAAATTCGAATGGCAATTGGCCAACATTGCGTGAAAGAAATTCTTAAATGAATGTAAATAGATCATTACTATGACGATTACGACCGATTGCTTGAAAAGGAAAACATTATGCGTTCGAGAAATCGAAAATCAGTGCATTTTTTTATTTTCAGTGAACTTTGACAGTTCAGAATGTGCGAGAATTTAGACACACGAGCGACAATGACACTCAAGTTTTATGTGTATGAACGTTAAATACTCTGTTTTTTTTAATCCTTGTGCCGATAGGGTTTCAAATTTATTAATTTTATTTACTTCGATGAAGGCTTCAACTACTAAAGGGTCCGCCATCTAACTTTTTTTTCAACTAGTGCTTATTTCGCGAATGGTAACACTTAGCTCATGTCTGATTTGACAGATAATTAGTTTTATCCTTCCGCTGAACGAATATGGTTGTGTATACGCTTGAATGACGATGGGAAATATTGCGACATTACTTTGAAAATCATGGTAATGTTGCAGAATGTGTGCGAAAATTGCGTACGGAATTTGGAAGAAGAGAAGCACCGTCAGCTCCGTATGTTTGTTATCTTGTGAAAAAAGTGAAAGCAACTGGCATCCTCATCGATAAACCAAAGCGTGAAAAGCCAAAAACAATGCGTACACCCGAGAAAATTGCTGCTGTGGCAGAAAGTGTGCGTGAAGCATAATTGGGCCATTTCTCTTCGAAAATGAGCAAGGAGTGGCAGTTACAGTCAATGACGATCGTTATCGGGCCATGTTGAACGAATTTTTGTTCACAAAAATTGAAGAGGAGGATATTGGCAACATTTGGTTTCAACAGGACGGCGCTACGTGCCACACAGCCGAAGCTACGCTCGATGTTTTGCGCCCTCTATTACCTAACCTACAATAACCAATTGAAAGTAATAAGTGTTCTCTACCACTCTACTTTATATAACAGATTCTTCTCTAGACAATGAACCTCCTTGTCCAAGCAGGTTCTACAGCTTAGCAATAATATGAATTATTAAGAACATTTCAGAAGCAGCATAAGCTTACCCGATTAATTAGTACCCAAATAAAATCTTTTTGATATGTTGGAAACTTTGGACTCTGTCTACAAATAATCATATTCATTTTTTTCGTGTGATTTTTTAGAGTTATAAATAAGTAGGTTTGTCTATACGCTATCCAAAATATCTTTCTTCATTTGAAATTAAATAGAAACATTTTGCAAATATTTCTTGCAAATTTCCTCTCCAAATTTATTAAATAAATGGGTAATCAAGGCCTTGAATTTTGGACGGCAATTTCGCTACCCAAAAAAAAGAATACATACAAAATTTAAATACTTTGTAACCGGTTGCACTCGTCACGTGATGAGAAGTATGTAGGTAGTACCTACCTACCTGATGCGCGCCAACGCTTTTGATGTTTCTTTGTTTCTCTTTAAAACGCAGAAAAATATTTCTAAAAATACTTAGTCCACACACATACTGAGCTCCGATGTTTTTCTAAATGCAAAGGTGGATAAGAGCATTTACGTAGCTACCTACATAATATGAATGTTCATATATAATTCATAAAAAAAATCATTTAAAGCTTCAATACTTCCCCACGAAAAGTATCTGTTTGTTAACCTTTGTTTACATCTCGGGTTGCAGACTCTTTTTACGGTTGTCGACAAGAGAAAAAAACAAACACGTAAGAAGACAATGCGATATAGCCATTTAACAATTACCAAAAAAAAAAAGAGATCTTAAAAAATATAAATTAGAAACATGACGCACAAGTAGTAACAACCGCGAGATATCACTTTTGATTTGTCGCTAACGAGGCAAAAACGAGAACTTCTACGTCTACAGTTCGAAGTCTCAAGGCCGACCTAATAAATTGGTGTTAATAAATAAATAAATAGAACATTATTTTGAAAGGTGGTACGGATTTTGTAAGTTGACTAATTTTGAATGAATTTTCACATAGGTCCTCATTTAGTACGCCGCCAAGAGATTTTTGCTGTCGGCCATATTAATAGCGCTATGTACACAAAAAAGGGGCAACATTTGTGTTGTATTTATGTATTTACCTAATAACAAATCGTTATAATAGTTTCTCTTTCTGTGATTTTCAGCTGTTCACTAACAGCAGACTTTCCGAGGCCATTTTTATGTGCCCTATTATTGTTGTTCACACACTTTGCGTAAGAACATTTCGTGTATTTGTTCTTGACAATAGATAGAAGATAATTATAGTTTCTTAGACCTTAACTGTGTACTTTTACCATTTCCGATTGTACCCCGCTGGCTGATTAAAAAAAAAAACGTTTTGCTAACGTGCATTAGTTTTGATATACATAAATATTTGACATTTTAATAGAGAAATGGAAGACACAATTAAAACCCTCTAAACGGACGTATAGTGCAAGGACAATAAGGATGTAATGTAAGAAACCGCAGTATCCATAGGAGTGAGATAGAGATATCGGAATTCGCTGCAACCTTAATGATGGCAAGGTTCCATAACACTTTTGCATCTTTGCAATTGGATTTAGCAACGCTGACTCAAATTATAATGTTCCTTACGCTGTTCTTGGAAGGCACCTCAGTTACCTTCCGTACCTACTTAAGTCACATAGCAATAGAACAGACATCGAACTTAGGTTTGGTGGGGTTTGACATCTAGTTCGGTCCCATTGATAGCTGATGTAGCTGTCAGATTTTTCGGCCCGCTATCAACCCGAAACGGTACCAGTTTTCCATCCGTGCTCCTGCATGTCATTATGGTGATCAGATGATGTATGTGCTATGTACCTATTGGGGTATAAACTGACTAAATTTTTGAAACTCACAGTAGCGAAATTTTCCATACAAAATTGCATATTGTGACCTAAAAAATATTTAGTGTGAAGGTTAAAAATGATTATTAGTAAGACCCATTGACTTAGTTAAGCACATGAAACTTCTGTTCGCTCGCAGTAAAAGAAATCGATATAAATCGATTGCAATTGCACAAAGTCTATACACGTTCTCATCAAAAATGGCAGAAACAGAGAAGATTAGCAAAATAACGAGTAGTTCTTCTCTTGTAAATATGTAAAATGCAAAAAAGTTTAATAAATTCTAAATCTGTCGTAAAACTAAATTGCAAAGAAAAAGAAAAAGAACGTTTAATATGTTGACAAATCAGAGCAACTAGTTTTGATAATTTCTTTTGCTGCCCTATCTTTTTTTTTCTTTTTCTTTATTCAAGCAAATTCAAATTAATTTTATTTCTTAGTTTCAAGGTTTTAATAAACATATTACGATCATGTAAATATTAGCAAAGTTATATTCTAAGTCTAATTTACTTTCGAACTTTAAACTTTAAATTTTAAATTTTAATGTTAATGTAATTATGCAGGCGCAGTGGCTTAGTGGTTAGTGTGTTGGACTACTAAGCGAGGGACTCAGGTTCGAATCCCGCAAAAACCCAAATTCCAACTTAGGGTTTTTTCCACTGCGCCGCCTCTCGCGAACGTCTGACAAACATCCGAGAGTATATCTGTCTTAAGAGCTTCTCAATTAGCCGTTTGGAATCGGCATAAAATTGTAGATCCCTTCCATTCGTTCCAAAAATGAAACTCACACAAAACGAATGGTTGTGAGAAGCTAGGCCTTGGGTCTCTACAGACCTGTTGCGCCAACTATATATATATAATGTAATTATACTGTTTAACTATCACAGAATTATAAGTAGTGTACTCTTACTGTGCTAGCATGTACTCAATAAATCTAAATCTAAATCTAAGTCTAAATCTAAATATGGACTAGATGTCAAAGATAAAAGTGGCCCAAAAATACATCACGCACTTTGGTGTATTTTTTCAGCTCTCTGAGAGAGTTTCGCTCAATTTTTCATGTTTGACGATTGTTAGTTAGTTAGTTTGGCTCGGGAAAGTACGCGAATAGACCTAATATAATGTGCAGATGGAAGATTTTCGAAAACAGAGCGAAGGTTAGCAAAACAAAGTTAAAGCCTATCTATAACTAAATTCAGGGCCGGCATTCTGTAAGGCGAAAACGTTTAAACACATTTTCTTTGACGTTTTCACTTTTCTTGCTTTAACCTTAAAAACGAACAGATTTTATCGTCTAGATTCATTCAGTGATGAGACTTGAGAAAAGCGAAGCGGTGGTAGAAAACATAAATCAGTAATTTCTTAGCATCTTTTAAATTTTGAATTAAAATCCACTGTGGCACAATGTTATCATTTGTGAAACTATCTATTTTTTTTCCTTTCCTTTTCTCCACTCAACCTTGAGCAGTTCAATGTTCGTTACGTTTTGCGGAAAATACCTAGTAAGACCCGTGACTGTTGGCATTGTTCCAGCAATGACATTTTTACGATCTAAATATTTTAATACCTTATATTTTTCATCTAAAAAATCAAATCTTTTTTTAAAAAAAAATATTTACCATAGGAACCAAACAATTATGCATTTTCACTTTCTATAGCTCTTGATATTATTTAAAAATTAAAAGTCATAGATTCAACTCATCATAAAATACAAAATGTCAAAACATAGGAAAACACCCTCGCACAAATACAGTCAAATAATGAAATATTAACGCTGTAAATGTTGTACTCAGTGTTGCAAATTGACTTTCCTCAATTGTACTAAATACTGAAAATAAATAGTACTGAAACGTAAATGCCATAACATAAATACCTATTGCATTTAAGCAAAAAAAAGATCATATTTTACTGAACCTAACGTCCATATTATTCACTCCGAGTGTGAACTAGTTTTAATTAAATTTTACACCCTAATCCGCATTAAAAAAAAAACGATGATTTAAATTTACATGAATAATATTCACTGAAAAACATGCATTCATCCCGCTGGATAAAGATGCATTTAAACGCGGAGTTTA
This sequence comes from Cheilosia grossa, assembly GCA_963082955.1. Classification (NCBI taxonomy): domain Eukaryota; kingdom Metazoa; phylum Arthropoda; class Insecta; order Diptera; family Syrphidae; genus Cheilosia; species Cheilosia grossa. The sequence goes on along the minus strand of OY720145.1, from coordinate 26,175,823 downwards.
AATCGATCTTAGCTCGAGTTAAACCTACGTAAAATTTCACATAAAATGACGCTTATTTGATGTTGTTTGTCACTTGGCAAATGTTTTTTGGTTTGCTGCGTGCTGAGTTTCATTTTGACTGTATTATGAACTAAGCCTATGCCTCTTTTTTTAGTCGGAAATATTTCCGAAAATCCATGACATCCTAATCATTGACTCAAGCCCTGGCCCGCTTGTGCAGATTGAAGATTTTCAGCACGCAGTTACAACAACTACCATTTTTTTAGCTCTTCGCTACATTTTACATCCTATATCACTTTTACTTATTTCTTGAACGAAGAAATGCCAATACATATTATGAAATTGGGGCTTAACCCGAATTAACTTAAACGGGTCTCCGCAGTTCAGTTTAAATTCCATCGGACTAAACTCCGACATGTTTTAAAAAGTTGAGTTTATGTTCGGGTTTAATGACTGAATACTATGGAGTGGGGTTTAATTTTTGGAGCGAATAATAAGACTGTAAGTGATATAACCTCATATATGTTCGATTTATTTCAAAAATTAAAAATAGTACAAATGCTACTAAAAATTGAGAAGTGGTACTTGCGTACAAGGTAAAGGCAAATAGTACAGAAATCAGTACAATCGTAGCATTTTTGCAACAGTGGTTGTACTGGACCGGAAGTTTTTGCTCATGCAATTCTCAGAGAAAAATACTGATAGCTGAGCTTGTAAAAGTAAGGCGAGTAGGTATAGCTACAATTTTCAATTTAATACAATGATGGAAAAGAAATATCATTAGCGAATAAAGATGAGTTAAAGGTGGTAGATTTCGAGTTCAGGTTGGTAGAAGTCCCATCACTGGATCCACTAGGACAATTGCTGAAAGACATCGGAATCGAATCAACTTTTTTGACCACTACGAGATGTTATGTGTTCTCAATATAGTTTTATTTAAAAAAAAAAAAAAAAAAAAAAAAAACTTAATCAGCTAGTGTTGTTGTTGAAGTCCAATTTATACATGTTATGATTGAGAGATAAAGTATGCGCATATTGAAACGAAATCAAACAGCTGGTAAATTGTTATTTATTTATTTAACTTATATTTTCATTCCAAACGTCCGTCTTTGTAAACAATAAAATTCAAAAACGAAAATTAAACGAATGTGAACATAAAAGCGTTGAGCGTTTTCGTTTCGTTTTTTACAGAATCCCACCCCAGATTCCATGTATTCATTCAGTACACAAAAACGCACTGCGCCGTGTGAAACATGTTAATTAAAAATAGTGTACCTAGACCTACTGCGGTCCAGTGGCGTGGCGTCCATATAACTCGATTCCTACCGAGTTACCTTTTGAAATCTCCACCAGGCAACACTATCTATCTACCAAAAACCGAATATACATGAAACGCTACCAAATGAATTTGAATACTCACCAAATGGTACACACACAAAAGCACTCATATCAAAATTGTGTGTATCCATTTTCATACAACATCGTCATCGTCTCGTCACGACAAAGCGAAGGTAACCCAAAATATGTCGGGTTATTAAAGTTCTCACTTTATAGTTCATTTTGAGAGAAAATTTGCTTGTTATCTCTTTTTTTCTTCCCTGAGTACTTTGTGTGAGTCTGACACCTCTTTGTTCAACACCCATTGTAGAAAATAACCCGCTTTTCTTCGAGTTATTCGCGGTTCTCACAGAGTTCATTTTGACTGCCGAATACGGAGTGAACATTTGTTTGTATCTCTTTTTTTCTTCCCAGAGCTGAGTACTTGTACTGGCCAGGCCATGGCCACTGGGTTGTGTTTTGGGTATGTCGTATGTGTTTGTTTGGTTATGAAATGAACAAAATAACACGCTTTTCTTCGAGTTATTCGATTTATTCTACTTCTGCTTGTCTGATTGTGAGGATAATTGCAGGTAGTATGTTGAGGTAGGTGTAAGTGTTTTGGTTTACAAATTCAGTTGGCAGATTCTAGTGCATGACTTAAGTGAATTTAGTAATGTGAACCCAATTTTTAAATGTACAATGAATGATTTTCTTTCAAGGTACACAGGTGTAAGGTTTCTTATATTTATATGTGATTAATTTTGCTTCGACTTCCCATTTTAAAACATTCACGCCACGCCACTGCTGCGGTCTTGAGGTTAACTGTATATACCTCCTGGTGGAACGTGGAACGCACATGCTTGCGAAATTGTACGACGGAGTTGCGTTTCTAAAAGTTGAAACAAAATATTCAACTCTAGCTATGATGCTAAGTTGAAGCAGCACTTATTGCAGGCACGCTTTTTTAAGTTACAACCCTATATAACATGCCCAACATGGTTTATCTAACCCTAAACGTAATCGTAGATAATATATAATTCTTCATTCAATTGAATCAATTCAATTCAATTCTTTTACTAACGGTGAATGATTTCCTATATATTTTTGCAATAATTTTGGGTGGGTACCTATCAAAGAACTCATTTAGGTACATTAGAAATTCACCGCATGAATTCCCAATTTTTTTTTTTTGGTATTCTCTTCTTACTCATCTCAATCAATTGTACCCGATCGAAAACAAATTCACAATGGACAATTTAATTCTGACCACGAATATCAATAGTGTAATTAATTCAATAATTCTTTGTGGAGGATAATAAGAATAAGAAGAAAGGTCAACTGTATATTATGTACATTATAGAAAAAAAAAAACCCTATACTCTTAATAAAGGTAATAGTATTATTTTCGGGTACTTAAAAGAACGACTGCTTTACTGATAAAATTCTTCTTAAAATTGTTCCTCACCGTCATATCACTGATTCGCTTATGCCTGAATCAAACTTTTGACGTTTGGATAAAGACTAGGGCTCCAAATGCGCTGTCTCTAAATGAGTACTCGAGTCTTATTTTCATGCCTTTCAAAGCACAGTTTTTGGTTTGAATATGACAGTGATTTCGTGCATTAATTACTCATAGCTAACATAATTTTAAATTTTTTAAAAGACATATTTAATATTTTTTCTCCATTAACTTCGCTAACAAATCAATCAATCATCAAATAAAACATTTAAATTGGATTAAACAAAATATGAATATGCAAAATATAACTAAAAGACGAAGATTCGAGATGTAACCCTCGTCCAAAATCAGAGGGTAAGGAAATTTACAAAAAGAACATTTTAACAGTTTTGTTTGTCTATACCTAAATAGTGAACTGTCGCATTTTGATTTTGATTTTTATGACACCAAATGAATTTCAATTTCTCTTTTCAAAAAGCCTTAACTGTAGGGTCGGGTCTGTGTTTAGCTCGGGCATTAGCCTATCTACATTCTCCATTGGCGCCATTTTGAAGAAGAGTGTTGACTGACTACCAAAACAAGAGTAGGTGTCGAAACTATTAGTAATACAGTTGATTATTAAAAAGTTATTATTTTACGGGATTATGAAAAACAGGTTTTGAGCAAATACGTAAAAAAAAACAACATACATTTGTGCTATCTAGGACAACCACATACAAAATCATGATCTTCTCAAATCCTCAGGATAAGTTGTATGTAACAGCCCGACGGATATCACAATGGGTCAGTACTGACTTGAGTGTGGCACGGTTTACTCCCCGTCATCCCACAAACTTTACCCAACCTAAAACGCAAAACAAATAAAACCCTTACGAACAATTTCAATTTACAAACATAATTATGTAAGCGTCAGGAAATTATAGCTCAACATTTGAAATTGTTTAAATTAGTTTATATGTAGCATTAAGTATAACAAACCTTGTCATTTTATGGTTGTCCAACGATCGAACAACGTCGCCTCGACTATGATTCTACTTCGTGGAACACTAACAACCAAAAAACGATAGTCGTCGAAACGATTGCATGATCACCGTTTTTAAGGTTTAAGGTTTACCCAGAGGGTAAAAAAAACGGAACCTTATTAGATTCGCTTTTGTCCGTCTATCCGACCACTAGACCAATTTTGTACCTGGTCTATCTCAGAAACTAATTCACGTAGAAGGCTGAAATTTGCACACAACATTCGGTATAACCTCTAGTTATACATCAACTGGTTTAAGAGTAATTAGTAATTTGGTGAAAACAATATTTTCATTCGCACAAAAAGCTGTTTATTTCTTGATTTACAGAAAAATGGAAGTATACCTTTTTTGTAGATCAAAGTTAATATTTTAAAAGATATTTACAAAAAACAGTCGATCACTATATAAAGTACGCTCCTTTTAATCATTTTTCATTCGTTAGTGGTGTGTTCTTATAATCGATTCGAATTCGATTTTTCCATGAAAACTCAACTCTACTCATGCTCATTGGAACTTTTCCAATAGATACTCATTCTCATCCACACAAATTGTTGTTTGTTCGCAATTTCCAACTCTAAAGAAGTGCGGAACCTTCCGTGCGCGAGTGACACTCGCACTTGGCCGGTTTTTTGTTGCTTCGCGTTTGTAATTCAAACGTCAAATATACCGTCGTATTTTTTCGGTTTTAATTACGTCTGAAAGAAGTAAAAAGAACTATATTTAAAGGAAGGGACATACTTAATATGTTGACAATGAAAATGCCAATATCTCAGACATGGTAACACCTACAGCAACGGACTGCAACTGCACATCTCTAGAAAGAAGAGACACAAACAAACATTTGAGGGCTAAAATGAAAACGATAACGGTTCGCTTGAACTATGGGACGATAATGCTACATGAAGCACACTAAAAATTACGTTTAATCGTTTCATATATTACGCGATTAGGGCCTTACAAATTTAGTAGGTCTGTCGATGTTGAGGAACCTATCACCTACAAATTAGGTGCCTAAGCATAGTGACCACGGCCAATGTAAAGTCGAAAAATAATAATTTCAATATTAATCATTCGTGTCGAAATGTGGACATCATTTCAAAAACAGTTTCTTAAACTAAAAACGATATACAATATATAACTTTTCGGTAAAGCTATATTTTTGTTTATTGCTGATTTTATAAAAACATTATCCGTAGTCATTGGCGCTACTTACAATAGTACTTGAATCACACTAGAGAACACAAGGGGCGATTCCGAATCTTCTTTTAGAAGGTAAACGAAGCGGGCTTAAAAAATGTAATTGAAACTGATTATATATACACGTACATAACCTCAGTTCGGAAGAGGTCTTTTAGCTGAATGAAAAGTCTATTTTAGCACTGCCGCAAGTCGCTTGCCTCAATTATAGCATATTAGAGAAGAATTCTGGTGATACAACTCTGGGCCTTATTTGCTTCGCAATTTGCGATCACTTTGTAATGGAACCAGATTGAGAGTAATTTCAGATGCGTTAATTTTATCCATGTCAACTTCCTATTGACGTTTGTGTTGCCAATAAATTTCTGATGTTTTTTTAAATATTTTTTTATCAAATCTTCTGAAGAGACATTTTACGAAATAATTTTAATTTATTTTACAATAATTTACGATCGTTTGTTTGTCATTGGAAAAAAAAAAATAGTAAAAAAAGAAACACAAAATTCAATGCTTTCAATTAATGGTGTCATTGAACTTTGATTTGGTACAAGGTTCGAAATTCTGATTCTTGTTCTGTCAATTGATTTTATACTTTTTTTAAAGAATTCTAACCAACTTCTTGAAAGATTTGTTTTTTGCTAAACGTAGCCGAAGAACTGGTCAGCTAAATACATAAATTTGTATAAATAAAATGCAATGGTTCGATTGTGCCTGGATTCGACATAAAGACGCAAAGACAGTTCAACCCATTTCACCGAAAATTTATCTGCGATTCATTGTTACAATCCCATAGTTGGGTGGACTTATCTATCAATTCGATGAATCTGCGTCTTTTTTTACTTGAGATCGTTGATACGGTTATATTGTTGTGTCCATACTTGCTTTTGTCCGTTTCCGGGTATACCGCATTTGTGACGCCTTATTTAAATAACGCGCTCTTTAAATCTACATACAGTAAAGTTTTGCTAAGAATTTTCATTAACCAATTCCTAATTGTATACATTTTAAGGTGCTACATTTGGAACTGGCATAACAGCCATCAAACTTACAGCCCTTGGTCGTCCTCAGTTACTGGTAAGTACAACTTTGTTGTCCAGTTTTGTAAAACAAATTAATATCTGCCTTTGTATTGCTGAATGTTTTAAAATGTCATAACGTGTGTCACCTTATATTTGATTTCTTTTGTATTGTTTTTAGCTACAAGTATCTGAAGTTATTATGCGCACACGTAAATATATGGAAGATTTGGTTGGCGGACATGGAAACGTTTTAACTCATCACAAAACTATAAAGGACTTAGAAAAATATTACGCCACTTTGGGTGATAATAAGAATGTTCAAGATTTCCTTAAAAATGTTACCTCGGATAAAGAAGGGTTAGCGTGAAATATTGTCAGTGAGATGAACATTTGCGAGGGATATTTATTTTTTTATATGTTACTTAACATAAGAAAGTATTATTACTAACTGCAACTAATTTAATTGAAATATCATTTTGCCTTTAAGTCTGTAAAACACTATAAGAAAGCCATGTGGAAATGCCGTGTCAATTTGTTTCTTATATAGTTTTTGCAAATAAGAACGATTTGGATAGAAGAAACCTATATTTTTTTGTTTTTAATGGGTTACTTATATCCGTCGGGGATAGTATTTCTAGATATTACAGTAGATTGTTTTTATTGATATACATCACTGCTCACACAGGAGAGATTCCAAAGAAGGTACTAGTCCAATGTAGTGCGCTAGATGTAGATCGAGCAAAGATAGTTACCGCTGCACTCTTCATTTTCTGAGTATTAGGTACTTCATAGGCCTGGATCTAATAGCTGCATGTGTTCGGTGGCGGCACTTATGATGACACGCTGGTAGCGTTGCCACTAATTCTCTACATTCGGTTCTGATTTCTCAAGGAACTTGCTGAGACGTTAAGGCTTGGCGATGTCTTGCGATAGAAGCGTTATGACATCAAATCTTCATAGAGTATCCGTTCGGTGCTTAATGACATACCTAACCCAATTTGGCTTGGACCGACTTTATGTAGGCTGCTCGGAACGTTCAGGGAAGATACAAGATACCCATTGGAGAGATTCTTGGCGTCGATCGCACTGTGATCACTTCGGTTAGCGGATTGTTGATCTGGCGACTGTCAAGCAGTGGCGTGGAGTTCATATAACCGGATTCGTACCGACTTCCCTTTTTAAATTTGCACCAGCCAACACTGTCTACCAAAAACCAAACATAAATGAAACCCTACTAAATGAATTTGATACTCGTAGATACCCACAAAATGGTACACACACACAAGCCAACAAATAAATATTGTCTGTATGCATTTTCATCCATCATCGTTATCGTCTCGTCACGACAAGGCGAAGGTAACCCCAATTACGCCGGCGTCGGGTTTTTAAAGCTCCCACTGCATAATTCATTTTGAGAGAACCTAAGCTTGCTATCTCTTTTTTTCTTCCCTAAGCACTGTGTTTGAACCCTCATTGTTCAACACCCACTTGTTTATACAAAAAATAACGTGCTTTTCTTCGAGTTATTCAATTCTCACTAAAGTTAATTGAACATTTGTTTGTATCTCTTGTATTTGACACCCGCTTGGTTATGAACAAAATAACACGCTTTCTTCGAATTATTCGATTTTCTTCTACTTCTTATTTTGTCATTTGTTCCAAGGTACACAAATGTAAGGTTTTTTATGTATGTGATAAGTTTCGCTTCGACTTCCCATTTTAAAATGTTCAGGTTCACGCCAAGTCCCCTTGTAGGTATATGTTTAGGTGTGCTGCCTTTGAAAACACTTAGCTCCGGCGTCAAAGTCGATTCGCCTGAGTTCGTTTCCGGAAGTGTTGTCGTGCAATCTTGGCTCTCCGACTGTAGAGCCAAAGAATCCCCTTCTTTCCGATTTTGGCATTCAAGTCGACAAGGACAATCTTGACGTCGTACTGAGGGAACCTATCACAATCGAGTAGATCCTATAATGCTTCTCTGGCTATGTCATCTTTCTCTTCTATGGACTTTGGAGCAGATCCGAAGTTCGTTGCACTTATTTTATTTGTTTGAGTTGTCACCATTTGGAAATTCACATTCAATAGAGTGTTTCTATATTCTTTGTGTTCGACACTTTTCTTATCCATATACATCACCCAGTCGGAATTAGGTTACATAAAAAAAAAAACTTAAACAAAAGAAGAAGAATGTTTTTCGCCAGAGAATCTTTTAATTTAACATAGATATATACTACCGATTGATTTCTATATTAAAGACAAATATTATAAGACACAAATTAAGAAAATGTAATTTTAGGTACATTGTCACCTACAATGCCGACGTACCAAAGCAAAACCTTCGAGCGCATCAAGATTTAGACATTTTTAAAAGAAAATTCTATTTAAATTCTATTTACATCATGACATCTTGATTTCGGTGCAGCAAAGAAACAATTTGGTAAACGAAAATACAAATTATGTTGGCAATTCAATTACAAAGAACTTGTATGATTTTATGTGCAAATAATATTCTCACTGAACGACAATTTGGGCTCTTTGCTCTATTGGGTTCTCTTCAAAGATTTATGCTTTTAATATACATTATTGTATATGTACCCATAAGCTCAGGGATATTGTACATACATTTTTAAATACTTTACATAATGCATACCTACGCATAAGTCAGTTTTTGTAATTATTGTTCAAGATATTTGGCATATTTTTTTTTAATATTTTATTGAACTTTACTAAAGTTTAAAAAAACAGCGACTCTTCGAATACAATGTATATTCTAAGAAAATGTTACCACTCGAATTCTTCTACTATGTAGTTTCCATTATTCGAGACTCGACATTTTTTTGCCATTCTCCCAATTGTTTCCAGGTGGTTAGAACGTGATCTATTGAACAAATGTGTCGAAACAAATTCCGTTACGTGTTAAGCAATCTAAATGATTTGGATTACGGCATTCGTGGTCGCTTAAATGCATATTTTCTTGAATATAAAATGTTCCCAATTAAATGAGCATGTGCAATGCAAAGATATGTAAATTATGCATGGATGTTTATAATTATGTTATGAAAGCAAAATTGTTCAGTAGATTGGATTAGGAGCTGTGTTGGCATAGTCAAGACATACTTAAGCCGAGATAATATGTCCAAGCTTCAGTGTCGTCGACAACAGAACGGAAGGTGACTGAAGCAATCTTGTCAGCAATACTCTTAGTAACAACCGTATTTGTGCAGTCTTGACTTTCTTTTCCTATTTGCTTTTTGTTTACAAATGCCCTAACCTGTTTTGTTGTTTTAAAGCTTTCAAAGCTTTAAATTGCGGAATGGTTTTATTTCTCCTATTTCGATAGATTTGACATTCGTTTTTTCCATAGTCGTCTAATAAAGCTACTTTGTCCGTTATGTATGAAATGATTTCAGTTTTGTGATACCACACAGAGTAAACTGAAGTTACGAAAAACCAAATAGCAATTCGGACTACAGTAGTTTGTTGCTCTTTCTATTTTTCGATGACTGTAGCGTCTATCAGGGGGAAATGATGACTATACGCAATGCAGCTTGAAGACTTGGCTAAAACTAAAAACCATCGTTCTTTACATAGACATTTAGGCAGGAATAAAAAGTCTCAGTGCGCTCCAACAACCAGATTTATGTAAGTTGGTAAAACAATGCCAGGAATCTTTTAACAAAATTGAGGACAGACGTTCAGTTAGTCTGTGTCGAGTTTCAAGTGACACCACTCTGTACGGCGGACGAACTACAACTAGGAAGTTAAGTCAGCGGCCTACTAGCCACTACAATCAATAAAATTTTCCAATAAAAGCCATAGTATAAATACCTGCGGATTATCCATGTAAATTTGGCTGCAACTACAAGGTGGCGCAAAATTAATCACCCTATCGGAAGATATTATAATTTTTGCAAATGGCACGATTTGAGGACAAGCCACAATTGTGAAGGAAGCGTTTCCTGTTCGCGCTATCTCCCGTTTTGGCATGGCCGGCAAGATCGCCCGATTTAACCATCTCAGACTTCATTCTTTGGGGCTACTTATGAAGTCGCAGGCTTATACCAACAAACCTCAGACAATCGCAGCCCATAAAGAGAATTTTCGGCAGGAATGCGAGTAATTTGGTAAAAAAAGTAATTGAAAAACAATGATAATATAATGGCTTAATGGTTTTCCAAGACAATTATACATCTGGATATTTGCGTTTTTCAAAGATCGAACCCGAGGCCCCTCGATCGTTAATTTACCCAGGGAGCTACTGCAACCAACTTCACAAACTGGGTGATTTTAGTTCCCATGTGGAGTTAATTCCCTTGAGCTAGTTTTTCTGCAGCTGCAGCCTGCACCTTCCATCGAGTTATATAAATGTTTGTATAATGCTTTCAGTTTTAAGGTGGACAGGTACAACGCATTGCTATTCAAGAGAAATTTAACTATACAAAAATAAATCGCATACTGCAAAATAAGTGTAGGTATATCTTCTTTGAAATGGCATGGAGTGTATGGTTCCAATTCCAATGTTATCAAGTGTGTTTCCAGTCAATGATTAAATTAGTTGCAGTTTCGATTTTTTAGCATAAAAAAGTAAAATATAGTTTAAATTAATTCAGAAAAAGGTATACAAAACTTGTAGGGATATAGACTCATCTGGGCAACGCAGCACAGAAGACGCAATGTTCGTAATATTATTTTAAACAGTATTATTTCTTTTGTTATGTAAGAAAATATTTTGCATAATGTCACTCACGGACCCAATCGATTCACATTGTCATCGTTAAGACGCATAGACGTTTCATGCTAAGGCTAATTCATGTTATGCTTTTGGCGCCCTTAAACCACTTTAAGGTCGGTGGCATATTCCGCATTTTGTACAAAGCAATGCGTTTTCATTTGTTTTCCGTGAGCACATTTCCTTTACAATTCCTTATATCCCTGCCTGATCATATTTTGTATACCTTTAAATTGATTTTGGTTTGGTCCCCGCCAATGTCATCTCTATTTGCAAGAGTTATTTGTTTATATTATCATTTTCACTTTTATTCGGCAGTATTCTTCACTTGTTTCCCTGGTCCGGGATTGTCGATGAAGACTCACAGCTCAGCGATACATTCAGGGTGCCAGACCCACAGACAGGACAAATGCGTCGTTTGATTTCACAGATTCCACCCAAAGAAGAAGAAATGTTCAGAAACATGATTCGCCGATTAAACACCATTGTTAAGGTAAGTGAACATACTTTTGCTGTTAGGTCTTATAGTACGGTCAAATTAGCAATGTGGACATTATAATTACAGACTGCTGCCGAATTGGACGTCCGTATTATGATTGACGCCGAACAGACATATTTCCAACCGGCAATTTCAAGAATTACTCTCGAAATGATGAGGAAATACAATAAGGATAAAGCAATAGTCTTTAACACTTATCAGTGTTACTTGAGGGAAACTTATAAGGAGGTTTGTTTAGCTATATTTTTAATAATATTGTCCTAAGCTATTTATCGATGTTATATTCAGGTTTGTACTGACTTGGAACAAGCCAAACGACAAGACTTCTATTTCGGAGCTAAGCTCGTCAGAGGAGCTTATATTGAACAGGAGAGAGCAAGAGCAGCAGCTCTCAGCTATCCTGATCCAATTAATCCCAATTATGAAGCCACCACCGAAATGTATCATAAGGTTTTGACAGAATGTCTGAGGAGAATAAAGGTAAGCAATAGTTTCGTTTTAAATGTGACGTAAATCTGATATTTTTTAAATCTAGAAGTGGAATCCAAACTCATTGTGTTGTTGAAGTATTTGTTTATCGTCAGTAACCACTAAATTATACTTACTAGTTTTACGAACAAAGTACATACAAAAGATATATTATTTTTGGTGCGGGACTTGAAGACTCTTTTTGGCTAAGATTTGGTCATTCATTCGCATTTATTATATTTTTTTCAATAAAAGTAGCAGAACTACCTGCGGCAGACCACAACCATATGTAATGATGATACTCGTAGTTCAGTCGACAAGCTTTCGAAGTTTCGACGACCTTAATATATGTTGAAATTCTCTTCATGCTTATAGGCCCCAATTGTAGCCATATTTAGCAAAAAATAGTTTTTAATTCTTGGACCACTTAGAAAGAATAATTTTCCCCAATCTATGGGATTAAATATAACAAAAATTATAAACAAAATTGACAGGAAAAACAATTTCGGATTTAATTATCTGGCTCTGTTTCACTGAAAAGCTGGTTTCGCCAAACAAAGAAGGTTACGTTGGTTTAAACTGCCACATGAATCTAAAATTTAATTCTTCCTACTCGTTTAACCAATTGGAGCTTCTGTTGAAGTCAAGAAGATTTCGAATGTCTGTGTTTTTTAGATCATTCAGATCACTGTAGTAAAACGCCCCCAAATGGAGTTTTCGACTTTGTGAGAGAGCCGAAAAAGTCCAGAGCAGATGGGTGCCAGATGAAACAGGATGTCAAGTGCAGCAGAGGGGGTAGTGCGAAGAGCCCCGCCGATGCACAAGCAAGCTGTTCTTTGGACTTTGCTTAGCTTATCACGATCGCTTTGTCCAAAACAGTCCACCAGACAACCACACCGTACATGAGTATCGGTCTTATGACAGAGACGTGTAGCAGCCAGTGAGTGATACGAGGCTGTAAACCCCATTTGTTCCCTATGGCTTTTTTGCAAGAAAAAAGTGCCACAGTGACTTTTTCAACTCTTTCTTGGATGTAAGACTTCCAGGTTAACTTTCTATCAAAAATGAATACCAAGTATTTAGCTTCATTCGAGAATGTCAAACTAGTGTCATTTATATATGTGTGGAATCTTGTATTTCCTAGAAAAGAGGACAAGTTCAGTTTTGTGGGGGTTTACAACCAACCCACATCTGTTTATTAGTTTATTGAGAGCGTGTTGTAGGAGTTCTTTGTAAGGCATTTAGGTACTTTCCTGACACAGCAATAGCAACGTCGTCCGCATAGGCAATCACATTGAAACCTCCCGCTTCCAGGTATATCAGCAGTTCATTCACCACCAAATTCAAGAGAAGGGGAGATAGGACGCCACCTTGTAGGGTTCCTCTACTGACAGATCTTCTGGTAGATATCCTCCCTATGACGGAGTATACAATGGTTTTTCCCTTAGAACAGGCATGTTGCTTCGTTGACAGAAGTTTTTGTCAATGCTTTTGCGTAAATGGATTTCAATCAGTCGTTCTAACGTTTTTACCTGCATTTACCTGCTTTGGGTATGAAAACCAATATAACTTCTCTCCATTGCAATGGGATGTACACCAGATCCAAACAGCTTCTTAGGATTATCATTAGCACTGGCAAGAACTGAAGTGTTTTGTAGCTCGGCTGGTATTATGCCGTCTGGTCCCGAGGATTTTAATGGTTTGAAGCTATGTAGCGCCCAAAGCACTTTGTCTGTAGTAATCAGACCTTGTATGTTGGAAGATTGCAAGTTCGATCTGTTTGGATCTTTCTGTGCAATACTCTTTGAGCTGCCTGGGAAATGGGTGTTGGGCAGCAGATTAAGCGATTCTTGGCTAGAAGTTGTCCAAGAGCCATTTGTTTTCTTCAGACAACTTGGCATTGTTGGGTTTGTCGAGAGTATCTTTCTTTGCCTTGATACCTCTGAGGATTCCTCTATCAAACAAAGTAAATCGGACTTAATTGCTATTTAATGATCTATTCTTGATTTTGTTGCTCTTCGTCGGGAAGTGCTACAGCGGATCTAGCTTAAGTGTCGGTAAAGCTAGACCCCCACATTGAAAAAAAAAAAATTGTGGCGTATACCTATCACGGCTTCTATCACTTTTGTGAAATGCACAATTTTCTTCGGCCGTGTGCCTATTACCATTTGAAGGGTTTTTTTAAACAGCAGCTCGCAGTAAAACTCTTTTGTTTTTCAAGGAACATAAAAAATAAATTATAAATACACAATTTTTATACCAATAATTTCATTTTGTATTTAAAGCAAAAATCAATATATCTACTACCAATCTCTCCGAATACTTCCAAAGGCTATTTAATATGTTAATCACACATGCCTTAAAGCTACGATTACGCGTGTCTTTGTTCGTGGCAAATTTTGACATGCTGACGTCACAAAAATTCGACCATTTGGTGGTCACTCGTGCGTCTTCGTGAGAGCGCGTTGCGACAGCCCGCCTGACCAGACGTTTAACAGGCGGTCACACGTAGTGACAAATTTAGGACAAATTTTGACGTCATACGTCATTAAATGAGAGCTGCCGTAGCAAAGAAAAAAACAAGATATTAATATTTAGGTGAAGTCGATGTTAAATTCACATTGTGAAATGTCAATATATGAAGTCCTAATAATATTCTCACAAATATCTAAGTTATGACATTTAAGCAAATTTGAGGAAATATAGTACAACCTAACATAATTTTTTTTATTATATTATTTTACTATCATTGTTCATTTATTATTTGTTAATAAGAAAACAGCACTCAAAAAAAAAACCCTGGCGCTCTTCAGCAATTACGGGATAGTTATGTGGTATATGACAAAAATAATCATGTTCGGTAGAGCCGTTAGCTGTGGAATATCAATCAATATCAATCGGTGTTGGATTACAGTACGAGCTTCTTAAGCCCTCATTATAAAGCGTCTTTCATGAAAATTAATTTATTTACCAAGCAAATGGCACATCAAATTATTTTTGGTTAATCTTAAGATTACTACACTCAAATGTGGAAAACTATTTTATTCAACTTACGTAAACGGTCGGCTTGGATTAAATATCATAAATAGACAAATGATCCGAAGTCTTCGAATTTTCTGCTTCAACAAATCGAGCTAACATCAGCTGTATCCAAGTGTGCGTCAAGTAGCTCGCGAAGTCTTCTTGGAACTACATCTCTTCAATATCGATTTTCTCAAGCTACATAGTGCATTATGGCCCAAATCGGTCAGTATTATTATTGAACTGCATCGAATGTGAAATCGACAAATGTAGATCATTGACCTTTGTAGCTACGTTGTCCTTCGATACTTTATTGGTTATCATCCACAAGGTTATTCTTTTCGTCGTATAGCGATCAAACGTTTAGTACCCAAACGCGAGCTCGATAAACAGGTAAAACCCAGGAAGGTCAACAGGAACGCTGTTCAACTTCGACAGAAACTTTGCCAACCACGATAAAAAGCGCATTGTCAATTTTCTGCAACTCATCGTTACGTTAACACACGTCATAATTTATAAGTTCAGAAAACTGACAAAAAAATCACCCAAACGTTGAAAGTATTTGAACAGTGTACTAAACTTAGGATGTAAGTCTTATATCCGTGTCGATGTTGCTGCGATGATGTGTTAACATAAACTATTAAAAACCAGTGTCTCTTAAACATGCGATGTTGCTCTCAAAGTTTCTGTGAATCTGTTGCTCGCATTATGCTATAGCTACCAAATTATTTGCATTTTCTTAATGAGATCTGTAAGCCCAATCGTTTAAAGCAAAAAATATACAGAAAACGCATTTTACGTACCTATATTAAGTGGAATATCCAAAAACATAGAATTCCTATGTAGCATATATGTGCATATGTGTGCCTTGTTAAATTGTTCATATTTTCATTTAAAATAATGTGAATAAAAGGAAGATTGTTAGGTGTTTTTAGAAGAATTTATATTCTTACATAGAAGGACTTATTTTAGAAAGTTGCATGTAACATACCTACTACAATGTTCATTAACATATCTACTTATCAATGCTTTGCCAACATTTAGTACCCTAAGACACACCTGAAAAAAACGGTAAGGACTTTAATAGTTTTTTAAATACTTTCTTTTTGCATGTGGACGACATGAGCTTTACCAACGATTATATTTAGTTTATGTAAAATTATTGTATATATTCAATATTTCCTGGATTCTAATAAAATGTTTATCCACAAATTATAAACAAAATGAAAATATAAATCACACGAAATACAAGTGTTTGTTTTGAATTATTTTGACTTACACGAAACCATTTTCAGTGTTTCGCTTTACATTTTAATCGCTAATTCACAATGAGTAACTTTCCCTCAAACGGCCCAGTCCCAGTAACTTTTTGATTGCAATATCCAGTTTCATTTATCTTTCGCTTAGCATTTTTTGGAATGAAGGTAATAATACGGTTACGATTTTTATCATAGAACAACGAACACCAACAAATTATCTTTATACATCGTATATCTCAAAATTTTGTCGACCTGGTGATTTTCCCACTCTTAATTCAATAACCCTAATTATTGGTTTTTCTTCAGTATTTAAAATGTAACGCAAAATCAAATAAATCAATTAATTACTGCGGCGGTGCACGTTTCTCATCGAATTGTCCTCAAAATAACATCTTGAACATTAAATAAGTCTTTTATAGCAGACTTGCTTCTTCGTTTTGAGCAAATGCAAGCTTGGAGCTCATATCAACCTTTACAGACCCTTGCCATTTATCACAGTTTATTTCTTAAAGGAAAATATAAATTTTATAGAGCTCATTAGACATAACTTGCGTTATTTTTCTCGTATACCAAACATATTATATTTTGCATTTTATTTTTCGCTCTTAGATTCTTGAAAGAAGTTAACGAACTTTCTAAATTTGTATTTAATAAATATTACACACAATTTGAACAAACTCACAAATTGCCAAGAACTTATGAAACGCTTATATTTAATTTTTATTCGTCGTGAAAAATCTACATAATGTTTAAAATTTGTGGTGTAGCTGTTTATTATTCAAGCATGCATTGGCTTTTTAACTTTAATTTGCAGAACATATTTTTGTGAATGTCCATTTACTCGTATAATCTCTATACCAAAAGAACACTTTAGAACCATTAAAGCAATCCCCTTGCCGCTGGCCATCTTTTTTTTCCAAATTCCAACATTTTGTCGTTTTTTTTAATTTCAATTATGTCGTTTTCCAGTGGGACAAAAAGTCAATCTTTTTTTCGATTCGGCGGACTTTTTGCAGATCCCGATATTTTTTCAGATCTATGCATACTGCCACAATACCAATATGCTTTGCACAGCTGTTTCACGTCATTTTAAGAAGTTTGCTTTCAAGCCAAATGAGCAAAGTTTCGTGAAAACCAAAATAACGAAATACATAAACAGCCATGGATATAATTTTCGGGGAATTATTATCTTCATAGTCTTCCTCGTCATATGAAGACTACGAATCACTAAAAATACTAAATTTGTATCCACAACAGGGAAAACATTTTTGAAATCGATATACATTTGCGATTTTTGCAAAAACAAATGCAGCTGATATTGCTGCCAAATAACGCACTAATACATTTATAATAGAAATTTCGTAGCGCGTTCCATAGCAGCGTAAAATCTGAGATCTGAAAAAGATTTCTGGTGGTCCCAATGGAAAACGACATTAGAATCCGTGTCATTTGACGTGTAAAGCATACAAAACAAATAAAACACTGCCAACTATGGGGAAAGCGATAGAGCTCGGAAATACAACACCTTAACATTGCTAAATGTTATTGGTTAGTTATTATAGGTAGGTCGGTATATTGTTGAAATGCGATTTATCTGATTTCTTTGGTTAGTAAAACTGTCTACAGGAAATGTTTTACTAAAATATATAAGGACAAAAATGGTTATGTATTAACTATTTTTCAATTTCATGAACATTGATTGCATGTCAACTTATTTCTTAAATACCTGAAAAGAGTTTTCTCAAAATGTTTCTTTTATTCTACAACCATTTGTCAATACGATTTGCCATCATCTAACATACTAGCACACCTAATCGTTGCAACTGCCCACTGCGTACAAATTTAGCTTGTATATGTGGGCAAGTAAATTTAAATCGGTCGAAGTTTGTTGTCTCAGTATGATTTGTCCAAATGGTTTTTATTTTACGTATTCAGTTGTCACCCTCACCAAAATAAAAAGAAAAACTTTTTCCACATTTGTATAGTTTCATTGATAGAGTTAGTCACATAAAATTTCAAAATCTCTTCAAATAAGTGCACAAGTTCACAGTGGCTGTTTACTTACCGCTAACAGCAATTAAGTTATTGCCTAACTACAAAGAATTTCAACATTTAACATATAACCATTTCAAAAATTGCGTAGAACCGCGGAAATCTTCAAAATAATACGACTAACAGTCTGTGAATTATCGTGTTGAATACTGTCCGTATTGCAGCGGTAAATTAAATTATACATATCGTTTAAAATTGTAAGAAGTATATACCTACATTTTCGAACCTAGATGAAAATCATAAACTAAGTATTAAATAGACCGTCAGCTCTTCCAACTTAAGAGAGTTTGCCTACAAGCTGTTTTCCGTGTTCCTATGTGCGAAAGTATGTGTGCCATGTTAAAGTCCATAAGACGCACGCATACATTTGCACATAGCAACCTGACAGATGACTGACAACTCATTCTGTGGTGACATCGGAAAAAATTCAAATAATTCAAATAATTGGCCGTTATCGGGATGTGTCTAGAAAACGGTGTGTGTGTGGTGAATTTAGTAACAATTTCTATTTCATTAAAACGAATATTACAAGGACTTATTTTATTTTATCTAGATAGTCCATACAGTACAGGATGTTTACATTGTGGTTGTAAACAATGGAAACCGATGAACTCTAGGGATCATCGGCAAAAACAAAATAAAATCAGTATCTACAAATAATTATTTGGAATTTTACCGATAGTATACCTTTACATTTTATTCCCGTACAGTATAAAGAAATTAAATTCGTTTTCGTTGATTGTATTTATAAGACATTTTGGTTATTAAAGTTCAATGAAAATTTAGAAAAAAAAAAATAATTTTAAAAAGTTGAAAGAATTTTTTTTCGTCAGCCAGAGTCATTTTTTCGTCATGAGAAAAATTAGTTTGTCATGTCCTATGAAAGTTGTATATCGTTTTAAAGGTAACATTTCGAAAAGAAATCTGCACCAAAATAGTATGAAGACCAACAGCCCAATTGATAGGACAAAAAAGTTATTTTCTAAATAAACATTATTCACGGCTGTTCTCGGCTGACTCAAGTGTTTTCATTAATTATTACGCTAGTTTGAAATGCTTTTGTTTATTAAATTGTTGAAATTTTGTAATAATTTGTTTGCCTTTTTGTTTTCTGAAAAATTCATGAACAAATTTTAACTCAAAACTCAAAACTGTTACCCACTCAGAAATGTTCATATCTCTGCCCTGAACCCCAAAGAACTCTAAATTTGAATATTCCTAATCAATTCTTCCATTTGAATTCGTTGCCTTTTTCCTGTCGACATTCCCCGGCGAAATAATTTTTTGCCAAAAACAACAAACGAAAACAAAAGAATTACTGTAAGTACAAAAATGTATTATTTTATTCCTGCGAATGAATATTTCTCAGTTTATTTCTTTATTGATACGTTGATTACATTAGTTATTAACCATTTTGTAAAACAAATGCTTTCGTGGTGAAATAAAACAACAAATGTAAACTGTTGGAACGCATCCATCAGCTGATAGAAACTTACTAACTACCCTACTGTCAGTCACTGTGCTTAGCACTGTCTCTTTATTTTTCCCGCGAAGCGTGGGCATTTTTCCCTTTTCACCGAACTCAAATTCCGTCGATTTGTTTATGAAAAAATGTTTCTTCGAAGAGTAAAATTAGTATTATTCTGATAGAAATATACATTAAATTAACCTTCAGTATAAAATCGCAGTTTGTTAACATTATTATGATCATTTCATGGCACTAGAAATTCTTACTAAAAGTTAAATCCCTTTTTTATGAACATTTAGTGTGTTGCAATGTAGTTCGAAGTTTTTTTCGTCAGATTCCTAATATTTCCACAATTTTGATGCTTTATTTTCGTTTTGCACGGACATCAACATTTCTACAAAAAGGTAGAAATACCACGATGTTGGATGACTGCTCCGTGTCATTATTTGTTTATACCCCCTCCATTCAGCATTTTTTTTTTTTTTGCTGCTTCACACGTATTCACGCATACGAAATTTAAGAGAGAATTTTCTTTTCAAAATTTTCGAGGGGAATCGGGTAGGTGCACGGGAGCTGGCGGTCTATTTAATGCTTAGTTTATGATGAAAATAGTACAGTGTCATAACACCACCATGTGAAATGATTTGCCATACAAGGAAGTTATTTAAAGATATTGTATTCGTACAAAATTTCGTACTCGAGATGTTAATCAATTCTGACATTACGACCATAGAGGAACTCAATCCGTCTGTCCGAATGTCCCGAGGCCTACAGCGTAAACGGCTACCCGGATTAGGTTCAAACTTCGGATTTGGAGTATGAGGGCTTACAGTTCGGGGACGTTTTTTTTGCAAGGTAAACCCCATTTTAAGGATACTTCCCTTATACCATACCAGTATCATACCAGTTTGATTTGTTCGAAAACGGCTCCAACGATTTCAACCAAAATTGATATTTGAGATTATGTAGGTGAGGTTAACATGACTGCATACTCAGCTTAAAAATCGAATAACGGTAAATTTTGACATATATCTCGAATACGGTTCACACGATTGTAACAAAAATTCAATTCTAAAGTAATATGGTCATTTATAACTTTATAGCAAACTCCTTTTTATCTCTATATTGTCTTACAAGGCTTTTTGTAAAAAGTAATTTCTGAAAAATATTGTTTACTTTAGTCTACCTGAAAACAGCAATAACGATTTTGACCGAAATGCATACTTAGAGTAAAATTGATGTTTCCAAATTCATTGTGTCCTTAATTTTACATTCGAATCACCGAAGTCATTAATTTTAAGAACTGCTCTCGAAACTCACACTTTTGATTTCGATAAAACTTAAAAAAAAACATGTAATAGTTAAGCAATAGTATTTTCCAAACTAAACATTGCAATATTTGGTACTGTTCGTAATTTTACAAAAACCGCTTTACCGATTTTGATCAAAATACATTTCTTAGAGATAATGGCGCAAAATTAGTCATCGTTTATTAGAAGAGATAAGTAGATAGTAACAAACAGCACTCTAACTTCAAAGCTGGTGCCTAACTTTTAAGTCTATTATTAACGCCTTGTAAAATACTTACAACTTGAATCAAGCTTAGAGGGGACTCGACGCAAATTTGTATCAAACAGACCTAATAATTCACCAAAAAAGATTGGGGAAAACTATTCAATTTAAGTGGCTCAAAAAGTTTTTTTCGTTTTCGTTTTAAGTACGTCTATAACTGGGCCATAAATCTTTCTCCACCGCGCCTCTCTCTGAAGTAGATGCAAAGTTTTTTTTGGAACGAAGCATTTGCTAATTTACAATTTTATTGTATGTGTTTAATTTTATATGTGAAGTCAATGGTCCTTACCAATAAACATTTTTAATTTCGACTTTAAATTTTCGTTGTTCACAGTGGCCATATTTTGCATACAAATTTCACAACTGTGAGCTTATGTAAATTTAATGTCGAGACTTAAATTTGTTATTAGTACGGCGCAATGTACCATTCATACCTACTTAAATATTGAGACCTAGAATATATTTAAGTATCTGTCCTATGGGTATCTTCAAACAAATAGTTCATTTGTAATGGAAAGTGATAACAAAATGTCCGAACTGAATCAGGTCTATTCGGCAAAATCTTTTATCCATTTATTTTGTTATTCTGTTATGAATTTCCATACAAAAGTTCGAACCGTCCAAAAATATTTTGCGGGCTCTAGAATTGGTATTCTGTGTGGAAAAATTATTTATGAATTCTGTTAAAAATCATAACATAATTATTATAAAAAAATTTTATTAAATGGGAAGTTTCGGATTGAAATGGATCTGTGTATAATTCTTCGTCAACGAAATGCTTACAAAAGGAAACAAATGTAATAAATGTGCATAAAAAAGTATAATAATGGAAAATAATTTCTAAATTTATATTCTTGTTAAGCTGAAAACACCTATCCAAACACTTTAGCTGGAACTAAGAATTAATAGTTTCCCATTTGATCTTCAAAATTCAAAAATTCAAAACTTACTTTTTCAGCCGTCATTTTTATATTTTTTTGCAAAAATTTGTTTTTTACTATTTACAAAAATGCTGCTGTGTTTTGAAAGGTTCATAACAGGTTTCAATTTTCGAAGTTCCATAGCAGAGTTCCATAAAAGTTCGAAACCCAGAATACGATTTATAAAAGATTTTTTATGCTCAAGACCTTTTATGATTCATAACAGAATCATAATCTTAGAGATAGGTATCAGTAATTTGTTTGTTTCTCTTGTTGTCTTGTAATGTCAGCTTATAAGTTTACATAATAAAATATTATTCTAATGTTTGTGCCATAACACTATTATCTGATAAAAGAATGACCGTGTTTTAAGAAAATTCCCTGTGCCCATTTTCAATATTTTAAAATTTACATACTTCATATAGAACCTCGGAATACTATTGTGAGGTGAAAACTGCATAAAAGTTATTAACCGATACAATAGCCGTATTTTATTATCAGCGTGATCTGATCCGAATCAGATCATGAAAATAAAACAATACGGATCATAGAAAAATTTTATTTTCGAGTTGTGGCAACAGTTGCTTTCAAAACACAAGGGGTAATGTATGAGCATTACAAACTTCATATTGCCACCAGCCATATTGCAAACTTTCTGTACAACGTGACGTCACAATATGATGACAATTGACATGACATTTCATTCGCTTGTGGGGGGTGTTACCATATGAATCAAATTAATAATTTGTATTTTTGGATATTGTTTTTAAGAAAAGTAATTTAAAATTCTGTGTTAAAAAATGCAACAATTAAACAATATTTTGCTGCTGTATTTCGGTATTTCGGTGTATTCATGCGAGCGAATGATTTTTTTAAACATTTATGAAATGTTCTCGATTTGCTTCAGAAACATTTCATAAACATTTGTGAAACATTTCTGTTTTTGCCGGTGTATACGCCAATTAAGTATTTATTAAGCGTTTATGAAATACTTTTTAATGTCGGAAATTCACGACCAGAGGCTCGAAAACAACAACACGGCTTCCGTTATATGGTGTGTTTTGTTTCTAAAAGGAAATGAGTTTACCTACAATCAGTTCAAAATGTAATAGAAATCTTAATGCAGTTTGCACCTCTGGTCCGCTCAGATTGGAATTCTTAGACAAAGTAAATGACAGCAGTTTAGGCACGAAATTCCAGAAGAACAAAAAGAAGTTAGAATTCGATTTTTCTGTGATAAAAAAGAAGCGTGTTTCCCTATAACTAGGTTCGAAAACAATTTAAATTTATGCAGGTAGCTAGTTTCGATTTTTTATTATTCCAAGATTTTCTGGACATTTGTATTTTATGTTAAAAGAACAAAAACACACCTCTGAAACAAATTATTAACGAACTGCGAAACATTTCATAAACATTTTTTTTTGTTAAATAAATGTTTATGAAACATTTACTTAAATATTTCGCTGGTCTGGGCATACCTTTATGGAATGAAAAAGCAAAACCATCTCGAAGGCGGGAAATGTATTCGATGTGAAAAAAATGCTTTTTGATTTTTTGTGTTGTGAAGGGTGTTGAATATTTTAGTCTGGCAACGTGACTGTGTGGCTTGGCTAATGGCTATCGTTTACAGGCACACCAACATTGAAAAATGAAACAAGCCACCTAGTACAATACATTTTCAGATCATGATTCGTGATCTCGATGAATATCAGGATCATGTGCTGTTGTTGTAAATGCATGTATTTCGATGATCTATATGGATCATGGCTGATAATAAAAAAGGGCTAATAAAGAATACCTAGTTATAATTTGCCAAGCTAAGTCGGACATACGTCTTACGTGGCCGCGCGCCTATATTGATACAAACAATCTCGAATACACTACTCGCATGCCCGAGCTGCCAAATGACAGTCCTATAGTGTTACCAACTACTTTAGAACTGGGTATGTTCTACTTAAGTCTTCGAGACATAACAATTCCGCTTACAAAGTTTTTTCTACTGCGCCACTTAATGCAAACGTGTTTTTCTATTTAGGTGTTCGGGCTTGCTTGTGACAAGCAAAATCTAGTACATATAATAAATTGTTTTTGCATACTTGTTGAAAATCTATATCTCCATAGCAACAGAACGTTACGAGATAATTAATATTATTTTTAAAGACTTCAATTTAGTAAACTGATAAGTATATATTAATTATTGAAGTTTGTGAGGCTTCGAGTTAACCTCTTTTAAATATCGTGTAAACGTTGAGGTCAGCGTTAATTACTTATTGTTGCTGAAGTTTAATTATTGCACTAGAATCTTTTAAATGCAATTTAACAGGGATCTTTGACGCAAAAACGCAGTCCATGTACATGCATACTTTTTGGATGACATTTATTCCAAAACACCAAGTTTCTGTGAAACCGTTCGCGTTTCGAGATACTATAATCATTGGCTTGTATGAATCAAACGTATCAATTGCTTTTACTCAAACGAAATGTCAAATTTGAAGCGTTTGCTACGCCTCGTATGAATCAAAACTTATTTAAGCCTAACTTTTGGGGTTGGGGTCGAAATCCTGGAGGGATGAAATTTATTCTAACAAAATTCTGTTTTAAAAATTCAGCTTTTCAAAATTCTGCAAACAATAAATAAGGTTTTTATTTAAAATGGGATGAAGCGCTCGGTTTTGAATTTGGTAAAGCAGAGATGTACCCATTTTGTTTTTTAATGTGAATTGTTTTCAATTAATATTCAATTAAATTTTTCATTTTTTTTTTTAATTAAATTTCGCCTTTTTTTCAATATTTAATTTATTTTTTTTACTCTTGATTTTTAATTTGTTATAAAACATATGAAGGTAACGTTGTAGAAGAACATTCGTTTTTTTTTATTTTCACAGATTTTATTGTTCTGAGAAATTTATTTTTAAGACGGATTTTGAATTTGTTTCTTGACAAGGTGCTTGCCGGTTGAAATTGTTCGAGTCAAGAGAGGAACTATATTAGTTACTCGTTGTTTAACTAATTTTCTCTTTTACTGTCATTTTTGATGAGAACGTGTATAGATTTTTTGCGATTGCGATCGATTTATATCAATTGGGTTTTATGTAAACCGCGTACGCAAATGACCTTTTTGCTACACACACAATCTTTTGCTCAAAGCGAATGCCAGTTTTTATTCATACGACCCATTGCGTGATACTTATTATCTTATATAAATTACATATACAAATAGACGAAGGAAAATAGCTGCGAACCGTTTTAACTTCCTTAAACACAACATATTCGCTTAATTTGTTTGTTGGTGAGATTATGCGAAGATGCAATGCTCTGTGTAATATGTTTTCCAATATATTGTGCATAGGCCAGGTTACTATTCCTACCACTGGACGAACTCTAGTCATATTTAGCATCCAGATTTTACGAGCTCAATATGACGAAATTTTGCAGGTAACCATTGTAACCTAGAAAATAATTAGTGTGAAGGTTAAAAATGATTTATTTGTAATGCTTATATATATTATATAGAAGAACCACTTCAAGACCTAGGTAGATGGCGCCACCATGGAACTGTGTTCACACCCCTAAAACTACCTAAGCAAAAAGAATTTTACTTCCGCAACAAAGAGTATTTTTCCCGCAATGCGCCAAAAGAATTATTACTTCAATGAATTGTTGTCCAGCAAAATTGTAAATAAGGATTCCCTCTCTACAACTTTTCAATATAAATGAATACTGTACATCTGTTGATACATAGCTTATTTCGGTTTTCGTTGCCTCTCTGTATATCGGTAAGAACTAAATTATCCAGAACTTAACTATTTCGAACTGAAATCAAAATTTTTTGCTTTCGAAGAGATCCGTTCCGTGGATGTTACATAAAAAACGTAGATATGGTTGTATGGAATTTGATTTAATTTTTAAAAATAATGACTCGGGTACTTCTTGCTGCTTTTGTCAGGCTTTATAATTATATTCTGCCTCGCCATTATCTGGATAATTAAGTTATGTTTATTGGTTTTCTAATTATTGTAATTTTTGAAAATGTTAAGAACTTGCATCTGAAATGATATTTTAAACGGAAATCTTATTTTACTATTTTCTAGCTACTCAAGGATAATAATGAAGATGCCAAGCGCATTGGAATCATGGTTGCATCGCACAATGAGGACACCATACGTTTCGCTATTCAAAAAATGGAAGAAATCGGTATCGAACCCGAAGACAAGGTCATCTGCTTCGGTCAGTTGCTGGGCATGTGCGATTTCATCACCTTCCCATTAGGTAAGTGTTAAGATAATAAAACGAAAATTAAGTTTTGAATGCAAATAAATATTATAAGGCATAAAAATTATATTGGGAACGTGATATGACGTTACATTTTTTTTTTGTGTCATTCATTTGTTCATCGGAAACAACGGTTTTCTGTTTATAAACAAGTTGAATTCATTGGATATGTCTCAGACATTTCAAATGCCCAATTTAGTTTTGTGCAGAATCAATATTCTAAAGTAAGTACTAATTCTTAACAAAAAATTCAATATTCACTATCGCTGCTGATGTGCAAATTATTATATGTAATAAAGCTATTCCCTTTCGATATCTGAACCTTACCTCTCTGGAGGCTA
The DNA here is from genome assembly GCA_963082955.1 of Cheilosia grossa. Taxonomy (NCBI): domain Eukaryota; kingdom Metazoa; phylum Arthropoda; class Insecta; order Diptera; family Syrphidae; genus Cheilosia; species Cheilosia grossa. The sequence continues at coordinate 26,149,208 of OY720145.1, read as the reverse complement.
GTGAATGACGCCTGCCGAAATGGGAATTAAAATATAAAATATCCTGGATTTTTTTACGAACATCGCTTTTTTTGGCGGAAAGTGAAAGGTGTATGATTCATTAGAAAGAGACTTTTGTTGTAATGATAGCGGCCTGTTTGCCTAATAACAAAGAGATGTGGCATCACATTCAACGCGGTAGTGGTAGTGTTCTGAAAACAGTCCACCGTATATGAGTAGGTACGGATGTAAGCCCCAATTTTAAAAAAATATTTTTCCTACGACTAAGATACGATAGCTCTCTTTATACAGTTGGCAGCCTTTGTTAGCGAATACGACAAGCATATTGTTTTAGTTAATTGGGCTGCAACCCAAGACTCTTTTCTTTACCGGTAAGTGAAATGAAGTGGTTTCCAAATGCCAAGTTACAAAACCTTTATTTATAAAATTCATTACATTCATAATACTAATTAGGATGTGTAAATTATCTGCTTTAGTTTAAACAATTAATTTTAACTAGAGTTCGCCAGTCATAAGATTCTATCAATTTAGTGACCTGGCTTATACACAAAATATATGTTCTGTTTAAGGCAGTGAAAGTTGGTTTTTTATTTATTTGCATTCGCCTGTTTATTTATAAGATTATATTTCTAGTTAAACGTTAGGGAAGCCTTTTTTTAAATTTAGTTGAATAAAGCGTGTTCGTTTGAGTCTCTTTGAAATCAAATGCAAACAAATCTCGAAAAATAATCTATTGTTACAATGAAATTTGAACATTATGGTTTACTGCTTAACCTATCAGGCTTTAAAGGAAACTACTTTTACTGGCTACTTCAATATAATTTTATACTTCGTAGTGAATAGGGCTAATATTGATTATTTTAAACATTACCTACCAAAAATGTCTATTAAGGATTTCGCATAGTGTATTTGTAATATTTTTGAAGACAGCGACAACTCACAGGTGAAGTATAAATCTCAAACCCACAAGCAGACAACTTACCGATGTGTATAATAGTTTCGTTATGATTATAATTGTTGCCTATTTTTTTCCTGAATATCCCTTGAAAAACACTCAACATCTTTCAATTCGTTTCCCTATTTCAGGTCAAGCTGGATATTCTGCATACAAGTATATACCTTATGGGCCTGTTAACGAAGTGCTACCTTATCTATCGCGTCGGGCTACAGAAAACGTTGGAGTATTGAAGAAAATCGAAAAGGAAAAAAGTCTGCTGGCCAAAGAAATTCTCAGACGATTAATGCGAGGTCAACTATTCTATAAACCAAAAGGCAGTTATGTTCCGATATAAATTAATTTACATTTTAACAACTAAATCACTAAACAAAATAAAAACAAACCCCAATTTAAAGTCAAACGAATGAAAAGAAGACGAAGCTGAGTCTTAAGATAAAACCATCTATATGTGTTTAGTTTCCGAAATGTTACATTCAAAGAAAAAACAAACGAAAAAATGCTCTTATTGTATTTAAAACGTAATTAAAACTGTCAACTGATATTATCCTTTTCCAATTTATGTCATTAGATAATTTGCAGTGCGAAAAAAATAAGCTAGAAATGGGTGGTGCCCTAAAAAGTGAAATTAAAGATACACTGCTGGTTTTTTTTTTTTGTTTAATGTTGCATATTATGTGTTAGTATATGATAAAGTTCTAGCCTGCATTTTAATTTGTATTTTTTTTTTTTTTTTTTTTTTAATGTCTTAAGCTATAATTATATTATTTTTTTAATTAGAATAATTAAAATCAAAATCGGGAGATGAAAGAAAAAAATAAACAAAAACATGGTATTTTTATTTGGATCCAATTATACTTCAAAAATATAGTAGGCACATCTGCCCTCCTACGAAAGTGGTCTATCGGGAGAAGAGCGTATTAATAAATGTCTGAGAGCAAAAGGAGATTGGCGAAAGTTAGTTTAAGGTGATCTTGCACTTGTTAGTTATTTAACATCACTTGGAGATACTTGAAATGTCTGTTTTACTTTACTTTTTGCGAGCTAACACTTGAGTGATCACCAAGAAGGTACCTTTAGTCTGGTAGTGAAAAATTCGAAAATGTTATAGAGAAGTTTGGGAACTTTATTTTGTTGGTCATTACTTATGACTTATTAGGATCTGTATTTTTCCATAAAATTGATAACGATATTTATCTTAACTTTGGAGAAGTCCAGCAATCAAAAGAAAATTAATGTTGTACGAAATATCGTAACATTAAAAGAGTCGAGTTAACATAAGAGTTCCATATTGCTCTCTGGCAATATTATTGATTCACTTACGTTGATATTCTACAGGATGAGCAATGTTCGAAGACATTAACTGGAATATTAACGTTTTTGACAATTGTGTGCAATGTAAATACATATGCATTTTTAATTTATTTTAAAAGTTATATAAAACAACCTTCCATCAACTCAAATCACAGTTCAACCCTTTCTTGATTTTGTTCTGAAAGTTGTTTGATTCTTCCAACTCATTTACAACTTTCAGCAGCTTTTTGTGCTAGGAACAAGTTCAAATGCGAATATATTTCGCTTCTCCCTCTACATAATATTACGAACCTTAACACGTGCTCGTGCATATGTCTTCTTACATACAAAATGCATGTCCAAACATTTATGCTTTTTCAGATTATGCTCGACTCGAAGGTAGAAGATAGTTATGTAGCTATATCACATGCTACAAAAACGAATGTCATAATAAGTCATTATCAACAACCAGAAAATTCAAAGTAAAATGAAAAACGAACACCAAATTTGAAGGGAAATTCAGCGTCCGGATATTTGTATATTCAAAGTGAATGGTCATCCGATTGACATGATTCACCTTATTTGATTAAATAATATGAAGAATATCTACGGAAGAGTGAGCACGGTAAATAACTGGTACGAAAAGACATTCTGTTGAAGTATACCAACCGAACTGCAACATTTACTACAACGTTAATTGTATAATTTGAGCCCAAAGCTGATTAGGCACAGGAAAATAACTTTAACTAAGAAAAGTCAACAAAATTTACACTGTCAGTGTCGTTATTTCCCTGCACCTGCTGATAAAGAGTTTTATTATAATTTGACAGACTTTAGTCATAGTACCTAATGATTGTCAATATATATTTTCATAATTGACAACTACATTAGTACTTCAAAGTTTTATTTGTAGGCAATAGTTCCATGGTTTTTTTATAGAGAATATTTTTATTTTATAAAGAACACATTTCTATAAATTAGCCGTTCCAACAGAACAGTGCGTTTAATTTATTATAACCCTACGTATATGTGTGCTTTATAATGTTTTTTGCCCCTGCTTGTGGGTACCTTCTTTAGGAATATCTATCTATGTATAGTCTACAATTAACTATTTAAAATGACAATAATATATTTGTATGTGGAATGTTACATGAAAAACCGAAAAAAAAAAGATCAATGAACACAAAAATCTTTTTCTGATGCACTTATAACTTACCTTTGTATAAATCAAATTACAAATCAGACAAACAAAAAAATATTTAACTAACTGTGTAAACAAATTTACGAAAATAAAAGTGTAATAACGTTTTAAGAAAAAGAAAATTATTATTACATTTGTTTAGATGTTGAATATATATAAATATATACATATACTGAAGCAAATAAAAATTAATTGACAAATTTATGAATTAATAATGTGACAGTTGAAGAGGAATATTGGCAAACTATGAAAGTGAGCCAATTGCAGCCAATAGTGGGAGAAAATTAATTAAAGATAACAGCTAATTGCAATTGCCATGCGGCGTAAGAGTTCTAACTATCGGGGACGATTTGCCTGAAGCCTGAAGCCTACGAAAGCATTGAGGGCATGATGAGCCAGTTCGAACAAAAGGCACAGCTTTCATAACACTTTGCAATATTTTTTAGCAGACCAATGTGAAAATAAAACCTTTCATAAGTACATACATCTTCTTCTATATATCTATACTAGCTGTTCCCGGCCGGCTTAGCCCGTGCTAAGGAACTTTGTTTCTTAAATATCTTGTCCCGCTCACATTTACCAAAGTGCTTTGTCTTTACAGTGCAGCATTTTAGCTGTAATGAGTATCGTGAAAAGTGTTTTCAATGTTCTTAAACTCGAGGTTATGTTGATCAATGTGTTGTTGCCGCTAATAATATTTGCATACTGGAGATATCAAAAATAAATAATCAACGTTTTACAAATTACCGAAAATCCAATTGCCATTAGCACAACAAATGGTTTCCGTAATGAAAACTTCAGAAATCATGAAAATCAGGCAGAAATTTTGACAAACACGATCTCCCTTTTTTCCCCGTACAAAATGTATTGAAAATTAATTTTTAGGAATTTTGCAATTTCGTTTTAAATTTTTCCAATTTTCTCGCCGTATGAACCTTCCTTATTTAGATATACCTATACATGATGAACAAATATGAAACTTCCTTATATAGAAATATATAAAACAAGGTAGCATCCGTAAGACCGCCCATAACTTGAGAACGGATCGTCCGATTTGAGCTACATTTTCTTTGTAGCGTTGGTCTACGCCTAAGAAAGGTTCATACGGTGAGAAAATTGAAAAATTCTAAAAGAAAATTGGAAAATTCGTAAAAATTAAAAAAAAAAATTCTATAGATCGTGTTTGGCGAAAGTTCGGCCGGATTTTAATGATTTGGGAGATGTTACTTACGGAAATCATTTGTTCTGATTTGAAATTGGATTTTTCGGTAATTTGCGAAACATTGATTATTTTTTTTCGGTTGATTATTCAAAATATTTTTGTTTCGCATTTCAGTTTGGTATCTTAATATTGTTAGATCTTGTTAGGTCGTCCTCATTCTTTTGTGATTTTGCCGGTTAGTGGAGTGCATATTTGAGTGGTGATTTTATCCGAAACATTCAATGCACTGTGCATTATGAATACATAACTAAGCTTCGAGGGTAATAACTCGAATTCTTCAACGTTGTACTTTCAGTGTTGCTCACCCAATTTGAGCTTGCCACCGACTATACAGATTCAATGGCAAATTCACCATCGAACCATTTCAAGGATTCAAGGGCGCAGTCATTGTTCCCGCCGGCGAATGAAAAACACAAACTTCTTTAAATTTATTTCGTTGCCAATGCTGATGCCGAGATTGATCAGCGCTGTGCGATTAACCGTGCTTTGAAACGTCAGATAATTGGAGAATAGCAAGACCTTCTTTACGAAAACAAAACGTTGATTCTTTTGTTCTGACGACCACAAAATCACCATCAGAGCGAATAAACGTTCCACTGGCAGGCGTGAATGTCAATTTAATACCCCCATAGGCCATAACTGATGAAATTGCTGTCTTTATTGATGGCGAAAATGCTGAACCCGTGAAATTGCTCTGAAGCGGCGTAGTGATGGCCAATTGCAAGGTGGTTATGAGACCCATCACTCATACAACGCATAGTGTGCAATATCCACTCATATTCCGCCATGGAGAGAATGGATATCACTTTTAAATCAGAATGATGAATCCATCAGCAGGTTAGTAATCGTGTAATTTAACGATCGAAGTGAAACTTCACATGCAAACTTTGACATTTCAAATGCGCAGCTAATTCATTGCGTATCCGTTTGGTGTGCAGTTTCGTTGTGATTTTCTAAAACTTTTGTAAGTTCAATACATCAAAAGCATAAGAAAAAGTTGCTTTATTTAAACGAAAGCACTTAGTGAATCAGATAAATAAACTTTATTAACAATTTGAAAAACAATAATTGTGCTTGAGGAAACAACTCATGTCGAATTCGAAAGTTCCATTATGTTCTTTGCAGTTCTTCTTAAATATGTACGCATTTTCCTGTCGTATGATGCTCCTTCTACATTGTTATCTATACTCAAATATAAGCCAATCCTATCCATTTATTTTTAATTTGATTTCTGTAAAATAAATTTTGCTTTGCTCTATATCTGCAACCATTTAATGCAAAACAGCTGATTTGCCGATCAACTTTGAATGAAAATACCTATCGATGAGGAAGTCTCTCCCGGCGGATTTCAAGATGTAAATGGCAAGCGAAAGTGAATCGAGAAAGAAAGTACGCCGTATTCCACGATTTCAACGTAACCTCGAGTTTAATGGCGTTTTCGATTGAAGAAAAGAATTGCCCTTTCTATCAAAAGGTCAAATCTAGAGTGCTCTTTCTAGGTTTTCTATGTTTCATTGAAGAAAATAGGGCGCCAGGTCACTTCTGAACACCACAGGAGAGCCCGGGATATTTTTAAAGTGTTTGCCCTGAACTCAACAACACTAACAAAAATTTAAAATTTAAGCGTGCGAATGTAAATTGAAGTAAATTGATTTGGCTTATTAAAACATTAATATGTATTTTAGAAAACAGCAAAAGAGTAACACCGGAAAACCAAATCTCACATATGGCGTCCTACCACTATTGCAAAAGTGCTCCAACGAATTTCATTGAAAATACCATTTCTGAATTTCGTTGCAATTCGGATCTTCAATGAAAAACGCCATAAGAACATTGAAAGAGCTTTTTCTCGACATTCATGGCAGCTCAAATTCTGCCCTGTCCATACCAAGCACTATGCGAAGTGTGAGCGGGGCCTTAGACAAAAGCAACAAAGTTCCTTGGCTCGGGCAAAGCCGGCCGGGTACTTTAGGCTTAATCAAAACCAGAGAGCGTTTTGTGTTCTTAGCTTTAGCTTTATAAACTGGGTGTGTTAGTGTTACCTACAGACTGGACAGACTGGGTTTTACAGTGCAGCTGTGTGGAAGGACTCAACGAATTGGGAGACCTAAATATAAGTCATTTACATCGGCTCCTGACATACTTATTCAAGGGTTTTGCCAGACTAAACTTTGGCGCGAACTTAAAATGTGTGTATCCGTAGATATGTGTTAAATCTGCCAAAGAAGGTTACAAGGCGCTTAGTACGTATTGTGAATATATAAACATACATGATCAAACTATAGTATTAAATCCCATTGAATTGTGAAGAAGTTTAAACATCTCGGGGAATTAAGGCTACGTTGCGGTCATAGCAGTGTGATGCCAGATGTGTTTGCTTATAACGTGCATAGTCTATGAATTTCGATGTGGTTCCGTGCTACAATAGTACAAAATCAATTTTGTGACTTTTGTAATTTATGAGTAAGGTTTGCCACAATGCAAATTACGATAAATCGCCGTGTTATTAATATCGAAAAGTCAAATCCTATTGAAGCAATAGGTTACATTTTTTCTGGTCGCCTATTTTGAACACTAGTATCAACGTTATTAATTGAATACCAAAAACTATTTAATTCATGTTCCAGAATATTGAACTAATGAGCTAAAGCACTATGGCTACGATAATTTTTAATGGTATCACAACTAATAACCAATTAAGACGTATTTATGAATGAAACAATAGAAAATATAAACAAAATATTTACTATTAACTCAGCTGTATATATTTACAATTAAATGCAACCTATACCATATTAATAACAATACTTTCACTGTGATTACATATCTTAGGGCAAAGCTCGGTGCGGCTTTCGATGTTGAAATGGAATAAAACAATCTGTGTGTGAAGTATTAACGAGGTATGTATATGAGGCATTTTTTTATTTGAAAGACCCATATCTACGACACGGATGCAAGTGGTCCAATTTTGAATGACTCTGCCTCTTAGATCCGGTGGAATTTGAGCGATGGACTTGGTTGTTTTGGCAGTGTCAAATCGCACGATTGAGTTTTGGTAGATGACAACGGCCGGTGTCCCCCCAGACGTACGTTGTTTTTCTTTTGTCGACGAGTGGGAGTCTGGGTGGGTGGAGAAATTGTTTAGGGGAAAATCTGGGTTTTTTTTTAAACTCTATTTTATTTGTATTTCGTTATAATATCCTTTTGGTAACCTTAAAATTTGTGTGTTATCTTAAAATGCAGTTAAATAATCGCCGGTCCTCCAAAGCAATATCTGACAATGGAAATTATTTGTGCTTATAAATCTTTGGACTATTTTTGGTCACAAAACAAGTCTTTCAAAAAAATGTAATGCCCGTTTCATTAGGAAAAAGTAAAATTTTGTTGTAATATTTAATTAAACAAGGCTTAAACAATGTGCATGTTCATATTTGATATTGAAAGGAAAATTCGTTTTGTAACCATATTATGTAGTGTTTTAGCGTAAATAACATAGTTGTATGGAAGTTACCACTCCCTTTTTTGGCCTGTTTTTCAAAGTGAATTGTTTACATACTGCACATCAAAGTTCCAAATTGTACAACATTAGCTCTCATAAGTCTCGAGAAATGGCGTTTTTAATGTTATTTTTTTTTTGCATAGGAAGTGCTAGAACCATGTATTCAGTTTTCATAAATCTTCACATACTACTGGACTTTTCGTTTTTAAATTAAATGTTTTAAATGCAATCCAATTGCCAAACAATTCAATTCCACATTTAGCGAGGAAAGTTTCACTGCTGGTGCGTATCCGCTCTATTTTTTTTTATTTTCAACTTAGGAACGCATAGAGGACTACAAAAAATTCTGAACTCAGCATCTTATTAATGTTCCTATCGTGTTTAACTAATGCCGGCACTAGTTCCGTGTTTGCGATATGTACCTTATATATTTCAGTGGCAAATTGCCAATGCGTACGATACTAAACGAAAAAGAAGGTACTTAGCGAGATATACTTATCCATGTTAAATCGTTGATTCGATTATATTTAAATTGGATGGGATCGAATCGTTGGTAATCGGGTAGTACATTGCGATTGTTGACTTTGATATTTATTTCGAAACTTTAAAGATGGCATCTATGACCTCTCGAATATACTTTCTTAATAAAAAAGTTTATGTTATCGTTTACAAACAACAATGTATATTTATAGTTTTATTTAAAAACAAGAAAAAGAAAAACAAAAACAAGGTATGTAATTTTTTTTTTTTTTTTTTTTTTCTTAAATCTATTTCTTCAGTCCAGATTTGAAGAGTGCATTCCATTTCTGGTTTCTAATCGTACGTAAACCATCAAAACTATTTAGCACCACCTCGTCACAGTATGAAACTGCACAGACCTGTTTGTGTAATACATATATACACTATACAGAACACCCTTCAATTCCAAATTATATACTCATTATCTCTCTTTTGTTTAGTAAATTTTATCAACTGACCTAAGACTAAAAACAAGAATTATCAACTTTTTTTGCAAAGCAAAAAAAATCTGAGAGCCGCATTGTATTGCTTTCTTTACGGAGCGATTTCCGTGTGATTCGCTGCTACTTCGGCTAAGATCAGCAGATCAGAGGTAGCATTGTGATTGACTGCAATTAATTTTTGGGGGACTACACTGAAAACACCTCCAGTCTCGACTGCATTAACACCACTGGTCATCAGCAGTTGAACATCATTTTGTATTGAGTTAATGTCCCGTCGTGTTATGCTTTCCTTTCGCGCTTTTCGCTTCTGACTGCCCACCACTTGTTCCTTTGCTTCCTGTGCGGTTTTCGGCTGGTATATTTGTGATCGTGCAGCATCCGATTTTACTGTTTCAATTTTAGGCTGAGGAGGAGTACGCTTCTTTGAGTTGATCTTTTTCTTTCGCTTTGTATTTTTCTTGCGATGTAGATATGTTTCTAAGCACTGTGCTGGCAATGCTTTTATTTTGTCCTCAAGATCAAATGAAACAAAGCTAAAGTGTTGCTTGCTAGGGGATTCATACGACCCTGATATCATGTACTGTCCTTCATGAACCTTCGGTTCATACGATTCCGCCATGATTTGCCCTTCTTCTACCTTCGTTTGTGCGTCTTTCCTTTGCAACATCTGCTCATTGATGGAGTTCGTGATTGCATTGCAATGGCCAATGTGTATGTCAGGTTGTTTGTTTGTACTACTTGCGATAGGTCCCGATGGCTTCGGTGACACTTGCTTTTTGGGTACAACAGCACTTATTTGACCAGAATTAATAAGCTCTTGATACTTTTTACCCTTACATGAACGTGATGACTTCTTTGGCATATGGTCTTCTTCGCTACTTGAAAAGCTGTTCTCACTATGCAATCGCTTAGTGTTTAGGCGATCATCAAAAGAACTAGTAGAACTTCGTTTACAGCCAGTCTTGAAATGATCAGAGGTTTCAACAAGTTCTTCGTGAAGGACTTCGCTGGTCGATAATGTAGCATTTGGGCGCATTAAATTGTTAAGTTCACCCATTTGAGTCTCATCAGCTAACTTAAAGTACGCAACTTTCTTTAGCTCATTTCGACCAGATATTCCATTGTGGCTAATGGTATGATAAGTAATTGCTGTTTGTGTTGGCGAGTCAATGAGATCATATTCACATTCGCCAGGGCCTGGGAATGGGCGTTCAATATTACCTGGTCTAGTATGCAATGTACGTAGTGATGGAGCTGGCAGTTTGTACCACTTAAAATTGGGGTTCGCCGAAAAGAAAGCATCTTTATTCTGAAAGCACAATAAGAATTAGTTGTCATTAATCCAGTTTTCGAAATACCGTCCACGATGGATATAATAATACATCGCTTGTAAAAAACGAATGTGGAAACACTGTACACTTTGTTTCTTTTATTCGTGTTCTCGTAAGAAAAAAAGAAGCTTTTTTTTTATTTTAGAGCTTTCCTATATCCGTTGTGGACTGTAATCATAAAATAAAATATATAGAAGCTAATCATCTGAGACAAAAAAAAAATAGCAGTTCGCTGCATGATACGAAATCGAAGCTCTGCTTACGTACTTATTGAATCAATATTGGCTAAATGTTGAAATTTTATGGGTTTGGAAATTCCAGAAGGTAAATAAAGCTGGAATGCATAGACTATTGTTTTGCAGACAAAATTACTGAAATATTTAAGAATAGTGTTGTTGTGGAATTATTTTGCTTCATTATATGATTAAAAGCAAAAAAAAGGGAATGTTAATGAACTTTAGAACCAGTAAGAAATATGTTTCCCAGACTTGTTCAGATAATGTGTGAACAAATTGAGTAATCAATTGTTTTTTTTTTTTTGTTCTTATTTTTTCCTCATCGCATTAACAAACAATTACAACATTAATTTGAAAACATTCTTTTGTGCTGATAAGCTTGAAGAGTTTTCGTTTACATGAAAACCCCAATCTTTGCATAATATATCTCTCTTTTGTGTAGATGTTGTTTTGGAAATTCAAATGCGGCGACGACGGCGTGTCTCCTTTTGTGCCTTTCTTCTGCAAGACTTTTAAGCACAGGAACGGACTTTGACCGAGTTCGAGTAGACACAAGGAATCATAGAACAGTTTGAGACAGTTTGTAACTGACCCTTTTCCTTTAAAATTAGTAATACATTTACGGTTGATAGACAAAGAGAATAAAAGAAGTTCAGACAGAATTCAAATTATTCACGACATGAGCTACCTCTCACAAACGTCTGACAGATACCAACGGAGTACAACTGTCGCGAAAGAGCTGCTCACTAGTCATGCAAATGTAGATTCCGTTCATACGTTATAAAAATGAAAAACTCACACAAAACAAATGGTTGTGAGAAACAAGGCCTAGGTTCCTTAAGGACCTGTTCCGTTAACTAATTATTTATTTATAAATATGAATTTTCCCGCAAATTTGTGGTTCAACACGGTTCTTTATTTTTTGGTTATTTTGCATTGGGATGAGCGAGGGAAATGGAAACAGACCTATTTTGTCAATACCTTTACTTTTCAACTGGTTTAAGTCTGCAGAGTTACAAAAAAAACTGTGAGACGCATTCGCTGTGTTGTGTAGAACGGTAAAAATTAAATACGGTCTCCACCACACAAATCGCGTCAAATGTTTAAATTTGGTTAACTACGCGAAAGTGATAATGATGAGCGAATGGCGAAACTACCTAATGTTCGAACTCACACTATCTCTAGATGCAAAGCTGATGTTTGCTGCTACTTTGATCCCAAGATTTCTTCTAGCTACCGTATCTAAATTAACCAAACCACCCATTCGTTACTCACCTGCTTTGCAAGATTTACGTAACATTTCTTATCATTTGCGTCCAATGAGGCCCACCATTCGCCAAGAATTTTTGTAATTAATCTAAGTAGAGGCATAATTTAAGTTAAACAAGTTAAGTATCCTGGTTAAACACACACTCTTACCTATTCTCAAAATGTTTGTATTTATTTTTTACAATGCCTCGGTGGCGTTTACAAAATATCAAAAACGCATTCATTGGTCTCCTCGCATGGTGATCTGGTGGAATATTGTCCTCCTCTACCTTCACTTCAACTGCTTCTTCCATCCCTAATGTGTTTGTAATAACTTCTTGCTGAGGTAATATTTGATCAGTGAAATTTGCAAGTTTAATATTTGCATTGATCTTATCACATCGCCTTCCAATTGCACTTAATACCTCCACTTTAGGGTGGGCATGTTTTTCATAACTAACAACATCTTCATCGTCGTCTTCTTCTTCTTCCTCCTCTTCTTCATCGACATCATCGTCATCATCGTCCTCATCTTCCTGATTACTACTATTACTACTGTACAAGGCTACGTCAGCAGTTCGGGAAACCCTACCGTTGGAATATCCATAGCGGTTCAACTTCGAATAATTGTGGACATCTTCAATTTGGCGAAAGGCATTTTCTTGGTCTTCAGTTCGGCACATTGGTGACTTGTGTCTATCACTTTTACTGCTCCTGCTACTATTATTACTTTTATTGCTACTTCTACCATTAATGCTAGTATCACCGGCTGTTTTCTCTGTTTCGTTAGTGTAAGACACGATAGCACTTCCACTACCGCCATCCACTACACCATTTAAGGCACTGTAATTGTTAACCGTTGTACACATTTTCTTGGTTTTTTGCTCTGGCTTAGAATCGTTGAAAGTGCATGGTTCATAATGGATACTTTCTTTAGACTGTTCAATGAATGCGGAGTTTAATTTGTTTTCAATACTCCCATCAGAACTCTGCTGTTTTAAGGCACTTGTGCACTCAGTGTTCGCTGTGTCAACAGCTTCACGAACGCTTCCTGATGTATAGAATGTAAAAGGCGTTGAGTTCATATTTTTATTGTTTTGGATGTTGTTGTTGTTATTGCCGTTAGCAGGGGTAGGTGTGCTGAATTGAAATATTTGCTTGTATTCATCAGGAAGGAAACCAGCTTTTTCAACTAGATTTAATTCCGAACAACTAGTATTGCTTATCATTTTGAGTTTTCTTATGACAAAAGTTAATTTGAAACGGCATTACCGCTCGCTTAAGCTGTTATAAATTAGTTACAAACTGACACGACTCTTTCCATTTGCTGTGGCAATAGCACTCTGATAATTGAATCATTTATCGACCTCTCTAAAAAAGAGATAAGAAAAATTATTAGAATTCTATGAATGCACGTTTTTTTTTATTAAAAAAATCTTAAACTTTATTTATACAAAATCAGTATACGTTTGTAAAAGTTTCTAAAGCTTTTAAGGCATTAATCAGCTCATCATATCAGCTCATATTCACCCGTGCGTTTCATCTGTGCGTTTCGTTTAGAGTAAAGTTCAGATAAAGTTATGTTATGTTAAGTGGCAGAAGGGATTATATTTCCTCATTAAAAGCTCTATAAGGTGTAACCCAACAATGGATGATTAAATATATTTAATGAGACGGAAACTTCAACGTAGTCTGAATAGAGCAGCCCTTTCAGTTAAGATGTTGTTTGTTTTTCCGGGGATCGAACCTGAGACCACTAGAAAGAACAACGAGCTTTCATTGATGATTTTTAAAAATAATGAAAGTTTGGCTGCTGCGAATTTCTAATAAAATATGGTCAAAATATAGATTTGACTTCGTCGACTGTGACATGGATAGTTGAAAAATTCAGTACGAACGGATCGATTGGCAATGCAAAATACACTGGACGTCCAAAAGCAATCCGTTCAGGTGATAATATTGAGGCAGTACGTTTCGACAAGATGGTGCGACATGTCATAACCTACAGGTCGTAAAACAATTAATGTCGCTTTCCATTGGGACAAAAAATCAATCTTTTTTTGATCTAAATCACTTTTCATGTTCCATTGATTCGGACCACTTTTTGCCAGATCTCGATATTTTTTCAGATCTACACATACTGCCACAATCCCAATATGCTTTGCACAGCTGTTTTACGTCATTTTAAGAAGTTTGCTTTCAATCCAAATGCGCAAAGTTTCGTTCCATTGGCAGCGTAAAATCTGAGATCTGAAAAAGACTTCTGGTGGTCCCAATGGAAAACGACATTAGTGACTGAATGAGACATTCTGCTTGTGTATTCGATTCAGTGATCAGAATTGGCCCCTAGATCTTGTGATTTAACACCATTGGATTTCTTCCTATGCGATTATTTGAACTTAAAGGTATATGTCAAGAAGCCCACATCCACACGTGTATTGAAAGAAGAAATTTAAAAAATCAATGGTCATGGAAGATTGGGTCAAAAGAGTGCGAAGGGTGATGGCACCAGTAGTTAGCTTTTTAACTTACTTTTGGTTTGATTGGCCTTATAGTCTCCTGTTAAGTTTCTATTTTTCAAATGACTCGTAAACTATATTATTGGAGTTGAGTTGAATAGCTTTTCTTTTATTTTTTATTTAACTGAAATCGTGCGTGCATTTTGGGACACCCTTTTAAACTTCTTCACCACTTACAATGAAATAAAGTAAAAATCAGTTACAACAATGATCTATAGGTACCTACTATAGATCATTCATTTCCACGGTGATTCATGTGTGTAAAAAAAAAACCGCCAAATACCTAATAGGTTTTGAGACGAACCGTATGTAACGGTTTCCCTTCCTTAAAAAGCCCGGCAAAACTCCGTTTAACTCAAAGTACCTAATTTGAAACCGGTTACATCGGCGGAAATGTACCTACCAGATTTTAGTCTAAAAACGTAGCGATCGCAGTGACTGTTCTGTGCATGTTCTTACTTCCTACATGCCTACAGATTTAATTTCATAGCATGATTTCATATATGTATAACTTTATGAACTGGTTACCTATAACGATGACAACTAGTTTAGAAAGTCAGAAATCTGTTCGTTTATATTATTTCTTTAAACCAAATTATTTCTATCAACATTTTTCAAATAAAAAATACTTTCAAACTCTAAGTTCTAAATTTTCTACAAGAATCCGCGAGGTGATGTTAAGGAAAGTGAACAAAATCATTCAGTTCAGAAAGCTAAATAGAAAATAGAGTTTTGGACTTGTGCGTTTCCCGATCTTGACCTTTCAGCCAAATTAGTTACAGCACAGCAATAGCCGTGAACTCAAATGGGTTCATCGCATCAAGGGAACAGCCACAAAGCCACAAAAACAAAATAGAAAGCAAGGCTACATGCTACATAAATTTAGCTGTGCCAAAAAGCCACACACAAATACTGAATCCGCTCTCTGTTGCAAACAAAAACATAGCACGAGTACGATTACGGTTAGCTCAATTTCAGTGTCAGTCATTCCACTGTGCACCAGAAAGCTTCACTCCACTGACACACAAAACTATTTCTGAATTCTGAATGAACCATCCACAACCATTTCTCCTCGGTTGTGATCTGTCAACTGTCATACTAAAGCTCTGGCTCTCCAACATTCAGTGGAACGAAACGAAAACCTGAGCGGCGGATAATAAACCTCTGCTGTCTCCTCTACGTCTACGCAACGCTCTCCTCTCCACTAACCCACCTACAAGTTACAAGCTACTAACAAAAATAGTCATCAACTTTGTATATTTATGGTATGTCAAAATTCTCATACGACAAAACATTCACTTATACATACGTTCCAAAAAGTAGAAAATAATCAAGTTTGTTATTCGTAAATAATTGTTCACAATTGGAATTTTTCGATTAAGATTTCGTTTTAATTATTTTTAGATCAAAGGGATGCAAATTTATTAAATGAATCCTTAAACGCACAGAACGCAACGGCACGAAAAAAACCACTGAATTTAAATAATTATATGTGTACGAATTTATCATTTTATTGGGAAGAAACTTTCGATTTCCAAATACGTACGTACAATCGTCTTGAATGAAAACTTTTTTGAGTTAGGTCACTTACTCGAATTGGGGAAGGAAAAACTGATTAGGGCATACGTTTATTTCCGGAAAAGAATTATATTTTCAGAAAAGTTGTATTTCTTCGCTGAATTGATGCAACTGCAGAGGATTGTTATTTTTATTAAAAAAGAAGGAAACTGAAACGTCCACCTCCACTTTCTGTTCGAATCACTGTTGAATGCGAATACGCTACGTAGTCCGTCGTTTGCAAAAGCATACACAAATACATTCGAGAAGTTGTTTTTAAAGTGCAGAGCTTTTTTTGGCTTCCAACAGTGTTGCCAAGTGCGTTTTTCCTAATACGATTATTTTTACGACGATCGGAAGTCGACATCGAAATTGGTCTGGAGTAGATGTAACTGTAGGTACGAAAATAAAAAAGAATGGTCAGAAACGAAATTTTGCCTACGTCAGCCACATATACGAACAGTCAACTAATGTGGTATTCGACTAGGCTTTTCAGAGCACTTTTTTTTGGCTCTAGGTCACTTTTTATGTTCGATTAGGACGAAATAAGATTCTTTTTTTCCGATTTTAATACACTTTTGCGAATCTAGATCTTTTCTCATGGTTGCTTGCGTTTTACCAATACGGATGCCATTAAGTTTGATAATTACGTGTTAATTATTATAATTATTAATGAATGGAAAACGTGTGTTGAAGGTTACACATCATATTCCAGCTGCACGAATATCAACAAAAACGAGACCAAACAGAGTTCTTATAGTGGAAAAAAGTAGAAAGGGTCTTAATTTGTATTGCTAAGTTGAGTAATTATATCAGAACTAGGTAGGAGAAATGTCCTTAAACATAGGCATTCGATTTTCGGCTTTACTGAACCCACGATGCATGTAAATAAGTCGTTTTTTTGGGAATTTCCAGCACAGTCATATCAGAAAAGAACAGCTCGTCCGTAAGTATTTCAGAAAGACGATAAGAATGTAGGTGAATCCAAATTTTTGTGTTATTTTTCAAACAAAATAAATCTTAGCAAAGGATACAATTTCATTTTAAGGGTTTAGTTTTTTCGTGAATGACACTGGCAGCGTTGGAAAGTGAAAGCTTTCCACTTGCCAACTCGTTCTGTGGCTGGGCCAATAACAATTCGGTAGGTAGTATAGGTGTATCACTTTTGCTTACGTTTATGCCCAACACATGCATTTAATATTATCCGAATTTAAAAGTGCTCCACAGGAAAGCTCTTAAATAAACGATGTCAACAAAGCGAGACAACAAAACGAATAGGTTCATATGGTTCATATACGTGTATGGGTTAGAGCTTGTGCATAATGTCATAATATTCTCAAACAGCCAAAACAAAAACAATCATTCATCGTGCTTCGTGCCACAAGAGAGAACTTTTTGAAAAAACTACCTATGTAATTTTCAAGGCCATTTACATAAGACTATGTTCCACATCCCCTATGTGTTCCCCAATTTCAGGGTCATATGAATGAATGGTTCGATTTTATAATCTTTGTTATCCTCAACTCAACGGCGTGTTTGTGTTTACGGAAGCAGTTAGGTACTGGGCAAACCAAAAGAACAACCGAAGAAAACAGGAAATAATGCCTAAAATAGTAGGATCTATCTATCTACGTGGGGAAATTTCACTGCAATAGTACAATTTCTTGTCGTTTAAAGGCACAATGTGAAGCACTGGATCGAGGATGAGATAACCAGTCCAATGGCCAATTAGCAGTGTTTTTATATCGTGGGATTTATCCATTTTTGTGGGAATTTCGATGTCCGAAAAACCTTCCGTGGGATTAAGGGAAAAAGCAGCAAAATCCTGGGAATTTCAGAAATATATCAAAAAACATTCAACCTTAAATTTCATAAAAACACCTACCTACATTATTTCACAATGATTGTTTTAAAATGTTCTAGTACCAAAAAGTAATGATAGTAACGCTAATAATCTGCGATTATCGTACTAAAGGTATATTTAATAAGGGTATTCACTTAATCTCATAAATTTATGCAGCTCGTAGGTAAATTCATACATTTCTGCAGTGCTTTAAGTGAACACACCTCGGAAATGTCATTTCGTAGATCGCTGCGAATAACGATAAAGCAAATATTTTTTTAATTAAATTCTTTCCGTCATTGATGCAACTCTAAAATATTGAAAAGAAATTCACACAACGCGGATAACGCTTGTCACAATTTGACATTTGTAAATTTGTGTAACTTTCCGCACTCGATTTCCGAGCCTAATTGATCACGGAAAATTATGAGGCCTGCGTAAATTATTCTCCATACAAAATCTGACAGTTCATTTACGAGGTGGTAAATATCTGCAGTTTATGAGGCTTATGGGAGTTTTACGCGTTTAAGTGAACACCCTTAATGTGATTTTCTTTCCGTGTACCTATTACAAATATTACTTTTGAAAAGTAGATTTTTACTCAAACAGTAACGTGGGATTTTAAAAGGGACTTTTAGAACGACGATAAGGGAAAAATTACCACGCTTCGTGGGATGAATGAAGACAGAGTGCTTATAACCAGCTTATAACACTGCAAATGAGTATTATCTGCACTCTTTCTGTTTTCCTTTTGCTCGGTATTATACCTAACTACCTTATCTGGTCAACAAAACAGTATGAAATGCAAAAATCGAACAAAAATATTCAAATTTTATTATTTTATATTATACATACATGAATCACTTGATAACTATTATCTAAGTTTGTTTAGTTATAGGTATCTATCTACATTACTACATTAATTCGATTAAGTGCAGGGTCCGACTACGGTAGTTGTAATAGTATAAACACGCGTATAGTACATACCAGAGACAATACTGAGACCCCCAACTCGCAATCCTCTTGCCGCTGGCCACCTCAGTTTTTTTTTGAATTCGCCATTTTGTTTTCCTATCGGTGTTATGTCAATTTAGAATCCGTGTGAGCTTCAACAAAAAAAGAAAAACAAAAAAAATGTGGTGAATTTCTTTTGACAGAAGTCGAGTGACAGACTGTCAAAAAATGAAAACAAATTGTATTTTTTCTCCAACAAATTGAGAAAATGTAAGTTTTCGCATATTTAAAGTGTTTAAATTAATAATTAAATATATTTGTCTTACAGCTAAGGAAGAAGCCGACGTTGAGGTGTTCGCAAACCTTACACATATGCAATGGATCGCACTGGAGACAACGATGAATATCAATCGGAATCGATACAAGTAAGCCATACTATTCAATGAATTTGTCTCACTATATATATTTAATTATTAGATATTTCTTCAAGGTTTGTTAAATCACAAGCTCCCACTCAAGATCATGCTAGAGAAGCCCTTGATTTGTACACGATGCAGGAGAACACACGCCATCAAGAGTGTATGGCCAAAGTCAAGGAATACGAAACACATATTGAACAGGCGAAAGTTGAACACAAGCGTATCGATTAAGAAGAGCGTAGGAAAACCCTGATTGTAAGTTGGATTTGAATTAACATGAACCTGAAGACGAATTGCTAACCATTTGTATCCACTTCTAGGAAGAGACCAAGCAACAGCAGCATCGTGACCAATATCAAGACCAATTGGCAAGGCGCCGCTATGAAGATCAATTGTCGCAGCAGCAACGTATCCAGGAGGACAATTTCAAAAGTAAGAACATAGTAAAAGTTGTATGAATTGATTTTTTAACCGGTAACACTTACTAGGCAAGATGAAAGTGTCGCACTCCAAGAGGCAATGCGCCGGCAAACTATCGAACACGAGATCGAAATGAAGGAGAAAAGCTGTCTTAAACTACTCGAGCACGAGATGAGAATCAAAGCCAAGGTTGACAGGGAGAATCGTGACATCAACAAGAACAGATTCGTCTAAAGGCACAAGAAAATCGCATCACTGGCATCATCAGCATTAAGACTGCTGGCAC
This sequence comes from Cheilosia grossa, assembly GCA_963082955.1. Taxonomy (NCBI): domain Eukaryota; kingdom Metazoa; phylum Arthropoda; class Insecta; order Diptera; family Syrphidae; genus Cheilosia; species Cheilosia grossa. Next base: position 26,129,263 of record OY720145.1, on the reverse strand, counting down.
AGTCATTGGTACTGGATTCGAAGCAATGCTCACTGATTGGGAAAACGTTTTGAATGCTGCTGGTCTGCCGAGGAAGCAACTGGTGTTGTTTTTCGGTAAAACCCTTCGTTTTCTCCTGACAGACGCGTTAAAGAATCGCCTGCAATACCTCAAACGAATGAAATCCAAACCCGCCGATGCTCTCCAAGTAAGTGATTACTATTTCTTTTCATAGGTATATTTCTTTTCTAACTGAATACTTATCCACAGGATTCAAAATTAGAAGAACGTCTGCGAGATATTGCCATTGCAACGAAAAACACCCGTCCAAATCGCGTTCTAACCGCAACATCCTGATACATGGCCCACCTGGTAGTGGTAAGACAATGTTCGCCAATAAACTTGCGCAACACTCTGGAACGGATTACGCCATCATGGCTGGAGGTGATGTAGCACCAATGGAAAAGGAGGGAGTCAAACTATTCACATTATATCAACAAAAGAAAACAATATCATTTACATTTCAATAAATTAACACAAACAATTTATTTAGTTAACTTTTTTTGTAATTTAACTTGATGATGAGATGATCCTCTTTAGATGATGATGCTGATGGTGTATATGTTGATGCTGATGATGATGATTTATAAATAAATATCTGTATGGGAAAAAAAAGCGGTTATTATTGCATTTCCACGCCACCCATGAGGTATGCATACTGGCGCGTTAACCGATTTTTTGTGGTGTTCGGTTTCCCCAGGAGGCCTATTGCACCAGTCTTGAAATAAATTGGACATAATATTATTCATAGAATGTTGTTGTACATAATTAATACTTGGAAAAAGATAAAAAAGTAGGCCCAAATAAATAAATAAATAAATAACTAAGCATGGGACCTACAACTTCATGCCAATTCGAATGGCTAAAATGCGGTGTCTATAAGAATTCATGCACCTATAATAATAATAATATAAGGCACAACAATTAAATAATATTTTGCATAAATGATATGCCAGTATTTACAAATGCGATACAGTGAGGGTTTTGCTCCTTTTCGATGGTAATGTAAAATCGCGGTTTATAAATTTTAGGGCAAAATGAATGCGAACTCTCAAAAAGTATTTCAAAATGAAATGCGGTGGTAGTTCTTGGCAACAGGTATACGGAGGTTCGAATTGCAGTTCTTCAAACAGTTTTTCGGTGACACCTCTAATATGACAATTTTGTGGAAACAGTTCACAAAAACTTGCGTCGAGATGCTTAATGTATTCCACGAAGTTTAGCGGGGGGGCAACGAGGTTGCAATTGTCATATTGCTTGAGGGTTGTGAAGAACAAGTTCGTTGACGGTTCCGAGTTGGAGAGTTTTGGAAAAGGTAAGGAGCAACTATGACTTTCGTAACATCTTCTGAAAAGCCAGCCGCAAACATAAGTGAAACTGTTTTCTTGAAGGAATTCAATTCCATTTATGTCATTAGTGAGCTTTGCCTCCAAAATGCTACTTGGTCCAGGCACTACTTCCCATTGCAGCCATTCAGGGTCTTTCACTAGTTCGTGATCTGCGATGGCTTCCAGCTGGTCATTTTCAATTTCGCAATTTCCTGTTTTGACGGCCTTGAGGTATTGAATACCCCAAAGTTTTTGGAATGCGCCTATAAATTGAGAGCATGTTGGACGTGTATTTGAACCTCCTGCACACCTTATCTTGCCAAAAAAGTGTTCTAAACAGTCCTGATTTAGATGTCGGGTCAACAAATGGTCAAAGTCACATAGCTGTAGATGTTGGAACAGCGAAAAAAGCGACGATATGTTTAACAACCACCCGTTAATGAACTTAAACGTTCTGGTTACATTCGCTCCGTTGTAAGCAATAACTTTCATTGACATCAGGAATTTTTTGGCATTGCCTAAGAACTCTTCCTGCATTTCACTTTGGCTGAAGGCAATTTTCATATTTTCGGGCTGTCTAATGAGGGAAGTATTGAATATATTGAAGAGTTGGTCAAAAAATTTGACAAACTCAGCGGTGCTTTCAACAGTTTTTGTCCCATTGCCAGACTTTGAAAGCGTTAAGAGCCCCGAAGAAACCGTATTGCTTAGGACCTGAGTAGCCAGCCTGACTTTCATTCGCTCAAAAGTGTTGGGGTTGATGTGAGCATTGGTCAACTTCGGAGCCAGTTTGAGTTCACTCTTGGAATCAATATTGAAAAGCTGTGCAATATCTTTCCAAGAGGCAATTTTCCCGTTCTCAAACATGATGTTGTTCTTCAGCAGGCAGCTGCGCGTACTTTTAAGCAGGTGCGGGACATCGTAGAAAAAGAATATCCTGGATTCCTCGACCAAGAAGTATGGCTTTTTGGGGCTTATTTCCAAAAGTCTAGCCAAAGCTTGAAAATTGGGCCCTTGGTCACACACGAAGTGAATGGGGATAATGTTGCTTTCTTCTAAGGCCCTAACTACCATGAAAAGCAGTTTCTTTAAAATGAAAGGCGGGCAACTGCTGCGAACGAAGTAATATCCAATAGGATGCTTCCACCTTTTGGCAATACCTTGGGCCATGAACACTAGCACACTACGTGCATCACTTGGAGAGCGTTGGTCTTCACCAAAATCTTCCAGACCTATAATAGAGTCAGTCTTTCTATTGTAATCGAGATGGGCTTTGAGGGACATTTCGTCAGCCGAAATCGAGCAGTACCGGAACGGCTCCGGCAAGTGGCTAACTTTAAGCTCCAAACTCTTTACATTGAATTCAATGTTGCCAGGTGTTTTCGGCCATGACTTTATATAGGTGTGCAGGGTTTCAACGCACGGAAGATTAAACATGGCTTTGAGTTCCCTGTATGCCAAAGGGGACACAAAATGCATCAAAAGTGCAAACTTTTTGGCCTCCTTGCTATGCCTATTGCCCCGAGCACTACGGTCTTGGTTTTTTGCGCAATTGGAAGCAATTAACTTCAAACTTTCAGGCAATTTTTGTTGTTTAGCATCCCTTAATACATTTTCTTCCGACATTTTTTTAATTTGGGCTTTGAGGAGCAAAATCTCACTGTCTTTCGCTTTAATGTTTTCGGAATATTCTTCCTGAAGCCTACATATGGTTTCATTAGCTTGTTTAAGTTGGCTTCTTAAACCTACCTTTTTGGGTGTGCTGTTGCGCAGACAGGAACTTGTCTGAACACCGACCTCTTTTGTGCTAGCGGAAAACGAGTCTGAGGCGACATCGTTTTGAGGACTTACGGGTTCAGCAAAGCTTGTCTGCGCTTCCTGTAGCCGTTCTTCCTCCTGTCGTCCATCTTTTACTTCATCCCCTGTCATTTTGGGCAAATCAGGAACGGCACAATGTTTGAGCCTAATTTTCGACTTCGAAAACATTGTTTCCGAAAAATGGGCATCACACACTCTTTGCCTGGCTAATAGTGCACTTAGTCCTAAATTTGCCCTCCATACCTCCCTACTATGATAGGCAGAGAAGAAATCAAATATTCGTTATGGATACCACTTTATGCATTAAAATCTGAAGCAGAGTACAAAATCATGATAAATTTTTTTTTTTACATAATTTTTGACCATTTAAAAGCAACTTTTTAAAAACATCTAAATAAAATTCTTTAAATATTTATATATTTATCATTTATCAAAAAAAATATTCATCATATTTTGTAAATTGCTCTGCGAATATTACATAAAAATGATATTCTATAAGATATTCAAGAAAGGTATTGTTTTTATTTGTCATGTAGGTATATTGTGTATTTTATTATTCTTAGATGTTATGATCTTAAATTAAGAAATTAATACATATTTCAAAAAAAAAAAAGGATTTTCTTCTGCCCTTTATTTGTATTCTTATATCTTATGGATATCAAACTATAATTTGATGTAACCATCTTAATTTAAGTACATTTTTTTTTCTTAAAAAATAGTTAAGTTTAGATTTAAATATAAGCTTACAATGTCTAAGCTAAGTAAGTTTAAGGCACCCACTAACTACTTCAATCGATAAACTGAAGAATTGCGTTTGCTTTTGGTGAAACCCTAAACTATATCTTACCCTTAAACCAAAATGCTGTCACACATTTAACGAAATGATGACAACATTTACTGATTTTTATAAAGCTTGTAATTCCAATTACTTTGACTTTATAAAAATCCGTTTCCAAGGGGCTGTTTGAAGAAAATAAAAAAAAAAAAATTGTAATGTGTATATTTTTAAAGACATTTCTTATCCTACCGGAGTTGTTAGTTACAAGAAAAAGAAACTTTTTGCTTCTCTTAAAAAAAACGTTAGCGGAAAGATTTCATTAAAGTTTGATAGGAAGGAGTCACTCAGAAAGAAAAATATTACTATTAATAATGAATAACTGATAGTAAATTAAGCTCATATAAATCTGTCATTTGAGGAAATGATACAAACGAAAATAAAGTAGATATATGACCGTCAGACGGACATATGCAAATACTAAAGCCAGGCTTGATTTCAATTTTCTACAAAAAATGTATAATGTTGTAAAAATTGCTTCGCCATTGTACAGCTTTATCTCGACACTGTAGCACGAAATCAAGAAAATATTCGATTTGTGAATAAAAGCAACCACAGATAGAGTTACGGGAGTGAAGTTATTTTTGAATATTATATTACTGAAAAGTTTTGTTGCCACACATGCTTAAGTATTTAAATGCATGAGAGTACAACAGGTAAGCAAATTCAGTGGCATGTTTGCAAAAAAGAAAATTTCCCAATCCGAGCGCAGAATCCTATTGATCATAAAAGCAGAAAATATCTCATTTCAGTTCAACCTGCTAGAAATAGGATAATGTTAAGTGTTTAATGATTTTCTTAACATTTTGTAGTACAGGTGGGCTTTTAAGAAAGCTACACCCTGAGAATTTAAAAAATGGTATACATTGCTTTGCATTTATCGCTTTATTTGAAAATTTTGTAATACCAAATGCATTATGAACCCTGTCATTTTCACTACGCACAAAAAACACAAGTCAAAACTTGTTCAGTATTACAATATATACCATTTTGTAGAGCACAGATAGACGTATTTATAAATATTAAATACTTAGGGGGTAGCTTACTTGGATTCCTAGGAGCAGATGAAAATAGATAATTTCTTTATTAAGTTAGAGCGAAATTCACAAATTTTTGAAAAAATGTATCTATTGTCACCTTTTCCAAAGAACCTGGGCAAGCTATCCTTAAATATTTGGTATTTTCGAGTTCGTCTGACTATGCTTCACAAGATGGAATAGATTTTAACGCGTTATGGATTGAATTCACAAATTTGGTAGTCCACGATACATTATCAGATCCGTTTTTTTTTTTTTGAGAAATGTACTACCAAATGTTACAGAAAATCATTAAACATTATCCTATTTCTATCAGGTTGAACTGAAATGAGATATTTTCTGCTTTTAAATCAACAAGATTCCGAGCTCGGATTCAGAGTTTACATTTTTTTTTTCACTCGACGCGGCTGTTTCAAATTTGAGCATTTTAACTTCACATTTGAGAATATTTTCACATTTTTCGCGCCGCAAATCCCGCGACAGCCACTTTAGATTTATTCTTATTGCTTTTAAATCTCTATTCGTTTATAAAAAACCGATAATTTTCCCGAAACAGATTATTTAAGCGATACACGTGACGAACTTTTGCAGGACGAAACTAATTTTTTTGGGGGAATGGCATGCAAATAGATTTAACCTCAAAATTACCAAATTAATAGCTAATACTAATCTAAATTAATAATAAGGGTGAAAACATAAAATTATTGGCTTACCAAGCACTGTCCCTCGGGGCCCTAAAGGTATTATTGGGGTTCCTGCATCCCAGCACACAATTCTGCGTCAATTTGTTTTTTTTTGTGGGAGGCTGTCCGTTATTCATTTTCCTGCAATGATAAATCATTGAAAAGCTTTATCAAAATATTTTATTTATAAATGCATTAAGCTTACCCTTTAATTACGTCTCTTTTTATGAAATCCAATTCAAGCCCAAGTAGAAGTCCTTCCTATAGTTTTGGCCTGGTTTTGTGATTTTGTCTCAGAAGTCAGAAAAATTCGCGTAAATAAACAATTTGACAAGTGGTGAGTCTGGTGTCATTCAACTGTGGTGAGCTGTGACGGTGTTCACAAATGCAACTTTTTTCAGTAGAAATTCAACATAAAATTGGTGAATAAGTAGGTACATTATCTCAGTTCATTTTCATCAATTTTCATATTAAATTTTTTGATCCGAATTTATAAAAAGGTCCTAAAATTATAGTCTAAATCAAAAACTTTTTTTTATATTTAGACTAATGCAGGAACTCTTAATTTACTTTATAAATGCATACTCATACAACTGCAATGATAATATTATTCATCTTGATATTTATGATAATTACATAGTTATACTTTACAATACACAAAAACTGAAGTGAATGTAGAAATAAATGATTATGCATTAATACTAAAATACGTATTTGCAAGATTATAATAAAGCCACTTCTTTTTCGCAATTGTATTTATATGTCGCCATTTTAAATTTTATAGCCAGTAGAAAGAAGCATGAGAAACTATTGATTTAAATGAATTCCTGATTTCGAATTGTGCCCACTTTCATTTCTGTAATCAATCAAACGTTATGAGCTATAACTAAACTACATAAGTATAATAAACGACTATTTATATAATTATCATTTTCTACTCGATTTATATTAACTGCCTTACGAAAGTTTGGTAAAAAAAGCTCCTTTTTTTGTTTACAATTCTTCAGAATTGTTTATTTTTCTTATATTGTCAACAAAATACAAAATTATTATTAAAATAAATCACTGTCCACACAAAATTTAGTTGTAACAATTATTTTCAAATTTAACGGATAATATTTTACGAACGCAGCCAGCAACTTTGCCCACACCGGAAGCCAATTTGGAAGCAGCGGAAGTTGTGCTCTTTTTTTGAGCGTGTGTTGGTGACCCGGAATTTTTGAAGTTTCGTGACATTTGTCAATACGAATTTCTATGTATCAATACTAGCGCAAAAAAACGGCACAAGCCCATGGTAATATAGCTTGTAGGCAAGTAACGGAAAATCGGCCGGAGTTGGTGGTCTCAGTATTGTCTCTGGTACATACAATCATTTGTCCACATAATTATTGCTCAAAGAAACGCGTCTCATTAATCTTCTTATAACAAGCAAATGGATAGTTGAACCTTATACATAACAATATTTCGATATAATTATCAATTCTCAATCCAAAATATTAAGATTATTGCGGGTGATGGCAGGTGGAGTAGGTAAAGAAGATAGAACAAGAACGTAGTAATCGTAAGAGGCAAAGGCATAATAATGTTATTGTTGACTAAATTTATATGGGGGAGAGGTGGTCATACATGTACTTGCTGTCAGTTATTTGTTGATTTGCCGTTTTTTGTTCCATTCCATCAGCAGCAGCGCTTTTGTTTTAGTGTGCTTTTATTTCTTGTTCGCCATCTAAAAATACAGTTTAATTCTGTTGTTGATTTGCTTTTGGGGTCTTATGCAGCAGAAGGTGTATAGGTTAGGTATAGTTGCTTTATAAATACACTTATGTAGGTACAAGTGCACACGTTCCTTTATTGTTTTTACATGTACACAAATGACAGTTAGCTGTGTGACAACACAATGTTGTTGATGGTTAATACCCGCAGGCATTTGCAATCTTTTTTTTTTTTGGAAATTCTTTTCAATTCATTTCGCTCGGAATCGGAACAATAAAGCCAACTCAATTGCCTATGGTGTTTTTATACGATCGATCATGAGCTTATACTTACCTATTTCATGTTCGGGTGACGTCAATTATGATATGAGTAAGTATGAACGTGTGCAGGCAAAGAGTACTATACTTTGTAGTTGTACCTATACTAACCGAGCTCGCATTGAAATTGTTTGTTTGCAATTTATTGTTTGTGTTTGTGAAAACAAAACAATTGCATCTATATAATATAGTTGTAGAGGAAAGCGAAAGATATAAATCAAGGTCATTGATAAGTGTGTGTGTGTTCTGTTATTGTTTTGTTTGGTATTGGTTTGAATTTTTTCTTTTGGCTTAAGATTTTTTTTTTGTTTTTTTTTTTTTTTTAAATTTTGAATGGGAGAGTGCTATCTAGAGACTGGCTTCATAACCATTAGGTAATAGGTACCTTAAAATCTACATAGTCATGTCATGTCCGGTAGGGTTAGGTAGAAGTAGGCATATACCGGAGCATTTTAGCTTCATACAGTACCTACACAATATCTGAAGATGCTATAGAGCGGGAGCGCGTTCGCTTCCACTTTCATTCCATCGCAGATTTATTTGGAAGTGTTGAGCTTTTGATATTTGTTTTTTTTTTTTTTAAATACATACATAATTATGTACCTATAAACTATAATACTTATGATAAGAATGTAGTAGACTGAGAGAGTGCTTTTGAAATGTAATGGGAAGACGCACACTGTCCACGGTCCACCAGTATTTTTAGGACTCTCTCTTCATTTATCCCACTCCCAAGATCGAATAGCCCTCACTAGGAAGAGGAAAAATCTGGAATTTCGGCCCTTAACATTTTTCGGATCGGAACTAACAACCTGCTAACAACGACCAGGAAGGTTAAGTATGTGGGAGTATACCTATCTAGATATTAGACTTACTTGGAACTACCACGTTGAGGAGAAGGTCAGAAAGGCAAAAAGGGTATTTACTACATCAGATGTAGTTTAGGTGTACGATAACTAGACCCATTATCACCTAGGGTGATGGCTCCAGTTTACAGCCCTTTAACTTTTTTTTTTTTGAGTTTAATTGATCCTTAAAAATCCACTCTTGAAGTATTTAAAAAAGTAGGTAATTTGGCTCTTCTGTAGATTGGAAAATACTAAGCTTATTAAGTATATGATCTACCTAATGCAATCTATTTAGAAAATAATTAAAAAGAATATGATTTGCCAGTAGTCAGCCCCTCAGCTTCAGTAGTCGGCCACGCAAGTACCTATCACTTTTACAAATTCACTTCCACTGCTCGTATCCTGCACTTATGGAAACTGTAGGTACGCAGACTTCTATTTTTTACGCACGAAGTAGCACCTGGATTGTGTCAATTTTTTCCACACAGAGAGAACTGTTAGCCAAGATAGTAATATTTTTTGTTTGGATGTTAGATTATGGTATTTACTACTGCGCTGTACTTTGGGTGTCAGAGGCTGACTACTGGAGGGAGCTGAACTTAGGAGCTATCACCCTATGCCTCGGTTGTATGGTGGGCGAAAGCCTCCAAGAAAACTGTGAGGAAGAACGTGGATAGGGTCCAACGCTTGGCATGTATAGGAGTTACAGGTGCACCGGCCCAAACGGCACTTGGGTTGCATCGAGATGCGAAATGGCACTATCTTGGTACTATCTATGGACATAGGAAGATTCTGGAACTTGTCAAAAATGAGATAATGCAACTGAGCACGCTTATGGATAGAATAACAATGGTATGCGTATAATGGAAAGTAATCACAAAACTTGTATACTTGTTGTGCTTATATATCAAGCTTTTTTGATAAATGTATTTATGCAGTGCCTTCCAGCTACTTCAGTGTCTGCTTCCCGAAATTTGTTTTCATTAAGACCTAAGATATCAGCACGCGTTTCAAATGTCCAACATTATCAATTGAATTCTTCAGTTTACTATGAATGACTTGAGAACTTGTTTGTGCATCCTGCAGATTTTTTTTGGATTTGGTACTTTCTATACGTCTCTAGTGTTTTATCGACTCTGGATTTTCAAGCGTCTTAGTGAAAGTGCAAATGAAATCAACTTATACGAATTCCCCCTTGTTTTTCCATTCCTCGAACCAGTATTATTGTACTTCTAAATATTGTTTAATAAATTGAAATTGAAAATTGAAATTGAAATTAATAGTTCCCGACACAGAGTTGAATAATTTGAGCTTCGCCTAGAGCTTAACCTCCTTCTTTTCGATGACATTTTTCCAGGTGCTATTTAAGCAATTATTTGCCTTTGCTTCTCTTTCTTTATGCTGCCCCATTAACGAAAGTCATTCCTAGATACTTGTACTCTTTGGCTATTTCTATTTCCGTACCGTTGAAATATCATTTTTCTTTATTTGCTCTTTGGATTTATCTAGTTGATTGTGATATTCTAGATTTTACAGTATTCTTCCACCTTCCTTATCATGCCTTCTAACACGGATATGTCTTCAGCTTATATATCATCAGCATACATTAATAGTCGGACAAGAAAACCATTCCATAATTTTCTCAAAACCCAGCTTGGAATTCATTCAAAATTGTGTGTGTTTCCTTTCCCATTTAGTTAGTCTGCCGTGCATACAAAAATAATTGTTTTTAAAAACTTTAGTCCACTTTTCCTTTGTTCAGCAATCAGTAAATCCTTACGCCAGCAGCTTAATACCGGTTGCTTTATTTTCTTTGACCTTTCATAGCATATTTTGAATTTTTGAATCTCACACGTCGTTATCTTCATGTCTATATCGACATCCAATAAAAAGGGTTCAGCTAGCAATTCCGGATTTAGGAGATTTTCAAAATGCTGATTGAATTCTTGTACGCTTATTTCTGATCCCATTCTAAAACTGTTTTGGCGTTGTTCATTAGCAAATATCCACCAGGTTTTTGAATCCTTTACATTAAAATTTAAACAATAATTCCTTCCTTTCTTCTCACATATTTGTGTACATTTCAAATTCGATTGTTGATATTCCTGTTTTGCTTCCTCATTCTTAGTGCGTCTCCATAGTTCGATATAATTTTATTCTGACGTTGTAGTAAGAAAAGTCGTACCATTTTGCAGGAATTGAATTTTAGTTCCACTTTTTTGTTGGTTTTGAAATATTCTTACTGTACAATCTGGCGGTGATCAGACGCATGGAACAGACAAACATCACAACATCATTGGCACTGGAATGTTTACTCAAACTCAACAGGTGTTCATCTGAAAACGAAGAAACACTGACCTGAGTACAAGGACACACAGGGATCGTAGGCAATGAAGAGGCGTACTCCCTTGCAAAACAGGGGTCAACTGGAAAGTTACTGGGATCACAGCCATTCTCTTCAACTGGTATAGGAATGGTAGAAGCAATCCTTCACTTGATTCTTTTCATTTTCATCGAACGTATCTACCTTGTACTTATAAGCATATCATTAGCGGTTTCAGTTGTAGGTAGTTAGGTATCAAGAAATTACTTTCTATCACGCAGCGGTAGCATTTAGATTTATATAGTAGAAAACAAAAACGTTTATCGTTTTTTAACTCTTTTTATTTTTTGCTTATCTCTCAGTCAGTCATCACAACCATTTCTTTTAATTGCCTATCTCTTCAGCACATTGATAAAGGTCTCATGAGGAACCCGAATGTTGGCAAACAACCTCATTTTCTTTTTACCCTCAGCTTGTTGCTTTAGCAGTTTCATTCTCCTAGTGACATCCCCACCATACTAAATACAAGGAAAGTAGAAGAAAATAGTAGAACGTACAAATCATACACCCAAGTTAAAGCAATCACAATGTATGTTGGCACCCAACATTGAACTCACCAATTTGGCTGTAACATCCTTCCGATATGCCTTTAGCGTCTCTCTGGCTAGAATTTTGCTTCCCACACAGGCCTGTATTGCGATTTGAACCATCTGTCGTGGTATAAGTTCCTTTAGCCTTGCTACCATGTCCTTGCCAACTCCAGTCGCCTTAGTGCAGTGAACAATTCGAGAAAATTCCTCCACTTTCTTTCCATTTAAGTGGATATCCAATCGAACAACGTTAGTAAGATGATACCCATGATCTTCGTAGTTGAAGCTGGCATAACCTGAACTAATCGACTTAAGACGATCGTTAAAGTCTAGGATAATTTCACTTAGTGGTAGGATATACTTCATAAGTATACGGTCATCGTCTATGTTGGTAGAGCTTTCTTGAACACCCCGACGTTCAACGCAGAGACTAATGATTTCTCCTATATATTCAATTGGTGTAATAATGGTTCCTGGTTGAGATAAAATACTTTAAATTATTTGTGCTGATTTTAGAAATGAGTGTCACCTTTTACAAGTGGCTCATAATACTCTTGCACGTTAGGAGGTTCTGGAAACAAAGCCGCGTTGGATAGCTCTAAAGTTTGCTTTCCCATTTGCTTAATCATTTTAGGATTTTTGAGGATGAGACGGTACGTCACTGATGGAGCTGTTATAATGGGTTCAGCAGCATGTTCTTGTTCCAGTCGCTGGCAGAATACTTCCATGTGAAGTAAGCCAAGGAATCCCAATCTCCACCCCTGTCCGAGAGCCGGACTTGAGTCAATATTCACAGTCACTGCGGAATCATTTAACGCCAATTTATCGATTGCGCTCCTTAACCCGACGTGTTTTGACTGATCAGATGGGTAGATACCTGCAAATACCATTGGCTGCTGTGGTTTAAAAGTGGTCAATGGAGCAGTTTTGATATTCTTAATGTGAATGGTATCGCCAATGATTGATTCTTTGCTGTTACGCATGTTGCAAGCAATCAGACCTACTTGGCCGGCACATCTGCAGAAAGGAGATTACAAGTATTAAATAGAATGCATATATACTTTTTAAGACTTACATTTTATCTACTGGAGTCTCTACGGGTCGCAGCAGAGAAATGGATTTGATTGGATACGCTTTTCCCGAGCTAGATGATTGGATATCATCTCCAACTGTAAGACAGCCGTTATGAACATAGATCAGATTGAGCGCACCTCGATATTTATCGAACCAACTATCAAAGATTAAAGCTCGGAATGGGCAATCTCTCTCCACTTTGGGTGGAGGTATACACTCGATAACTTGTGTAAGAACTTCCGAGATCCCTGTTCCCAACTTAGCTGATATCTTTAAACGATTTATTAGTACTGCGAGGATTTTTTTCAAATAAAAGTGTATACCTTTAACACCCTTGATGGATCAATATCGAATAATGACTGTAAGTCTTTCACAACTCGATCCGGATTGGCATGTTTGATATCAATTTTGTTCAGAACAGGCACCACCGCGAGCTTACGGGACGAAGCCAGATGATAATTGGCAACAGTTTGTGCCTGAACTCCATGGCATGCATCAACCAACAGTATGACGCCATCGCATGCTGCGAGAGATCGTGACACCTATAGCGCGGTAAAATATTTCGTATTTCAACAGCTAAGAAAGTTACAAATGAATATCAGTTAACCTCATTCGAAAAGTCAACATGTCCAGGTGTGTCAATCAAATTCAGAAGATACGTTTCGTTTTTGTAACTATGTAGAATTGATACAGTTTGTGCTTTTACAGTAATTCCGCGCTCTCGTTCCACTTGCAAACTATCAAGGACCTGCTGATTTCCCGAACTCTTCGATATGGCACCTGTCAATTCTAATAGACGGTCGGCTAAGGTACTTTTCCCATGGTCAACATGTGCAATTATGCTAAAATTTCGTATTCTCTCAATTGGAATAGAAGAAAAGTCTATTTGGGAACCAGAGTCAACCTTTGTTGCTGTTGCACAATTTCGGCGAAATAGTTGAATGCTGAAAATGGTATGAATTATTACATCGTCGTAAAACAGAGAAAATGTTTTACCATAACTGAAATTTATTATATTGGAGTTTCACAAATAAGCCGCGTAAATTTACAATCATTTCTTGAATCGTGCTAGGAATATAAAATCAAAATATTTTTCATTGCACTAAACGCAAGTATTTTTCTTTTGCTGTTACCGTTTTCCTATTATCTGACAACTGACTACTGACATCTGACACAGACATTTGGTATGACTTTTTCACGTTCCACATACCACAACGCTTTGAGTTTGACAACAACTGGTGGAGTTTGCTGGTTTTTGTGAATTTTTCTCTGCAGCAGAGAAAGGCATTGCATCGGGTGAATCTATTTTTGTAAATGTATGTATAAATATAATAAATGCGAAAAAGCGAATGTTCGTAGATTCTGACATTTAATTCACATGAAAACTTTTTTGTATGTCGTTTTCCATTGGGACAGTTTTTCTGCTCTTGAAATCAGCTGGTTGTCAGATTTCATGTTCCATTGGTCGCAAAAAAAAAACACTTTTTTTGAGAGTGAGCAATTTGCCGAATCTCGATATCTGAGAAAGATTCACACCAAAACGTTTGTCTTTTTTCAAACCTTAGTTATTAATTACGTTTTTAGAAGAGAAGTCTGTGAAAAATAGAAAAATAACATAAAGAACAATTTAAGACCAGCTAACTTTTAAAACACGCACCACCACAAATGCAAAGAAAGAAAAATTTAAAACTTGAGAGCACAATCTGAAAATCCCAATGGAAAATGATATTATTTGCAGGTACCCGGGAATCAGTTTCATTGTTGAACCAATAAAACTCGAATTTATTGTTCGATTAGGCAGCAGAAATCTGAAATTTCAGACCAAAATCTGAATAGCCAGATCGAAAACGACATTACAGTAAAATGTAGTGTCATTCAACATATGAAAAAGGAAAAATTGTTGCGGTCACTTGTAGAGAAAAACTGAAATCGATAGGTAATATTTTAAATTTTTTAATTTAATGAAACATACCTATTTTGTGTGCTAGTTGACAGCTATTTAGTTCTGTTTGCTGTCATAGGTCTTAAGTTACATGTCCCAATGTAGCTTTGTCCTAACTGAGCTTTATCGTTTCGCTAAGCAGATACTGAAACCAGTAACGATTCGGTAAAGAAAAAGAAATTAGATGTCCCTTTGACAGAGACAATACAAATTTAAATAGTGGGCGGGGGATCAAACGATGGATAGTATTTTTGATTCGTGGGCCTGTGCAAAGGCCAATGAAGAAAAATAGTTTTTCCCTCTTTTGGGATTTTTTATCTTCTCCGTTTAGGCGGAAGGGGTAATTTATAAAATGATATAAAAATCCTGATTTCCTATTTTTTTTTTCAATACATTACATTTTTATCAATAGTTCTTAAAACAATAGCTTTCAAACTCTAAATTTTGAAGAAGTAAGGTACTAAATTCTACTGGTACCATTCTACTGTAAAGCAGCCCCTATACTGCTCCTGCAACACCTATGTTATGTTTATGACTTAGCTACTTCATCAACAAAAACCGCCATTAGGTAGGTACTCCTCTTTCTCCGACAACATCTTCTATGAATGTTGGATGTTTTCTATGTGGCTCTGAAATGGACATTAGCTGACAGTCAAGTACTACCAGCTTTCAACGCAGCATATTTCTCTCATTTTCCTCTTTTTCAAACAATTTTTCTTATCCGATTTCATTCTTTATTTTTAATTTTAAGAATCCGATAGCGACATGAAGCAGTAGTGAAGCAATAGAAGACCCATGCTATCTAAATATATGCTGTCGTTTGTTAATACCTTGGTTCGTTTCCATTTAATCAATCCGAAGAGCCTTTTAAATCCTGCAAAAGTTGTAGGATTTCACGAAAAAGATTGGTTTGCCAATATGTCTATGTATTTCGAAATCAAGAGAGTGGCGAAAGCCATGTCATATTAACGGTTGAGGAATAGCGTTGTAATAACTTCGAAAGTGTAAATGGGGTTACAGGGTCATGTTGGTAGCTGAGTGGATCCCATATAAGTGCTAAGGCTTATCTGATTTGTGTAGACATGAAATATGAAAGTAGGTGAACTAATTTCATTTTATTTTATCTGATTTCCGATCTTATTTCATTTCTTAATATTTCTATGACTTCTAATCCAAGGTGCAGTAGACTGTAAATGTGGAAAAGGACCATGTTTATGTCTATGATAAGCTTTAGGGGCTACAAGTCGACTTATGCGTAGGAAACCACACTAGGTAATAATCACTATTATTAGCATTTAACGAACTTGTTAATTCTTCATACATATATGTAAAATTATTGACCTACAACATATTCAACGCGGGGCTCGACAAAGATTATAGAGTCTCTACTAAAGCGTAGTATGAACATGGTCCGAAACGCAATTTTCCGGTGGTATCCAAATGGACAGCGAAACGTGTGCGAAAAGGCAGCGGAAAATAACTTGCGGAGAGTTCGATCAGCTGCTGCAAGTAGCAGTGTTGCCATCACCGGCTATTTATCTCCGATTTGGATACTCGAACTTTTCGCTGGCTCCTTAAAATTGTAATTTGGGAATTATCCTAATTTAGACTTTTTACTTTAAAGTTTGGTGATTTTTAGGATCCTTAGGATTTAAAAAAAAGAAAGTTTCAATTGCGAACGTACTCTTTTCGTATAGACCCCAGTTAAAAATTGTCATACGTAAAACGAAGCCGTAAATTCATTTGCTTTTTTGGACCACTTAAACTCGACGGTTGAGCTCAATCTTGGCCTTCAAATGTTGCTTATGAACTATAAAATAAGTTTATCAAAATAAATTAGCTAATTTTCTTAATTTTTCCGTACGAAAAACTTTTTCCGATCAACTTCTCAGTTAATTCCACAAAAAATAAAATAAATCTTTCCACTGAAATATTTAATTTCTTTACTGTTCCATCTGTCAGGATTTTTTTTCTGATGGAATCTTATCAGTGGTAGTTGATTTGCTTTAATTATTTTCGTAAGGAAATTTTTTTCTGACCGAATGTTTGCTATGACCGCATATTTTTAATTTTACATTGTCTCTTCATATTTGAGTTTTTGTATTTTTGGCGCCAACATTTTCCAAATTGGCTCCATACCTCCTGTAAAAGCTGGCAAAACTGCAGTACAAATGTCACATTTCCGCAAGCAAATACTGTCCCGGACAATGAACGTGTACGAAAAGAGAGTGGAGAAGTGTACCAAGCAATCTGCTACAATTACCCTCTTTTCCTCTATAATTTCGCAGCAGTTGCGTACTGCGAAACGAAAAGGAGAGCGAAATTTTTCGTTCATGATTTCGTTGTTCCACTTTTGTATGGGGGTTTTTCATTTCGGACTATGTGCGTGCTAGGCTTTACAAATAAATATAACCGAAGACCTCCTCACGGCACACACCCCACCCGTGGTACAACGTACAATAATGAGGCAAAGGCATCGACAATCCCAAAGAAAGAAGTTATAGAAATAAACCTAAGCGACATTTTTTTTCCGCTTTCCTTATTACCTTGTCTCCCTACCCTTTAATCAACTGATCAGTGAAAGCAAATCTACCTAGCCCATACCGCAGCACGTTGCAAACATACCTTTCGGCGTGCGGTCTTAATCCAACTGAAAGTAGCACTCCTTGAAACAGAAAATCAACCAGTGGTGCAAATCGACTTTTCTCGATTGCATTGAAAACTGAAAAGAAATAGTAATAAAACGCACATGTTTTTTTTTTTTGGAAAAACATAATTATATTGCAGTTAAGCAAAAAATAAAAAAAAAATATTATTGAATCTAACTGCCATTTTATTCACTCAGAGTGTAAATTAGGCTTAAGGCTATTTTACATTACATTCAAGTTAACATTTACAATATTCACTCAAAATATATTTCATTCCTCTTCCGACACTCATGGCCTCCTCGCTCGAGTCTCGGCGGCACAGGTGAACCCTTGTTGGCGGCTGCAGGCGCCCGGGGACGCAATCAGGTAATTTAGGTTAAGTAGATTAGGTAGTTTTAAGAAGTTGTGAGTAAAACAAATAATAAAAGAATTCAAGGTTTATAAAGTTTCTTGGAAATTAAAAAAAAACAGACAAAATTAAATATAGATAGATTTAAGGCCCAAAGGCAATAATTTTAATGATATTGACAAGTTTAGAGCGCTCGCTGAGAGCCAGTAAGCTAGGATAAGATAAATGTTAGTTTTAAATTAGATTTAATCGTTTTTGTATGTAAGTTTAGTAAAATATTCCAATGAAAATGAAAATAAATATTTCATTGCGATGGATATGATAATGACCTTTTAATATGAGTAACTCTATTCGGGGATTCCTTCAAAAACTTTATTAGCTTGGCAGTATTCCATTGACATTGACTAGCAAAATGTCAACATCCTAGAAATTTTCAGTATTAGACTTGAACACGTCGATTCTTCGTCTAGCCTAGGTCAACCTTGCATTAACCTTAGTGGTGAGGTCTTGCAATATTTGTATTGCTCTTCATTTCCACTGCTATCTAGTGCAGTTTTGTTGACAACCTGGATTAAAACAGTCAAACTCCTCTTCTGTATTGTTGTAGATTAAATAGATGTACGATATTATTTCTCTTCGTCAACTTTATTTTTTTCACAGGGGATGACACATTAACTCACTATACAATCATCAAAATATAACTCTACTTAGACACTTTTAAGTCGGATTTATTTCAATTGAGCAAAAGTCACAAATATCACTGCTTTGGTATACATACACATTCACATTGCATGGGCCCAGAGGTTAGAACGATTCTCTATCCGGCCTATTGTTTGAGACCTATACGCCCAATTCCCTACCGCTTAGTCCTATCAACTTGTTATGACGATAAAATTTATCATTTCTCGAACTAACTAGCCATAGGAGAGATGCTTTAAAAAGCAGGTAAGTTTCGTAGAATAACATTTTTTCCTCCCCAATTTTCCATATTTTTCCCAGCGCCGAGCGTGTTTCATTTTAATGAATACTAGATAAGCAAATTTGATCAAAATGCTTCCCCCTTCCAATGAAACACTTTATAAAAGAATACTCGTGATACGAGCCAGGCGACATAAAAATCGTGGCAACGGAATGGATCCGAGGCACTAAGCGTGTCTTCTTAAAACTTAATTTGGAGCTGTGAAGTGTGAATCCCCATCGCGCTACCACCACACGCGTTAAGCGAATATGGCAATACACGACGTGTTACTTAAAGCTTATGGCACTGTTGTTTATCTCACCGTGTTCAGTGTAGAGGAAGGAGGTGTCGCTTCTGAATCAACTGGATTAATTCTTTTCCTGGATTTATTCTAATCAAATCCGTCATACTGGGTTACAAATGAGTAATCAAGGGTTTTCTTTAAGGGGTTGATATTTACTCGGCAGCAAGAAAGGAGTGCGAAGTTGTAAAAGTCCTACAGCGTAATATGGTGTCATTCATCTGAATAATTTAATTTCATATTACGCGATGTGAACGTGCGCTTCGTATCTCTAGAAATCAAATGTGTGGAACGAAATGATGTTAAAAAAGTTCACACAGAATTTAGAAGGCTCGTGGGATCTAAGGTGTCGTGTTTTGCACAGTATAGTAAATGAATACAGGAAAACAGAACCAGCCTATACATTTTCTTAGAGAGGATGTTACCTGCAAACTATGCCTGGAGGAATCTGAGATGGCGGCAAACATACTGTGTTAATGTCCGACGTTAACACTAGGAATCGAACTCAGGGAAGAATCTTGAAGTTATCCAGAAAGTCTATCTGGGTAAGATTTATAGTGGTAGGGAGACGAAAAGAGACCCGTCAATGGTGGTCTGATTCGAATATCTCTCAAAATATATATGTATATAGTCGAGGGAGATTTAACAGCTATCTCTACGAGCTACACAGCGTATCGACCGTCAGAATAGTACGCATTGGTATACATTAGCGGTTAGGATATGTTAGGCGATGGACATGAACGCTCCAGCCCAAAGAGCTCCAAACAACTCGTAGTGCGTAACTAGAAGCAGTAAGCCGAAAAATGCGCTAAGGGTGGCCCACTTCCTACTCAAGCCCCACCTAAGTAAGTAAGTTGGTACATGCCATTTACGTTTGTGCATACCTACTATTTCGTGCTTTTGTTACCTATGTGTTACGCCATCTGTGGAGCTCTCTTGTTAGTACTATCCGTGTGTTGTACCCTTTGCACACCGAGCCGAAAAATTCATCGAAAATAGAAGTTTTCCCATACATATTTCAGTTTTCCAAATGAGTCGTTTAAAGTCGTTTTCTACGAAAACACCATGAAAACGACTTCCAATCTTTGGGTTGTTGAAACAAACACACTTTTTGCAATATTCAGCAAATTCAGCAGAATAGCTGACCGAACAAATTTCACAACTCACTACTTAAAATCATTTTCCACTTTTAATTGATGGGCTAGTATTATTTTTAAATACACTAAATTCATTTTATTTGTTAATTAATGCGATCAGAATCTGTAACCAAAGTATTTTGCACCGAAGTTCAACAATTAGTGTCTCACATCTGATTAAATGCATCAACGAGTTTTCGACAAAATTCAGCAGCAAAATAAGTATTAAATATACTTTGTTAATAGCGCAAAAAGCTCGTTCTCAGTTGAAAGTAAAGTAGGTACGCACTTTTTAGACAGAATTTTCAACGAGAAAAAACTTTGATCTTTATTTAAGCACCGGCCTAAAAAACATATCTGCGTCAAATGAGCCACTAATCCCAAAAATTAGGGACATTTTTTCTTTACAAAGCTGATACTTTCATGGATTTTCACTGTTCCCTGAAAACAAAGTTGTGGCATATTTTCCTAGGAAAAATGACCCAAATAATTTCAAACAAGTTGCGCGAATTTTGGAATTTTTTTAAGAAACTCTTTCACCATTTTGTTTTTCTTTGAGAAAATTGAGAAACCACAAAAAACACGTGCATCGCTGCAGTCTAGGGATGCCAGAACTAAAAATTTAGCTGGCGGGACATTTTTGCATTTGAAGTGAAAAAAACATTTATGTTTTAGTTAACATTTTATTTGTTGTAATAAGTAATTCTTGACTTAAGTAAAAGTCTTTTTATTCATATGTGTACATTTTATGTAACTTTTTCAAAGCGAATGCTTACAACGTATTTAAATTTCGGATTTTAAAAAGAAAAACTTCAAGAAGGAACATAACTTTATATAAATAGGTAATAATAATTATTTTATATGAAGAAGTATGGATGTATTTAGATAATATTTTACCAGTATTTGTATTTACTAAATCATTTTTAAGTTATTATATAAACAAAACTAATTCTACAAAAGGAACAGTAGAAACTAACGATTCATATGACGAAACTAACAAATAAAGCTAACGAGGAACTATCTCACTTAATATTACATTACTTTTAATTTATACTAACAGTTTTCGTTTTAATTGCAATTTATAGGTAAATTTAGTTATACACATCAAAGTTTTTTTATTTAAAAAAGATGCAATTCTACGAAAGCCAAACCCTAAATTTCAGTACTTATCGGATGAAGTTATTTTCGAAATTATTTGATTTTTTCAAAGTCATTTTAAATTCCCTGCATCTAATCGAAAAATGTTGCTTTACAAGGAGCTCTGCTTCCAATATTTCAATAGAAAGCTGATTTTCCTCATCTCTCCACGAGTTCTTCATTAAACTGAATATCCTTTCCGAGCTTGCATTAGAAATATAGGTAACGAAAATACAAAATTGCAATGAATTTCGAAATTTGGTGCCTCATCCTTTTTGGAAAAAAACTGACCAAATTTTTCACTCAAACCACTGAACTATCATCAGATTAAAACGCTCTTCACACTTTGTAAGTTATGATTGTAGCTAATTAGGGCTGAGCCGGGACGTCTGGCATCCCTACCGCAGTCACAGTTCCAGAGTTGTTGTAACTTCCTTGTTTCCAAAAGTCAGATTTGGAAAAACGTGTTTTCTTTATAGAATAATTAACAAATTATCACACAATTGACATAAACAGAACTGGACTTTTATTTTTCTTAGCTTTTAAATGGAACAAACAAACTGACGTTTGAGTTACGAAAACAAAAATCAGTTCGTATAAATCGTTCCCCTTGTATAGCGCCAACAAAATATCTCCATTTCCTCAAACTTTACATTTAAGAAGAATTTGAGAGCATGGGGACCTTCGGAATGCGGACACCCAGTGTAAAACGTCAATTAGATTTGTCTGGAGTAGGTAACCAAACGCGTTGACTAGGCAACTTGAATTTGTGTTCTCGGGGTCAGGGTTACCGCGTTTTGATATTTTGCCCTTTTTCATGTGGAAAGGCCCTTATGAAGGCTTGCAAAAATTGTTAAACAAGTACGTTTTAAATTTAACAAGTTACCTTTCACAACACAATAAACTATAGTGCTATGCGAGCTAGTGCTTTGTTAATATAAATACTAAAGGTTAACAAAAGTAGCTTCGGAAATGGCACCTTTTTCTTTCACCTGCCCTTTTCTCAACTATTCAGAATTCTGCAGCGGCCACCTTGTTTATTTTTAATTTGAATCTTAGAACTGTCGACTGAGTTTGCAGGCAGGATTGGCCGCATTCAAGAATCTAGTTATCTTTAGTCGACTAGAATGGTCTGGATAAGATGTAACGTGAACGCAAAAACTAGATCGCTCGGGAACGTCACTTTTCCTACGTCATCCACATATCCGAATTGTCAACTTAGTTCTCGGTCACGAATCTCTTGACTAGATTCATCGGCTACCCCTCCATAATCGTCAACTGAAACAGCTGCTCATAAGACCGATTTCAGCCAATCAAAACAAAGATTGATCTAGTCAGACAGCTGTCAGCCTTACTAAACTGGATACTTGAACGTTCCCATTTTCTAGACTTGATTTGTCGGCTTCCCCTGCACAAACGTCAACTGAAAAAATTATTCACGTGACCAATCTTGGCTGTCAGCTGTCAGACTTACTAAACTAGGAATCCGAACACCCACATTGAGAAACCATTAATATAAATTTATGTACATTTTAAAAATTGAAATGGTGCTAATAATGTGCAATTAAAAGTGGCTGTAATGCTATTGTTTTATTTTTGCTGGTCCTTTTTTTAATTAGGTATTTAAAATATTTTTTTTTGCAAATTTAATATCATCACATCGATTTCAATGTACGGTAAACGTTATAACCAATTCAAAAACATGCAGGTGTAAAGGGTGCTCAAATGAACCCTTCATAGTAGCCGATATGCCTTAAACGTGCCCAAACCGCGGGCGCATTGACTTTCTTCTAAGAATCGCCAGGACACTATTTTTGTACTTGCAATGGTTTCAGAAGAGGTTTTATTTTAATTCTAGATGCTCTCAAACATTTGTTTTTCCAAATGGAAAACGAATTTCGATTTTTTTTCATATTGAATAGATTAAATTAGAATCATTTCGGTGTTCAGTGTTTGCAACTTTTGGTCCGGGTCTACTTCTTGGTTATTCGCTACGCTTCATACATACAAATCTGAATACCATTATGCCATTCGCAACCTGCTGCACAGCCTGTTCTTATCCGTAAAACGTAAATCAAAGGCCAAGTTTTTGCTACTACTTGCACCCCAATATGTTGAGCACATAACAAAAGAAACCACACAAAATTCCTTTAACTATGCGAAAGCATCTTTTGGGTATTTCGTAGTTGTAGCATGGTACGTATTTGTCAATACCCTCCTACGCGTTCAGAACTAAAATTATAGAGGAGGACGATGGAGTCTATCCAACATTCCCTAACTTTTCTTCATCGCTGCCAGCTGCTATCGACTTCAAAAGGAAAAGAATCACTTTTCCACTTAGTCTACGTCACGTCTATCGGGCAAAAGGAGAAGAGGTGAACCGAGCAAACGAAATTAAATTAAAACCACTACCTACTGTTGAATGTTGAATGCTTCTTACACGGGTGTACATTGTACAAGTCCCATACCCATACACTCGTTCCATGCAATTAGAACGGCAATCGATTGGTTTTGTTCAGAGAGTCTTATGCTCTAAGGTATCCCCATTTAGTTAACTTTTTCCCGTCCAAATATAAGCAAGGAGCTGTCTGGATTAAATGGCCCAGTATTAATGCATGTATTTACATTCCCTTTAAGAGCAGGGCATGTGGACTGTGGAGTAAGCAGAACTTGACGTGCGGCCGGCCTGCGTCGTCATGTACACTCGAATAAATTAAGAAAGTTTGGATTAGCTGTGGTTGATGTGCTGGTGGGTTTCCACGTTCCACCACTGATTGTTATTGAATCGGTCCAATGGAATTCAATGAAAACTTTTAAATGTGGCCCTAATTTCAGAACGACGTGTAAGAAAAATGATAATTTAAAACGAAAAAAGAAAAGTGAATAGTATATATACGCAGAGTTTTGAAATTACACTAGGGGCAAAGGCCAGAGTAAATATCTGACCCAGCTTCTCAAAACTATTCGTGTGTGCCATCTGGACAGCCGAATAGAGAAGCGCGCTTGAAAAAATTGGGAAAGCCAACAATGGACAAAACACAAAATCTTGAAAAATGATAAAAATTCCAGCTAGTGATTGTTTTTGGACGAAATTGTCTTCTATTTATAAAAATCTCGTGTCACAGACCGATTTTTATGAAATTTTGTGTGTATATTTGGTAGGTGTGAGAATGGGTTGCCAAGAACATTTTTGCTATTTTTTTTTTTTAGATTTGGCATCAAATTCATATTAGCTTTAGGCCTCTAGTCCCAAATTTTCACCCTCCTACCCCTACCATCCATTTTTTAATCGCGACTTTAAAGTATTTTTGTATGAACGATATCCAAATAATTTTAATTTAACAGTCGTTAGTTTTTTCATTAAATATATAGAGAGAACATTTTCCCTATAGTGCATTAGTATATCGAATCTGGAGTTACATCAACACTAATTCAATTTAATCATCAACTGTTTTTAAGCGATTTGATAATTTTAATTTGAATTTGTATTGATCCAGGTAAACACACTTAAGAGCCGCAAATTTTGACCGTACAAACTTGTAAAGCAGAAGTTGTCTTAATGCATTTGTACTGGGTACTGTACTGATGTCTCAAAATTGGATTTTGTATGGAAAGGAGAAAATATCAATTCAAAGCAATGACAAACACTTCGGAATTGGCAATCGTCTCATTTTGCCCTCCCTTCTTGCGTTTTTGCAAAAAAAGAAAGAGCCGGTCATATGGAGGCAAATCGTTGTGAGAGCCACCCGTATAATGCAAATGCTGATTAAGATTAACGGAACCTTATTCGACGTGAAGACTGAAGGACACGTGCACCACCTTTCAATTTGAATCGATCTGCGTGCGCTATGTGTCCTCACTACCATACAATTTCCTTCGTCGTCTGTCAGTATTGAAATGCTGTACATGAGAAAAAGTTAAATTAACGTTTTGGCATCCCCACCGCAGCAATTGCGATCGGTTCTGCATGAAGCTAAACCGCAATCACAGAATTTCCTCGCATATACAGTATCAGGGATGTTACGGAGGTGGTTTTACCGGAGTCGGAGTCGGAGTCGGAAGCCTCATACCGACCTCCTCGGAGTCGGAGTTGAATCGGAGTCGGAGGCGGAGGTCGCACGCAGACACAAATTAATTATTAAAATATAAAATTTGAAAAATCAATTTTTATTAGAAAATTAACAAAAAAAAAAATACAAAACAAAATTGTATTGTCACGGTCTTAACTTCAATGCAAATCTCGCCTACTCATTTAAAGTAAATAAAAGAGTGAAAAGACAGCCGTATTGTATTGTAAGTGTAACATGTCGCAACTCGATAATTCTTTGTCGTTCATGTTTATCGGTCGTCACCGATTCCGAGCGAAAAACCTCCGATGTGATTATATCGGAACCGAAGCCGGATTCGGAGGTGTAAATTAAACCGGAGGTTCCGACATATCGGATTCGGAGTCGAAGCTCCTTATCAACCCTATACAGTATACACCTAACAATGCAGCAGCTGCTTTCAAATGAAGTTATATGTAGGTCGATTGTTCCACTCCCCCCTCCACTATTCATATCCAAGAACAAATCAACCATCGTTCCTTTAGTTTCGGCCGGTTGACAATTCTCACAGCCTCATATGTTGCAAACCCGAGGGATACCTATGCACAAATATGCGCTGGACGCAATGACATATTTATGCGGCGTTTCGGACGCCCCTTCTCATTCATCACGATGACCTGCAATCCGAAATGGGCAAGGATTACGCAGGTATTACTTCTAGCTAGACTTCAAGCTATCGCCAAGGCGTTCCCCACGATTAAAAAAAAAAAAATAAAAAATTAAGAAGATTATGGACTTCATCGTTAAGTACAACCATTGATGGATATATTCCATCGAATGGCAGAGGATTGCCGCATGCCCACATTCTGCTTTGTTTGATTGAGAAAATCTGAAAAGGGATATAAATAATTAATAATTTAATCAAATTTTAGCGGAACGGAGTTCGCCGGTCCAGCTAGTCTATTATGGATATTGAAATATCCAATTAAATCTCTCAATTTGTTGTTCTAATAACAACAATTTTGCTTGGCGTTTCTAATTTACTATTCCAAGTGCAAATTTTACTTCATGTACTTTTACCCCAAAGCAACATGTTGTTAATAAACTTCTGCTTAATATTCTACACTCCACACACAACACACCTCACGGTAAAAGTGTGGTTCCGGCTTTATTTCGCTGTCGTTTACTTGTGTTGCAATTCCTGGCAAACCTGACCAGTAAATTTGAATTTTAGAAAAGAAATTTTGGAACGAAATAGAAAAATGAAAATGCATAATGTAATATGAGTACATAGAATCCATTGTATTTGGAAACATTTGTTTGTTTGCCGTGTGGAAAAAACACACAAGCCAATTAGTTAAAAAGAAGAAATATAAAGAACTATAGATTAGATACGGAATGTTTTTATAATGCAACCTAACAGCCCGGATCTTCTATACTTAGGAATTATTGTGTCTCAATATTTGAATTAAAATACAAATTGTCAAATAGTCTACAAACCACAATTCGCGTAAAACAAAATATTTTTTTTTTTGATTTTTTCACCAACGTCATAAGTATTTTTTGGGTTCTTCTGTGGCAAAATTTTTTTACTGTTTATAACAAAACATCGAAAATACGCAAAGCCTGTATTGTTTCATATAAAAAATATGCGTACAAAATATTTAGGAAAAGGTCGAAGTCAGCAAAATAGCAAACTAGGATCTTCGTAGCAATACGTAGCTACGTATTTATTATTCATACCGCTCTGAGTCAAAGGTAAGTGGCGCCGTTTTTCGAACAAATCAAAAGTGGGAGTCACTAACCCAAATCAGTTTTTATTCATTTAACGTAGCAAATGCTTCGATTTTGACATTTCTTTCGAGTAAAAGCAATTGCTACGTCTTACGTATTAGTGGTACTGCGATACCTGCAACATAACGTCGATGCTGAGAGTCCTTTCTCGTTGACAGCATATACTTTGTTTCATCCTCATTAACAGTCTGCATATACAAGCAGTTGAACAGACTTTTGAAAAATTGTACCTCTGATGTTTCTGTTGTGAGTTTCGTACAATTACCTCAAGGATGATGTTTAAGAAGTTAGAAAAATGCTTTGTAATGTATACCTCGCCCCTATATACGCTATCATTAGATTAAGAGTCGGGAGAGCCTTCAAAGGGCTCTGGCACTGCGGCTACAAGAGTAGCCTATTGTGCCTTCCCAGGTAGGTTCCTAGAGCCATCTTTTCACTCCAGAGGCATTCAGGAAAACAAGAATCTTCCCTGGATGTAGGTCAGCAAGAGTTGCTGGATCGATAATCTCATTCCCTAGGATGTTTTTCCTAAGGCGACATAGGGCCGGACATGCTGTGAGTATGTGAAGAGAGGATTCATCACTCTCAAGACAGAGCCTGCAGGTAGGTTCCGGTGAGACGCCAATGCGGTGGAGGTGTTTTCTCACGTGACCATGGCCACTGATTATTCCTGTAAGGATCCTCAGATTATTCCTGTCCAGATTAATTAGGAAGAGCGATTTTCTGGGGGAGAATTTAGGTAGACATTTTTTGGTGCAGGTCTGCCCAACTGTATTTTTCCAAATCTCGTTCGACTCGATGCGTGATAGATCCTTGATATGGGACCTGAAGAGGTTTTTGCTGACACCGCAGAAGGGTTCAGGACCTATAAGTGGAGTGGAAGCTCCGATTTTGGCCAGCGAGTCTGCTGATTCGTTACCCTCAAATCCTCTGTGGGCTGGTATCCAATGGAGGATGACTAGGTTTTTCTTAGAGAGTTCGTGGATGGCTAAGAATGTTTCTAAGATAAGTTTTGATTTTATTACAGATGAGTCGAGAGCTTTGAGAGCTGCTTGACTGTCTGAGAAGATAAATATGGTTTTACACCGTGTGTTAGAACTTAGATTTATTCTAGCGCAATGGTAAATTGCAAGGACTTCAGCCTGGAATATGGATAAGTTTTTACCAAGGCTGACTGACAAGTTCACCTGGAGCGACTCACCGTAGATTCCAGAGCCAGTCCCTGACTCCATCTTAGAACCGTCTGTGTACCAGATGATATCAAGATGAGATGGATTGGGTTTATATTTTTCCCATTCATCCCTAGGAGGGATAATTATGGAAAAGTTTTTGTGTAAGCCATATTTTGGAAGCATGTCATCAAGAGGCATGCTGAATGGGCTTGAAGGCTCCATGGTGCCGAGTAGAGACAGATGCCCTCCCTGATAGCTATATGGGTCAAGTTCGAATGGTACAGGCGGTGAATACTTAGTCTAGCCTCGATTTGAATGTGCGTTTGAAGAGGTGTTAGACCAAGGATGACATTGAGTGCCGTTGTTGGAGTGGAGCGAAGACAGCCCGTCATGCTGATTCCAGCTATACGCTGAATGCGTTCTAGCTTTTTGACTGTAGTGACTTCGTTAGTCTTCGGCCACCAAACCACAGCAGCATAGGTGACCGCAGGTCTTACGACGAGCGAATAAAGCCAGTGTATCATTCTAGGTCTAAGACCCCAGTTTTTACCGCAGACACGGCGACAGATCCATAAGGATTTGGTGGCTCTGTTTACGGTACGTTCAATCTGCTGATTCCATGAAAGTTTACTATCAAGTATAACTCCCAGGTATTTTGCTTCCCGAGAGAATTCAATGGTCTCGCCGAACATGGTAGGGCGAATAAGGAGATCTAAATCCCTCCGTTTTGTAAAGGGGACTACCGTTGTCTTCTTTGGATTTACAGAAAGACCTTCTTTATTGCACAATCTCTGAACAACAGATAAGGCGAATTGCAGTATTTCTGAGACCGTGCTTTCGAATTTGCCACTGACAACGATTGCGACGTCGTCGGCATATCCTATGGCATAGATCCCTTGATTTGTCAAGGACTGAAGTAAGTCGTCAATGACAAGGGACCATAAGAGGGGCGAGAGGACACCCCCCTGAAGACACCCTCTAGTTGTGAGAGCTGAGATTTCCACATCGTCGATGCGGGTCTGAATAATTCTACTATTCAGCATAGACATTATCCAACGTCCTATGATAGGAGATTGGTTCATGTTACTGAGAGCCCTACTAATGGACTCAAAAGGCGTGTAGTTGAAAGCTCCTTCAATGTCCAGGAACGCAACGAGACAGATTTCCTTACAATTGATGGAGGATTCGATTTTGGTTACTAAGTCATTGAGTACGCTATCATAGACGACTTTAAAGTCGATTAAAAGGTGGTGTGGCTGCACTGTAACGCTAAATCAATAATTTTAAGATAAGATATGTGAATTCTTTAATTTGTTCGAAGGTATAGGTTAACGGGTGGGTACGGCAAAAGCGAGTCCTGCCGCACCCCACTTAGGTCCATGTGGACCCATTGTGATGTGTTCGAAGGTATAATAATATGTTGGCTTAAAACATTAGTTCGTAAAATTAGTTAAGGTTTTTAAAGTTTTTCTACCATAATTACTATGATTAAGATTGTTGCCAAACTGACTCCAATCAATTTAAATGAAAAACGGTATGACCAATTTACTAACACTCATTTTACGAATACTTCAATGAAATAATTAGTCGTTCCAACAAAAAGGACTTTGTAGATCCTCTTTTTTATGTTAAATCTGTTACAGCCGTCATTCAATACACATACTTAATTATATGAATTCATTATTATTTTCTTTCCTTTTATGCTTTTTGCATTAACATCTACTTTCATAAAACAAATTTGTTCAACATTCATAAATTCACGATCAGTCACTTTCAAATTCAAATAACATCGCTTACTTTTCTTTATCTTGTAACGATAAAAAAATGCAACGTAAACATTTTTCATTATTTAACTCTGTCTAAATATTAATAAGTTAAATTGTAACGTATAGTTCTTTTATACGCAAAATAGTCAATAAACAGAAAGCACATGAAATTAACCGCTACTATTTTGGGTATAAAAGGGCGACGCGAGTTTAGTCTAATTGCAGTCTGTTAAAAAGTGAACACACAACCTAGTTGGAGTCTCTTTTTACTCTTCGAAAGTTTTTCCTTTGGAACAGAAGACAGGCTGAACAAGGCATTGGTCGCCTGGCTCTACTCGTTTTGGTCGCCGTTTTTTCGCCGTTGTTCAGCTCACTTCAAGAGGTCTACTCTACACCCACACGCACACACCCGGAAGCACTTTCGCCCGCTTCAAATCAAAATTTCACAACATGATTGTGATTTGTTACTTAACTGCACATTTATCTAGCGAGCGTAATTTTTGGTAAATAACTCGTCGATTAAATGTACTCACAAAGAAAATCAATTCAAATAAATATACTTATCGATTTGAAGGATTTTTTTATGAAATTGATTATTCTTTTCTTATAAAACCATCATGTTCATCGTCGTCCCAGCAATCATCATGATACACTCACTGTACTCTTACATCTTATCTTAAACATAAATAAAATTGCATGTTTAGATCTGGCGCCTAAATTAGACCATTAGCCATATTTTTTCTATTTTTCCCATTCGGCACATAATTCAAATTTCAAATGTAACGTAATGTCTCTCAGGCGAACACAAGACCAGTTACTCAATTTTTGTATAAAAACCCTGTGCGAAATAGAAGCAGTGGCGGCTCGTCACATTTGATTTCAAGGGTTCACATTATTTTTGCAATAGTAAAACGTTTAATTTCACAGATTCCATATTTTGGTTGTAAACTACAAAATAATGTGGATATTAGTCTAGAAAACAACAGTTTTTCATTTTGCAATTTACCAATTTCATGAAAATCTATCATTTAAGGAAACAACGTACAACAACAAGAACAACACTCTTCCTTCAACCGACAAATTTACTGCAATTGACACTACAATTTCTTCTTCCGAGAATCGCAAACAAATTCAAAGTTTTATTTTTGTATCCACTTCCCTCGTACGCAACGTATACATTCCATGAACGGAGCACAAT
The DNA here is from genome assembly GCA_963082955.1 of Cheilosia grossa. Classification (NCBI taxonomy): domain Eukaryota; kingdom Metazoa; phylum Arthropoda; class Insecta; order Diptera; family Syrphidae; genus Cheilosia; species Cheilosia grossa. Next base: position 26,098,211 of record OY720145.1, on the reverse strand, counting down.
TTTTCTATGCTCAGGTTGTTGCTTGATAAAGGCAACCAAACTCCCATTGTTGTTCTTGTAAAAGGCTTTTTGCACACGCATACTTATAAAACTTTCATGGATACCATATCATAGCCCATCGCACGTGCGATTGCTCTCGCAACATGTAGAATAGTGATAGCGATGTGTACCCAGATTTTTGTTTCTCATTCTCTTTTCTTCTTTGTGTACATACATACGTACGTACATACATACTTTGTTCTGTGTGCTTTCAACATGTTGAGGAGGAAAATGAACATTCATTGAGTTGTAGGAGTGAATAAAATGGTAAATGGTGGCAAATAATAATTGAAATGTAACAATGTTTTGAAACAGATGGAGGTTCACGTGCTCATGTGCTCCTATGGACGAACCGCCACTGAATAGAAGATTATGTATTCGTTTTTGAAACCCCTCAAGGGAAACTGATATCATTTAACTTTTCGCTCTCACTCGCAAGTTCCGCTGTTTTTCGCTGCCGCAATTAAAAAATTGAAATCTGTTCAACGCGACTGTTAAAATTCACTACTTTTTATCGAAAACAATGGCATCCGCAATCGAACAAACTATCCTTATCAACCAGGATCGATATCTATTCCCACCTAAAGGTGAATCGGTGAATTCGAGGTCCCGAGGTTGGCGGTTGAAGAAATATTCAAAAATACCATTGCGTCAGTTTAGTAGAACACTTTTTTCAAAATAACAAGTTAATTTTCGTGGTACCGCGGGAACATCACTTTCCAAAACTCCTGTAGCTACAGATCAAGTAAACTGTGGAGCTCGCTGGGAACAAATTTTCAGAATATTTCAAATAAAATAATTTAACTGAGCCGCCAACACCTATAAGCGTAACAGCCCGATGATGAAGCCATACTGTAGGTTCGCATTTCCCGAGAGAATCATTTTAAGTGCAAATGGACACTGTCAATTATAAATTTGCTAGCGTATTTTTCGGATTTTTTTCGGTAACAAATACAACTGCAGTTCACACCTATTCCTCTGCATCCTACATTCTTTTTAGGTATGCCCATGCAAATTTATTTCCACAAAGGAAAAAAGGCGGCCCATGTTACAAAATGTTTACTTAAAATCACCATACCACACAAAGTTATGCAAACAAACACAATGAACACTGAAATCATATTATTCAAATTTATTTTCCATTTGCCACCCTATGGGAGCTCAAACCTATATGGTTCAATTTGTACACTTGCGGAGTTTTCGTAGAATTGCTCTTCTACTACTGCTACTGATACATTTTGGAAGCCGACCAAGCTCAAGTCGTCCCAGCACCATGTGCTGCCACCATTGCAAATGTGGTAGACGGAATATGAATACCCGGTCCCAAAAGAATCTCAGAAGGAAATAGGGAGCGAGAGGACATTCAGAAGGTATAGCACATCTGAATCTGACATTCAGGCTGCCATCTGTGAATAAATATACCAGTTTTTGGATTTTCGCTAGAAAATCAATGCCAATTTTACATCCACGCGTGCATACATGGATTGGGGGTTCATAGGCTACAGACAGTCACTACGATATCGGAATAATGTGTGGCTCCGATTTACGCAAAGAGACGGTGCAAATCTTCAAATAAAAATCAGACGGATTAACCGGAACTTTATTTGCATGCTGTCCTTTAAGAGCTGACGAAGTCAGAATTAATAATGATCAACATTTCGGCATTTTACTAAACAGTCTTGAAATGATTAGGGAAGCTCAAGAACTGATATGAAGACTGTGTGCCCAATGTGTATCCACATCCACGTACATAATGTATATAGGAATTTATGAATTTGTCATCAGTCGAGGTCTTTATTTCTTAGTTTTATTGGGGTGTATTGATTCGAATTGTGAGTAGCTGTTCGTTGCGAAATTGCCGCGTAGTTTCAGAAGAAGCTGTCAAGGTTATCCATGTGCGACTGTTCGCATATGGAGCTCTTGTTTAATGAAAAGCCACAAATGTACGGGAAGTGTTGATATGTTGACCATGGTAAGGAGAACTGCCAGTATTTCCGGAGGATCTGTCTATGCTCAGAGCTGCGGAGTTACTTGAGATTTGATCGATATTCAATAAGAATATCGCCAAGGATCTATATTGATAGGCAGGCTGCGTTTAAGGCGCCAAATCTGAACTAGTCAGAACTTGCCAAATGTATGTTTAATTGAATTATCTTACAATTGGATTATATTGAGAAACATAATTTATAAACCAAATGCTTGTATGTGTATCCAACAATTTTAATACAGCGCAGCAGAAGTCTATTCATTCGATTAAAATGTTTTCATAACGCAATCCAATCCAAGGTTTTCTACTTTAAGAGTTTGTTTGAATTTTGTTTTCATGTATAACTTGGATTTAACTTAATCAATCAACTCAGTAGTATAGTGCCTGTGCGTAAGAACTACCTTTAACATTTCAAAGTAGCAGGTTCAATTCCCGGTTGAAACTGAAGGTTTTTAATGTTTTGAATTAAAATTCGAGAGAGTTAATTCTACGCAAGTTCACAATAGCGAAATTTTTATGGAAAATATAGCCACTGTGAACTACTAAAACTTAGAGTCGAATCTTAAAATGGTTATAGGTAAGGCCCATTGAAATCGGTTAATTGGTTTTGGAGATCGACAACACCATTATGCGCCATATACGCACAAATTCAAGTACAGGGTCCGCCAAATAACTTTTTTTTTTGAAAATGCTATAAGAAAAAACTACTGAATATTTTCTCAAATTTCTTTTTTTATTTGAAAGTACAATCCTTCCGGTTAATAATGGAAAATAATTTCATTCAAATGGCTGCCTTGGCTGACCATGCAGTAGCCTACACGATCGGTCCAATTTGTAAGCACATTATCGATTGTCTCTGGCTTGTCGGCGTAACACTTATCTTTTACGGCACCCCACAAATAATAGTCCAACGGTGTCAAAACGCAACTCCGAGGTGGCCAAACGACATCAGCTCTGCGGCTGATAATGCGATCTTCAAAAACAGGGCGCAAAACATCGAGTGTAGCTTCGGCTGTGTGGCACGTAGCGCCGTCTTGTTGAAACTAAATGTTGCCAATATCCTCCTCTTCAATTTTTGTGAACAAAAATTCCTTCAACATGGCCCATTGACTGTAACGGCTACTCCTTGCTCATTTTCGAAGAAAAATGGCCCAATTATGCCTCTGGACCAAATTCCGCACCAAACAGTGACTCGTTTTGGGTATATCGGCTTTTCAATGTATGCGTGCGGGTTTTCTGTGCCCCAAATGCGACAATTTTGCTATTTTGCTTGTTTACATACCCGCCAAGATGAAAATTAGCTTCATCTGAAAAGATGATTTTTTTTGGCAAAATCGGCATCTTCTCTAAGTCGATCGCAGGATGATTTTCAAAGTAATGTCGCAATATTTCCCAGCATTGTTCAAGCGTATACACAACCATATTCGTTCAGCGGAAGGATAAAACTAATTATCTGTCAAATCAGACATGAGCTAAGTGTTACCATTCGCGAAATAAGCACTAGTTGAAAAAAAAAAAGCTAAGTTAAGATAACTCATGGACCAATGCACATACAAACGTACCCATATACATAAAAACCTTGGTATTGACGTCACCTTTCATAGGAAGCTGCCAGAAACAAAATCGGTTAACGCATTACAGGGAACAACAATTTCAAACACTATTCAACTATAGAATGTAGCAAAAAAAAAAAAGAAAAAAAAAAAAAAAACAATTGGATACAAAACTTGTACTAAATGTATGCTTTGCAGAGCATTTATCCTGCCAGTTCAGCTTTATGACGCCGAGTGTTGAACGATAAGCAGCAAAGGAATACTAATACTGGGCTCATTCGAAAGAAAAATTATTTGACGGCAAGGAGGTTGAATGGAGGAGAAGATACAACCGCGGATACAATGAGCTTTACCAAGATATGGATGCCAGGTTTGAGAAGACAAGTAAGATCTAACCTGCCTTTCACAGACCGAATCCACGCACAAGCAAACTGGATAACTGGACGCAGGGTCGTAGAGGATGTAAGAGACTCTTCATGTGTCTGGAGCCCGCTAAGTAAGTGAGCAGGCGGAGTATGATACATCAACATAGGTATAAATTTTAATTATACCTGGGTATATTTGGATTATCGCAAATAATTTATGCATTTGATGAAATAGCACATAAAATCAAAATGTCGATGGAGCTTTATCGTAAAATGCTCCCATCAATGCACGAACTTCACTCAAACATATTTAAAAATACAATACCGAAATCACTACAAACTATAGTTTTTAATTAAATATTTATCTCGTGTGCGTTTAAAGGTACTGGTTACATAATTCTCCTTTCTACTCGTTATTGGGGATATGGGACACATTACTATCCAAAATCTGAGAGACAGCAGAGCATAAAATGAACCTTACTTTTTAGATTCACTCCATTACTAGAAGACAAAAATACCAAGACACTGTAGCGTCACCAGAAACCCGTTAAACCCGTAAGTATATTACACTTTTAAAAGAGAATGTTTTTTTAATTTGCGTTCCTTTAGTTTGCCCTTACATACAAAAGCTAGATGGCGGACGTTGTAATAGAAGATCCCAAACAGGGTTTTTCGTTTAAATTTACAACACAAGCTGAAAAAAAAGGTTAAAATAAAGGGAAATCGTTAAAGCAACTTTTTTCTATTTTGTTTTTTAAGGTTCATTTTTATGACAGCTATGCGACAGTATGACTATATGTGTGGTATGATTTAATGTTCAATTTTCTGTGGGATTGGTGCCAAAAGGATTTTTGTGTTAGCTCCCCACACATCTTCGCTGTCAATTTTAAGGTTGTTGTTTGTCTATTCGCCTTATCAGTACTTGTAGTTATTCACGATGCGACAACTTGGATGCAACACTGTGGCTTGTTGACAAGTATTGATTTACCCACTAGTGTTGGGTATAGAGTAGGTACACATTTATTTATTGCCCACTGCAACACAACCTAGGCGAGGAAAATAACTTTTAAGTACAAACAACTGTTCATTCAATAAGATTGACATTCAAAACCGAGGTGAACGGCGCAACCCAACACCCAGCACGGGCTGGGGACACTCCATATCAAGTCACAAAAGAGAATTGTCGTTTTACTGGATTTCTCTATCTAATTAATTTACAAGTTATCACACCATCAAGCAATGCGTCATCTGTAAGCAATGGTCTAATATAACTCGTATACATAAACTTAAACGGCCTTAATAATAATAATGAAGCACTTATGTTGACTATTAGTTGGATGCCAACTTTAGGAAAAATGTATAGCATTTTCGTGAAACGGTACCAATAAAGAATTTGACCTCCACGTTTCCTAGTAGGTACTTTGTGCGACAACTTCTATAACGTTTGTTGTCATCGCAGAATTAAAATTTCACACTTTGTTCTGTCAAATATCAAATGCGAATCAGCAATGCCCTATCGTTCGATCGGACACAATTTTCGATACTTTTTATAGTACGCTTTACATTGTTTTGTAAAACTACTTCAAGATTGTTTTAAGAGTGCATATATGTCGTAATACAATCCCTTTCAAATTATTCAATAAACGGAACACAATTTATTGGAATGGCCTGATTTATTTGTTAGCTGATGATGGAAATCAAAAAGAAAAACCAATCAAAAAGCAAGCACTACCGGCAAAACAAGAGAAAGCAAAGAATAACATGAACTATTTCATTACATCTAAAGTGCGTTGAAAAAAAAAAATGTTATAGAAGTATATTTTGTATATGTTTCGAAACAAACTGAAAATTTGTGTTTGCTAGACTTAAAAACCATTTGATTTGTTGTACCTATTCCGATGAATTTAATCAGAAAACATTTAAAATTTATTAAAATTAATGTATAACTATATAAACGCTCAAAATGAACAACAGGGTATTTAACTTCGCTCCTATTACGAAACTCAATACTATCATTTTGGATGGTTGAGCAACACTCCTCTTCAAAATGTCATTAAGGGAGGATTTATTTAGCTAACGCCCGAGATAAACATGGCTTTCTCAACATTAACATTTGACCCTACAGTTAGCGATATGCTGGCAAGTTTCTATAAAATGTTTATTGGTAATGGGATTTTGGAGAGTGTGAAATTTTTGCGTTAGCTACCAGACTAAAGTTGATTATTGGTAAGGCCGAAAGGACACGAATCTGAAATTTGAGGAGGTTAAATTGTTATAATTTAAGCAATTATTATTTCTCTTATTTTATTTTAATTCAATATAATAATAAATTGTGAGAGTCACATCGATTAAATACAACATCATAGCAAGGCCCGGGTAATACTCAACACTACTGGAGGAGAAGAAGGACATCACAGTAGAGTTCGCGCTTGCATAAATGTAGGTCGCATAAGATAAGTTAAGTTATTCATCATATAGGGTTTATTTCTTTTATTAATCGTTTGCATTTCCAGACCGCCGACGCATCGCATTCCGAGATAGTATATCAGCACAACATAACCCAACGTAAAGACACCGTCACCGAGTCCCATATTCAAATATTGAATATCAAGTGAATGCACTCGCACCTAGTAGCGATAACGCGATGACACACGTATCAGGTTGCGTTCGCCAAGGGGGATGACCTGATTTGTGTGTGTTTAAATACCAGACGGAGATATAGTATTCGGAGAATAGCCACACGATGCCGAAGCGAGTACTGGTCTGTGTTTTGGTAGCTGGAATGTTGGGGATCGGATGGCTGGTGAGCTGGGCAACAAAGGCGTGGGGGCAGTGTTGCCGCTGAGGAAAAAAAATTGTCGCTAGACCATAACCTAAAATCCGCTAGAAATGATAGTTTCTGAATTGCGAAAATCCGCTAGAAATCGCTAAAATATCAATTTGAATGCAAGTTCATAAAAATATGTATTTATTTTTAAAATAAATTGTTAATAATGTAATTAATTACTAAATTAAATACTGAATTAAGAAAACAACAACCAATAAATTCAAGATAACAAAAAAATAATGTGAATTCAAAAAAAAAAAACTTAAAAAAATAAATAAATTGAAATTTAGAAATCAAATTCCAGATCAAAAATGGAATCGTCTAAATCTTGGCTGTCCATTTCTTCCAAGTTTGAAGTAGAGGCTTCGGCTATATTTTTATTTGTTTTAAATTTTTTTGTTTTTCCTATTTTTTTTATAACCTCGTCTGGCAGGTCGTAGTTACAACAGCTTCTGTTCATCACTTTTAATTGATTTCTAATCAATATTATGGAATTCAACGTCAGGGTTGAAAGTTGATTCCGAAGTTTATTTTTTACAATGTTCATTGCACTAAAAATTCGTTCAACTTCAGCATTTGAGTGGGGAAGAGTGATTGCCAAATCAGCCAGTTCTTGCAAATTATTTACACCTGCAGCACTATATATACTATAGCGTACACACTTCAATCCCATTTACATTTCTTTTGAAACGAATACCGTTACGGTACAAAAATAAAAATCCCCATCCCCAACAAAAAACTCTGTCTCGTCACTTACTTAACATCTGCCTTTTGCATGTGCAACCACCAACCAACCACGCGTAGGTTGCGATGTGAAAAATTATATTCGAATGGGTCGGAGATGCCACTTGTACGGGACTCGTGTACTTGGTGGAATGGAGTAGTAATTAAAAGTAGCTAGAAATCGCCAAATTTTTTTTTAGCGACAACATTTTATTAAAAATCGCCGAGAGCTTGAAAAATACGCTAGAAATAGCGACAAAATCGCTAAAGTGGCAACAGTGCGTGGGGGTGGTACAGACTGCTGAGTCGTATGTACATATGGGAACTGCTGTGACTGGTAACGGTGTCTGGGGCAAGCTGTTTTTCGAGGAGTTCTCTTTTAACTACGAGCGACGGCGGTCAGGAATTGGTGCGCGGCATATAGTCCATAACTGTGCTTCAATGTAAAGGGTGATTTTTTAGCTGGTTTGGTTTTGGCAACACTGGTTTTGACAGCTGACGTGTGTTTAGTACCTTGTGTCACTGTCAAACAGCTTCAGTTTGGTTTGCAATTTAACCATGGATCGTCTTACAAATGAACAACGCTTGCAAATTATTGAATTTTACTATCAAAATTCGTGCTCGGTTCGAAATGTTCATCGCGCGCTGCTTCCATTTTATGATCGGCATTCTCGACCTTCTGAGCAGTCTATTCGGAAGATTGTGACCAAATTTCGCACCAAATTTACTTTGTTGGACATTAAACCACCAACACGTTTACGTACTGTGCGTAGTGAAGAAAATATTGCGGCCGTATCAGCTAGTGTGACAGAAGACCGCGAAATGTCGATTCGGCGCCGTTCCCAGCAGTTAGGCCTTTGTTACAGCACTACGTGGAAAATTTTGCGGAAGGATTTGGGCGTAAAGCCTTTTAAGATACAGCTGGTGCAAGAACTAAAGCCAGCCGACCTACCACAACGCCGAATTTTTGGTGAATGGGCTCTTGGAAAGCTGGCCGAGGATCCGCTTTTTTATCGAAAAATTGTGTTCAGCGATGAGGCTCATTTTTGGTTGAATGGGTACGTAAATAAGCAAAATTGCCGCATTTGGAGTGAAGATCAGCCAGAAGCATTGCAACAGCTACCAATGCATCCCGAAAAAGCCACTGTTTGGTGCGGTTTATGGGCCGGCGGCATTATTGGGCCATATTTCTTCAAAGATGATGCGAATCGCAGCGTTACTGTCAATGGTGAACGCTACCGAGCGATGATAACAAACTTTTTTTTGCCCGATCTTCAGACTCAATCTAGCCATCTCATCCTGCGGTGTACCTAGATGACGTCTTAACGACGGCATGGGCTTTATTGCAAGTTTTCCAATCCGAGTTAGGGACATGTACTTAGGCTGACCCGAAGAAGCAGTTGCTCGACATTAAGTGTTTCATGAAATTTGGTGCTTATTTCAATTATCTCTGCGAGCCAAGCAAGAGCTCTAACATACACACAATTAAAGAACGACAACTTAGCTTTGAAATCAAGCTCAGTCCTCCTGGTAAAAGAATGAATGAATGAAATGCCTCGAAATTTGTCCCAACTGACCACTCCTACCAAAAAAATCTACATTGCAGCTTCCATCACTCTTGAATAACATCGAAACTCAAACTTATTCACCTGTTTTAATATGGGACTTCACAAACATGCACAGTGCATTGAGGCGTGAAGTTCAGTCTGCGAGAGCTCAAAGTATATAGAATTAACTAACTGAAACTGAAACAGTGTTAGGAATCATACCGGATTGAAAGCTCTGTAAGAAACACTGTGAAGTTAAAATAGACAATCTGTTCAATATCTCAGCTTTCTTTTCCTCCGGTAAAAGTGCAGTATTACGAACTTTGATTACACTGGGTCGACATTGTCCCTCATCATTTGTATTAAAGCGTTCAATAATTTCTTTTCATACCTAAAGGGCAACCTACCCGAGGGAAATTTGCCTCCTATTGCCGTTTATCTTCGGTTTTCTTTGACATCATGTGCGAGATCAGAGTGTTATCACTCATACCATACGCCACTCCTTTTCACTTGCTTCTTTATGTAGTCGGCATGTGCCCATGCCCATTGTACTTTAATGGGACGTCTTCATCGATTGCAATCAGAAAAGCACAGGAAATGAAAGCAAAAATAACACTCAGAGTAAAGTCCATTGTTGGAAAGCATTGAACTGAAAATAGACAACTAAAGATGATTGAAGTACAAGACGGGAACAGACGGCATCACTATATGCACCTATGACGTGTGATAGGATTGGTTATCCATTGGAGACTTGAGTAGAAAATTAAAATTCTTATCTGAAGACAGAAGTGCGACGACATAATAAGGAGTGACAGGACGACAAAGGGCGTCCATCTTTTGTGAGTTCTATTTTCGCTTTGTTCCGACTACTTTAAAGTGGATACAAACTGCGGGCAAACGAAATAAAGTGCATGAGTGGGTCGCACATAATATTCAAAAATCAATGCGAGTTTCAGTCGATTAGTTGAATATGTTTTAGATTTGTTCGGTAAAAGAAAAACACTTTTGACCCTATAAAAAGAAATCAACTGCCGAATGTTTGAAAGATCATCACTTGAAAACGGCCTTACCTTTTGCTGTTCGCTGATTTTGTTTGATGTGTTCGTAATTGTCAGGAGTCAACTTCAACCTAACAACGGAAGCAAGATGTCTCGGCATCATCCTAGACTCTAAGTTATCCTGGAAAAGGAACACAAAAGAAACGATGCAAAAAGGACTCTACGCCTATAAGACCTCAATAAAGTACAAAGACTCACACGTAGAATAATCACTTATTTAAAATCAACCAACTTTCGGTTAAAAACTACCAAGTGATACTGTTAATAATATATTCAACTCCTACAAAGTTAGTCGTGTCGGGTTGTTTAAAGAAACTCGGTTAAAAATAAACTTTTATCAATTTTTCTCGGCTGTAAATAACAAACTAACTCTGTTGAATTTAACCAATTGGTTGATATTTATCTAGAAACTTGGTTCTTAACAACTGATAAAGTGTGTTATTTTTAACAGTATGCATTTTACCTATTTATATCGGTAGTATTTAACAAGGAATACTCGGTATGTTTCATCAGGGACATGGTTAATTTTAACCCATTTTTTTTAACCGAGCAAAAATCGTACTCTGTTAGAGCCAATTTTTGAGCGTGCACTACAGGCGGGACTAGAAATGACACTTAATATTCTTCCCCTTGACATGTTCATCGAACGCGCCGCAGCAAAAGGAGCTCTCAGAGTACGAAAGTCCGCCCTGCTGGTACGGCCAAATTATGGACAGTAACACGTCCACGTCACGAGAATGTCGAAGAACTGGAAATGAAACACGATTTCGAAAGCCTTAAAGCCACAACAGACTACATCATTCATTAATACAAAAATTCAGACTCTCGCCCCAAGAAGAGAAAAATGGGAGACGAACAAAATTTTAAACGACCATGGAATTGCTATTTACATGGACGGCTCCAAGATGGAGATAGGGACTCGAGCAAGTACTCAGAAAAAATGCAAGACAACGTTTGGTTGTCCTGGAGACTACCCGACTCTTGCAGCGTTTTTCAAGCAGAGATACTAGCCATAGATAAGGCAGCTGGACACAAACGTAATAGCAACATTGCAACCTCAAACATAACTATTTTCGTAGATAGTCAAGCCGCTCTTGAATTGATTATAGACAATACAGTAAAGTCAAAAGGTTAAACAGAACTGTCGAAACTCATCAAGCTCTGCTGGTTTCCTGGACATAGCGATACCGAAGGAAACGAAAAGGCAGATGAATTTGCAAGATTGGGGTCAGCGAAGAACGCAAACGAGGCAAACAACTCAATACAGCTACCGATTGGCGTACTGTACGGCAATATGAACGGTACATTCATATAAAAGAGACCAACAACACCTGCTCCTCAAAAATAGACTGCTAAACTGCACGAGCTTTATGGCAATAAGTGAATGAAAAAAGAACAAAATATCTCATATCTCTGGACAAGAACTCAATTCGCATGCTCACAGGTATAATAACTGGTCACTGCGCAATCAAATCCATGCTGCGGAAATAGAATCGAGATACAAACGACCTATGCAGAAGGTGTGAAGACGAGGAAGAAATGGAGCTGATCCAACATTTCCTGTGCCAATGTCCCGCTTTTGAGGAACGACGACTCCGTACCCTTGGGTCCAGGTTCTTCGAAAATCTCTCGGAAATTTCCGAAGCAGAAATAACGGATTTCCTCAAATTCGCGAAGATCACCAACTGGTTTAAACAGTCAGAACGATGAAGAGTCCATCAGATTGTTTTGTGGTTTGTTTAACATATGAAGGGAATCACTATAGGCCTTAGGGCCTCCGAGTGGAGATGGTGCTAGCATCGTCGGCAAGGAATCAGACTAAAAAAGGAAAGCAAGCACTGGAGAGGGCAATCAACTGAAAACGCCAGTCAATCACCTTACAGAAATCACCTTACATAATACCACTGATTACCTATGTCTACGAAAATCAACTTCGAAAAAGGCTTCACAAATGAAATACCAGACGGATCCCAATAGGAATCACTGAATGTCCTACATAAAGAAAGGACCACTTTGAATATTCACGAATGGTTCTAAAACACCAGAGAGTGTCTTTTCAGTGAAACCGAATCTTGGACTCTCCTTCTCCCTTCCGAAAAACTGTAGTGTCTAGTGTCTTCCAAGCCAACATCACTGCTATTCGTCAAACCATGGCATGGTTTTCGATCAATACAGTATCACAGTCAGGCTGCCATCAGATCCCTAGCTGGGTTCATGGTAACATCCCAGGGAGCCGTGGAGCTCCTCCGCCTCCGGCGTTGATAGGGTAAGTCTGAACAACATGCATGCACCCCTGTCCTACGTACATATTTCCAAAAAAGTGGAAGTCTTGAGACTCAAAACGGGGCCAAACGGCAACGCTGCTACAAAATATTTAAGGCGACTGCTGAGAAAGACTACTAGTAAGTCTTGATTTTATACCCTTTTCACACCGACCCGAAAATCGGGTTTTCGTAAAAACATTCGAAAACTTCATCGAAAACCGAAGTCTTCCCATACATATTTCAGTTTTCAAAACGAGTAGCGTAAAAAACGTTTTCCACGGAAACACCACGACTTCCAAGCGTTGGGTTGTTGAAACAAACACACCTTTTGCAATATTCAGCAAATTCAGCAGAATAGTTGACAAAATAATAGCTGAAATGTCACAACTCACAACATAAAATCATTTTCCACAATTAATTGATATTATTTTTAAATGCACTAAACTCATTTTATTTGTTAATTAATGCGTTCAGCATTTGTAACCAATAGGAGTTTTTCTTTTTTAGTTCAGAGCTGAGCACTGAGCCGAGCGTGCTCAGAGCGTTCTGATGCTGTTTTTTTTTTTCCTGTCAAGTGTGACTGGAAGTGTGCTTGTACATGTGTAATCAGCTATTTCCTCAGCTTGCACAGTCAATCTATTTTGAGCTCATAGAGCGCGCTCTGATCATGCTCTGAACGAAATAAGAAACACGAACTTTTTTTATAACAGTTCAGGTTCTGCTCTGAACTAAGAAAGAAAAATGGCTTATACAGTTTGCACCGAAGAAACGTCAAACGAAAACTAGGTGGTGTTCGGTGTAAATGCATCGATGAGTTTTCGGTGAAAACACGCTTTTCGGCTCGGTGTGAAAAGGCTATTAGGTAAAAAGTCATATCATATAAGTGGGAATATAAAACACAATTTTAAGATTATTGCTGATATGTTTTAAATAATATAAATATTGATGAAGATTGTATCCATGCTCCATTATACAAAATAATATATTATTTTATCTTCAAATAGTTTCTATATTTATAATGGTATCAGTTTCGGTAGCCATTACTTTATTTGCATTGCTAATTTATATATATACCTCCTACATGCGATACGAAACAGGGGCTTCTTTGCACGGCTCACAAAGGCTTGAGCAGTTTAGTTAATGTGTCCAATAAATCTTATATAGAGGGCAGCACCGTGAAGTGCTAAACAACCGCATCTAGGAATAAAATTATTCACGTCTTCAGAGGATTACCGCATTTTCTTTCAGAATGTCAGATATCAAATTTATTTCGTCATCCCCAACACCTCCCTGTCGTCCTTAAAGTGCTAATGAAATACCAGTATTACATCGAGGCAAGGACAATGTGTTCACTTATAAGTTGACTGTGAGTTTAGTTCTCTATAGCGGCAAACTTCTTGCAAGGGATATACATTTTAATTATACGCTCTGGACGGCATCACTTATGCCCACTTAATTAAGTTGACCTACGTGTCTTATATATTCTTTGCATATACTATTCGCACATTGCCTGGTGATTTACCTCACCAAGTTTCTGCTCAACTCTACTTTTGTTTTTGTATTTCTATCTAACTTTCGGTTTATTGAATTAACCGCAAAATTAATTGGAAATGTGTGCATGGATTTTTATAGTCCGAGTTCATGACCGGTTCTTCGTAATTGGTCACACATTTTGCGGCTCTCCGAATTGAATTGAATCTTTCCATTTGAGTGCGCACTTTCAATGTTACTGCCTGAACAAATCTATAATTCCAATATCATTTGCATAAGATACTTTTGCAAGCAATGCTTCAATCTGACCGAATGGCCGAATTGTTTATCAAGGTATTCAATTATAGTTATCACGTGTTAGAAGGATTTGAACCACAACAACCTATTGGTATTACTTTTAGTAATTTAGTGTATTTTTCTGCACGTGTGTTGCCAGGTGAAAAGAGTTACATATAATATGAGTTGTATTAAAGACCACAAAAAAAATCCATTCGTTGCTTTTTTGCACTATTTAAAATTTGAGAAGTGTTTGTTGAGCCAATTTAGACCTGTTAAAATGGCGATTATGATAATAATATTAACTTGAACAGCTATAGAAGTTTTCACACATGCAATTATTTATTGATAAAATTCATCGGAAAACTGGATAACGAAATATTATTTCTGTGTACCTGGCCGATACACAGAAAATGTTGTTTATTCAGTGAACCGTTAAGCATGAAGTGCGTGCGATTGTAAAAGTCAAATAATATTTCACGCTGTTATAATTTTCCAGAAATATGCGCGACATTTGTTCTCTCTGTGAGTTCGCATAAAATGCATCAGTGACATAAATTACGCACCAATTTAAATTGATATTACAAATATTGTGTTAGGTAATCGTAACAGGAATTTGAAGTGGGAGCTGATAATGTATTCCGGTAGAGTTGCTAAAACCACGGATTGTTCAATATGTGTTTAACATTAGAATAATGGTTGTTCTAGAGTGGGTGTAGATAATGAGTGGATCTGGGCTGTGTCCTGTGTTACGAAATCAGCTGATGTTATCAAGTGTGTAGGCATAATGTGAATGGTAAACATTGTACATAGTTCACAAAGCGGTGTTTATGCATATAAACATTCATAGAATATTAGTTTGCATTACATGAGCACTCAGTGGATTATTATCCAATTAGAAATATCTATCCAAAGGATTATTTAGCAATTATTTTTAAGCTTTGCGAATAGGTAGGACTGTTTAAGAATATGGCTTGTTAGTAGGAAAAACAACAGAAGGGGGCGAACGTTATGTCATATTTACTTAACTAGCTCACTTTACCTTTATCAACTTACCCCACCGCCAAGTTGGTTGAATGTGCTCGCCAGAGGTAGACTCAAAGACTAGTTTGGCTGGTGGTTATACACGGCCTTAAGCCTAGCCTTTTCAATTTCAATAAGTAAAGTGTTATAAAACGACTTCCATCCTTTACATCCGTTTTTCCGATTTCTGAGAAAATTGACTCGTGTAACGAGTTCTTTTGGTTGTGGCCTTGATTCGGGTTTGATCTCAAAAACGTGTATATTGTCTCACAACAACAAGATTATTATTATCGTTGATTTATTCTTCAGTTTTTTCTTTAAAAAAATTCCCGTATCATTGATTATTAGATTACATTTGTGTATTAAACAAATAACTACATTAAGAAAAAAAAAAAAACAAAACAAATTACTTAATAACTAAATGGGCAATAAATAAACTTTAGTAACCATTGAATTACAATCGTTTGTGTTAACCTAAATCTATGGTAACCTAATCACGGATTTAACTAGCACTCTTCCTTCATTTATCCCACGAGGCGTGGTCATACTTTTTTGCGTCAAAATCTCGGTCTTAGAAGTAAAATTTGTGTTACACAGAAAGAAAAGCACGTTAAATTAACCTTTACTATACAAATCGCCGATTGTAATCATTTTTAAAGGGTTTTTCAATAAGAGCGCTACAAAAGTTTTTTTTTAATAAAACAAATACAGTTTTGGATATCAATGAAATTCTTTATTCCTGTGAAAGTACGTTCGATGCCATTACGTATGGAACTCGATTTCTTTTGCATGGCCACCACGGGCACGCTTGCAGAAGTCCAGACGCACTGCTGCAATTTCACGTTCGATATTCGTACGAAGTTCATCAATCGTCACTGGCTTGTTGGCATAGACCATAGACGTAGCCCCACAGGAAATAGTCTAACGGCGTCGAATCGCATGACCGAGGCGGCCAAGCGACTGGACCATTTCGTGAGATAACACGTTCTCCAAACTTGGTTTCCAATAAATTGATTGTGACATTCGCTGTGTGGCTTGTGGCGCCGTCCTGTTGGAACCACATGTCCTCCAAGTCCATATCATCCAATTGGGGCCAAAAATATTCGGTTATCATTGAACGGTAGCGATTCCCATTCACAGTAACGTGCCGGTCTTGATCATCACGGAAGAAGTACGGCCCAATGACGCCGCCGGCCCATAAACCACACCAAACCGTAATTTTTTCGGGATGCAATAATGACTCATGGAGTACGTGTGGATTGCTGCCTGACCAATACCGCATATTTTGTTTATTGACGAAGCCATTCAGCCAGAAATGAGCCTCATCGCTGATGATGATTTTTCGGCGAAAATCCGTATCATTTTCAAGTTGTTGCTCAGCCCAATTCACGAACATACGACGCTTCTGGTGGTCAAGCGGCTTCAGTTCTTGCTTCAAGGAATTCGGCGTCGTTTGCTGTCCCTGTCGCTCTACTTTTGTAGCGTCCCTGTTGAAAAACCCTTTATAAATATTGTTTTTTACAAAAACATTTTAATTTCTGGCGGAATTACAGGATGTTTCGTACGTGCAAATTCATAAAGGAGACAGCTTTCTTGTAGAAAAATGTCCAAGGCTTTATGGCCTCCTATGTGAGATTTTAATTTATTCTAAAAGGAATTAGTTGAAAGTGAAAATGAACGTAAATGTAAGGAGACACTGACACACTACAAATGAAAAAAAAAAAACAAAAAAAAAAAAGATATTTTCCATGGGGATTTTCAGATTTTGATCTCAGACTTAAAATTGTTCGTGCCCTATGGAATATAAAATAAGATTAAGGGTATTATGCTTAAGATGACATACCCGATAAGATGACATACTTGCAATTACTCTTTAACCATAAGCGTCACAGTTCTGTCAGACACGTGCAGTTCTACGATGTTGTTTAGCCCCCTAGTAATGCAGCTGCAAGTTTACACCGTGCTTTCATTGAGATCGGAATTAAGGATTTTGTGCGTGGAAAAATTATTTTCGTATTAAGTGTTTGCTCCAGAATTTCTGATAAGGTGAGTATTGCGTTGTGTCTGCAGTGTTTTGCCTGATCGGAAAATGTTGGTGCCAACAATCTGCTAAAAATGTTCGATCTAACGGGCAAGAGAACATGATACCCGAAGTCCAATATGCCACGGTATGTCATCTTACCCAAGAGGTAGTATTTGATTTTAATTTATGTATCTTTCCATTTCAGTATGCCAAATAATTACAAGAGAACGTCAAACAGACATTCTTGATCGAACGAGGATATGGCTAAGGCTATTCAAGACTTTAGAGAAAAAAATATTTGATTGGCTACTGGCATCTAAGAATACACCAATGGCATGTCATCTTAAACCCATTTTTCAGTTAAATTAAAAAAAAAATTATTTTTAGAATACTATTTATTGTTTTACTGAATTCTTTTAAATTATGTTTTGTTTAGCAATAAATAAATTAACTGAATTCACTTTTTTTACCATACCCAAGATTTCAAGATATTTTTATTTATCACTTTTAAGAAAAAGTATGTCATCTTGAGCACAAGTTTCCAACTCTTTTTTTTTTTTTTTTTGTTTCATTTGATCTAATTTCTAGAGCAGACAAATTGCGCTGAAGTGGTTTTCTTGCCCCATGGAAAACGAAATTAGAAAACATATGGGTACATAAACAAAACTTACTTGAGCAAAACTCCATATAGGTCAATAGGTATTATTTTTGCTCATCACTGGCACTTTTTATTCGTTTTGGTTCTTCCATTTTGCTCCATTATCTCAATTTTCAGCCGAAAATAGTCATAAAAACTTACTTAAACGCATGCGGAATGCGGTTTGTTCCGATGCGTACTTTTTTCGTGTACACAAAGAAAGGCACTCGTCTCTATAAATAAAAACACAAATATCCGGCCCCACGAACAAATCAAGTCATTCTTATAAACAGCAATAAACAAGTACCGAAAATTGTGTCGGATCGAACGACAGGGCATTACTGATTTGCATTATGATATTTGACAGATCAGGGGATATTTCGTGCATTCCCTATTTTTTTTTTTTGCTTATAATAAACCTAGAAAAGCCGTTTAAAGTAGTCTGTTGGCAAATTTAATTGCCATTCATGTGCTCCTTTTCTTAGAATAAAATCATTGACCTGGTTTTTCACGAAAATAAATTATGAAATTTGAATTCTGCGATGACAGCAAACGTAATAGATTCTAAAAAAGTTCTCGCACTGGGAAATGTGGGGGTCTAATTATTTGCATGTACCGTTTCACTAATGCTGTACATTTTTACTAAAGCTGGCAGCCAACTAATCTTCGACATTTGTGTTTGATTATTAGAAAGGCCGAGTACCTTTTTTAAGAGTCTTAGCTATTAAGAACAACACAACTAATTCATCATCAGACTATATGTAAGTACTTATTATTTGAGTAGTTTTGAATTCAGATAGTCAGTTGTCCGTGTATAATCTAATTGCGAACACATTATTACGTTTTCCTCGTCGTCGGGCAATTAGCCGATTTGCCAATTTATTGACTACCTGTTTGAGGTCTCCTTTCCACTTGTGTTCACCACCTTAGGCGAGGCCTTCCCCGTTGTCCCTCTGGGTTGCCGTTTCAATCTCTGCGTACCGGCGCAATTGTTTACATCATTTGCAACGTATGCACAATTTTTGGACTAGGTTTATGTCGCCGTACAGCTCGCATAGTCCGCCATTAAATCTCCTCTTTCAATTTTTGCCTTCTCGGCCCGCAGAGGCAGCGGTTGTCAAGAGTTATCCTTCGTGTAATTTCTGAAGATAGACAAAGCCCCTTGCTACCTCAAAGTTATAGCTGTTTATTGTAATGTTCCGTCCAATTCATCGATCTTGTGATGTTGATAGCATATACTTAGTTTTGCTTCATTTATCGGTAGAACCATTTTGGCTGAATCCTTTTTTAACATCAAAGGTCTCGGTGAGGTCGTTACCGATCTTTATGGGTAAGCGATGCCAAAGAATAACATGGCTCTATATAGCTCGTCTCTATAAATAATAACATAAATATCCGGCCTTGAAATCGAAAACAAATTGAGCATCGATTTAGTCTTCTTGGGCTCTTTCCAGGATCTGTAAAACTGTGAACATTTAATCGACTGTGTGCTTTTCTGGCCCGAAATGACATTGATAGCGGTCTTTGAGTTCTTCACAATGAACGGCAGATAATACCTCATCTGATCTACGTCGCCGTTACTATGCAGTCGACAGAAAATGTTTTTCCCTATGCTCGACCCTAACTGTTACTCTAGGTCCCTACAGGTTTCTGTACGGGTCTTGTTAGCTTGACATGTTCACAACCATGGACTTTTACTGCTCAACAGTAATTATATTGAATACAGATATATACTACGCCAGTACATACATACCCCATATAAAATGGCATCCAGCAAAATTATTTACAAAATAAAACAACATGTTCATATTTATTTATTTTAATTATTTTCCTTTTCATCTTAATAACATTATTTTACATTTTATTTAATATTTTACATATATGTTGTTACATATTCTGCCTATTATACATGTATATAACTAGTGAGAGGATCATTGTTCCTTCGAAACATATATCTTTAAACAATTTCACCTAAGATTTACTCTATTTCAAAATGCCTCCATTAGGGAGCATAACATAAACGTAAATGTCCTTACTTAAAATTTACATTTTCCTAAGGTAAAACATGCAATAATTAATTTCTTTTAATACCCCAAAAGTATTATTAAATTATCTAATTACTTAAAATATTCTTTAAATATTAATAAGCGTCTTTTGGAAGAATTGTAAGATTTTTTTTTTAATAATAATATCATTTTTGTTAGATTATAATTATTTAAACATTAATTGCTTTCTGTGTTTTGAGCATTTATATTATTTGTTGATTTTTGGATAGGAGAATTTTATTTAAGGACGGTACTAAATTAAAAACTCTGATTTTATTCTTAGCCTACTTATATTTATAACACTTTTTATGCAATACCCTGATTTATAGTTTTATATTAATAAGTTTCTACTTCTTTGATTAAATTTTTATTTGTTTCAAAAAGTATTTGATATTTTCCCTGTAAAAAAAATTACATCTTTATATACAATGCTAAGATCCTAATGCTAATACTTTTCTTTATTTTCATTGAGTAATAATACTGAGCATCGAAAACAAATGCATTTGCTCCAAATATGCACAATTGCTCACATTTTCATTTTTACAGTAAGTGGGGCTCATTTAAATGTGAACTTTTGGGAATCAAGAAAGTTGTGTTTTTTTTTTTTTTTGTTAAATCATTACAAAAATACGTAAGTCGCTTGATTCTCTTTGGCTTTCAAAGTGTTTTAGAGCACTTGCTGTTTAATAAGACATAAAAAAAGAAATAGCCAGTGAGTCTTAAAATACTTTGAAATTACATATTGGAGGTTTATGCTCTGGCGGTTAAACCCCTTTGGCATGCAAATCCATTTGTTAAGTACAATTATATGATAATATAAATCGTAAGGTACCTATAGATATTATTATAAGTATCCAATGGTGTTTGTTTTAGAATAATAATTTTGATATTTGTTGCTTAAATTTAATATTCATAATAATCTACTGTGTATTGGTGGTGTCAGGTTTCCTGTGTTTTCGAGTAAGCGAGTGTTTGATCACGATGAAAAGAGACATTGCCGGCATATAAGGAAAACAGAAATTATTAATACAACAGGCAGGGACCAACGTTATTTCTGTTCGTTTAGAAATAAATCGAGTTTCTAGCAGAACTGCGAGTCAGCCTACAGCCGCAACAAGGAAAAGCAATGAAATATTGATGGTAAGTTATGACTGAGACTTGTTATATGGATACTGAAAACATTCGTAATCTTTTTGAGAGGCCAATCCTCTTTTCCGCTACTATGTCCTCTCTATTTTTTTTCTTCTAAAAAACAAAAAAAAAAAAATTACCCTCTTTTCCTCTAAAGACCTATGCCAGTGGGTACTTTCTCAGTTGGTTTAAATCTCGAATTAAATTGAAATCTTGATGTATCGATTTTCAAAGACCAATTCAATTAATTTTGTCGAACCATTGACTTGTATGTATGTTTTTTTTTTTAAATGTCCTCTTTAGTGTGATTTAAAAATTGGTTACCGTACAAAATGTGGACAAATCGAATGATGTAACAGCGGGGACAACAATAACGTGAAATCTTCGTTGATCATGAACGCCTTGCTCAGTATAGTCCAGCACACTGATTACTGAGCCAATGCTTAAAAATATTATTGCTATATCTTATCTCTTCTTAGCCGCCATATTCAATATCAAACCAGCCCCACTCAGATGTTTTCGTTAGCATTGGGAAGCTGATTTTACCACAAATTCGAGGCTGTGAATTTTTTTTTAATTTTTCCTTCACAATGTAGTAAAAATTTGTTCAACATACAACTTCTTCCAGAATTGCATTTAGTGCTAGTGTTCGTATTTAAAAGTAAGCTGGGTTAATTAAAAAAAAAAAACAAGTTAATAGTTATTGTCGATAATATCAGCAGAGCTCCTACATCCATTTGTAGCTGGACCTATAAATATCAACCGTTTTTAAAGGCTGTAAGGAAACCTCACCTGGTTGTCGTCTGCTAACTGAAATACCTACTTGCCAACGTGTCCTGAAATCTAAACAGCATAACGCCATTAAAAGCAAGATATAAAATAATAGTATTGGTAAAGCTATCAATAATAGCAGGATGTCTTTTCTTTGTAAGCATAATCCTCTTTGAAACACCAATTCATATCAATATACGGATATGTATCTATTGTGTTTTTAGTTTTCATCAATGTGAATATAGCGGGGAACATAGCATACCAGCAGCCCAGCAGATATTGAGGAACACTTTCCAATTTCCACACTTTCGTTTAGGGCTCCTTAGCAAGTTTTCGTATAGCTTTGTATATTTTTGATGAACCTTTTTCGAAATTTACTTTATTGTGGCCAGTAAACAGTATCCGGTTTAATTTAACCTTAGATAAAACGTTATACTCATGTTGATTTGGAATGTGGTATTAACATGTTTGAGAGAACATAGATATTTGGTCAGTATCGATGGTTCATCGATGTAAGATCATATCCCTGAACTGTTCGATATATGCCTTACAGTTGATCATTTTGAAACTTTCTTACCTAAATCAGTAATTGTTTACATTAATTTTTGGTCTTAGCTGGATTTTAGATTGCGATTACCCTGATATGTATTTTCTTTTATCGATTTGAGCAGAAGATTAACTTGACACCAATATCCATTGAAAATCAACTCAGTTAGCTATGGACAAACTCAGCATTCGGATAAGATGGGACTCAGTTTCATTTCTTAAAGCTGTCTGCAGTTGTAAGGGTGTAGAGATTTTTGTAAGATTTGCAAAGTTTGTTTGATTTATGTGGTCTAGACTTCTAGAGAACAAAGAACTCAGGTGTGATCGATATATTTTGTAAGATTATTTGTTCGTGATGTTAATTGTTTATAAAAACTTATTTACTATCCATAAGTCTACTTATTTCTGTTCTATATTCCAAAAACAAATATACACACATATTTTTATTCTTGTCTTTTGTACTAAATATTTGTATTTATCCTATGATAAATATTTGTTCTTAAGGTCTACGGATTACAAAATTAAAAATTTGAACGATATCATTGCAAAAATAATTAAAAAAAAAATCCTTTGGGTGTAAAAGGTGGTGGGAATAGGAGTAGGGCATAAGCTATTTAGGTATATTTTGTTTAAGTCTAATTTTCTTCCTAAGTGTATGGAATTTATGTACAATTTTCTTTGTATTAAATAGTGTATTTTACTTGGCACATTATGAAATATTTATAAAATATTTGGTCTATCTTATGAATATAGATAGAAAATAGTTTGCTTCTGTTCATGGACATTAATCACCCCATGTGCATTATTTTTTTGAATGCCTTCCGGAATTCTGGATTAAAAATTGTATAGATGACGGGATTTACAAAACTATTCATATAACCGAGCCATGTAGTTAAAATAAAGGCGGTCACACCGGGTCGGCAATCCTTTTCCAACTTGGCACACATGGCATCCATAATGTTACAGCTGAAGAAGGGAACCCAACAGAATAGAAAGACACCTGCAATGATTCAAGATTAATGGATTAGAAATAAGCGAATACAATATTCTGTGAAGGATTATAATTTAAAATTTATGGTAGATAGATCTCTAAAAATAAGCAAGAATCTATGATATCTGTCCTAGGCCTCTTGAGATATAGCTCAAGACTGTCTTGGGCAGTGACAGTACACGTAGGGAAAAATCCCTACATGTAGGTATTTTCGACTTAAAAATTGCTCCGTAGGGGAAAAAGGACAGATTTTTTATGTTTAAAACCGTTGTTGTAAACGTAGGTATTTTTTAAATATCATAAAAAATGCCTGATAACCGAGAACGTGTATGTTTTTCTTAATTTCCCAATGATTTCGTATTTCTATAGAGAAACTAGAGTTGAGATCTTGCTACATACCTCTTACCCTGAATTCACAATTCTATTTCCCCCAAGGATACTCTTCTTTGAATGTCAAAAGGCAGAAGTTATGTTGGAAATTTCTTGCGGTTATTTTGCTGATAGCAATTATGTAAATTATACGGTTTCGAATCGCGTTTCTATATTAATGTATCCACTCTCATGAACTTTCTAAGACAATATGGCCAGCAACTTGAATTATTTAAATAAACTAATTTAATTTAAAAAATCTATACCGAACAATTTCTTTTGCGTTCCTATTTATATTATACTTTCTATAAAAAACCTACCAATTTATTGTTTTGTTTTCCTGTTTGTAAATATTTCATCCTTTTTTTCATTATATCAAAAGTAACTTATTGTTTCATACCAATTTTATGTACGTAGCGAACATTTTTAATAAAAAAAAATAGAAATTAATTAAAATAAATGCAGCATTTGAACACTTTTCTTTTAATTTTTCCAAATATTATGTAGGCAAGCAGATTTGTAGGGGAAATCTTACGTCAGTATGGTATTTTTGGCCCCGTGGTAGGTATTTTTTTTTTTTGATGTAGTATCACGGGTCTGGGGGATAAAAGCACATGCGCATGGGTATACAATTATAGGGCTTATAGCTGTGTTTCCAAATAAATAAATAAATTCCTACTAAGCGGGTATCTTTGTAATGCAATTGATGACTTTTTTGAATCCCAACACTCACTAATTTGTTGCTATTAAAAGGGTTTTGCTATTAAGAGGATTACTTATATCCGGGGAGTACTGTATATATTTCTCACAAAACTTCCATGAATATTTGTATCTGTCTTTGAATCCGTAGGACAGACGGACAGAATTTCGAGACCCTTTTTTGAGTTCCTCTATCATCGTAATGTCAGAATTGGTTAATATCTCGAGTTCAAAATTTTTTACGAATACAATATCTTTCTCGTACAACTACGAAATGGAGGAAGTTAAACATAAACAATGTAGATTGGTCGAGGGAAAATAAACATTTTGTGCAAAATTTCTTCAATTATTTAAGAAATATTTAAGATCGATCGGAGTAAATAGCCAGTGACTATAATTGAAGCACAATTTTATTTTTTTGATCTTGATATTGTATAAAGTACCACACTCTTAAGGCGCCAAGTGACAAAGAACAGAAACAGAAACAGAACAGAAAGTTTTTTCGTTCTGTAGTAAATTCTGGTTCTGTTTACGTTGCTCGCTCAGCTACACAAACGGAAACAGATCCATATAAACACATCGAGAAGTAGTGGGTGTCGGACATTGTACAATATTTCGTGATTTCTAACGAAATCTATTATTCTCTCTTCTTCCTCTACTAAAAACTTTTTTTTTTCATTTTTCGTTTTTATTCAAACACATAACAATATAACGATACGAAATAAAGAGCCAGATGACAGATGCAGGAAATTCCGAACGAAAAAAACCTCCCCCCCCACGATAAATTGGAGCAACAGAAACAATCAATATAGACTTGTTTACGTTCTGTCGCCAAACAGCCATTTTTCTGTCGCTAAATTCTGTTGCTGAAAAATAAAAAGTGTTCTGTTCCTAATTCTGTTTCTGTTGCAAATGTATGGGATTCTGTTTCTGTTTCAGTATCTGTTCTTTGTCACTTGGTGCCTTAAGAGCTGGACTGAATTCATAAGGATTTCACAGAGAGTGAGTTTATAAATAGTTGTTTGGGAGAGTTCCTTACCACTTAGCTGCTTTCTGTTTCCACAAAGAGAGTCCGTGTTGATTCTCAGCATATACTTGGCTTACCACTTTATCCGTTCTAGCCGTTTCGGTTTATTACTAACAAACGCACAAACAGCTTACTGTGCCAATAACACGGCGTACATATACGTTAAGATAAGTGAGTGCCAATTGTTCGTTTGGAGTAATTCACCTGGGCCACATTATGTCCATTGTGCTACCACATTAAACAGAGTCGGTTTCTTCCACTACTCTTAGAGGAATTTTAGTATTTTGTTGATATTTTGTGGATGAATTAATTACACTTTGTAATCTTCAAATTTTCCGGCATCAAATACAAAATCATTGTAAAAAGTCATTTGTGATATTTTAAACGACATCTGATGGACATTTCAAATATAGCCGCGCCAGGCCCATGACCAGTTTGCAGAGGTGCTTATTTGAATCATGTTTATTGTAAGGACCGATAAATTCTGGATTAGAATTTAAGATAATCTTTCACTACAAAAGTCATATTTTCTATTACCTTTTATTTTTGTATAAGCTTAGATATAAACTATCGCTTCAATGATCAAAATTTTAATGAATAAATAAAGTATATTTCAAAAGAAAACAATATTTCAAAGCAGAGATACCCAAGCAGAAAATACCGAAATAAAAATACACAAATTGGAGATAATCAATCACAAAATATCCTAAAATTCACCAAATCCAAAATCGCAGGCACTGCTTGTTGATTACAACTATGTACATTTGCTTACAATACTTTTCATTTTTAACGGCTATTCGTTTCATTTCTTCATTGACATTATTTGCCGGAGAAACAAATGGCAATGGAAAGAATTATTTATTGAACTATACCAGTTTCATTCCAAAAACAAACAATTTTAATGTATTTACTCGAATATGAGGAAACTGTGTTTAAAAGACTTTAACTATGTTCACACGATTACCAGATCTGCCAATATTGTCAGGTCTACAAATGATCTAGCAATGAGCAGCAAGTTATCTGACAATAGCAAACTACCTTACATTACCAAACTGCCAGTTCACACGGTCGCCAGGTTTTGTCCCGAACTCTAACAGTTTCATTTGCAGATGGTTTGCCAACAAATAATTTGTCTGACAACGTTGTCAAGTAGAAAATTAACAGTTCACAGCATTGTCAGACAAACCAAACATTTTTTTATTCATTCGGTGGTGAAGTCTTGATTGAGAAGCAAGTAAGAAAAAAAAAAAATATATATAAATGGAACAAAAAGATGCAATTGTGATTGTTTTGGCCACGTACGTATTTGAGAGCAGCGAGGAGGATGAATTGCCACACGAACGTCGGCGTGTTTGGACGAAGGATTTGGTGGCACGCCGACAGCAGGAGGGACTTTACGCAAATTTCTTCGTGGAATTGAGAGCTGAGGAGCCAGAATTGTATCGCAATTTGTTGCGTATGGATTCAAAACAATTATTCAATGATCTTCTAGCTTTGACTCTGCATATCCAAAAGCAAGAAACAAATATGCGTGCTAGCATTTCAGTGGCTGAGCGGCTTGTAGTCAACACAAGCTACCAGAAAATACAAAATGTACCTACCTACAGCAAAAAAGTGTTTATAAGGATCATGAATATTTCTAGATCCTTTTACAAGGAAGAACACAAATGACAAAACAAAAAGTAACTAAGAAGGATCATAAACATTTTCAGATACTTTTACAAGCATCATAAAACGGAAAATAAAAAATATACCTAAAACAAAAAATTATTAGAAAGGATCATAAATATTTCTAGATCCTTTTAGAAGAATCATTAAAAAAGGAAAGGAAATTTTGCACCAATCTACACGAAAATGTACAATGTCTTTTCTGCAAATATTGGTAGACAAAATTGCCAGTTCACACAGCTGGCAGACATTTGGGACAATTTTTTCATTTATAGACCTGACAATATTGGCAGATCTGGCGATCGTGTGAACAGTTAAAGTCTTTTAAACACAGTTTCCTCATAATTCGATTACCTACATCTAAGAAATGATGTTTGGCGGCCAAACTTATTTTCTTAGACATACTCGAAACATGGGGAAATTCTGTTTAAAGTTTTGTGTTTGGGGATTTTCGTTTTAGGTACATACCCCTTCAAAGCATTCTAGTCATTTGCATAGTCAGCAGGTTTCCACAACCATGAAGCTGATTTCGTGGGCAGGCATCTATTGAAGTGAGCATAACGAAACTACAGTCCAGAATTCAGTGTGAGAAGGTGCATTCACTATTGAGCAGATCTTTGCTTTGGACGTGATTTTGGGTAATTAGAAGATCTCTGACGAATTGATAAGTTTTATAATTTGCAGTTTATGATAGATTCTTCAGAATTTAGTTAAAATAACAAACCAAATTATTTCTATTACTCGTCATCCTATTTTTCATATCACAGAGTCCAAAGTGTGTTAAATTTTTGTGTAAATAACACAAATCTTATTGTTGATAGTATGACACGTAGATGTCTCTAGCCAAACTATAATGCAAATTAGCTGTGACCAATGTCGAGAAGATGCAGAGATCGGGCTTTCAGTGAGTCTGTACACCACATTAAAGTGATTCTTTAATATTGACAAAACCATTCTCAGTACACTTCACCACGGATATAAAGAACACTCATATAAGAATAATTGTCTTATAAGAAACGCATGTGAAAACATCGTGTCCTTTCTCTAGGTATATGTCCGTTGTCCACATATCTGTTGCCACGAGCATAAACAGCTAAATTCGAGTTAAGACGAAATGAGTTTTTGATACAATTAGATTCAGCATGCCCAAATCTTCAAGATTCGTTTTTTCCAGCTTTTTATCTTCAAAATTGGAATTTTTATGCCGACGACTTTTAATAGATAGTCTAGAACCATTTGTCATTTTAAGCTTTTTAGCAAAACGTTAATATGCTCTCCTGAAAAATTATCAAATTCGACTTTAGCGGTTTTTCCCTGTTGCAACAGATATAAAAAAGAGCTAATTTAATACACACTTGGATATAAAAAACGAATCTTCATTTACAAAATCTACTATTCAAAAGAAAATCCCCCGCATATATATTGTGTAATAAATTATTTTTCTTATTTGGATCTATTCTTTTCATATGGAAAATGTCGTTTCCTTTACCAGTTGTTTTCATATAAGAAATATAGTTTCTTTATGCGGTTTCGTATATGTCCGTTCAATTTATACGTGTTGTGGTCATAATGTAAAGAAAACTTTTTTCATTGCCCTATACTTTCGCAAATTTAATTTGCATGTGTATTGTGCTTATAAATGCTCACATGATATGAATTATAAACCAAACCCAGTACATGGTTTAAGTGCTCATCAACACCCAGACTTGAAAAACTGAGGTCAAACCAGGCAAAGATGCATACTACGAGTACAAATCCGAGAAGACAACCTTTAATTATGTAAATAGATTAAAAAAAAAACAAGCACTGTATACCGTTGGGCTCCACATTTAAATATTTATTATTCCCTACCATTTGTTATCTAGCCTTAAGTCTTAATGTATATACAAAAAGTTTAATTATTTGAAGAACCTAAAAAATATTTTCCCCATTGGGTTGGGTTATATTGAATTAATTTAATGAAGTGGATACTGGCATTTTTCTGTTCCGTACATTGTTGAATTTTGATGTACAAGATTACAAATGCATAAATTTCAATACATCCTTATCAGGTGTTCTCTGTGACCAGCGAAGCTATGTACATGTATTCTTTGCTGCACTTTGTGTATACACATTTGACTCAGACGACCATATATATGGACATAATTAAGGTGACATACCACGAAACATCTTATCTTTAGGTGCTTGTCTCCTTAAACTAATTGAAGCTAATGCCAAGTATTCCGCACCCACAAAGAGAAAGTACCACAACTATAGAAGCCATTCAACCACAAATGCTTGAGCTATGTTCAATAAGATGTTTTCATTGTGGTGTACAAATAAACTACACAATTTCCCAGGGGCATGTGCTTGGCGATTTGTATTCGCACCTATTTTATTTGGTACTGGTGTTCTCATAAAGCTTTAATTACAAAGTCTGTTCATTGCGACTGGCATTTGTGCCTTTTTGGACCAGTGCCTAGTGGCTGGTGTCAAAATTTGCGGACTCGCATCGTTTGGAACTGTGGGAGATTTATTCGATCAAACTGTCTATGAGAGAAAAATCTTGCTTGGCTGTCGTTTTCTTTAAAAGAAAAGAAATATGATAATAGGTTTGGTATAAACTAACGATAGTAGTTTAATAATTTAAAATAGGGCTGGAAGTTGGTGGGTGCCTAAACATCTACTCCTCAACTTCTTTGGAATTTGGAAACAAATTTCTATTTGATAACATGTATAGAATACTAAGAATATGGCACACTTTTCTCAAGAAATCGATATGTTTTCAAACTAGTTCTAACATTAGGTATACTCTTCTCATTGAACCCTTTTATTGTATTGCCTTCGGAAAATGAGCGAGGGATTTTCGGAGATACGATGTTCGGTTCGAAATCCTTGATTATTTCTTTTTTTTGCTTTGACGTTGGTACAAGTAAGTTATTTTTAATAAAATCGATCAAACTAACATCGATTTTTTGTACCGAACCTAGACACCATCTCAAAATCCTTTCTTTCCAACATGGTATTAGAATTTGTAGCCACATTTGACAATTGTGACGGCTTTCGATAAATATCCGTTTTCGATTATAGATATGTGAGTTTAATTGTTTTGGTGTACAGTTCTGTTTTCCTATCCGTAGAGCCTCTGCGACAGCGGATAGTACCCTTAACCAGGGAATATTCCCCAAAATCTGAAAACGCATATACTTATGATATAGAATGCGCCCCATTCAGTTGCGATGCGACGCAACGAACTACTTATTTTTTCGAGGCGGGGCTTCAGAATGTATCTCTGTTTCACTTTCTTAGGACGTATATAAAATGTTGATACACTATTTAATAAATTCTTACCTGACGAAATAATAGCTAACTGATAGTAATAGCAATTGAAACAAAGATAGAGGATTACTTAGACCAACCGATAAAAGGCCAATGCGAAGTACGAATCAAAAATTTTGCTCTCGACTTTAAACTACGCAAGCTCACAATTGTTATACAGAAACGACTGTATGAGTCAGAGCAACCTTAATCCAAGCAGAACTATACACGAGCGAGCTTGTGCAGAGTTACCTGAAATCAGACTTTATCTATACAAAATTTGAGCAAAAGCAATTGCTACATTTTTTTAGTACCTGCAGTACTGTTATCGATTGTTGGCTCAAAGATGGAGAGCCTTCGTTTTGTTTTCATGCTGAGTCTTCGGACTAAAAACTAACAATATTTTATCTAGCCACTGGTATTTTTTTTGTTATAATAATCATATGCTTTCTTTTTGTCAGGAGAATGATTATAATTTCCAAAAAAGTAATGACAATGCAACTTTTCAACGAGAATGTAGGACTCCGCACTACGTCGACTACTGGGAGTACAGAGTGTTTCTGAAAATGAATTTGAAGACTGACGGAACTTCTTCTATTAGGTACCTAATTTCTCTCGTCGTAAGCAGAATGTAGGCAGATAATTTTGAGCCGTGGTCACAATTCAGCTGGAAACCATTATAAAATGGTTAATCTTACGGAGCTTGCGAGGTTGAACATTTTAAGAAAAATAAGTCGTTAATTACTGCACACACTGTAGAATGGGTGATGTTTTATTATTGCCTCAATTTAGCTGCCGTAATTAATCATTGACAATCTAGTTAGTTACCTTAAGCTTACTTATCTAACCCACAATCTATTATGGATTTGTTTAAGTTGTCATCGAGTTTATTTTAATTAACACAAACGAGGAGACGGTATACTGTTCCTTTAAGAGTAATTTTCTTAAATCATTAAGATGAGTTTCATTTTCAGGTAAAGGAATTGTGTGGGAGAACCACCCCAACAAACTTGTAACTATGGAAGACATTGAAGACATTTATTCAAGGGGAATTTACCACCACTACACACTACAAACACTAAACGAACGAAATGAGAGAACAGTTTACCGAAGAAGGTAAAGTTTAGTTTGAGTGCTCCAGGATATAACGTTATCGATAATATAAAGCTTTGTTTTGGACTCACTGACACTTACGTTGGCGACTAATTGAGTTGAAAGTTGGCACCCCAGATTATGTGTAACAATTAAATATAGTTTCTTAAAGTGCCTTTTTGTTTTAGTCGGTTCAGGTAACTCAATTTTTTTTAACACTCTTCACCTAAAATTAAAATTAGAATCTAAGGTACTTCAATAGCAATAGCCTTGATGGATGCAGATATGTGTTACTTCTGCACTTTTGTAAGTCCTGCGGAAATATTTCACTACGAAGCGAGTTTCAAAGTCTGCTTAACCTACTTGGAAAAAAGGGTTATTTTGTGGTTTTGCCTTAATTGTACTGCCACTCAGAAAAAAAAAAAATAATTATCCGAAGAATTTTTAGTTCTTGTTAGATTGTGAGTGGAAAATTGTTGGCTCAAAATAAAAGTTCTTCCACCAACAACTCATTATTGATTAAATTATTGGTTTGAAAATAAAATTCTTGTAAAAACATTTTCAAGAACGAAAAATTATCAGCCCAACAAGTAAATTGTTGTGTTAAATATTTCTTGAGACAAAATATCCTTCCAAAAATCAAACTGTTGACTCGACAATTCGTTCTTCAATTAAAAATTATTATCAAGAATAAAAGAACTTGCACATAAGAATGAAAAATGTTTACTATTTGTATGATTATCTGATTTAACTACATATTTCTTAAGCCAAGAAAAACATTTTTATTTCTTAGTAAGTATATTCAACTTTTAAAAAGCCCTATTGAATGAAACGCCAACAATCTGTTCTTATGTATGATTCAACGTTTCATAAGAAAATAAGGACAGATACAAAATATGGCGCAATGGAGTTGGTGCTCTGAAGTTTGACTCATTGCGTACACGATAAAGATAAAATCCTTTCAGTTCAATCTACCTTCCCTATTACACGACGCGACGTTTATCTTTCTTTCCCTCGCCTGCGATGGGCTAAAAGCATTGGAAGACTGTCGCATAGCTTCCCAAGAACTGCTCAAAATTATCAATTCGCTCGAAATTGATAACATCTCCAATAAAAGAGAGTTGGTGGCGCACAGGATCAAATTCCGATATGGTTTTAACAAATGGAGAGACGCTAATCATGTAAGTACCAACTAGAACTTAACTTAATTACCTTTAATTATGTGTACTGTGATACTTACAATACTATGTTAGATGTATCATTTCTTAGCCAACAACTTTTATAACATAACCCTTTTGGTTTCTTTAGTGTGACTTAATACCATGCTGCCAGAGTGACAAAACCCTTTCCATGTTATCACAATGGATTCCTTCGGAAACGTTGCTTGCCAGCTCATCAACTTCTACTCAAACAGTTTTCGAGGGAAATACAAATTCAAATATTGAATTCAGTATTAAAGACATATTGGAAAAAAAAACTTTTCTGGAAGCGATATTATTAAAACTTATCATGAAACATCAAATCTATCTCACACAGATAAAACCATAATATCTAGAGGCATTGTGGACCATTTTCATCATAATGGTATCAAAATGTGCTCAAAAAATTTTTCAACATGTGTAAGATGTATCACTTTAAACAGGTCTGCAGAAGTTGTTCGATTTTAGTTTTTATTTTTGGAAAAAATATATGTATGTAAGTTATTTGTGCTAATTTTTATCTGGAGAGTTTTTGGATTACTCAAACTAAGGGATGTTTTCAAGGTAAGTTTAAATTTAGGTATAAAAATATTGGTTTTAAGCAAAAAGACGTTTTGACATAGTGCACAAAAATGTTTAAATGTTTCCCGTATGGTTTACCTTTTATATAAAACTTTCGGATATTTAGTTTTGCCGCTTATATCTACCTATCTTATTGCCTTACTTAAAAAACAAATATTTAAATGGATTTATTTCAACAACCATTATTTTTAAAGTTTGTTGATAACGAGTTCTTAACGGAACAATTTAAGTTTTTGGAAATCTGCCAATTTGATATTTTTAAAATTTTAACATTTATTGTTCTTGAAGCAAGAATTTTCTCACTTAAAATTTTGAATATTTTCATATTTGACCAAACGATTTAAATTGTTGAGGGTTTTTAACAACTCGTTCTAAAAATTTTGACATTTTGTATCTTTAAGTCAAGAAGTTCTTGGATCACGACTTACACTTGAATTCTCAAATTAAGAATTTGAAGTACTTGGGTTCATTTTAAGGTACGAAAATTGTTGGGCCAAAGTAAAAAATTCTGGATATTACCATTTATTTTTTTTCTGAATGACCGTATAAATTTCAGTACAAACCGTAAGGTAGATAAATTGTATTCGTACAAAATTTCGAACTGGAGATGTTAATCAATTCTGACATTGAGAAGAGAGAGGAAATCAAAAATGTGGGTTGCTCATTTCTGTCCGTCTATCTGTCTGTCCGTGTGCTCCTGAGACCTACAGCCTGAACGGCAATGCGGAATTGGTTCAAACCTCGTGGCCCTTTTTTTTTTTTTGCACGGTCCCTTAATATTAATGGTACCTTTCATAGGTATAAAATGTTCATGCCAGTTTGATTTGTGCGCAAAGACCTCTAACGATTTCAACCAAAATTGATATTAAAGCTTTTAGAGATTAAGTGAGTGTAACTCAGTTCTTCGCTAAAAAATCTAATAATGCTACATTTGAAATT
Source organism: Cheilosia grossa (assembly GCA_963082955.1). Taxonomy (NCBI): domain Eukaryota; kingdom Metazoa; phylum Arthropoda; class Insecta; order Diptera; family Syrphidae; genus Cheilosia; species Cheilosia grossa. The sequence continues at coordinate 26,064,042 of OY720145.1, read as the reverse complement.
TGAACATATCTCGAACACGGTTGATACAATTGGAAGAAAAATTCATATCTAATGTAACATTGTCATTTATAGCAAACTCAGTGCTGTTCTATATTATCACACAATGGATTACCGAAAAAAAATTTTTTTTTCCTTAGTCTACCTGAAAACGGCACTAACGATTTTGATCAAAATGCATCCTTATAGTAGAATTAATGTTTTTGTCCCTAATTTTCAATTCGTATCACCGAACACGCTATTTTAGAAACTGCCCATGTCTCGAAAATCGATTGGGATACGACTTTTCAAACCAAGTAATACTTACATCCCGAACAATATTTAATACTCAGATTTCTGCTAAATATGTAGTTTAGCTATAGTATTTTTCAAACTAAACATTGCAGTATTTGTTACTGTTTTGTCTTCAAAATTTTTCCAAGACCCCACAAATGATTTCGATTAAAATACACATACATATTATAAGATAATATAAGTATTCTAAATAAGATAGCGTTTCTTAAATCTGTTTTTTTTTTTTTTTTTTATTTTTTTCTCAAAAGTAAGATACTAATTATCCGAATGACTATTGACATTTCTACGCTTCCAATAGGTAATTACGCAATAACAGCTACGCAAAACTTCTTTTTTGACAAATGTTACACACGTTTTCTTTTTTTCCAACCATATGCACCGTAAAATAATTCCAACCACTTGCAGCTTTTACAATCAGAAACTCCCACTTCATTTGCATTTCACACACGTCCGTCGGGATATTCAACTGCTAATGCAAATCCAAAACAAATCTCTGAATTCTTACATATTGTATATATCTATGTAAAGATATCGATTTATCACGAACCAGCGTCACTAATCTATTCCAGTCAATAATAAAAACATTACATTGCAGATCAGAAAACAGAAACTTCTCCTATACGCTTGTCCTTGCTACTCCAAAATCTTGTAGGGGCTTTTAACTCTTTAACCAGAACTTGGGACAGTTGCCTCTTACTGAGAGCTTCAACTTATAAATACTCACATTGTTATTTGTTAGTTGATTTTATTTAACTCTATTCCTATATTTTATAATCCGTTTCTTTTATCTTGCATTGGTTCTCAGATTTTCACCTACCTACCTAATAAAATAAGAAAACAACCAACCAAACTTCTTATGAACGAGAAAGTTTCGTTCGACCCAGTCGTGAACTTTGTTTTATGCTGCCCCCATGCAAAACTATATAAAACTAAAAAATCTGTCAAAAAATTTCATTCCCGAAAAAAACTATACAAGCAGTCAAGCAAACAATTCTGATCTTAGTTTAGGATAGGTAGAAACACATACTTAGACCATATTGTTTTAGGTCCTGATACCACATAAGTGAAGGGAAAGGGGAAAAGGGAAGAATACTATGTGGGCCGGACATGCTATTGTGACGCTTTGTCTACGGGTAGACGAGGGGTGACTGAAATAGTCCACCGACGTGTCGTCGAAAGAATGAGGGCAGTTTATTCGCGGATAGAGGAAGGGTGACCGAAACAATCTGCCCCTCGCCTGCTATCATCAGACAACTCATTGAAGAGAGGAAACTGCGGGTAACTGGTGGACGATATGTTTTCGGATAGACGACCGGGGACCGAAATCGTAAACAGTATCCCCCTGGCTGTAATCTTCCAACATCTCGTCAAAATGACGTAAAACCGGTTTGCGTCAGAATCGGTGGTTAAGTAGATCTTCCCTTTCATTGCGTACCTTACTTATGGTTTTATTTCTAGTTGGTCAAGGAGGCAGGAGCAAGAATTCAACGAGGTTAGTGGTGGTTGATCTACCTTTAAGAAAGCCGTGATGGTTACAAGAAATTGAAGACTTTCGAGAAATTTGGGTATATGCGAAAGTTTTGGTATCGGGGGTTAATTAGTAATTTCGCTCTTTGATCCCTTTTTATGAATCGGTGTTATGAAGGAGGACTTCCATATTTGAGGAAAGTAGCCTTGGGCAAGCGAGAGCTGAAAGAGGTATGCAATAGGGGGTAGGAGAGAACGGGGGAACACTTCTTGAGAAATATAGCGGGAATACCATCTCGGCCAGGTGAATATTCATCATTAAGTTTTTGTAATTTATTTTCAGTAGGTTCAAAAGTTTGAGAGAGGAAGGGGCCAATGGAGTAGTTGAGAAGGTAATTAATAAAAAGGATCCGGTACAAAAGAGCTGTCGACAAAAGATCGTTTCAAAAAGGTGGAAACAAAATTAGCAATGGTGTGTGGATCACTTGAAGCTATATTTTCGTAAGAGAGGGATGGGATTTTTTCTTGTATAGTTAACAAATCGGAAAAAAGATTTAGGATCACTTCTAAGATTCGTCTGCGCATCGATAATATTTCGTTGATAGAGGGAGTTATAGGTCTGAGTGAATTGAAGGTAGGAGCCGTAATATTTGGAATAGTCAGATAAAGACTTGTTTCGAAGGAACACTCACCATTATTTGTTTCTATTGTTGCGTAAGGACCGAACCGAAATAGGAACAATAAATAATTCCCTGTAAAACAGGGAGGGGGCATCATTTATAGGAAGATTGGGAAACTAAAGTGGAACTTTGCTGTGGTGTTCATTTATTTTGAGTAAACAAGGAAGGCCTGCAGGCGGTATAGGCAGTAGGTGATGGTTTTGCAAAAAAAGAAGTAGTGGGGGGTGAAGGTTGCCTTTAGTCGAAAGAAGAAGGGGGGAAAGCGAGACAGTTGATTTGATCGGGTCAGTAGTGAAGATTAGTTCAACTAACTATCCATTTAGTTAGAGATGCCGCTAACGTGGCATATATTTGAGTCGGTTCGTCGATCAATGAAGGGACATTGTTTGATTGAGTTGGGTTTTGACGCAATCAAAAACGAGAATAAGAAAATGTTATTAATTTTCAAAAGTAATCATATCTTATGCCGCACGATCTATTTATCCCATTATTGCCAACCAATTAAGCAAAGAGAGAATGAGCAAAACCACACACTCGTCTAGATGTCAAGGAAGCAAGTTCCAGAAGCAAAAATGGCATGCATCAAAAAATGCCTATCTGTAGAAATACACACTGGAAAAAAAAGACGTCGTCATATTGACGAATCAACATGATATTCATTGATATGACGTACTTTTCACCAATATGATGAACAAATTCATGAAAACTTTTTGACAATTGTTGAACCGTTTTTCAATATTCATAAATTTTGTTGCCAGGATTCTGAAAAGAATTTTCTTATGAACTAATTTTATCATTTCATCAAAACATTTCATCAATGTGACGAAATCACATATTTAGATGAATTTAGTTATTTCCTCATCCGGTAGATGATTTATTCGTCTTTTTGATGATTTGAATCATCTTATTCAAGTACGATTGCCAAGTTTTGAATTTTCATCGTATTAAAATGACGATCATTGTATTGATGTGGCTTTCATTGTATTGATGACCGCGTCTATCAAAAAACAGTCTTTAATTTTTACTAAGGAGGGTGTTGATGTAAGCATAGATGAACTGATTCGTTATATTGAAGAACAAATATTCACCCCTATCGAGGTATCCGTTCGGAAAAAATTAAGTGAAGCATATAAAAGCGCTCATTTCATATTAAAATATTCCACTGCAATTAGTTGTAGCTGTCAAAAGTAAGTGGTATAACGCGGTTCCACGCAATGCGACAAGGTGCGCATACATTCCGAAAGTTGTATCGAATCGGATATCTCGAATGGAATTTTATTGATGAATTTCTGTCATTATTTTCTTCAATGTGATGCACAGAATTTTAATGTGATGTATGCTGTAAGTGTACACACACGAAGTTGGTCCACCATTTATACTCACACACGCAAAATACATCATTTTATGGATAATTATATGACACAGGGTGGCATAGAAAACAATCGTGAATGGTTTAACGATGAACAATGAATATCTTAAAAGAGTCGATAATGTGATTTAGAAATTTCATCATACAGATATATGTATATATATCTTTTAGTTAATGATCCCCCAAAAGTATTCATTTCTATTTTTAACATTTTATTGAAAATTGCATGCTGTTGAAAAAACTTAAATTTGTTTTTACTACGGGCTACCGATTTTTATAAATAAACTGCAGTAGATACAATTGAAAACAATGAACGAAGTGTGAAAAAATGCAATATTAGTGTAAAAACGGTGGAAATATAAAAATCTGTAGTCTAATTTCGATTATTCACGTTATATAAAACGTTATCAATGTATAATTAATAGCATCAATATATTATATTAATAAGCTAAGTATTTATTATGTGCTGAATAGAATATAAACGAAAGGTACTGTACCACAGACAAAAAACAGTGGCTATAAGTCGCCTTAAAGATTGTTTAAATTGAGTTAAAACTCTCCCATGCAAAACGCTTATCTATTGACATTCAATTTGTCGCCGCAACACTGCAATATTGTATTCAAATGAAGTGTATTTTAGGTTAGAACCTATTTTCGATGGAGCGCCTCATTTACCCAGAAAGGAATGCAATTATTGTTTAACTTCAATTCAGGTGCAAAGCTATACTGGAAGGTGTAGACCAAACACTTTCGTTTCAATGATGTTACCATGTAAACGAACGTTTTTCGACATTAATTATTTGCTCTATATTTATTTTCATAGCGACGTATTAAGATCTGAATCATTAGATAAATTAATTTTTCTGATATATAGATGTCAGTTTTTCATTTGTAAAAATAAAACAATGTAAATATCAAAAAGCGAGACTTACATTTAATAAATATGTAAATGAAATAAAGTAAGAATTATCCTGAATTTTCTACATCGATTTTCCTTTGGTTAAAAATATTGCCAAATGGACCACAATATTTATATGATATAGCTCGCTGTATTTATAACGTTGTGATTTCATTCCATACACATAATCCCTGGAAAAAATAAAGTATCTTCCTAGCACCGAAATAAAATTGAATATTATAAATCCTCAATATTTCTTGAGCGCCTGAGTTTTTGCCACTACAACTTATTGACATTCGTGATAAAACTCATTTTCGTTTGAATATTTTTCTTTCGGATACGAAGAAATTCAATTGTTAAAATCACAATGTTATTGCCTGTATTACCATTTTCATGACATTATGTTCGTTTACGTATTTTAGCATTCCCATTCAAGAAGGAAGGTTATGTGTTTGTGTTTTATTTGGTATCAGTGTTTCTAATTAACATTTTCTTTTTCGTGTGAACCAACTTACAAACACATAAAAACATGATGAATTCCTTTTTTTGTTCATCATATTGATCAAATCCGTTTCATCACATCAATGAAAAAGTTCACTGGACTAAAATTGATGATTTTTTCGTAATATTGATGAACTTTTTCATGTGCAGGTAGTATATATAATTATATAGTTGGCGCAACAGGTCAGTAGAGACCCAAGGCCTAGCTTCTCACAACCATTCGTTCTTGTGTGAGTTTCATTTTTTGGAACGAATGGAAGGGATCTACAATTTTATGCCGATTCCAAACGGCTAATTGAGAAGCTCTTAAGACAGTGATACTCTCGGATGTTTGTCAGACGTTCGCGAGAGGCGGCGAGGTGGAAAAAACCCTAAGTTGGAATTTGGGTTTTTGCGGGATTCGAACCTGAGACCCCTCGCTTAGTAGTCCAACACACTAACCACTAAGCCACTGTGCAGGTAGTATGCGGAAGAATAAATATCAGAGATTGAGATGAAGTAGTTGTTTCTCGGGAAGCAAAATACCTGGGAGTTATACTTGACAGTAAACTTTCATGGAATCAGCAGATTGAACGTACCGTAAACAGAGCCACCAAATCCTTATGGATCTGTCGCCGTGTCTGCGGTGAAAACTGGGGTCTTAGACCTAGAATGATACACTGGCTTTATTCGCTCGTCGTAAGACCTGCGGTCACCTATGCTGCTGTGGTTTGGTGGCCGAAGACTAACGAAGTCACTACAGTCAAAAAGCTAGAACGCATTCAGCGTATAGCTGGAATCTGCATGACGGGCTGTCTTCGCTCCACTCCAACAACGGCACTCAATGTCATCCTTGGTCTAACACCTCTTCAAACGCACATTCAAATGGAGGCTAGACTAAGTATTCACCGCCTGTACCATTCGAACTGCCTTGACCCATATAGCTATCAGGGAGGGCATCTGTCTCTACTCGGCACCATGGAGCCTTCAAGCCCATTCAGCATGCCTCTTGATGACATGCTGCCAAAATATGGCTTCCACAAAAACTTCTCCATTATTATCCCTCCTAGGGATGAATGGGAAAAATATAAACCCAATCCATCTCATCTTGATATCATCTGGTACACAGACGGTTCTAAGATGGAGTCAGGGACTGGCTCTGGAATCTACGGTGAGTCGCCGCAGGTGAACTTGTCAGTCAGCCTTGGTAAAAACTTATCCATATTCCAGGCTGAAGTCCTTGCAATTTACCATTGAGCTAGAATAAATCTAAGTTCTAACACACGGGGTAAAACCATATTTATCTTCTCAGACAGTCAAGCAGCTCTCAAAGCTCTCGACTCATCTGTAATAAAATCAAAACTTATCTTAGAAACATTCTTAGCCATCCACGAACTCTCTAAGAAAAACCTAGTCATCCTCCATTGGATACCAGCCCACAGAGGATTTGAGGGTAACGAATCAGCAGACTCGCTGGCCAAAATCGGAGCTTCCACTCCACTTATCGGTCCTGAACCCTTCTGCGGTGTCAGCAAAAACCTCTTCAGGTCCCATATCAAGGATCTATCTCGCATCGAGTCGAACGAGATTTGGAAAAATACATTTGGGCAGACCTGCACCAAAAAATTTCTACCAAAATTCTCCCCCAGAAAATCGCTCTTCCTAATTAATCTGGACAGAAATAATCTGAGGATCCTTACAGGAATAATCAGTGGCCATGGTCACGTGAAAAAACACCTCCACCGCATTGGCGTCTCACCGGAACCTACCTGCAGGCTCTGTCTTGAGAGTGATGAATCCTCTCTTCACATATTCACAGCCTGTCCGGCCCTATGTCGCCTTAGGAAAAACATCCTAGGGAGTGAGATTGTCGATCCAGCAACTCTTGCTGACCTACACCCAGAGAAGATTCTTGTCTTCCTGAATGCCTCTGGAGTGAAAAGATGGCTCTAGGAACCTACCTGGGAAAGCACAATAGGCTTCTCTTGTAGCCGCAGTGCCAGAGCCCTCTGAAGGCTCTCCCGATTCCTAATCTAATATAATCTAAGTTACATTTAATGGAAGTATTTTGTAGGAAAATACTCTAAGTACACATCCAAAGTACATCCAAGAAATTTCGTTTGCGGTCACGGAAAAATGAATAAATTCTTTTTTTTTTTAGAAAATTTAAAGATAATTTGCCAGTTTTTTTTGATAAGCTAACTTTAAAATTCATAAGCAACGTTTTTAGACCAAAAATTGAGTTTAGCCATCAAGTCAAAAAAAGCAAAAGTACATTTTCAAGGTTTCGTTTTATGTGTGGCTGTAACTGGGGCTTAAGCAATTAATTTTCTTTTGTGTTGTGGTACGCTTCTAATCTGGCTGCGCAGTGAACTCTGCACATGTATTTTGGGCATAATAATAAGATAAAAAGATAAATGCAAACTTACCTAAGACTATCGCTAGTGTTTTTGTAGCTTTGCGCTCCTTTTTAGCAGAAGACTTCTCGCGTTTCTTTTTCGACGCTTTGTGCACTTTGTATATCGTGAATCTGCGAACGAGATATATAAAAAGGTCGTCAGTGCGTTCCAATTAGTATTATTAAGTCCTCACCTAGACGCTTGTGAATTTTTTTTATCTTTCCGCGAGGAGGTTTTCGATGTCGCCGATAATGTTGAATCGTTACGTGCTAATGTAATCGCTTCCTGTACCCCGTACCGTACGAAAGACAACGGTTTCATTGCCACACTAAAAAAAGAACATAACAATTCAATTATCAATAAGGAAACCCAAACAATCACTCATGATGCCGTCCATCCTCAAACAACCACCACCAACATCATCATCATCATCATCATTATCTACATTCATGAAATTTGCAATGAAGTACTTTGCAGGAATGTATATTTTTTTGTTGCTCAAAAGCTTTTAAGGCTGTAGCCTTCTTCATCGTGTAAGGATTCGGAGAAGTATGAGCCTATTCCCTTATGTTTTCTGATGAATGTTAATGGTTTTGGGAGTTCGTTCTCACTCACCTGAGTGCTGGCTCTCGCTTTGGTGAGCCGTCTATGCCATTACGCTTGCTGGACACACTGGAGCGTTTTAAGCTGCCACTTGGAATAGGGCTGTCTGGCGGGGTGTTTCCATTTGTGCCTGCAAGGACATCGTCAACGTTTGATGGTGCATAACCAGAATCATGATTACCATTTGGGTCAGCCACAACTAATTGCGGTTGGGTGCTGATCTGGGCGACAACGCTTTAGTTGTTGGACAGTTCGTTGATGTATTTGATTTTTGAACAGGATTTGTAATTAAAGATGCACAAATTAGATTGATTGTCGACAGTAGAAGTGAATGCGTGAGTGGTAAGGGAGAAACAAGGGAAGAATATTAGATTAGAATTTAATTTGTAATTGCATTCGATTTTATTCCGATTTAAATGATGCTGCGGTGTGAAGGGCGAATACAGAAAGGATAATGTTTGGTTAAATTTGTTTCAGAGCGATAAAACTAGCGAATATTGCATTTGGAACCTATAAATCCATTCCTTTTGGCGACGATAAAGTTAACGTACACATATAAAATAAGGATAAGAAGGATAGACCTAGGAAGAGGTGAAATACGAGGAAATTCCAAACATTGCTACAGAGAGAGAGAGAGAGAGAGATACCTACGCTAGACACTAATTTTAACGTGTCCATAGGCGAGACTAGCGTCTTAGCTTCCGTTGCTCGGCTTGGATAGTTGTAGTCCGAAGCCAAACGGACGAAACAAAGATTCAGCGGTATCCTCTACTGTTACTGTTGTGTATACTGCATACACAAATTCTATACAAATGCCATTTGAGTATTCTACAAATATATCTGGTTCAGACACAAATTTCATTTGTATTGCCAACCACAAATTCGGTATACACTAGTAGGTAGGTAGGTAGGAGTGGCGGTTTTTATATTTTAAAAAACCCAAGTAGCACTATGTGCCGTTTTGTTACCACAACTCATTTGACCTGGTTGTTTACGATTGTCGAATAGGAGAGTTTAGATCCAGTCTGTGGAATTCAAAAAGGTTATCAGTTCCCTAATACTACTTTTCGAGACCTCCTCAAGGGAATCGAAGAAGGATTTACCCAGGGATCGCTGTCTGACCCTAGCTAGTGCTGGGCAGGCGCAAAGGTAGTGAGTGAGTGTTTCTTTTTTGGCTGCGTCATAACAGCTGCGGCAGTGTATATTATGTGGGATGCCTAATCTGATTGCGTGTTCCCCTATTGGCCAATGGCCTGTGGTTATAGCTGTTATTCTGGCAATATCTTTTCGTGATTTACTTAGGAGGTAAGCTGTTTTTTCTGTGCTGTAGTTCGGCCACACCCTTCTGGATATGATACAATTAGTCAGGCTCCTCCATCTGAGGTTTGCCTTCGATAAGAATACTGAGGAGATCTTTGCTTTGACTGCTCCGAGCGGTATCTGAACCGATTCCGCAAGTGAGCAGTGAAGAGCTGAGTCTAGCTTGGCCAGCTCGTCAGCATGTTCGTTTCCGTAAGCGTTGCTATGACCTGGAACCAAGGGTAAGCTTGAACTTGTCAAGCGAGGCCAGCTCCTTTCGACACTCTAGAACTAATTTTGAGGTTATATTTACTGAGGCGATAGCCTTGATGGCAGCTTGACTATCAATAAAAATGTCTATCTTTTGCCTCGGGGCTATGTTTGGGTGTAGTTTGATTTGACGACAGGCCTCGCGGATAGCCAGTAATTCCGCCTGAAACGCACTGGACGTATCCGGGAGCCTAAAGGACTTTGAGATGTTTAGAGGCTCAGAAAAAACACCATCTTTGAACCGTCTGTGGAGATTGCTAGATTCGTATTATCCCTGTTCGCCCGGCCATCTTATATAAAAATGAGTGAGGACTGAATGCATTTAGATACGGAAGAAAATCTTACGTAGACGTTCGATGGGCTGTTATCTTTCATTTTTATAATGTGAACAATTAATTCTTTAATTTTTGTTCGTAATAAAAATACCTTCATTTTAATTCTATTTTTAAACATTTTACGTTTCACGGTTATTTTTTATTTTTCCCTTTTTTTTTAAACTTGTCCCTCTTTTTTCCCTATTTCATTCAAAAAGCTCCAAAATTTACCCTCAATCTGGGATCACGGCTTAGAACTAAGGATTTTCTGAAAATCACACCGAATCAAACAAAACGTTTTGTTTTGTTACATGAAACAAGAGAACATTGTTTCTTATGAAAAAACACACACACACACCGAATGCAACAAAACTATTTCAAACAAGCGTCGTTCTCTATAACTATCTACATGTTTTTTTAACGATAGCTGAGAAGTTGATCTGTCGTTTTTTGCAAAAAAGAAAAAGTTGATTCCGGTATTTCTGTAATTTCTGCTTTCGTTCGTTATTTCTTCTTTCATTGCACTTTTAAGCTTTATTTGCTTCTGTATTATTTATTCTGTGCGCAAATTTGTAGAAACATGTATTTGGATGGAGATAAATTCCATTTTGTTTTATTTCAACGGAAACCAGACGAATAAATAAAACAAAACGATTTATTTTGTTAATTTCTGTTTCGCTTGGTGTTTGGTGAAATAAAAAAAAAAGCGTTTTTACCTTCCGAATATAAAGCGTTTTGTTTGATCCGGTGTGTTTTCAGCCTTACTTTTTGAACGTTCACAGAACTTAATAAGTATTCAATTATGCTTATCCACAGATGAATAGAAGACACAACTAGGTGGCGATATATACATGTTTACACCTACTTATCTTGATTCATTTTTATACCTGAAATATCTGATAGCTACAAGGTGCTTGTAAATAAAATTGTATAAATAAATAACTAAATTACCCAATCATCTTATGGAAAATTGTGTAATCGGAGGACATGAAGGACATTAGAGAGAAATAAGCTTCTATACGATTTTCTTGGAGTTTTTTTTTTTCTGTTGAGACTGTTAAAGTCCTTCCAAAAGGAATTGAAAATTGGGCAGTAGCAAATTACTTAAGCAGATGTTTTCAGTTAGGCTCATTTTTGATCAAATAAAATTGTTAATGCTTTTCTCCTCTTAAGATATATTTCTTTTGAATTCGTATGTAGATAAAATGAAATGCAGACTAATGTCAAATGTACTAGCTTACTTAGAAAGGGATAATACAAAAGATTTGTGGCGACTCTTTCTAAAAGTGTGTTTTAATATTGCATAATACCTAAAGGGTCCGCCATCTAACTTTTTTTTTCAACTAGTGCTTATTTCGCTAATGGTAACACTTACCTCATGTCTGATTTGACGGATAATTAGTTTTATCCTTCCTCTGAACGAATATGGTTGTGTATACGCTTGAACAACGCTGGGAAATATTGCGACATTACTTTGAAAATCATGGTAATGTTGCAGAATGTGTGCGAAAATTGCGTACGGAATTTGGAAGAAGAGAAGCACCGTCAGCTCCGTATGTTCGTTAGCTTGTGAAAAAAGTGGAAGAAACTGGCATTCTCATCGATAAACCAAAGCGTGAAAAGCCAAAAACAGTGCGCACACCCGAGAAAATTGCTGCTGTGGCGGAATTTGGTCCAGAGGCATAATTGGGCCATTTTTCTTCGAAAATGAGCAAGGAGTGGCCGTTACAGTCAATGGCGATCGTTATCGGGCCATGTTGAACGAATTTTTGTTCACAAAAATTAAATAGGAGGATATTGGCAACATTTGGTTTCAACAGGACGGCGCTACGTGCCACACAGCCGAAGCTACACCCGATGTTTTGCGTCCTCTTTTTGAAGATCGCATTATCAGCCGCAGAGCTGATGTCGTTTGGCCACCTCGGAGCTGCGATTTGACACCGTTGGACTATTATTTATAGGGTGCCGTAAAAGATAAGTGTTACGCCGACAAGCCAGAGACAATTGACGCTTTAAAGGACAATATTCGTGAAGCCATTGGTGAAATACAGCTGCACACAATCGATAATGTGCTTAAAAATTGGACCGATCGTGTAGGCTACTGCATGGCCAGCCGAGGCAGCCATTTGAATGAAATTATTTTCCATTATTAACCGGAAGGATTGTACTTTCAAATAAAAAAAGAAATTTGAGAAAATATTCAGTAGTTTTTTTTTTATACCATTTTCAAAAAAAAAAGTTATTTGGCGGACCCTGTACCTACTACGCAATGAACACAAAATTAAATTTTCATCCATTAACGTTTGAGAAGTGCAAATTTCCGAAAAATCTCTTCTCACAGGATTAGAAAATTGTGTATTCTTTGTACACTTGGCGTGTCGCCAACGAAGATGCGATGTCTTGTGCATTACATACCTAGATAATAGAACATCAGCTCCCGCGCACCTACCCGACTCCCCCCCGCCAATTTTGAAATTATAATTCTCTCATAAATTTCCTATCTCTGAATACATGTGAACCAACAAAAAAAAAATTAAAGGACGGGAGGTGTAATAAAATAAGAAAACGGATTGATCTGTCAGGTTACTATGTGCAAGAGTATGCGTGCGGCTAATTTATTTAACATGGCACACGTGCTTTCCCGCAGAGTAACACGGAAAACAGCTTGTAGGAAAATTCTCTTAATCTCATAATCTTCCCTTAACTTAGGACGAATTTGTCTGGAGCTTTCTAGTTGTCTTGAATATTCCACTTCATCTTCGAAAAACTGCACTTTGTTGGCAGACATATATATTCATTTTGTACTTCATACAAGGCCGAAATCTTTACTGCTTAGATGCATTAAGTCAGCTTATGTCTCAAAGTACGATTACACGGCCATTTTGTCGAGTCATTTTAATGACGCTCTGACGTCAACAAAAAATGTCGCATTAGAGTGACATTCAAGCTACGATTCATTGGTCATTTGCGAAAAAATGCGATCACCCGAAATGACTATTATCGTCATATTTGTCACAAAATCAAATAACGGACACTTCGAGTCATTTAGAATTTTCCGTTGGGATACCATTAAATGACGAACGAAAAAATGGCGATCACATGGTACTGACTTGCCTCATTAAAATGACAAACGTCACCTTTCCTATTATTTCGATTTCGTGTCATATATCTGTTTTGCGATCATGTAATAATGACCAATGAGAAAAATATAGCTACTGTCATTTAGTGTCTTTCTTTCGGCAATGACGCATGCGAGCGACTGTGTCGATGCCCAGCTCTAGAATATCAACTTCTCAAAAATCGGTTTTGATATTCTGAAGTTTGTATTTTGAACTGAGCTATCCCAAGGCGCATGTTGCTTTTGCTCTGTCACAATCAAAGGCGATTCATCTTCGTCGCTTCACCAATAACCAATTTTCCTATCCCGATTCACTCCTGCTTTCTGCATTTTGCTTTATTTTCTCCACTTTTATGTACTTTGTGTATTCAAATTCACAACATATTTAGTTGACGGAATATTCCAAATTGTCGGCACTTGACGACGACGGTTCGCATTCCATTTCTCTCAATACTGAACAACACAATCACAACAAAACAAATAAAAACCAGCTTATTCATTTTTACCGAAATGGCAGCCACACACATGCGAAACGTCTTTTTGACACGAGAAAAACACCAATTAAATGCCGCATCATTTGTCATTTGCGTAGAAGAATGGTATGGCATGAATTTCGTGCCTTGTAATTTTTTTGAGGCAGCCATTTAAATCACGCAACAGCCAAAAAGTTTAGTCATTTGTCCTAGGCGTCATTAAAGAGCTATCACACGGCCATTGGTCTGCCATTTTCCTAGTCATTTAAATGACGCCGAAAATAGTATCCCAAAAATGGCGATCACACAGAACGACATTAAAACGACGGCTTTGTGACGCGGTTTTTACGGCAGATCGCCATTTAAATGACGCGAAAAAACGACCGTGTAATCGGAGCTTCAGTTCCAGTAAGATATTTTCTCATTAGTTTGTCAAAAACTGAGAAATTTTAAAACCTTAACTAACAACTGCATTTACCGAATTATTACACTTCTTCAATTTCTCAAAACTATGCTTTTTTACTTATTGCCTTCTGATTGTAAAAGCTCATTTAATTTTTCCAATCAATTCATTGTCCGGTAATTTGTCTCGAAATGTGTTTATTTTTGGGGTTATTATAAATATAACGACTGAATTACATAAATGTTCACTTGGAAATCTCACCTTTGCGCGCTTGAAATTGAAGGATATAATAGTGCACGGTACATAAATCGACGCACCACTTTTTTGTATCAGAAGCTTAGCATGTGGCCTGCAGTACATCTGCAGATATCTATGAATTGTTATTTGAAGCGTCTATGTGAGAATGTAGATAGCGCTGAATTGACTTGACAAAAGGTATTGTAGAGACCATGTTCTTGTAGAAAATTTCAATATGTATTATGTAGACAAATCAACAAATGCACAAGCTTGACTCTCATTTCAACTTCTGCCAAGCCCTATGCGATGTACCATTAATAATCTAAGAAAATGGCTAACTATTTAGTCGAGGAAACTAAGAGCTCACAAGGGCACCGCAGCATTTTTACAAAACAGATGTTAAACCGAAATTAGTGTTGTGCTCAAACTCACTTTCCGGTCTCTTCAACCACAGTCGCCAGCATAAATTCCGTTGATTTATCATTCACGATAACATGACAGTCATCGATATCCGGTGATATGGCGTTTTCATCCTCTTCTTCATTGGACCCTGACGCTGTATTCGTTGCTGGTTCGTCGGGCATTATGCGGCTGGCACATTTGTTGGTGTCTAACGCCGTTTCGGCTAGTCGTCTCGTTTGGGCGATATTTTCTATCACGCTACCGCAGGTTATCTCAGACAAATGTGGTTTACGGGCGGCTCTTTGTTTTCGTGCTCTGCTGCGTAATGCCTGCGAATATGTTTAGTGGATCAAAAATCAAGAATTCACTATTACGTAAACTACATTTAAGTAAGTACGTATATACAATACACCTACCTTAAATATATTCCAATACAAGAAAACCATTATGATGCAAGGTATATAAAAACTGCTCAACGATGAGTACATTATAAAATCCGTGTTGTAAAATAGACATAAATCAGGATCCCGATTTGGAGTATTATTTAATCCTAAAACGATGGGCGAACCGATTGCCGCTGATATCGCCCAGACTAGAAGTATTGTTAGACAGACGCGTCGACTATTTTTATGCTTAGCGTATTTTATTGGTTGTGTTACAGCGATGTACCTGAAATGAAAATAAAATATATATAAATTTATTTTGTATTCAAACTGATAGCTTGGGATATAAAGTGGAAACACATATAAGCGCGGCGCAAATGCAGCAATTGGTTTTTATGGTGGAACAAATTGGATGTTCGATCACGTGACTGGGAAAGGGTTTAGTATATTAATGGACCCAATTGAAAAGCATTTGCGTGTTATTTAAATAGAAGTACTACAAAGTAGGGTATATCTCAATATTATTTACATTCCACTTGCTTTTCCGTTAATTTACATTGTGAAAAGAACGTCAGTTGAGTATCCCATTTACAATTCGAAGAGCTGTAAGATGTGAACTAGAAAACAGCACGTTAGAGTTTGTTAAAAGAAATCACGACATTATACGAGTAGGTGTAGTGGGAGAAAATCACAACCAATGGATGACAAAATTCATTCTCAAGTTTAGCGCATGGGGAATCGCATAGGCCAAATAGGACCGTAGCTTATCCAAGCAAGTAGTTTTAGTTATTTTTAACTTCAAATGGTTTTTGTACATAAAAAAGGTAATGTCAGTAGGATATCAATTGGAGTCAGTAATATTTATTGTTAGGATGCCTAAAAAGAATATAAAAATATTTTTAATATCAGACAAGTATCCACGGTTCAACCATATTGCAACGTCGCAAACACATCCAGGCGATTTGTGCCCACAAAGCGGAGGAGCAGCTGTACTTTACCGGCCTACAACCACAGTCCTAAGACTAAGAAAACCATTTGTAAGTTCGACTTCTATACCATTTATCTTTTGGCATACATTTTTTTCTTATACTATCTGTAAGAGAAAACCCTTTTAGAGTTAAGTCATAGTATTTAAATTCTCATGGTAGAAACTAAGCAAAATTCTTGAATTGTTAATTTTTTGGGAAATTTATAAGCCTTTGCGCTAAAAGATACCTACCCACAATGTTCAAGATTTCCATTATTTTTATAAAGTTCGGTCTCAAGTTTTAAATTGATTAGGCGCTAACTAAGCGTAATATAATAAAGGGTTTTCCAATAAGAGGTGTTATTTTGGTAATCAAAGAAAAATGCCTTTTTTTGAGATAAATTATCGGATGTTTATTTCATAATAAAGAGGAAGGTATGCCGTTAATAATGAAAAACAACATCAGCCAAATGGCCACCACGAGCACGCATACAGGACTATATCTTTTTCATGAAATTTTCCATAACCAAATCGCAAAGGGGCTGCCCTATGTCCTCGATAGCCTCACGAATTTTATCTTTAAGGTTTTGAATCGACGCTGGTTTGTTGGCGTAGACCTTATCTTTCACGTGGCCTTAAAGGAAGAAGTCGCAAGGTGTTAAATCACGTCAAGATGATTTTTCGATGGAATTCCGGATCATTTTCATGCATTTCAAGGACCCAATCAGCAAAGACACGACGTTGTTGATGATCGGACGGCTTGAGTTCTTGTGATAACTGAACTTTATAAGCCAAGTCTATATGCAAAATACGGTGTAATGACGTTTGTGGAACGCCCAATTTCAAAGAACGACGAGGAATGGACAAACCTGGGTTTTCTTCAACACTTTGGGCTACAGCAGCAATATTCTCAGCTGTTCTTGAGCGACGTGCACGGGTTTTATTCTTCACATCACTAACTTGTCCCAACAGCTCGAATTTTTCCACAAATTTCTGTATTGCAGTCCGACAAGGTGCTTCACGACGACCAAAAAATTCTTTACTTTTGCGAACTGTGACTGCAAGATTTTCACCATTTTTGTAGTGAAGTTTAATAATTTCAATGCGTTGTTGAAGCGTGTATCGTTCCATTTTTAGTAATGGCGTAGTTTCTACTTGTCAAATGTCAAAGAATTTTCAAAAGTGACAGCAACCGAAATAGCGGGTCATTCACAATAACACCTCTTATTGGAAACCCCTGTATTATCATTTTCAGACAAAATACTGACATACAAATGAACCTTATAAATTATAATCTTCTGTTAGAATAACTATACCAACTGCGTTTACCTTTACATATATATGGGCTTCAATATAATATGTACTTTTTTCCACTCGTGTTGGAACAACCAACTGCAGTCTTTCATAGTCCTTCAACGTGAAGGATGAAGTTTTTTTTTTTAATTTCGTTGATAGTGTTGATCCGAAACCCTGGATGTTAGCATATATACAGCGTAAGCCTGATTTAATTAGGGGTTACCTAACAAAATGCATTGGTACTTGGTAACCATTGGACATTGGATAAGGGTTGGATCCGCCGAAAGATGACTTTAGATCATAATGTTCACTCTTGTCTCGTTTTAAAATGTTTCCTTTTTTTGACGAAGGTAAAATTGTTAGACTTAGACATTCCGTGACAATCATATAAATTGAATGAGTAAATGATTTTCCTGCCAAAGCGATCGCTGATCCATCAAACTTTTCTCTACCGAAACTTTGAATGCAGATGGATGCAGTGGAGCGAGAAGACACATTACAAACAGCTTTTTTTTTAACGTATTCAGTTGAGCGGGAGTGCAGTCTTCGTTAAGAAGTCCATGCTGGTGGTTATGTTCTGTTATCCACAGCGACGACGCTACTAAGTTCATTGGAGTTCGTAAGGAGCTAAATAAGTTGTATCAGATGCTCCTTAAACTGCTGCAGACGGAATGTTGTGAAAATCCTACCAGTGAAAGATGTTCCCTTTTCGGGGAATTGTGGGAGCCAGTTTTAAAAAAGTACAGAATTGAAATTGAAGCATAAGTTTCACAATGCTCTTGAACAAATAAATTCTATCTTAAATGGAGTGTTAACTATACCGATGTCCGAAACTGACGACACCCGCCTTTCAGCTGGGAACTATATCATTGGAAGTAAATTTATTGTTGATTTGGAATCAAACATGCAGACCGTCACAGATTTGAAATTCCTAGTAAACGGAAATAATAGATTGACGGATTGTATTTCACATTTTCTTAAGTATAAGTAACATAGTTTCTCCATTCAAAACCTAATTTAATAAAGACATTTGTAAGTACCTAAGCAATTTAAACATCGACTATAGAAATTTATTTTCACTTTATTCTGAACTTGTGTTTCACCCAGCCAGCAAGATACTGATATAAATAATATTAACTCCCACTCAATTTGTGTTCGGAATGTGTGGGTGTTTTTGCACTCACCTGTCTATCGATATCGCCACTAGATTAAAAATCGATGATGTGGAGCATATCACATCCATTGCTATATAGAAATCACATACGACGTTTGGCAGAGCCCATATACCGTTCACCTAAAAAGAAAACCAAAATAAGAAATTGCGTAAGTTAAATATGTGATAAAATTGAAAACAGATAAGTTACTTTATAAAAGAAGAAGAATGATTCACGAACATCAAAAGGAACTTGAGATGTTATCTATATTAAATTTTACGTTTTGTTTTTCACTTCCTTGGGAACAAATATAACATCTTTCTTGCGTGTATGAATGCCAAAGTGGAGTTCATATTAGATTTATTTTTCACAGAAAATAAATCTGGAAAATTGGGGTATGTTAAGGGTTCCACTTCATTATGAATTTCTATTTAGAAATGAAACTGCTTTGTGATATATCTTCTATGTGATCGAAAATAATTTTTGATTTTTCTAATAGATACGGGTTGTCAGAAACGAGGGTTTCCGGATTAAGGTCGGGTTTTTCGTGTTTTATCGAGAATCAGAATCGGTACATGCAATCAATACTGTACATACATATTCGTAATATATAGGTACTTTTAAAAAGAAACCAGTTTTGCCAATACAGTTTACATTGTCTCGTCTGACTGCATTACATAATTAAATAGGCAGAAATGTTTTGTAACGTTTTTAGACCTTCGAAAAATTCTATTAAGTGTAAGCGGAGCAGCGCAGCGTAGCCGTGAGAAATGAGTTCCCGTACACCTAAATCTGTATATATGAAAATGCAGCCGGCATATAATTATGTTCGAACTTGGAATTTTGACAAAATGTCTCTTTTGAATAAATTCGTGTTTTAATATTAAAATTAAATTTCAAAAAAATCAATTTATTTATTTCGTTTGCTTTCTTTGTTCGTCGTACACATAATTAAAAAAAAACACCAGAATAGTATAGAAATGTAAAAGAAATCAGGTAATTGGGACTTAAGACCATAAATTAAATTACTTGCAAAACTGTTGTTAATTGTTGCTATCAGCTGATGATTTGAATACTTGCCTATTATAAATTAAATTAACAGAAAATATGTGAAAGTTTTCAAGAAAATTAGTCGAGATCGATAACAGCACTGCACAGCACCTTTAATTAATATAACAATAATAATATAGATAGATAGATAGATTAAGAGTCGGGAGAGCCTTCAAAGGGCTCTGGCACTGCGGCTACAAGAGTAGCCTATTGTGCCTTCTCAGGTAGGTTCCTAGAGCCATCTTTTCACTCCAGAGGCATTCAGGAAGACAAGAATCTTCCCTGGATGTAGGTCAGCAAGAGTTGCTGGATCGACAATCTCACTCCCTAGGATGTTTTTCCTAAGGCGACATAGGGCCGGACAGGCTGTGAGTATGTGAAGAGAGGATTCATCACTCTCAAGACAGAGCCTGCAGGTAGGTTCCGGCGAGACGCCAATGCGGTGGAGGTGTTTTTTCACGTGACCATGGCCACTGATTATTCCTGTAAGGATCCTCAGATTATTTCTGTCCAGATTAATTAGGAAGAGCGATTTTCTGGGGGAGAATTTTGGTAGAAATTTTTTGGTGCAGGTCTGCCCAAATGTATTTTTCCAAATCTCGTTCGACTCGATGCGAGATAGATCCTTGATATGGGACCTGAAGAGGTTTTTGCTGACACCGCAGAAGGGTTCAGGACCGATAAGTGGAGTGGAAGCTCCGATTTTGGCCAGCGAGTCTGCTGATTCGTTACCCTCAAATCCTCTGTGGGCTGGTATCCAATGGAGGATGACTAGGTTTTTCTTAGAGAGTTCGTGGATGGCTAAGAATGTTTCTAAGATAAGTTTCGATTTTATTACAGATGAGTCGAGAGCTTTGAGAGCTGCTTGACTGTCTGAGAAGATAAATATGGTTTTACCCCGTGTGTTAGAACTTAGATTTATTCTAGCGCAATGGTAAATTGCAAGGACTTCAGCCTGGAATATGGATAAGTTCTTACCAAGGCTGACTGACAAGTTCACCTGGGGCGACTCACCGTAGATTCCAGAGCCAGTCCCTGACTCCATCTTAGAACCGTCTGTGTACCAGATGATATCAAGATTAGATGGATTGGGTTTGTATTTTTCCCATTCATCCCTAGGAGGGATAATTATGGAGAAGTTTTTGTGGAAGCCATATTTTGGAAGCATGTCATCAAGAGGCATGCTGAATGGGCTTGAAGGCTCCATGGTGCCGAGTAGAGACAGATGCCCTCCCTGATAGCTATATGGGTCAAGGCAGTTCGAATGGTACAGGCGGTGAATACTTAGTCTAGCCTCCATTTGAATGTGCGTTTGAAGAGGTGTTAGACCAGCATCCGTGATGATCAGACGACTTTGATAGTGAGAGAGTGCAAGCGAAAGTAGTGATAAATAGTGTGTTCGGACAGTAAAACCCAAATTAGCCATTTGGCTCATTGGAGCATAGTGTCGGCTCTGACGAAAGAGGAGCCTGGTTCGAGTCCCAGTGGGGGAAAAGTTTTTTTAATTATAAAAAAGTGAAAAAAAAAAAAAAAAAAACAACAAGTGAAAGTGTCGAGAAGCAAACACGCGATGGACACTGGCCAGCCAAAGGTCCCGCAAGGAGATGCCCCGTTGCCGAAGCGAATGACAAGGCTAGTCAAGCAGCAATTGGGAGCACAGGCAACAACAACAACTACTATAGTGGAAGCAGTTCCATCAACAAGTAGAGCAGCATTGGCTGCACTATCAACAACAATGGCAGCAACAACAGCAGCACCAATAATAATACCAGCAGAGGTACAGTCCCTGGATTCAACAAAAGTTGAAAAGAGGCGACGTAAAGCGAAGCCCACACCAAATACGTCGGCCAAGAGGAAGACAAAACAAGCGGCGATGACGTCAAAATCAAACACGTCAGAGGCCGAGTCAGACGAGGATGATGTCGTCTCGTACGAGTCTGAAGGGGGCGAAGGTCGGTACGTGGGTGAAGGTAACTCATTCCAAGAGTTACTGGACGCCGTAGACGACTCGGAACAGCAATTACAACAAAACGAAGAAGAGGACGAGGAAGCTCAGCTCGATCGGCTGATCAAGGAGCTCCTCGCGAAGAGGGAGAAGTTGCGCCAGCAGAAAATGCTTCAGCAACAACAAATGCTGAAGCAAATTCAGGCTGAACAGCAACAGCACAAACAACAACAAAAACAGCTGAAGCAGCAGCAACAACAAGAAATGCTGAAGCAACAACAGCAACAGAAAAAGCAGCTGGTAAGCAAACAGCTGCAACAACAAATAACACAGTCACAGAAGCAGAAACTGCAACCGCAGCAACAGCAGCAGAGACAACAGCCGCAGCAACAGCAGCAGCAGAGACAACAACAACAGCAACCGCAGCAGCAGCAGCAGCAGCAACAGCAGCAACAACAACAGCAGCAGCAGCAACAACAACAGACAAAAAAAGAAAAGGTGCCGCCAATTAATGTAAGTAATTTAGAGATTAGTGATAGCATAAGATTATGTAGGTTAGTTACTAAGAACTTTTATGTAAAACGGCTTAACGCCACAAAACACATAATTATGTGCACAAACATGGAGGAGCACAAAAAGGTGCGCACCGCTCTGGAGAAAGCGGAAACAGAATACTTTACGTACACTCCAAAAGGAGAAAAGCGACAAACGGTGTTGCTAAAGGGTATAGACCCCAATACTAAGATAGAGGAGCTCGAAAAGGAGCTTAAAAGTTATGAGAGCGACGACCTTAAGTTCGTGGGGGTCAAGCCGTTTTCCTCGCCTGCGGACAGGGGTGGTAGCCGCAAACTGCCATTCTTTTTGGTGCAACTAGCACCCGACAGCAAAATCGATAGTTTAAAAAGGATCAGATTCCTTTACTATCATGCAGTACGTTGGGAAAAATTAAAGAGGTCAGATCGTGTACTTCAATGTATGCGCTGCCAGAGGTTTGGGCACGCCGCAGCTAACTGTCATATGCAGTTCAGGTGCGTCAAGTGCAACAAGGACCACAAACATGGGGAATGTGCCTTAGGTACGGATAGAGTAGAGGATCGGGGCCAGCTCTCGTGTGTACTCTGCAAGAGCTCAGGACATCCTGCTAATTTCAGGGGATGTCCCAAGTATCAGCAGGTAAAACAGAATGTGCAGGCTCGAAAACAGAGGTCCGAAGAAGAGAAGGGTCGAAAGAGTCGCTCGTTCTCTAATTTTGTTGCACCCAATGTGTCCTTTGCCCAAATGGTATCTGGACCGGGTAGCACAATCACAAAAAGCGCGCCGAAGGTTCCTACACCGGAAGCGGATCTGGATTTGAAATCGATCCTTCTGTCACTGCACGGAAAGATCGACAATTTCCAGAAACAATTAAATGAGCATGCGGCTCGAATAGACATGATCTATTCGACGCTGTTTGCCGAGTCTGCCGCGCCATAAATATGATGGGTACGCTGGACGAGGTAAACTTAAAGATCCTTGCGGTGAATGTTAATTCACTAATCCGGATCGAGAGAAGGATCAATCTTTCCAATTTGTTGAAAGCCGAAAAGCCAGATGTGCTTCTGGTTAGCGAAACTAAGCTATCCCCGAAGCACAAATTGGGCTATAGAAATTATTTTGTAGTTAGAAGAGACCGGCCCAACTCCACACAGGGAGGTGGTGTCGCTATCTTAATACGTAAAGGCTTGCGCCATAAGGTCATATATAGCGGAGACGTGCGCAGGTTCCAAGTGTTGGAAGCATGCATCGTATGCATTCCCCTCAATACCCAGAGGCGGATGTATGTGGTGTCGCTTTACGCACCGGAATCTCCTCGACGCATTGAATTTTTAAATGAGATCGAGACGCTTTTTCGTTGCTTAGAGCTTCAATCGGAGGATAATTATTACTTTTTGGGTGGAGACCTCAATGCTAAACATGCGGCATGGGGAAACGATATTCCGAACCCTAGAGGCAACCAGTTTCACGACTGGTGGCGTCATAATATGATTGAGTACAAACTCGAGTTGTACGCGACGGATATCCCGTCTTTCCCTAGAGACGGTTCTTTCTTGGACATAGCGCTAGTTGACGAAAGACTGGAACTGACGAACACTGATCTAAGCACGCGGAACTGTTTACGAACGGTTGAGTACGATAGTGATCACTACGGACTTGCCGCCGTATTACGGATCCCGAACGAGCAGACGCAGCTGGAGCAGTACGACCAAGTGCGTTCTTTCGATTACCGAAAAGCGCAGTGGTCGCGCTTCTCCAGAGTGTTAAAACGCGACATACGCTCATGCGAGATCGACCCACCGACAAACAGGAACCTAACAAACGATGAGATCGACAATCATTTACGGCAAATGAATGTCGTCATCAAACAGACAATGGAGCGGACTATCCCTCGGGTAGGACGTTCCACGGACGAAGAACAAACTGAAAAGTATCGAAACGCAACAATCGATGCTCTGTACAGACATAAAAGTAGACTGCTCTCGAGGCTTAAACGGCTACACAGACAGTTCACTGACAGGAACGATCCCGAGTTAAGAACACTGAATTCGATGATCAAAAACTTGAAACAGTTGATCTCAGAAAATTACAGAAAATCTGTAAGTTTGTATTGGGGCAATAAAATTCGGGCTATAAAAGCCAGTAGTCCGAAAATGTTCCCGCAAATAAATAAACTGTTCAGGCGGAAGGATCATAACGACATTTCATGTGTTCGAATACCTCGGACGAACGAGAACAGACAGACACTACTGACTGCTGGCATAAGCCCGGAAAGTGCTGACTCGAACGACGGTTTTTTCGTGGTCGAGGACCCGCAGGAGAGGGTGAATTTGATGGGAGCTTTCTTTGAGACTGTGTATACGGTGAACAACCCGGTTTGCCGTAACCGCGACCTCGAGGAGAGGGCCTTTCTTAACCACTTTTATCTGCGGACCGAAATTCAAGATTGGCGATCCGAGAACAACGGTTTTACCGGGTTCAATGACGACAACCGTGCAAACGGCACAGTCGCCGATGAAAATACTCATCTGTTCGTGAGTAGAGATGAACTTCGGTGCATCTTTGAATCACTTAAAAACAAAAAGTCGGCGGGAGTGGACGGTATCCCAAACGTCGTATTAAGACACCTGCCGTTAGAGGCGATAGATATCTTCGCCACACTATTTAACAATGCGCTGAATAATGCATATTATCCGGAGCAGTGGAAAATAGCGGTGGTACACCCTATCCCGAAAAAGGATAAAGATAGGACGAACCCTGCTAATCTCCGGTCAATTAGTTTGCTTCCGAATGTTAGCAAGGTATTCGAGAAAGTCGTCAATAGATCTCTTTTGAAATGGGTTGAGGAAAATAAGATTATTCCGGACAACCAGTTTGGCTTCAGAGCGGGGCATGACACTATTCATGCCGCGTCGAAACTGGCTTCCGACATTCAGTGGAATAAGAGTAAGAAACAATGCACGGGTGCCTGTCTGGTCGACTTTGAGAAGGCCTTCGATACCGTTTGGTTGGAGGGGCTCTTTTATAAGCTGACCAGATTGGGCATTCAAAAACCTTTGCTATATATGATTTACGACATGCTTACGGGAAAGAAGTTCGTTGTCAAAGCTGGCAACGTGACTTCGAGCAAGGTTTTCGAAATTAAAAACGGCTTACAACAGGGAGCAGTGAATTCTCCGGTCCTGTTTAATATTTACACAAGTGATCTGGTGGGTTCCCTCAGACATGCTATAGCGTACGCGGACGATTTAGTGGCGTACAGGTCAGGACCAAAAATCGAGGTCATTAACATCCTTCTGCAGCGTGACTTCGACCAAATTAAGAGGTATTGCGATGATTGGAAGTTGAAAATCAATTTCCAAAAATCGGAAACAATCCTGTTCAGAACTCCATTGGCTAGGGCCTCTGGGGATACCAGAAAAAACTGGAGAAAATTAACAATTATTGGACAGCAGGGGCGGCCGTTAGCGGTGAAAAACGTGGTCCGATATCTTGGCATCTGGCTCGACCAGTATCTGTATTTTGACAAACATATAGCTGCTTGTCTTGCTGGGGCTAAGAGGGCCTACGCTCTGACAAGGAGATTGTTTCGCAGCAGTCAACTTGACTCTAGGGTGAAGGTCATCTGCTACGTGGCCCTTATAAGGCCTATCATCGCTTATGGCTGTCCTATGTGGTTCAATATAGCGCCGTCCTATATGGAAAAGATTCGGGTGTTTGAGAGACAATGTCTCAGGGCCTGTCTAGGGTTGTTTAGAACTCCTGAATCTCAGTACATAAAATACTATCCCAACAGGACCCTATACAATGGGGCTCGACTGAATAGGATTGACAATTTCCTTATTAAGGTGATTCGGAGGCACGTCGCAAGGGCGATGACCAGCGATAATAACCTGATCTCAGGGGCTTACTACCCCAATTTAATGTACCACGAGAGTACGCTTCGGTCTGGCTTTATCCCGCCTGAGGCATTTCTTCATGTAGACATGAAAGGGTTAGTCCAGACAAAAGATGGTGTGCCGGTATTGTACCACAGCCACCGCGGCGCGAGGGATAAGCGGCTCATCTACGACGGGTACGCCGCCAGTGCTCAGGAGCTCCTCCGTTTTAGTACCGCAATTGCGGATCGGGACAGGGTCGATACGGTCAAGCAGTTCACCGAATTTTGGTGGCTTGATGAACAGGTGAGGGTGGATACGCTCTCCCGGGCCGGTGCGCTACTTACGTAGCATCCTCCTTAGTTTTAAGCTAGATATTAAGTTTGTAGGTTTAGGTTTATAGTAGGGGGTCCTTGGGAGGTGCCGGGCTAGCCAACATGATAGTGCTGCCGAGACTCGAACGACGCTTATAGCCTCGCTCGAGTCTCGGTGACACTGATGAACCCTTGTGGGCGGCTATCAGGCGCCCATGGACGCGATCAGGATGGTGACCAATCGATTTGATTGCTCACCACCCTGATTATAGGTAATTTAGGTTAAGTAGCTTAGGTAGTCTTAAGTAGTTTTAAGTAAAACAAATAATAAAGAGTTCAAGTTTTCTAAAGTTTCTTGAAAATTAAAAAACAAAACAAATCATAGAAATAGTTAAATATTAGGCCGAAAGGCAATAATTTTAAGGATATTGATAAGTTTAGAGCGCTCGCTTGGAGCCAGTAAGCTAGAATAAGATAAATGTTAGTTTTAAATTAGATTTAATCGTTTTTGTCTAGTGTGTAAGCTGAAAGAAAGAAAAATAAAAAATGAATTTTTAAAGTTGAAAAAAAAGGTGTTAGACCAAGGATGACATTGAGTGCCGTTGTTGGAGTGGAGCGAAGACAGCCCGTCATGCTGATTCCAGCTATACGCTGAATGCGTTCTAGCTTTTTGACTGTAGTGACTTCGTTAGTCTTCGGCCACCAAACCACAGCAGCATAGGTGACCGCAGGTCTTACGACGAGCGAATAAAGCCAGTGTATCATTCTAGGTCTAAGACCCCAGTTTTTACCGCAGACACGGCGACAGATCCATAAGGATTTGGTGGCTCTGTTTACGGTACGTTCAATCTGCTGATTCCATGAAAGTTTACTATCAAGTATAACTCCCAGGTATTTTGCTTCCCGAGAGAATTCAATGGTCTCGCCGAACATGGTAGGGCGAATAAGGAGATCTAAATTCCTCCGTTTTGTAAAGGGGACTACCGTTGTCTTCTTTGGATTTACAGAAAGACCTTCTTTATAACACCATCTCTGAACAACAGATAAGGCGAATTGCAGTATTTCTTATTAATATTATAACATAAGTCCATACACAGAAAAAAAAATACCCTTCCATCGGGAAACGTCGGTTGACAGGTGAAACTCAGTAAGTACGCATTTCAGATAAAATGACCTTCCATCACTAAATACTATATTTTTCAATAATCTGTCACAATCTTTGTAAGTTCATTAATCGATCAAATTTTCAAATTTCATCAACTTCGGTTTCTTAGGTTTTAGCAGCAGAAAAACCTCACTATTTGCAAAATTACTAAGACCGTCGATGCGCGCACCACATGAACCAAATCATTCTAAACAGAACCGAAGTTGAAACAGTAACATACAAGCCGTGATTAATCAAAGCGAAATATTGAGCTTTCAAACAGGGTTTCTTTATCCTTTCGGTGTTCGCGAATAACCGTCATATATTCCGAATCTATAAATTGGAGCAATAGTTATTAATCGAGCAAGGAAATGAAATGGCACACGATTAGTAATTGAGTCATTGAGTAATTGAAATGGCTAAAAATGTAATTGACGATTCTGATTGAACTTGAACCTCATAAAGGTGAAGACGTACTATTTTCTTGAATACCACTCATTTCGAACGACATGGCTTTGACTGTCAATAAAACGCAATCTTGCCAAGTGTGAGGTTCGAGTTTAGAAAACGATTGATTCTCTCATGACAATTAACTGTGAAAGTCGATTGCTTAGACTGGAGAGTCACTGTTATGTTTCTAGAGAAACGTATAAAAGAATTAAGTCAATCCCCTAGCTTTGCGGTATAAATGATTTTCTGTAAAAAGTATAATTTCTTCTTCACTTCCTATTATTCCAAGGCGTAGCCTTGTCGTGTTTTCTCTGGGAATCCATGTTCGTCTGAATCCCCGAATGCTTTATTAAATGAAAGCGCAGGAGACAGATATGGATTCATAAGAAACTAAACGATAAATATGCATTGAAGACAAACACCAACGATTTGAGAAAAATGAATAACATAAAAAAGGGTCACAAACTAAAAATGTATATACAAATTAATGTAAAACTTATAAATATATTTATCAAACTAGCAGCTATGGTGTTTCGATTTATTTCTCCAAAGCGCTGCAAATCTGGCTAACATTTTTATTCGCGAGCATTGCCCATATTGGCAGTTCTTTTGTTTGTTTAAGAAATACATGACAAAATGGATTGTTGACATTTTTTTTATTTTAACTTCTTTCAAGACTTGTTTGTCACTGGTTCTGTCAATGAAAATTTGAAAATTTAATAGTATTCGTTGAAATTGGTTTCTGTACTATAGTGTAACTCTTTGAAAGCTTTTACAGTTTGACAGATGATTGCTCTATCAATTCGTAGAAGCTTTGTTGGGTAACCTTCTATCTTCTATATATATTTACAACTCCCCGGATATAAGCAACCCTCTTAATAGCAAAACCCTTTCAATAGCAACAAATTAGTTAGTGTTGAGATTCAAAAACTCCATCCTAAGCATTACAAGGCTTAATAGGAATTAAATTGAAAACCCGGCTGTAAGCGCGTGTGCTTTTATCAGGGGAGTACTGTAAAAAATTCCTTTGGGGTGAATCTCGATGATGTTATAACTCGATAGCCGCTGGGCCGATTATCATGACTCTTTATTTGGTTTGGTTCGTATTGGTGTATTTCAGCTTTATGCAGAAGAAAATCCCGGAAAAGTAATTTTCGGCCAAAACGGAGTTATGCCGGGTCCAGTTAGATACTTCCTAAGAGAGTTTTTGATTAAATGAAGTCTCAAGGAGAAATGTGAAGAGACAGCCGAAGATGAGCAGATCTACGTAGACACTCCTCACTTTCGGACCGAAGTGTTGTAAGGCAGGTTTTTATTTAGAGATATAAAGCAGGGAACCAATTTTTAAAAGCTATCTTGACAAAGTAGAAGTACTAATATAATATAACCGTTTCACCGGTATTCCTAACAGACCTACTTAATTGTTTTCACTGAAAAATATATGCGATTGGGTGAAAGCTCAGTTATCTATATACCGACTCTATACGAGAATACGCGAAATATCTATACATTTTTATTGAAAAGTGTATTGTCCTCAACAATACATAAGGTACTGTTCTGCATCCTTAAAAAAGGGATTCTACAAAGGCACTATATATCACGTCCTTATAATAAAGCAGCACCCATTCAGGAAGTAAATTTTTCGATTTTACGTAAATAGCCGTACCTACTAAAGAAGTGGGTACTTAAACGTAAAAAGCAGTAGGTATTAAATAATAAATATGTACTTCGCTTCTACACTGATGCATTTTAAATTTCTGATGACAATTCGTCATCAAATAAAACATTTACTTCCGGTTGTAAACGTCGGTCTGCAGTCGCTCACAGCACTAAAAGGAGCTGAATACATTCAGAAAAAGTGCACTCTCAAAGGATATGTCGACTTTTCGGATCGGGATATCTGCACTAATGAATAGGCGCCACAGCGCACCCATATACAGAATTCCATATACACATGTATGTAAATAAAATACTTAAGAAACAAAAACAACAACAACGTGTGCTAAGATCCCAAGTGAACTAAATGAACAATCTTTGTTCTTGTAGTTAACGGTAAACAACTTGGAACGTGGCCATAATTTAGAAATAAATCTATCCCAACCAAATCTGGTTCAAGTAAGTCAATTTGTTATGCTAACAACCCTAATTATCAGGAGGAAGTTGAGGCTGGAATTATGAACAAATTATGATCCGTTTCGCTTATCAGGGTGGTCGAACTATAATGATATATGTAGTATTTGTAATCGTGAAAAATGAGTCAATACGTTTTATACGTCTTCACAGACACAATCGCACAGTACTTACTTACTTAAGGTGGCGCTACAGTCCGGGGTGGACCTGGGCCTCAACCAATACGCCTCTCCAGTTAGCGCGATCTTTGGCTAACTGCCTCCAGTTGCGCACCCCAAGTTGGTTGAGGTCCCCTTCCACTTGCGCGCGCCACCTAAGGCGAGGTCTTCCTCTACTGCGGTGTCCCTCCGGGTTGGAATCGAAAACTCTTCGGGCCGGAGCGTTGGTGTCCATTCGCTCTACATGTCCTAACCATCTTAGACGACTAATGCGTACTTTTCTGACCAGGTCGATGTGGCTGTACAGCTCGTAGAGTTCGCTGCTAAATCTTCTCCTCCAAAGCCCGTCAACGCAAACGGGACCAAAAATCACCCGAAGAATTTTGCGTTCGAAGCGACTAAGAAGATCCTCATCCGTCTTTGCTAGGCTCCATGCTTCTGCGCCATAGAGCAGGACAGGGATGATCAGGGTCTTTTATAGAATCTCCTTAATGCTTCTTGACAAGGCCTTACTTATCAATTACCGTCTCAGGCCAAAGAAACAGCGGTTGGCAAGTGTGATTCTTCGCTTGATTTCTGATGTGATGTCATTGTCAGAGTTTATAGCGGAGCCGAGGTAGACAAAGTCCCTAACTACCTCAAAGTTATAGCCGTCTATCGTGACGTTCTGTCCGATTCGTTGGTGTTGTGTGTCCCTTCTTGTTGACAGCATATATTTTGTTTTACCCTCATTCACCTCATTCACCACTAAACCCATTTTTGCCGCTTCTGTACTAATACTTGCAAACGCACCAGTGACAGACAGCTCGCTGTATTCTGCCAACAATGTCAATGTCATCAGCGTACGCAAGCAGTTGCACAGACTTTTGGAAAATTGTGCCTCTGGTGTTGGCTTGTGAGTTTCGCACAATTTTCTCAAGAATGATGTTGAAGAAGTCACATGACAGCGCGTCACCTTGTCTAAATCCTTTTTTGACATCAAAGGTCTCGGTGAGATTGTTTCCGACCTTTACGGAGCAGCGAGCGTTCTCCATCGTCATTCTGCACAATCTGACAAGTTTGGCAGGGATGCCAAAACTAGACATGGCTCTGTATAGCTCGTCTCTATAAATGCTGTCATATGCGGCCTTATAATCGATAAAAAGATGGTGAGTATCGATCTGGACTTCTTGGGTTTTCTCCAGGATCTGCCGTAGTGTGAATATTTGGTCGGTCGTGGACTTGCCGGGCCTCAAACCGCACTGATAGGGACCTATCAGATCATTGACGAATGGTTTCAGGCGTTCACACAGTACAGCAGACATGATCTTATACGCAGTGTTCAGGAGACTGATGCCTCTATAGTTGGCGCAGTTTAGAGAGTCTCCTTTCTTGTGGATCGGGCATACGATGCTGAGGTTCCATTCATCAGGCATACTTTCGTCTGACCAGATCTTGGAGACAAGTTGGTGTATGCTCTCTACCAGGTCATCTCCCGCTGCCTTAAACAGCTCGGCAGTTAAGCCGTCCGGTCCAGCAGCCTTGTTGAACTTAAGCTTAGAAATTGCTATCCTCACTTCATTTTGGTCAGGTGGACGGTAATCTTGGCTTTCAACGTCCAGGTTGAATGGTTCGTTCTGCCTGACAGCGGAATTTGTGTCATCTTCGCCGTTTAGCAGTCTGCAGAAATGCTTTTTCCATGTCCTCAGCACCGACTGTGACTCTACTACCAGGTTTCCTTGTTCGTCTCTACAGGTCTCCGTTCGGGTCGAAGTTAGTCAACAGTGCCGACATATAAATTTCTGGCCCGAATCGCCCTCCAGTCGAAATCTAAACAGTCATTATAATAATCTAAGTATTAAATGCGCATCCAAGCAAATCTGAGCGAGTCTAATTTCCTAATTTGGCGAACTAATCGATTTGCACTGAATTTCGCGAAAAATGGATTCGTAGAAGCTATAACAGAACAGGCTTCTACAGAAATGCAAAACCGTTAGATGAAATTTCTGTGGCAATACTTACAAGAGCAATTTTGTAAAAAGAATTGATTTCCTCCAAACCACCCTACAAAACGTGACTATTTACTTAGCACTGCTATATAAGTAATTGACTAACTTCGACTGAATGAAACTCGCTTGCAAAGGAACCATCCTATCCGCGCGAATACGCTCGAGTTTTATTCGCTTACTTTCCCTTACACAGCTTAAGGGTACGGTTCCGGTGCACGCGAATTTTACTCGTGTGAACTAAGCGAATATAATGGTTCCGGTGTAAGCGAGTTTTACTCAGGTAAGGTTAGGGAATTACTTATGTTGCAGTGCTAGGAACCTAGTCGAGTTTTGAAGTACTGTTCTTGTGGCGAGTTTAATCATGTGGTTGTCGTTTTGTTAAAAAAAAAATATTTTTACCAAAAAATAGATGTTTGAAGTACAAATCTCATAAGATTACAGGTATTTCATCCAAAAGTTGAACAGTTTTGCAGAAGTCTTTCCTGTTTATGTCCCATAACGGTGCTAGATTTTTAAATTCCTAAATTTGCTGCCACGAATTCATTCTTAAATTGACTGTAGTCAGTTTTGTTGGGTTTATGCTGTGATAAAAATGTGAAATGTGGGCTCAGCTAAGCGATGATGTGTTCTATATCCGGGAAAAAAACACAAATTACATTTTAGGTTTATTCCACAGCGACACTTGTCGCGATCGTCTGACAAACGACTGTCATGGATGAGCTTCTGATTTCAGTCATTTGTTCGGATTAGGCATTCGTGTCAGAAAAAAAAAAAAAAAACGAATGACTGTGAAAAGCTAGGCTATCTAAGCTACAGACCTATTGCGCCAACTATTTTTTTGTTTATGGTTTATCAGAGCCTTACATTTCATTAAAAAATCCCAAATATATGAATGAGAATGATTTGGGGTTAGTAACAACGAAACGTCCCGTTCGTCACAATTTCACAGCCAGCAGTAGGCACTACCTTGTGTGACATTGATAATTTATATGCATCACTTAAAAGTCACACTCTCTTATTGATGGCAAAACCGTGAATACCCGAATGAGATTGTCATTCGGGGAGACTTGTCTTAGTGTGATTTGTACCAATCTCGTGTACCAGATAAGGCTCCCGCTTGGAAAGTGACTTTGGTCTCTGTTCCAATTTTTGCCGGCTGAATTCCCTTTTTGGGAGATCGGCCTTAAATCAGCAGTGTCAGCACTTGTTGCTGGCTTGCTTCCCCCTCCTCTTCCCAGGAACCACGCTGTCGTTGGGCCGCTAAGGAACCACGCCGTCGTTGGGCCGCTCCCCCCTCCTTTCCCCTGGAACCACGCTGTCGTTGGGCCGCTAAGGAACCACGCCGTCGTCGGGCCGCTAGGAACCACGCTGTCGTTGGGCCGCTAAGGAACCACGCCGTCGTTGGGCCGCTTCCCCCTCCTTTCCCCTGGAACCACGCTGTCGTTGGGCCGCTAAGGAACCACGCCGTCGTCGGGCCGCTCCCCCTCCTTTCCCCTGGAACCACGCTGTCGTTGGGCCGCTAAGGAACCACGCCGTCGTCGGGCCGCTAGGAACCACACTGTCGTTGGGCCGCTAAGGAACCACGCCGTCGTTGGGCCTCTCCCCCTCCTTTCCCCAGGAACCACGCTGTCGTTGGGCCGCTAAGGAACCACGCCGTCGTCGGGCCTCTCCCCCTAGGAACCACGCTGTCGTTGGGCCGCTAAGGAGCCACGCCGTCGTTGGGCCTCGTAGTTAGACGTAGTTTAGTCCGTATTAAAACACTGTTAAGATTACGTAGCTTGCATAGCGATATAAAAGAAATATTGTAATTAGTATTAAGTAAAGTACTGCGAATAAAGAGTACCTCTTAACCGAAGTTTGGGTGTTTCTTTGGTAAACCTTGGATCCGGCGAGCGAAACCCCGGCCTGAGAAAAAGCACATCACAAGCACAGCTTGAATTTCAAGGGTGTATTTTGCGTTAATAGCCGTAAAGTTATTTTTTCTTGAGTTTTTTTTTTCTGTATTTTTTCTCCACTGTGTTCTTAAGTGAAGTGTTTTGTCTATATATGTATTTATTTTGTGCATATCTCTCAATAAAATATAGTTAGTTTTCTTTCAAAATTTTGTGAACAAGTAAGTAACTACCAGAGGGGAGCCTTTATCCCATTAAAGTAAGGCATACTTGGTCCCGGGATCAAGTCTCTAAGAATATAGGAATCAAAATTTTGTTTTATATTTTTATAATCTCGCTGCGTATTTTTAATATTAAGTATTGAGTACGTCGCGAGTGAATAAGTCAAAGGAAGGCGCTAAAAATCGTGTCCTAGTAGTTGCCGAAAAAAACTGAGGAAAGCCGTTCAGAGTGTTTTAGAATGTAAAACAATAAAAGGAACAGCAAAAATATTCGGAATACCTATCATGCCACTGAAACTATATCTATTATTGCAAACGTCAGAAACCAACGGACGGAGGTATAAGTTGCACCCCTGATTATGCGCAGTCGCGAATATTTTCTGCAAAACTTGAAAAAGCTGGCAAGTTACACCAAGGATTGTCACACACTTTAAGGAAACTTGATTACGAGTTTGCAAATAATAAACCCCCGGAGAAACACACAAAAGTGGCGAAATGAAATAACAAGCTTCGATTGGTATTATGGATAAATGAGAAGAAATTCGACGCTTTCTATGCGCGTACCTGAGGCAACTAGCTTCTGCTTGAGTTCAACGACTTTTAACAAGCACAACATTCCACGGTTTTTTGAAAGTTTGAAAACTTTGATGACAAACTATAGTTGTTGAGCACAATCAATATGGAATAGTGACGGAACTGGATTGACTACAGTTCACAAAACCTTTTAAAAGTTGGTGCTTGTAAGGGCTTGAAACAAGTGGACAAAATAACGTCTGGTGAACGCGGTGAACCGGTTACTGCTAACCTACAAACACTAGTCATCAAAAGTGTTTTGAAAGAAATGCAAGTCGATTTTCACGGAGAATAAATCCTAACGGCTACGGAATAGTTATTTTGACAAATTCCTTTTTCAAGGTTGGTTTGGCGAAAAATACAGTTATCGATTGAATTTTGATTAAAATATGGGGAAAACGACGGAGTTAAATATGAAAGATCGACCAGCTTGTGTAGCAAAGTCCGATCGCAGTTTTTCTGTAAAAAAATAGTGGAAGAATTTAATTTTTCGCAGCAAACTGTAAAAATCAAAATCACATAAGAACGATCTCTGTGCAAAATTTACCTCCCTCGAGGCTTAGCGAAAAAGGAAGAAGGACAGCTGATATATTTTGAGGAATTTTGCTAAAAATCCAAGATTAAGTCCCAGATTTCTCAAGCTTGATATGAAAAAATGTACTGAAAACACGATTATCTAAAGCATAATTCAGGGGCACCTTGCTGAACTCGATTTGGATACATTTCCTGTAAGAAAAGCACCATATATAACTACGAAAACAAAATGAAGAGGCTACAATTCGCAGAAGAGTTTAAAAATCCACCCATTAGGTGTGGAGCTGTGTCTTATGCATGGAAGAGATTTCATTTGAGCCTCATGGATCACCGCAAAGAAGATTTGCCTGGATGCCGATATTATCTCATGAAAAATAATTAATTTTAAAAACCAATGAGATGCAGCAAAATATAAAGGTAGTTTGAAATAACTGCATTAAATATGAGAACAAAATGTACAGCAACAATAGTCTGAAACATTAAAGTTTCTTTGTTATGAATTTTTTAAATTCTTACTCAACTCCAAAAATTTAAATAGTCCTGGTCCATATTTCACCTAAATCGGATATAAGGTGAAATATCCTGGTATGTCCACTAATTGCACGACTGGGTCGAACGAGACTTTCTCCTTGACCAAAAGTTTGATTGGTTATTTTAATATTTTATTAGGTATATGCAGGCAAAGATCTGAGAAGCAAGAAGCAATGCTAGGTATAAGAAATGGTTTGTAAAAAATAGTATAGTGTTAAATAAAATCAAATTTTGGGTTAATCATCTGATAGGCAGTATATATATCAAATAATAATGTGATTTTTTTTTTAAAATGGAGCTCTTAGTAACAGGCAACTGTCGCAAGTTCTGGTTAATGTACTGCACTATTTTATAAGCTCTAGACAAGATTCTTGAGTTACTACAAGGACAAGCGTAGTAGGAGTTTCTGTTTTCTGTTACAAGCGTTTTCGAGATACAACAAATTGTTGTTGCAAAATTATGTCACACCATTTACCCACGCACGGTTACAATGAATCTTTTGCCTTAGTGAAGATTTGAGTGACTTTAATCGTAGCAGTGCGTTTAAGCAAACTTTTTATCTTCGTAAAAGATTTCAGTTGTACGAAAAAATGGGTTTATACGATTAATTAAATGTGAAAAAGTTAAAAAAGTTGTTGTTGTTGGCGGTTTAAAAAAGTTTTGTAAAAGTTTGTCGGACTATTCGTCGTGAATTGGTAGAGGCTAATCTGCCTGGAGGACTAGCTCACAAAGTTCTTCTTCAACGCAAACAAAATTCGCAAATGAGGAAAATGTTTGCGGAAACTCACCGCAAATGGTATGGAACTGATGGGCGAACAAATGGTGCAATATCTTGTCGAGCGACATCTCGTAGGTGAATTTTTTGTCCAGCAATTCTGGAAGAAACTTTTGTAGACCACAAGAAAAAGAATTTAACGAAAGATACACCAGCAAGATCGCCAAACATGATGGGGGCCACATAATGGTTTAATTTTAATGGGGGTGTCTCTTTCTTTCGTATAGATTATAGGAATATTTTAAAAAATTACATGCTGGCATATGCTGAGAAAAATATGCCTCTGATATGGCGATTTCAACAGGACAATGATCCAAAACACACATTGAAATTGGTGAAAGAATGGTTTCAGAATAACAATGTCAGCCCCCGATCTCAATCCGATTGAGAATTTATGGAGCGACCTAAAAAGTCGACCTTCAAGGCGCATATCGACAAATAAGAACCATTTATGTCTAGGATGCTTGGTATCAAATACCCACTGAGATATGCCAGAAACTAAATTGATCAATTCCAAGAAGAATCCTGGCATCCTGGGTCTATGCCGTTAATGTGCCGAATTATCTCATCCTTTAGGTCTTGAAGTGTTGCTGGTTCATCGAGGTACACCTTTTCTTTCAAATAACCCCAAAGAAAGTAGTCCAACTGTGTCAAATCGCATGATCGTGGCGGCCAATTAACATCGTGAGATAACACGGCCATTGAATTTCTCCCGCAAAAGAGCCATTGTTTCGTCAGCTGTGTGGCAAGTGGTACCATCATGTTGAAACCACATATCGTCCACATCCATATCTTCCAATTCGGGCCATAAAAAAATCGTTATCATCTCACGATAGCGAACACCATTCACAGTAACTGCCTGACCGGCCTCATTTTGGAAAAAATGCCCATAACCATAAACCGCACCAAACAGTCACTCTTTGTGGGTGCATTGGTTTTTCGACAATCACTCTTGGATTATCATTCGCCCAAATGCGGCAATTCTGCTTATTGACGAATCCACTGAGGTGAAAATGTGCCGATTAAATTGACCGGAAAAATCACGAAGTGCACGATATGCATTTTGATTTGATCGCCCATTTTCAAAATAAGCCTGAATAACTTTAACGCATTGCTCGATTGTGTATCTTTCCATGGTTCAAATTGAGTTAGTCTGAAATTGATAAATGTCAAATGAAATGCAGAAAAAAACTTGACGTTTAGGTGTGGTTCACATTCAACATCGGCTCGTAATATGTAACCACCCTTTAAAATTATTGTTTTCTTGCTACCTTTCAAGTATAAAGAAGCGAAATAAAATTATGTTTTCAATTTTGTTTTGAAAATGTTGGGAACCCACAACCCACAAAAACAAAGAAATTCCAACACCTATTATTTTGTCCAGCAGTGTATATAAATGTACTCCTAAATTTCAAAACTTTCGTTATTCGATTTAAAAGCGAAAAACTGAGTATGCACTTATGAGTTCCTCTATCATCGTAATGTCAATATCTTTCTCTATTACGTATTCGAGAAAGTTAAACACATAAATAATGAAGACTAGAGCAACTGACAATAAAGTGATTTACGAACTATTATCAATACCGGCCAACAAATTACAAGGAATATGTATATGCGAGCTAGCTTCACATTAACTTCAGGACAGAATACCCTTCTCAAACAGCACGAAAGAATTTGAATGGCTTGTCATTTTTGTGCTAAAAAGTATTCCAAGAAAATGCAAAGCAAGCGATATTTTAATCAACATAGCTACCTCTTTGAAATTCGTAATCCCCAAATTGACCTCCGCATATCATTAGTGTCGTAGGTATATGCTGTGCACTTTATTTACTCAACAAAGTTCAAGCACCCAATTAACGCCAGCCAATTTAATTAAGCGCAATTGCGTGCCTATTAATTTCTGCCCTACCCTACTGATATACCTATTTGCGCCATAAATTCTACAGTGTTTCCTTTCTCTGAAAGGAATGAAAGAGAAAAGGATGACTGCGTGATCCGCTGCCATAATGATAAACATGGCCTGAAATGGTCAGTAATCGAGTCATAGATTCTTTTAAGTATGACCTACATTCCTTTCATCTGCAATGAATAGCGATTTTTCTCCACTCTAAAAACAACTTCAGTCCGGCTAAATCGAGTCAAAATGGCCGCTCGGGTCGATTAGACAGATATACGTATTCCTATGCGTGTGTCTGGTTGTGGATTTGTGTCTCTATGTGACATGCCTTTATGGATACCTCATTCTCATTAGTGGCGGTTATTCGCATAACATTAGATAAATCTACGGCAAGAATAGAAAAACAGAGATAGGTACCATTTCGAGCTGAACAGCAGACTTGCCTCCTTCGTAGGTGGTGGCAATAAATAACAGAAGGCAACTTAATTGAAAGTGACTTCCTGTCTGCCATGAATGTGTAAATGTAAAGCAATATTGTCAATGCTCTACATGTGGGTGGTAGTCAGGTCGGTCACTTTGAGCATGCATGTGACAATCATTGAGAGATAAACAACATTAAGTGCGGCAATCGAAATCGTTGCTTGTAACTGCTATTGATTCGTACATGTACAATAATAATTGTCAATTTAATTAAAAACAAATTAGCCTCAAACTCTTTGTATATAGGCAGTAGTAGTAGTAGCAGTAGTAATAAAAGGAGTTTACTATATTTGTTAAAAATTTGAAAACACTTCTACGACATATAACTGCCGTCCGTCCGGGGATTTTAAGGTTTAGTTCTAGTTTTAAATGTTTAGTTATTAAAGTTTTCAATGAAAGATTTCGTACATCAACGCTTTACATTGATAATGTAATTCTTAAGATTTTCCGAGGAGGAGACACCCTTATAGCCATCGCCTATCGATACAAACAAGTGTAACCGCAGCATTATTTCTCTTTAAACATTCGAATAGGTTTTTGTTCCCTTTTAACAAAGTTCCTGCTGCTGCAACATACAAGGAACCGGGAAGATTGGCGCCATGTATGAGTTTTTTACGGTTATGTAAAAGCGTGCCTTACTTCTTAGATGGTTTCTGAACCCCAAGTAGCTGCGACTAGCAAGATTGATTCTTTACTAATAAAAGTATGCACTTCAACTATTTATCATTTTGCCGTTTGTAAGGTAAACGTGGAAGTGTTCTTTCCAAAATTTCAGCACCGACCTATCGTCTCCGATCGTGTTCCTATGTTCATTATGATCGCAATTTGTAGTGTTAAGAGGATCACTTCACCATTTTGTGGGATTTTTGTTGGTTTGCAGTACCTACTTGTAGTATTCCTTTGCGCATCAAGCGACGGTGTGGTTGCTAAGGACTTTAGAGAGACACGGCCTTCAAAATCACAGCATAATAACTACAGCT
Source organism: Cheilosia grossa (assembly GCA_963082955.1). NCBI lineage: Eukaryota > Metazoa > Arthropoda > Insecta > Diptera > Syrphidae > Cheilosia > Cheilosia grossa. The sequence continues at coordinate 26,024,065 of OY720145.1, read as the reverse complement.
AAAGTCCTCCAAGGCTAAGCACTAAAAATTAAACATCCTTGCATAATTATGTTTCACTCAATATCCATAACACTGAACGCACAGCTATACTGCAACTGAGTTTTTCTGGTTCCATTATTTTCATTAAAAATGTCTGATCTCATTAAAACTTCTTCCGGTTTTACTCTCGTAACCAATTTCATTCTGTTTAATAAATAAACAAGTTCTTAGCATTTAATTACTATGTAATACTTTTGTAAAACTTCCTCATTACGACGTAAAAGTAAACACGTCAAAATAGAATTCGAAAAAGAAAATTTCTGCTGGTGCCTGTGAATTTGGAAAATTAAAGCGCCCGAATAAATTTGAATACACATTTCAGATAGTAGCATGGATGGAGTCCAAGGTGCCCATGAAGTATTGGCCCAGAAGAAGAATCGTATAAGCTAATTGCTTTGGTCCTAATGCAATGGCGAAACTCTTGCGTTAAAATATTCAAAAGGAATGAACAAAAGTTAATTAAAAAGTTTTCATCTATCAAATTTATCCGCGGCTCAACTTGATCCGAGTTATCTCCGTTCAGTTCCGGCTGTACTACATTCTGGTCTCAACTAAAATTAAAACTGTGGACCGAAGAATAAAGTGCGAATCTGTTATTTGGTAATTAGGGGTTATTTTTTTCATCGAATTTGGATTAAAATTCATAAGATATCCATTAATGTATTTTTTTAGCGAGGAGTTTTAAACTGACAAAACATGGGATGAGCGGTTGGATTTTTGTCGATTTATTTGAATATTCATAAAGTTTTTGGTACTCAAGCAGTCAGTTTGAGTGATCCTCTTATAAAGGCAAAGACCATCACTAAAAACTTTTACGAGAACGGAATATTTTTTCCGCACTTAACGCTAAAGTTTCAGAATAACAATTACGCTGTGCATTTCAGTTCTCCCCCCTTTTTGATGGTTATTTTTTTGAGAAAATGTAACTGTCGACTTTTTGACATAATTTATTTTGTTTTACAAAAGAATAACCAATAAAGGTGGAATAATTTCCTATTCATACGGTTATTTTCTTCCGATATGTGTGTAAGCTAATCCGGAGGTCCCGAATTCCATACCAAAAAAAAGCACCCTATGGGTTACTTTTGCCAATGGAAAAACCAATAAATATAAGTGATTTTACAAGATGCGAGTCTCTTCAAACGAGGATGGCAAATCCGACCCAAGAAGTGATTTCTTAAGGATTTGAAGGATCTAGACGAAATGCACTTTAAGGTCAAGGTAACAAAGAAATGTACATAATTATTACTTTAGATATCAAACCACGCAAAAGGATATGCGTAAGGTCAGATTTCCTAAGTCCCGGCAAATGCTCCCAGTCTATACCCTACCTATAGTTCGTCCGTATATGCGTTATAATGAGCTATCATAGGCGACTTAAAAGTTGTTAAAAGGTGATGTGTATCCATGTGTAATTCCAGGGTTTTTTCCAAGACCTGTCGGAGTGTGAAAATTTGGACGATAGTTGACTTTCCTGACATAAAATGCGACTGAAACCCTACGCAAAAACCTGACTGTCCCCTATCAAGGCGCCTTTAGTTCAGCCGAACGCTTAAGCTCGGTGTTAAAAAAATAATATATATAATTCTTGCTATGCTATGCTTGCAATTTAGCGTTAGACCTTGTAGCTGAATTTATTTCATGTGAGATTTATGTTCAACTGGCATGAAGGGTAGGTATTAATTGCTTTTAGTTTTCCACTATGCTCTGTACGCCTATTTTTAATTAGTTCGCGGTTGATTGGAGTGCATAATTATAGAGCTAAACCTCTAACAATGTTTACGTATGTAGATATATACCTACATTTTCTAAAATATGAGTTGGAACCTTTGTGAAAATTGAAATACTGTGAATATTGATGATGATTAGTATGAAAATTGGCTATGATTTTTAGGTAGTTCGAAACTGATAATCTAAAGTTATCGTCTGAAGGGATGAAATGTCAATTGTATTGAAAATCATAGCACATCATACCATACATTTTGCATACTACTTTTAGGAATTATGAAACGAAAACCTAAATACCGTTGACTTTGGCATGACTTCCATAACGATATGAGTACATTGAAAACTATTAAAACGCCATATAGTATCTTCTTTTACCCTTTTCCTTTATCAGCAAACTTGTTTGAATTAAAAGGATGAAAAGATTTATAACTTAATACCTTATCTCCTGATTGACGGAGTAAGCTTCAATTATTACCCATGTATACAACTGATTGGCAAAAGGATCAATATCATTAAAAAACAATTTCCCGAAAACAAAGTTGTGCTATGCCGAAACACAGTATGGGATAATGAAAAATGATATGCGGATTCTATTCAGCGTTGCCAGACATTCACAATATTTCGCCCCAGATAAATCTGAAAAACCCCCAGATCTGTTTTTTTTTTTCTATAAAAACCCCCAACTTTTTACGACTTCAAAGTAGGAATTTCAAATTTGAAGCGCGAAAATGTTTAGTATATATATATATAAATAAATACACTCGAAGAGAATGTCAACGCATGTTGCTTTTTGAAACATTTTGTAGAAATTTACACAGCCCCAACGCAACTTTCATGAAATTGTTGTAAATCAAATTTACTGATGAGGATGGTGCTTAAATCCGGAAAAATATTTAAGGAACTATTACAAAAAGCTATTGCTTTTTCCTAGTGAAACTGGCATTAGCTTTTTTTGAAAGACCTGTTTCGTAAACGAAAATAGTCCAAAGGTATTCGAATTTTCACACGTTAATATTGCTTAGAGAATCGATTGATTATTTTACAGCATTTTAGAAAAAACATACACATTTATTTCACCCATTATTTAAAATTTGAGTCATTTGGTAGTGGACAGAGATGAACGACGAATGTCTACGGTAACTCATTATCAAACGATTTCTCCTCCTAGATTTCCCCCCATCACACAAAAAACCTTAAACTGGCAACGCTGATTCTATTCAAATGCGTAGTTGACGAAATGGTAATTGCCAAAAAGGCAAAAGGTCGTCATCACCACCTTCTGCAAAAGTCATTGAAAGGTGATTAAATTGAATTATTTGACGAAAATGTGTAAGAACACTAAAGTCCTGCAGAATTCAATGTCTCCTTAACTTCAGTATTTTTAATGAAAAAGTCTGGAGTATTGACTCTCGCGCATTTAAACGTCGTTGATGAAGGAATGTCCCTCAATTCAGATGTTCTTTGTGTGTTTCTTAATCCATCACTATTTGACACAGATAAAACTTCTTAACTTAAATATTTACTTGTAATATGTATCAGATGAAAATTAATAAATTTGACATTAAAAACATAATTTGTTTGTGTTTTATATTTGCTTGTCATAAGTACAACGGTACCCCCGTAGAAGGGTGGATTCGTACGAGCAAATTCTATACTTTGCATTTCTAACAAATTTACATTGTTTAGTACAAGAAATTGATCTTTGAGTAAAAGAGCAAAAATTGCCGAAACTGGGTTTAGTCGTGCAAAATTCAAACTTTCAAATAAATATACTAATTGGATTTAAGTGCGTGGTGTAGATTTTTCCACTCGAGAGCTAGGGAAAATTCGATTCCTTCTAATTTTATTTCGGGAAAGTTCACAGTTCAGCGGATCGAGTTAATGAAATTAAAGCGGAGGAGTAACGGCTTTTGCTATGGAAGATGCCTACGAAGAAAACAACGAATGAATTCAAATTAAGTTGTTTTCCTTTTACTATTCATTTGTGGATTCATATGGCAGTCCATGAATGTATATTTATAGCCTTTTCAAATTCAAATGTTTTCTATTGGAAAAAAGCTCCCAAACAAAAATAAGTAATATTAAATTATATTCGATAAAAGTCAACTTTGGAATTTCAATATGAATAAAGTATCTTGAGAACGACTTGTGGCGACGAGATGGCGGAGGGCGGACTGTGTTTTTGTTGCAGCTGCAGTTGCACCAAACGAAAACGATGGACACATTCTTAAGGTAGCATTCCCAGCAATATGAAAATATTTTGCCACACATTGTTCTCTAGTAAGTAACGTGAGAGAAATAACAACAATTTAAAAAACGTTAAAAAGGACGTATACGACACCGTAAATAGAAATGAAATACCAATTCAGGAGTTAATGAATTTTTTTAATTGGTCCATTAGTGCTTTGCTTGGTTTTTCCAAAGCATGTATCTTTTCACTCACGTCCGAGGTTAGAAGTATTATCTTGTAGAATAACATTAAAATGTACATTTTTCGTGAAAAGAGGTAGCAAAAAGTGGCCTCAAACAAGTGACAAAAATACAAATTCAAAATGGTAGACAATGAAATGCAAATGGATGAATTAAGGCAAAAAGTGGGCTCAAACAGGTGACAAAAATACAAATTCAAAATCGTAGACAATGAAATAACAATTGATGAATCAGGCCAAAAGAGGGCGTTGCCAACAACACGCGGTGTTCCCAAGCGGTCCCCCATCTAAGTACTAACCGCGCCCGACTTTGCTTAATTTCGGTGATCGGACGAGAACCGATTTTTTCAACGTGGTTTGGTCGTTGGCGAAAGTTTATATTATAAAGTTTTTACTTAACTACAGTTTTTGCAACCTCTTTTCACGATAAATGTACCTTTTAATGTTATTCTACAGGATAATTAGATATATCAATTCAGAAAAAGTACGTAGTATTCGGCGCCGTAAATGGAAATGAAATACAAATTCAGAAATTAATGAATTTTTTTAATTGGTCCATTAGTTACTTGGTTTTTCCAAAACATGTATCTATTCGCTCACGTAAAAAAGGCTCGAAATTCCAATTTGTATTTTGGTTAGTACAAGGATAATTTAGTATCGTTGTAAAATCAATGAATTTTTCATTTGTTGTGGCAGCAAAAACATATTATTTAAATCTTATTTTAAGAATTGTTACTCGTGCAGCGGTATGAATTATCAAATAACTTGCTGCAACACACGCGCCATTCGCATTCTAAGCATGAGTATCATTTTCCGAATACTAATGTTAAATGAACCTTCTGAGTAATTTTAGTTTGAAAAATAAAGCCAATGAGTTATTCTAAAACTTCTTTAGTAGTGGTCTTATTTTTTATGTTGACTTCCCTCCACCAGAGATAAGAGGTCTAAAACATTTTTAAAAAGTTACTAATTTTTTCAATGGCATATTATGACCGAACAAAATCTGTGACATGTTACTGTAATAGGTAGGCTATGCAAACAATTTCAATTCAGTTTTATCATAACAAGGTATGGACTGAATAAAAATAGTTACTAAATGTTAATTTGTGTTTTTCTGCGCTCCATAACACTTCATTTATAACAGCAAGAGTAACAAAATCTGAAAACCGCACGAAGGGTTCCAATACCTATCGAAATCCTCGCATGCGAGATGCTACAGATTTACACCAGGAAACCCACTCAACAATAGGAAGAGCGTGTAAATCGTCCAGATATTGAGTTTGTTGTCAAAACAGATAGGACCACCCTTCCAAATGCAGATCGACATTATATAACCTCACCGAAACTAGCAACCAACATCTGTACTGAATGTGAAAAAGGAGAACAAATTGAGGGGCATCCAAAATTTCATCCATAAATCGAGCATTATACTTCTGTGGAAAATTAGGCCGACATGTGCAAATATATAGTGAATATATTTAAATAGAAGAATCAGCGGAAGATCACACAGGATAGAGTAGGTTTTGTTCGTAAAAGAAATGTAAATAACATATGATACCAGCTAAAACGTTGTAAGAATATTTTAAATTCACAAAAGGTAAGTTGAATACACTTTGGCGATGCTGATTAGGAATGTGAGGATTTTTAAGGAAAACAAAATCGGATCTTCATGAAAATAGAAATAAATAAATAATTAATTACTTTGTATATAAATTCCTTTTATATTTTTACTACGCGTAACAATAGTTCAACAATGAACAATGAATTTTATATCCGACTAATTTACGCTGTGGTTTCAACTTGCCTTTGTTCGATACATAACAATTGACGGATCGCAGCTAAAACGTTACGCGGTGGCCGAGTTGGAAATTTTAATTATAAACCAAATGTGGCTATGTCACTGCTACTCGCCACAAAAAGGGGTAGGGTAACTCAATGCCGTCGGCTGTGGGAAGGAGAATACAGGGTACTGGTACAGAGCCCAGTCTGGTCCATGGAAACCTACAACCACCAATGCTGGAGATAGGCCGATTTTTCCGTAGGCAGTTAAAAGAGGGAAAATGATTTGTCAATTAAACACAAATTCAGAAGCGGAGGGTGAGTCCCATAACTTTCTACGTCGCCACAAAAATAATCATCGAGTCTAATTTTGAGAAGATTCATCGTTGAGCGTTGGGTTACTGTTATTAATTGGACAGGAAGGATAATAATGCCGTTAAATTTGGTGCGGATCATTAGGAAAGATTTTCCAAGTTGACACGAAACTTTCCGATGAATTTGATTGACAAAGTTTGATTAATGACACCCACTGAAGTGTTCTCTTGAATTGAAACGCAGATAGCGAGTTGCTGTCCAGTCGGACGGATATAATGGCACTTTTGGGTTAATTCAGTATTTTTTTTATACTCGAATTCCCATTTCCCACATTGAATAAGGAAAATGACGAGCACGAAAAATCTAAATTCCCGTTCTTAATGGTGAATTAGCAGATTAATTGCTTTGATGGCCGCGATATCATTCGTTGGGGTAGAAAGCCATCAGGATATCATTTAATGCTTTCCTATTAAAGGCATTTTATGGCTCCTTGCAGTAAAATATGGAATTTTATTTTGTTTTATGCCTGCAAGTTGTTACCAACCAGTTGAAGATTTCATTAGAATTGTTGAATATTTATTGCGAGCATATAACTTTTTAAGATGCCGTGAATGGCGATAAAACGAAGTGATAAAATGCTCCGGGAGACTTGTTGATTTTTCAGGTGTTAGGGGAGATTAATGAACAATTTTTAATCTCCGTCCAGTAAACATAGGATTTTTACAAGAAACAAAGGTCCTATGCGATTTCTTGCATCGAATGGAAATGTATACCAACTTTATCATTTTATGATAACTCGAATCATTGGGTGATAACTCGAAGAGATGCAGGTAAGTTCTTTGACCATCAGTAAGCCCTTAGTGCCGACCTGAGTTGTAAAATGTGAATCATATAAATTAGAAAATTTGTAAAATTTTAAAAGCAGTAATTGACTTAAAAAACTGCATTTTCCATTCAACATTTCTACCGGTCACAGTTCACATTCACATTTCGGGTTCTAAACGAACTGATTGGATTACGGGGCCTGTGACTGTGATTCCTCCATTGAAAATTGGAGACCACTTCTATGTTCTGATTACCGACAAATTTTGGCAACATAACACTCAAAGCTGCATTGTTTAATACTTGAATGCGTTGATGACATCAATTCTTCGACGATAACGTGATTCAAGTACCTATCATAACTTTGGTTTTTCCAATAAATTTGACAATTTAGTTTTTGTATTCAATATCTAAATTTAAAACTTAAAAGAAACATAGCTAAAACCAATTTATTTTAATTTTAATGTTTTAATTAAAAAATAAATACCTACTTCCGAAATAGCTGGGTGTATGCATTTTCAAAAATCGTATACAAATAACTAGCGTTTAATATGATAGCAGATAATTTTAATATTTTGGTTTGAATTAATAATATCTTGTATATTGCTGTTTGAAATATCTAGCTAGCTAGCAACATAACACTCAAAGCTGCATTGTTTAATACTTGAATGCGTTGATGACATCAATTCTCCTCTTTCAATCTTCTTCGACGATAACGTGATTCAAGTACCAATCATAACTTTGGTTTTTCCAATAAATTTAACAATTTAGTTTTTGTATTCAATATCTAAATTTAAAACTTAAAAGAAACATAGCTAAAACCAACTTATTTTAATTTTAATGTTTTAATTAAAAAAAAAAATACTTCCGAAATAGCTAGGTGTTTGCATTTTCAAAAATCGTGTACAAATAACTAGCGTTTAATATGATAATATTTTGGTTTGAATTAATAATATCTTGTGTATTGCTGTTTGAAATATCCAGCTAAGGTTATTTAAAATAGCTAAAGTGTTTATACATATTTTGAGAATTTCAGAAAAAAAAACTATACTGACAAAATTTAGAGTCATAATTAAATCACAAAATTTTACACTAAAAAAAAGAAGAGCAGTGTTCATAGTTCATGTACAATTAAAAATTTATCTAATCTTTATCGTAAACTTAAAACTATATTAAAACTGGAACCATGAATGTAGTTGCATTGTGAATGATCTTAAATTCAATTTTACTGTAAAAGCTATCAAATTTCCCTTTGAAATTTCCTTTTCTAACTACAAGAAAAATGCAAGTTAAATTTGAAGATGATTGCTCGGGCTTTTTTGGTAATGGACCACAGCCGAATAAAGTTCTTAAAACTAGTCGTTGTTAATTGAATCATTTTGTTGAAGTCCCAAAAACCATTGTGGACAAGCAGGAAAATATTACGAATTTATTATATAAGGAGAAAAAAAATTTCCTCGAAAGAAGTAACTGGAAGTGATAAAGTCGCTATTGAAATGAGAGGTTTCAACTGAAGGTACTGTATAAAAAAGGGTGTTTTTTTTTGGTGCCAGGGTGTCAACTAATGTATCTGTTACGCTAGTTGTGAGAAGCCAGGCCTAGAGTCTCTAGGAACCTGTTGCGCCAACTTCTAATTAATTAGTATTCGTCTTTTTAAAAATAGTAATGTCGTGTGCCCAAAGAAACCGATGATTGTATAGTGTATCTACAAGGATTTTCTCAATTTAATGGGATGTACTACAAGTTAGTGGTGGAAGAAAAACGCAATTTTTGTCAAGTCGTTTTCTCTAAAGAGCAGCGTTGTTCTCAATCCATAACAGAGGCATATAAGTAGGGTATTACTCGGTCACTTGCAAAACCTCTCAACGATTTCGATATAAAATGCATATGCGAGTAGCTACTAAATAATCGGAATGTGCTGGCGCCTTGATTATTAATATTCACAAAGTTATGGCTATGGGTAGTACTTAGGATAAATGAATTTGTGAAGCCCCATAAAATGTTGTTGCTTTGTGCTGCTCTCTGCATATACCATTTCGAAGGATTCGCATATGGCCGACCGATGTACCTAATCGATTTTGGTGTTTGTGTTTAGGGTCGAGACGGTTAGTCCTTAGAGTCACCTTGTACATACCGCACATGCAGATGAATTGACGAACCATACCGGTTAGCGCCTTCCCTTTGTCAGAATATCACAAAAAGTTGTAAAAGACAATGGCCCAATAAGAAGCATTTCACTTTTATAGCAATTCAGAGTTGTTCGCGTTAGCAAACATCTTACACGGCCGCAAAGTTTTTCTGTTTATTTTAGAATCGTAAACCAAAATGTCACTATGAAAGGAGATGAAAAAAGTGAGGGTCTAAGAGTTTCTTGTCGCGACCATACTCAAAATAAGTGAGTATTCATATACAAAAAACGAGAGTAATCCACTCAACGGAAAGTTATTGACAACGCATAAGGGGTTTGAGAATTTTACAATAACCATAAATTCGAATAGGTGAAAACAAGTCATATATTCAGGGCTTTGCAGCGGATTTCTAGTCAAACTCACTTACTTGACGATGCTTGGATTTTAAATAATCCTTACGTTATCGAAGTATTGAACATATGCATACGAAAGGAGAACTGTTACATAATTCAAATATTATCCACCTTAGATATACAAAATCAAATCCTCTTGAGAGTTGTAGATGAATATACGTTTCTCTTGGAATTATCATTTTTATGTTTCAGGATATTGTCATCCTCAACTGAGTTGTCTGTATAGCGAATCATGATAATGGAAAATTGTTGCGAAGAATGTAAAAAATACGATGATAACTTGAACGTGAGTCGTCGAAAAGGTAATCCTTTGGTTGTCTGGTAACGAACATATTAAATTCAGCTGGGCCTTCAGCACGTACAGGTACTTTTCAGGCTAATTTAAGACTTGATGCTATAATAGGCGTTTTTCTTTTTTAGTTCACAGCATATACAAAAGTTGGTATTTCTTTTTTAGCTCAGACACATCCTAATTTATGTGTGTGTTCAGAGCTCAGTTCAGAGCTCGCTCATAATGCTCGAACTCAATTCGGTGCTCAGCTCTGAACTAAAAAAGAAAAAACACCTTATATCAGTATTTGTAGTTGGGATATTCATAAATGAAATATTTAAGAACCTTTCAGTAAATAAATTCAAATTAAAGTATAAACAGATTTCGATAGTTGTGCTCACTACGAATTTAGTAGTATAAGATCCACGCGGGTCGCATCTTTTCAAGGTCAAAAACTTTTAATTTAAGGAAAAAATAAAGAAAAATGAGTCCATTCGATTGTTTGTTGTAATGGTTAAGTATTTGCTTTCCCAAATGTAAATGAAGCTAAGTGCTATCATGCAGAGAGGCGAGTAAATTAAAATGGACATACCTATACCAAAATTTTCCGACTAAAAGTAAACAGAGGATATTTTTCCCTGTGTGTTGTAGAAATCATGCCTTTCTGCTATGGCAATAAAACCAAAAAATTGTGGCGTGGGTGTTGATGGCACGGAAGTGGTTAGACGGAAGTGGTGTTGGAAATGATATGATATTACGTAATGACTTTTACGATGAAAAAAAATATTATATAGGATTTTAAGCTCTAGCAGTCAAGCACATTACAAAGCTATATGAAAAGGGTATACGTTTTGTATATCCATTCGATGATAGATAGATAGATAGATGATAGAAAAGGTAAACGATCTTGCATCTGATTCTATATTCAATGTTATTGATGAGATTCGTTCCATGAGTTCAGTTCAGGGCATTTCCAATTAATTTTCGAAAGATAAAACAAGAGGAAACAATGTAAAATCAACATTCTAGAGAAAATATAGGTATGCACCTCACCTTCAGATGGTTCCAAGCCACCTACACTTGTCCTCGGCCGAATTCTTCCTATGGGGGGTACTTGGATAGTACTCGTTTGAAATTTTTGTGGACGAGCCAATTCCGGTACAGGTTGAAATTTATTTCCTTTAATACAGCTTAACGCAATCCGTATGGCAACGAAAAATTAAATTGTGTATGTACTGTGGAGAGGTACTCGACGTCGGACAACATGGGAACGCCTCATGAAGCTGAAGGACTATACAGCACTGGGCATAAACTAAGTATTAAATAGACCGGCAAATCCCGCACACCTACAAGATCCCCCCGCAAATTTCGAAAAGAAAAATCTCTCTTAAATTTCCGATCTGTGAATACGTGGGAAATATATGAATCCTTCAACCCCGGGTGGGGCATAGGGCGGCGACAAATTTCTTCCATCCTTCACGATCTGCAGCCAGATACTTCAGCTGTGGCCACGTTTTACGCTGCGTTGCTGCTTCGGCCAATACGGTTGATTTCCAAGTTGTTCTTGGTCTACCAACTCGCCGTGTACCTTGAGGGTTCCATTCGAAGGATTGCTTCGCGATGTTGTCGTTTGGTCTCTTCAACGTATGGCCAATCCAGCGCCAATTCCTCTGCCTAATTTCTGCATTCAGAAGGTTTTGATGCGTTATATGCCACAATTCTTGGTTAGATATAACTTGCGGCCATCGGATCTTAAGGCTGTATCGCAGGCAGCGGTTAACGTATGCCTGCAGTCTTCTAGAGATGGAGGTAGAGACTTTCCAGATTTCGCAGGCATACAGCAGAGCGGACTTGACGTTGGACTCGAAGAGCCTTAACTTGGTGCGTAGGGAAATTTGACTGGAGTTCCATACTGAGGATAACATTCCAAATGCGCTGCGGGCTTTATTTATTCTGTTATTAACATCCAGATCCGTTCCTCCTTCGGATGAAACAAAACTGCCTAGATAGTTAAATTGCTTTACCTCCTCAATAGATGTCTGTCTCAGAATAATGGGCTGATGTGCCGGGCAGCCAGTGTGCATTATTTTGGTCTGGTTGCAATTGATCCTTAGACCAGGCATCTCTGCATTCACTTGCAGTGATTGCCACATCTCATTCATCCCGCTGTTGGTTTTTGCCAGGAAACAGATATCGTCGGCATAATCCAGGTGGCTTAGCCTCTCAAACGGTCTCCATTGGATACCATGTCTTTCGTATGTACTTACGATGGCAGTCAGTACATCATCTATCGCCAGTAGAAAGAGAACTGGCGACAGAATATCCCCTTGTCTTACTCCCTGTCGCACTTCAAAAGCATCGGAAAGCTGTCCATTATGTAAAACGAAGCACCTTGCGGCATGATAGGACTCCTTTATAACAGCAACAATCTTCGGGCAGTCCCTCTGCTATCTAAGGATTTACAGATCCATTCGCGGTTGACTCGGTCAAAGGACTTCTCAAAGTCTACGAACATAAGGCAGAGCGGTGATGTAAACTCGGTTGACTGTTGAGTTGAGTATTATACGCAGGGTGTTGATGTGATCGATACACGACCGACCACTACGAAAGCCCGCTTGATGCCTCTTGAGCGTATTTTCGATCCTGTCCTTTGTCCGTTCGAGAATGATAGTTGCCATTACTTTCGGGAAGACAGACAAAACAGTAATACCACGCCAGTTATTGCAGTTCTTAATATTTCCTTTCTTGGGTATCTTAACAATAACTCCATCCTTCTAGTCCCTAGGGTATTTTTCATTTTCCCATATAGCCTGCATTAGTGGTAGCAGGATACAGGCCGTTGTGTCGGCTGCTTTGTTGACTTTAAGGAGTTTGATCGCAGATTTGATTTCTGCAGCTGTAGGGGGCCCGGTGTCGATACCCCTGTAAGAACGCCGCATTTCTAGATGTTGGGAGCTCATCGTTGCACTCGGCTCATCTGAGTCTTCATTTAGCAGGGCGCAAAAGTGGTCCCTCCATCTTCTCAATTGATCTTCTATTGTTACCAATAGCGTGCCATCCATATCCAAGACAGGATGGTTGGTGTTGCTTTTTCGGCCAACAATATCCTTGGCGGTTTTGTACAGCTCCCTAATATCTCCTCTTCTTGCAGCGCTTTCCGCATTATCCGCAAGATCTTCCATTCTTTTCCTCCTGTCGCGCCTCACACAGCGCTGTACTGTCTTGTGAGCTACTCGGTACTCGGTACGTAGAGCAACTTTACGTTGAATGTCGGTTTCGGCGTTCGTTTTAATCTTCAACGATCTGCGATACTCGATTTTGTCCCAGGTGTCTTGGGATATCCACGGGTCCCTAGCTCTCGACATTTTGGGCACAGTTTCGGAGCCAGCCTCTATATACGAGCTTTTTACTTTGCCCCACATCGCGTCTATGGATTGTTCGCCTAATTCAACTGTACTCAATGCTCTGCCGTTAAGTGCGGTGATTAAATTCCGACATGTGTTGGGGTCCTTGAGAGCATTAGTATTGAATTTGGCTCTCCTCTCCTCGAATACTTGGGAAGCATCAAAAAATAAAAATAATTCTAAGTGGAGGGGGTATAGCTAATTCAATATTGACACGCAGCAGTCAACCCACATTCTGGTATTGCTGTTTTTTTGCAGAAATATAAATGTCCGAAAAACCATCCGTACAAAACAGGAATAAACCATCAAAATTGGGGAAATATCAGGAATCTGACGAGAAAACATTCGAAATATATAGCAACACACTAAATAACCATAAAAAAGAGATTTGCCTTTTAGCAAACAATTTCTAATGCGAAAAAATAATCATTATAATGTTAAGAAACTGTGATTCTGCATTTAATGTAAACTTTTTTCCGAATAATACAGATTTTACTTTAAAAAGAAAGAGAGTGCTAAAAAAATTTACTAAGATTAGGGTATTTGGTGAGGTTCTATCAGCTGGTGGATGCTTTCCTAGAGTTTAAATTTGTTGTTTTATTGCATCACGAAAATGTGTTGTTGTTTTCTTTTGCAAAATGGGTAGTAACTAATGTAATCATAATAAATATTTAAACAAGAAGGGATAAACTGAGAAAAATTCATTCGTGGAAATAAAATAAGACATTTGTGTCTACAATTGCTGTGTCTGTTTTCGTTTGTTGTTTATTATACAAAAGAATTTCAAACTAAGGTAATTGATGAAAACAATTGAGAATAATGTTTATTTAGAAAAAAACTTGTATGTCCTATCCATTGAATTCGGCCTGTTGTTTTTTATACTAAATCGGTGCAGACTACTAAAACCGCACTTTATGTAGGCTTCATTAATCAATTTTAATATATCTTGAATAATATAAGTATATAATATGTAATACCATTAATTTTCGAAGTGTTCCTTCCAAAATCATTCATAGAACTTAACAATTAATAGGACATGACAAACAAATTTTTAGAAATTCTGATTTTGTTGAAGTTGAAATTATTTTATTTTATTTCCAATATTTACAACCACAATGTGAACATCCCGTACTATACACCTTTGGTTCAAGTCGTTAGACCCGTTTTTGATAATATATGATTTTTTTTTAACCGTTACATGGAAATTCTGATGTATATTGCGGATGACGTGGCCCCGAACTGTAAGCCTACAAGCTCCAAATACGAAGACGTAAACAAATCCACATGGCCAATTAAGCCACCTTACGCGAACCTCTTACATACATTCTAAGTATACCTGTTCTGAGAACGCTTATTCAGGAGTGCGATTCAAAAAGCTAAGCATAGATCTATACGGAAATGTTGCGCCAACTGTCTATTTCTGCCAATAGTCTGGGCGCTGGGAAATAAAAATGTTCGAACGATCATCCATTGACAAATGAGGCCATTAGCGCAAAATTATGGTGTAACCCACAATTTTTGTTGGTTGCTGATCTGGTGTTACATACATTCCATAAATTACCAACTATAAATACAAAAGTGGTGTACAGCTATTGTAAATTTGGAAGTTATTTATATATATTGTTCACAAATGAAATTAAGTCCAAAAAACATATTTACCAAATTTAAAATCCCCATTTTCTTCCAATTAAATAGTTTTGGGTTACACCACTTTTGCGCTGATAGCCTCAAATATATCAGAGAATAAGAAGAACTATTCGATTTCGTATATTCCGTCCAAAAGGAGTAGAAACTTTCCTAGCAGTTTCCTTAAGGAAATATTTTCTCTTTGTCTTTTTTCACCATTTGTAAATAAAAAAAAAAAATATTAACACGAGTTAAATCTACCTGCTGCTCAAGTGGAAATAAATGTTATCCCGTAAGAAGTTTATTGGAAAGGGATTCTACAAACTATTTTTTGTCATCATGCGGTTTCGGCTGCCTACTACTCAATAGAAACAAAGCTCGAATTTGCAAATTTTCCCAATTTCCCATGTCTGGAGGGGTGGGAAAATGTGTATTCTTCGCACACGCCAAACAGTCTTGTGTCGATCGTCGAATGCCGATCGATGGAGACATCATTTTTTCTCTTGATTTGTTGTTGCATGACTCTGTTTTTCTATTTAGTTCGGACGGACTAAAACAGTATATTCATAGGTATCGAAGGTCGTTTGCTTGACTACTGTAAGAGATTCAACCCCCGGAGATTTGTAAATTACCTACAACTTATATTGCTCGGAAAAAGTTTCTGAATAAAGTCATTAAGTAAGAAAAATAATAAGCGAATAATATTGAGTAAAACAAGGACGAGGAATCAACAATTATTGACATGTTTTGAGGTGGCGCAGTGGAAAAAACCCCAACCCAAATTCCAACTTGGGGTTTTTTCCACTGCGCCACCTCTCGCGAACGTCTGACAAACATCCGAGAGTATAACTGTCTTTAGAGCTTCTCAATTAGCCGTTTGGAATCGGCATAAAATTGTAGATCCCTTCCATTCGTTCCAAAAATAAAACTCACACAAAACGAATGGTTGCGAGAAGCTAGGCCTTGGGTCCCTACGGACCTGTTGCGCCAACTATATATATTTGTCAAATTGTGGCGACTGTCATTAGTGAGGGAAGTCAATTGCAATTTCTTATTTATGTTTAATTTACTCACAAAATCAAATATAAGCATACTAATGGCGTTTTTCGTTGTGTAAGAAAAAAGCATTTGTTCCAGATTCAGAAAAGGTTTTCTACTCTAGAAATTAGTTGTTTGTCAATTATTATGTTTCATTGGCTGCAAAAAAGCAATCTATTTCGGAGTCAGAGCACTTTTGCAAATTTCGATTTCTTAGCAAGAGCTGCGTGACTTCCACTAACACCGTAAGTCATTGTGTCAAGCTAGGAAGTTTGCTATTATTTACACTATATATAGACGAGAGTCTGTGAAAAATAGAGAAATAAATATGCCCTATGCAGTGGCTGTCAACTCAAATAAATGGAATTTTGTAACCACAAAATGGCAAATTTAAAAACAGAAATCACACGCCAACACAAATGAAAAAAAAAAAGAAGTGAAAACTCATTTTATGTTTCATTGAGCACGAAAAACCTGAAATCTGAGGAAAAAATCTGAAAATTCCAATGGAAAACGGCACAAGACAGAGCCATTTTGTTGTATAGAAACGGTTGTCTGACTGATAATTGTAGGTATGGCTTTTTAAGAGGGAATGAGGCAATGCCGAGAAAATGACACTGCGAGGATAATCTCGCTCATCTAAGGAAACTTGCAAAAAAAAAAATGCCAACCTAGTCAATTTGAATAATATTGTTTGCTTCATATGTAAATATTGTGTCTTCGTTGTCGGATTCTATAGATAAGAGGATTTCAACGTTTCTTGCTATTAGTAAAGTTCCACTTGTGCAATAAGTTTATATGTAGTGGGTAAAGAGTAACCTGCTGGCCATAAGTATCTACAGCCAGTGCGAGAACGGAAACTGAATGTTAATGGCAGGCTGTCAAGTTTAAATTTTCGAAACAGAAACGGGGTAAGCAAAAAAGAAAAAAAAAAAAAAAAAAAAAAATCCCTGACGAGGTAAGTACTTGTGTAGTCCGCACATCGCAGTGGAATTTAATTATACCACGCGTAAGTACTCAGAATCATAAATCTTGCATTCCTTTAACAGTTGCTTCAGCCAATTTCAAATGTATAAATTATAAAAATTCCTCGGCCAAGAATTCGCTCATATTAACGAGAGTATTATGCAAATACATTTCAACGGCCTTGTCCTCAGTATACTTATGGTTGGTTTCATTTCCTTTCTATTCCACATGCTTTAACCTGGGAGCGAACACAAAAAAATGCTTCTATATTATGCTCTGAAATACAATTCCTTGGTTTCTTTTAATTAAATAGAATAAAAGGAAAAATCAAATGAAAATAAGAGAAAGCACGCTACAAAGGATATTTTTTTTTATTTTTAAGATATGTTCTAACATATCGTACAGTACCCTTGTACCCTTGTAGTAATTGGTAACGGTTCAAGAACACTTTACACGAAAACAGAGTGGGTAAAATTATTATTTTATGTGTATGTTTTTTTTTTTTTTTTTTCAAAAAAAGTGATGATCATAGCTTTATCGGTCAAAAGAGAGTCTTTACTTTGGGGGATAAAATATTAACCCACGATCTGTGATGCATTTAAAATCTAAATGTACTGATGACATGTACCTACAGAATTTCAAGAAAAATTGTTTACTTCCTCTATCGAAGTTTTGGCTGCATTGCATTCATGCAATCTATAAATATGGGTAGAACATCGAAGAAAATTTAAGCATCTGATTTGTGATCTCATTGTTAATCCCTAATTAGCATTGACTGCGGACAAACGGATCTCGCTGTCCCGTTTTGTGTAAAAATTTGTGTGCGTGAGGGTGTAGGTGCAGTATCAATATACAAAAACCCCTCTATATTTCTAGTTAAGTAACCAACGCCATATTGGTGTTATTCGCGTGAAGAAAATATAACTGTTAGTGTTGATACGTTGAATTTTTATATGTATATTTACTATAGACTTTCTGCTAATAGTAATTTTTGCAGTTTAACCTATAACCCAGTAACACGCGTATATGTTAAACAAAGAATGCTAGAAGACAGGTATATTGAAAATTCCATTTATTCTAGACTCATCTCACAAAATACTGATATTGAAAAATATTTTATGTTCTCTATTGATAAATATTATTCCTTACCATTCCCCTCATTGTGTAGCTGGTAGGTATAGTCAACTTTTTTCTGAAATTGCATTTTAACTGAAATTGAATCCGTTTTTTATATTCCGTACAACCAGAAAAATATTTGAATAGGAATACTCGTACACATTGCATCTGAGGAATGGATTCAGGAAATAAACGAGATTTTTGTTGGGAATCATGCTGGGAAAAGTTCATAAACAAGAATATTTTTATAGACTCTGTTACACATTCCGCAGCTGTAAGCAGCATACGTAGATACATTACATTCATAAACATATGTATATCGACCTCTCAACGCGAACCTTCAGTATAGTTGGCGCGGAATTTCATAGGAGTACTCCTAGGACACGAGACCAGAGAGCTAACTATCTTTTTATATATGTATGAGGAAAGTGTACTTCAAAAATGGTGATATCCTGTTAAGTTATGAGATTTCGCCAAACATTCTTTTGATATAAGTGGGAATACACATATCCACATGATGATGCTGTGTGCAGGGACCTCACGTGGAGGAACTATTTAAGGGGATATTTTACAAAAGGTAATCGTCTTCGGCATCGTTGGGATCTTCAACATGGTCCTTATAATATAAGCAATAAAATGAGTGAGAGAATGTGGATATATACCTACACACATGATTCTTTTCTGTGCATATCAATAAACACCTTTTTTTGTGAATTCAACTTTTTTTTTATTCAAATAAGAACATTTTAGGGCACAATTTCCCTACCAACTTTTGTGTAAAGTTATATACCCAAAAGTTTATATGTTTCAATTCACCCTTCAGAACGAAGAAGGTACACATTTGAAAAGCAAAGAGTATTCATTGTAATGTTAGTTGGAATATGTTTAGTGTTTTTGCCTCCTTCTTACCTGAACGCCGACTTACTCCCTGTTTAGCGACTTCCACTGAATCAAAGGCAGTCGTTTGGAAAATGAGTAAGTTCCGCTTTTTGAGTCCTTTGGAATCTTGTTAAACTTCAAACGAAGTTTTCCAATCCGAAAAGGATACCACAGTTAAGTTCTGTGAAGTGAATTGGTATCCTGTGCTCGCTATATCCAGCCATGTGTGCCAATCCCAAATAATTTTGAATGCCAGCAAAAGGATGAACTCAAGCAAAACAAGTTGTATTTGCATACGAAATAGCCAGTATATACAAACATATAATGTGTCCTTAGGCTAGGTAATCGACTTCTGTATTTGACATCTTGTTTCTAAGTTCTGCCCTTCTTTTAATTTACTTCAGATAGCTAGTGTGACAAGTTTAAACAAGTTATTTTGTTTATACATTTTCTTAGCCTACCTCCTCAATGCAAGGGAATTTCGACATAAGAAACCCTCTTAAGAACAAAACCCTTTTTAATAGCAAAAAATTATTCAGTGATGGGATGAACAAACGCCATATCCAATTCTTTACAAGGGTCCCCACTCAATAGGAAACCCATGCACATGTGCTATTATCCGGGGAGTACTGTATATCTTCCTAGTATCTACATAATGTTTATACTGCTGTAATTAATAATAAAAAATCGAAGACTTAATTTTCGGTTCTTGAACCGTAGTCTTTTTTTAGAAATTCAATATTTAGTATATAAATAATTTTGTGACTACTGGGAAATAATTTCTACCGTCAAACCGCCTGACATTGAAACATTTTGAATTTTCTCACTGTTCATTTGAAAAGCACATAATCCTTACTCGTTACTATTCGATAACTTCAAGGTAGTTTTAACATTTAATGTAACATGTCGCTAATTCGGTTGTCTTCTTAAACGTCAACTTATGCATTTCCTTTTTAGTACTAAGCAAAATTCTGTCGGCCTTACCAATAATCAACTTTAGTCTGGCAGTTAACGCAAAGACTCCACACTTTCAAAAATCCCTTTACCAATAAACAAATATATGTAGTTGCCAGAACATCGCTAGCTGTAGGGTCAAATGTTAATGTTGAGAAAGCCGTGTTTATCTCGGTCATTAGCTAAATAAATCCTCCCTCAATGTCATTTTGAAGGCGAGTGCTGCCCAACCGTCCGAAATCACGGTATTAAATTGCGTAATAGGAGCGAATTTAAGTACGCCGTTGTTCAGCCTGAGCGTATACAATTATAAATTAATTTTAGTAAATTGTAAATGTTTTCTAATTTTATTCGTCGCAATACAACAATGCAAATGGTTTTAAGTCTAACAAACTCAAATTTGAACAAATGTATGGAAAAAACTGAGAAATATTCCATTTTTTGTTTTATTTCTTAACACTTGAAGCATATATTTCTGTGTTTTTCTCTGTTTTATCTTGTTTAACTGCTAGTTCTTCCTTTTTGGTTGGTTTTCCTTACTATATTTATATAAGTTTGGGATAGAATAAAATATCTTCTAACTTAAGTTAGACATCACGTGCATTTTCATGCACGAAAGCTGTCATGTTTCCTCGTCTATGAATTCACACATATTTTCGTACTACCTGTTATTCCTGCAGAAGTTAATAAATTTGTTATTTCCCGTGTAATTTGCTTAGTGCTGATAATTATATTCTAACTATATTTTCCGCGAAGTGAACCTTTTCGCACCAACCATTGTTTCATAAGAGATCCTCAATTTCGGTAAACAAACTCCTTTTGCAAAGAGTTTAATAAGGGTTTGGTTGCAGCCAATTATCTACGTGAGTCACCTAACGTACTGAAAATTGTTGAAAAAAATTTAAGAGCCGTCCAAACTTAAGTAAGAAGATATATTATTCTGTTTGCAACGACTGTCAAGAAAGTCTTGGAAATATCCCAAACTAATATAAAATAAATTTGTTTAGTAAGGAAAACCAACCAAAAAGGAATAACCAGCAGTTAAACAAGATAAAACAGAGAAAAACACAGAAATATATGCTTCAAGTGTTAAGAAATAAAACAAAAAATGGAATATTTCTCAGTTTTTTCCATACATTTGTTCAAATTTGAGTTTGTTAGACTTAAAACCATTTGCATTGTTGTATTGCGACGAATAAAATTAGAAAACATTTACAATTTACTAAAATTAATTTATAATTGTATACGCTCAGGCTGAACAACGGCGTACTTAAATTCGCTCCTATTACGGAATTTAATACCGTGATTTCGGACGGTTGGGCAGCACTCGCCTTCAAAATGACATTGAGGGAGGATTTATTTAGCTAATGAGCGAGATAAACACGGCTTTCTCAACATTAACATTTGACCCTACAGCTAGCGATGTTCTGGCAACTATATTTGTTTATTGGTAAAGGGATTTTGGAAAGTGTGGAGTCTTTGCGTTAACTGCCAGACTTAAGTTGATTATTGGTAAGGCTTACTAACTCTCCAGGTATAAGCTACCTAGACAAAGCAAACCACCTTGCAGCACATTATGCTGCTGCCTTGAAAGTCTAAGATAGTACTTGAAACGGTGCCGTGAAATAAGGCCAATCGAAATAAGCTCAATTTTCAAATTTCTATATTTCACCATTTGGCTTAAGACCAATAATTGTGGTTATCCATAATAGGCTATGTTTATTTAGATAAATTAATATTTCTTCTTTCTTGCAGTTTACAATTTTGATAGAAGCAAACATACATAGGTATATCCGCTTTTAAATTAGATTACCTGACTGCTGTTATGCATGTTTGTGTAGATTTGGCCTTCTCTCACGGCACCGGGTAAATCCTACCTTAGGACAGAAAGTTCATCTGCTAGCCCACCGAAGGATTACCTGGATTTAGGTCTAATTGGAGCAAAATCAGAAGAGGCCGATCCGTGCCCGCTGTGATATAGCGATGTATCCGAACCTCCTCCATATAATCCAATCTTGTCTATATGTCTTATGATGTTTTCTTTCTTCTTATTAGCCTTAATAGATCATAAATTTATGCAATATATGTAAACATGTGAAACATCATATGCACCAGCTAGGCAAATTACCGTACATGTAGTATAAGTACTTGCAAATGTTGACTGTACCACATTCCTTTGCTCATTTTTATACTTATTACCTATCCATCATACATTATCGCCAAGTTGTCAAAAGACACTCAACGAACATGTTTATCGGATGTAAAATCAACAAAATTATCACAGCTATTTGACAAGATTACTCCCAAAATGTGTATAAAATCTGAGCTTACAGCAACATTTTCGAGCATGGCTATAAATGGGATATGTGACTCATCATGACAACACCACTGTTGTGTCTACTGGTTGTTTGCATAATTTCATTTAGACTCAAGTTTATACTTTCGGAAAAAGTATCCAAATTGCCATACATATAAACCGAACAGAAAAATATTGCGGAATTTCTTTCATATTAAATTCTCTCCTCATGGCTTTTGCGTGTGTCCTTGCCAGACTGTAAAGTGGTTAGACATTTTCTTGTGCCTTAAATAAGAGCGATTAGCATGAGGATCACGTGCAAAGTAACTTAATAATCGTCAATGCGAGAAGGAAATCCCTCGTCCATAATGCAGTTGTATTTTAGTTTCTCCATGCTCCAGCTCTCTGATTCCATTAAAAAAGTAAACCTCCGACGATCCTAGGAAAAGTGGTATTCCAACTCACCCTCTGTATACATTTTATTATTGGAAGCAATAATAATTTTCCCCGGGCTGTAGAATCAGAGTAATTGAAGCTTATACCCGTACCAGCTTCCATTAACTTTCAGTCAGGCAGTTGCTCTTGCCTGTCATCGTTTCTCGTTGTGTTCCTTTGAGAGATATATTATATGCTTCGAAAGCTCGTGTATATGTGTGTTATAGACGGACACTTTTCACACAATGTCCTTGTTTAGTTATCATCGTTTAACTCCATCCATCGTTCGCATGGTTTCAATTTATAGTTTCAATTAAATTTCATAACCTTTATTAAATGAAACTACAATAGGAGGATGTATGTATCGCAGGCATCATATTCGTGTGAAGTATCGGTTGCCTCGTGTGTGTGGGTGTGTATAATTTGGATCCCAATAAGTACAAGTGGCATGGCTGTCACCTTCTGATAACTTAATTTAAAGCGGATCCGTTTCATAAAGTGTTTGCGCATGGAGTGTTATACTCGTACCCAAAGAGGATCTAAACTAGAGGGCCAACTCCCGTGCACCTACCCGATTTTCCCCGCAAATTTTGAATGACAGCCCTCTCTCGCGCGCTCTTTTTTCTCCTGTCTGTGAATACATGTTATTAATGGCCGCCGAATGGAACTTTTTCAATAACAAACAATTTGTAAATGAATTTATAACAATAAATGTAAAAGGAATAAATGTTGGGTATGGTTTTTTAGATAGCTTTACTTGTTCTCTATCCATCTTATGCGCCAAAATATATTCATCCATTCACATTTCAGGTTATTTTAATTTTTTTTACATGAAAAATATTTTTGACGGCAAAATTCATGAAGCTACCTTGGGGAGTTGTTCCAAAAATAGGTTGATTCCATGCAATTTAAGCCCATGTTTTCACTAGGGCAAAAGTGAATTCCTTAAAATATTCGTAAACATTGCACACATTTCTATTACGCTTGGTGGGTCTTTTCAACTTGGTTTTTTAGCACCGTATTTGTACAAAATCAAAATATGATTAGGAATTCTGTGGTTTAATAAGAGTGAACACAGTTGATGTTACTAAGGAACAGAAAAAATGGAAATTTTATTCATATCTAAAAAATGAATAAACTCCTAACAAAAAGAAAATATACTGTGGTTTTTAATTTGATCCGATTTAAGATTTTGCGTATGCAATCGAACGCAAGAATCTAAATTGTTTTGTTAATTTTCAGTTCCCGTATTTCTATAGATAATGTGCTTTTGCAAATTTTATAACATTGGATTTTGAAATGTTCACTGATATTTTTACAAGCCTCTCTGAATTATTAATTAACAAAAACAAGTGCAAAAAGTGATATTTCACATAAATAAAGGGCAATCTGTAGCAATTTAGAAAGAGAAAGAGATGTGTCAAAGGGGAAGTCGATGGGAAAGGGTAATATTTCGGCATTCTGGTGTGCGATCTGGAAGGAAGCAGACGTGGTACGAAAGTCCCTAAGGAATTGAATTGAAATGTGTGTTGTATTATCAATATTTTCTAAAAATTCTACAGAATTTTTTTACGGGATTTACCAGAAAACGGAAAAAATTTAACAAATGTATTTTACGTACCAATTACAGATTAAAAATTATGCTAAAACTAAAATATCGTTTTCCCCACAGTAAAAAAAACAATTTCGCCAAACTCTGTTAACATATCTATTTTGTTTCAATATTACTTCGAAATGAAAAGCATTAAAATCGAGGAAAAACAATTTTTTCTTTAAAGTATACCTACAATAAAAGCTTGAAGTTACAAAATCTATTATAAGAAAAGTGCAAGAACCGTTTAAATTGATTTTTCTCTGATTAATATCTTAAGATAGATTTCTGCTAGATACTGAAAAAAAAACTATTATTATATATGGGGTATTTGGCATCGTGACGAAATTATTACAGGAATTCCATTTTCCAACAATTTCATAAACTAAACTAAACTAAACTTTTAAACTGAACTGCGATGTGAGCGACGTGTAACTAAAGGGTACCAAAAATGTTGAACACAGTCACCCCCACTTACAAAATGGCCTCGTGATTGACATTAATTGCCTGCATAGGATTTCCTAAGTATGCGTGCGGCAGCAATGGCGCTCCTTTGATTTGTACAGGCACTAATACTTAGGAATTCCTATGCAGGAAAAGCAGCTTGTAGGCAAATGTACCGTTTCTGCTCTCAGTTGGCCCTCTAGTTTAGATCCTCTTTGCTCGTACCTATGCTAAATTGAAGCAGTCGAGTAAATCTCAAACAAGATGCCGAGAATAATATTACAGGATATTGACAATGGCATGGGTGGCTATCGCTATAGAAAACTGATAACATAAATGAGAAATAAGGGGAGAGGATGTGAGATTTAAGTTACTTTGATAAAACACTGATTGAAGGAGATTGAAGGAATCCTAAAATATATTTTTTTGTATCTATAGATATTCATACAAATACGTGAACTTTATTATAAAATCGTAAAGTTTATCTGTTCAAATGTGAAATTATTTATGCATCAAGCAAGCCCCGACAATTTTTTTATTTAGTTATCACTTCGCATTATGCCAAATATTATATTAAATTGTTTTTAAAGATAAGTGGCATTTAGCATACAAAGCGTACAAACTGACGTACGATTACAGTTTGAAAATGACAAGCAGATCTCGTGTTATGGTGAACACAGCGTGGGCGCCGCACAATACTTTGTACAAAAATCTTCTATTTTACTCAATTTTTCAGATAAAGGGTTTTTCAACAGGGACGCTACAAAAGTAGAGCGACAGGGACAGCAAACGACGCCGAATTTCTTGCCGCTATTTTGACATTTCTCTTCAGTAAGGCTTGCCATTTCATGATGGAAAGATATACGAGCCAACAACGAGTCGAAATTATTAAAATTTACTACCGAAATTCGGATTCAGTCAGAGTCAGGCCTCAACGTTAAGAGCGCTACGTCCAATTTATGGTCGTCATAATCGTCCTAGCAGATCAACAATTGAGCGTCTAGAGGAAAAATTTTAATCCACAGGGACAGTACAAAATGTTCCCGCGCCAGTGAGACAAAGAAGTGCCCGTAGTGTCGAGAATATTGCTGCCGCTGAGGCTTCAGTTGAAGAAAGCCCAAATGTGTCTCTCACACGTCGTTCTCAAGCGTTGGGCATCTCTGTGACGTCGTTGTGGCGAATTTTGCGAAAATATCTTGGCCTACATCGTTACAAGATTAAATTGACGCAAGAACTGAAGCCGCTTGAACACCAGAAGCGTCGTATGTTCGTGAATTGGGCTGAGCAACAACTTGAAAATGATTCGGATTTTCATCGAAAAATCATCTTCAGCGTTGAGGCTCATTTCTGGCTGAATGGCTTCGTCAATAAACAAAATATGCGGTATTGGTCAGGCAGCAATCCACACGTACTCCATGAGTCATCATTGCATCCCGAAAAAATTACGGTTTGTTGTGGTTTATGGGCCTGCGGCGTCATTGGGCCGTACTTCTTCCGTGATGATCAAGACCGGCACGTTACTGTGAATGGGAATCGCTACCGTTCAATGATAACCGAATATTTTTGGCCCCAATTGGATGATATGGACTTGGAGGACATGTGGTTCCAACAGGACGGCGCCACAAGCCACACAGCGAATGTCACAATCAATTTATTGGAAACCAAGTTTGGAGAAGGTGTTATCTCACGAAATGGTCCAGTCGCTTGGCCGCCTCGGTCGTGCGATTTGACGCCGTTAGACTATTTTCTGTGGGGCTACGTCAAGTCTATGGTCTATGCCAACAAGCCAGTGACGATTGATGAACTTCGTACGAATATCGAACATGAAATTGTAGCAGTATCGGCCGATTTATGCTTGAAAACCGTCGAAAATTGGGTTCAGCGTCTGGACTTCTGCAAGCGTGCCCATGGTGGCTATGCAAAAGAAATCGAGTTCCTTACATAATGCCATCGAACGTACTTTCACAGGAATAAAGAATTTCATTGATATCCGAAACCGTTTTTGTTTTATTTAAAAAAACTTTTGTAGCGCTCTTATTGAAAAACCCTTTACTTTCGCTTATTTGGTTGAAATGTTTTTTCTTGTTTCAATTATTATTACTACTTTTTTCAGTTCATAGTAGCAGATTTGGAAATTTCGAACTAGGGGATTTTTATACAAAGTTTATACGATCCACAGGTTCAGCTCAGTATCCGGCTCGCGCTAAATTTTAGCGTCCCTAGTCTCCACTCCGTTTCTCCACGGCAAAGATAAATGGTCGCTAAATTTTTAAATATGATATAGATGGGACAAAAACCATATGTTCATGACAGATGTCGGCAAATGTGATTTTATTTATACACGTAATTTGAAATTCAAACAACAGCGGCATCGCAATATTTATATATGCAAAACAATGCATACACGACAAATTGAAAAAGATGTTATCATTGCTGCAGCAGCTGAAATAATTTCTATAGTAGCAAGTAAAGGGTTTTCCAATGAGTGGTGTTATTGTGAATGACCCGCTATTTCGGTAGCTGTCACTTTTGAAGCTTTTGACAAGTAGAAACTACGCCATTACTAAAAATTGAACGATACACGCTTCAACATCATCGTGTCGGAATTCCATCGAAATATCATCTTGACTGATGAGGCCCATTTCCACCTCGGTGGCTACGTCAACAAGCAAAATTGTCGCATCTGGGGCTCGGAAAACCCAAGAGTTATTGTTGAGAAGCCTCTCCATCCTCAACGTGTGACTGTTTGGTGCGGTTTATGGTCCGGCGAGGTCAATGGACCTTACATTTCGAAAATGAGGTTGGATCAACAGTTACGGTGAATGGATTGCGCTATCGAGAGATGATTAATGATTTTTTATAGTTGGAGTTGGATGGTATTGATCTGGACAACGTTTACTTTCAACAAGACGCCGCTACGTGCCACACAAGCAACGAAAGCATTGATCTTTTACGGGAAAAGTTTCCGGACCGTGTTATCTCTCGAAGAGGTGATCACAATTGGCCACCGAGATCTTGTGATTTAACACCTTGCGACTTCTTTCTTTGGGGCCACGTGAAAGTTAAGGTATATGCCAACAGCCCAGCGTCGATTCAAGATCTCAAAGATAAAATTCGTGAGGCTATCGAGGACATAGGGCAGCCACTTTGCGATTTGGTTATAGAAAATTTCATGAAAAGAATATGGTCCTGTATGCGTGCTCGTGGTGGCCATTTAGCTGATGTTGTTTTTAATTATTAACAGCATATCTTCCTCTTTATTATGAAATAAACATCCGATCATTTATCTCAAAAAATTAAATTTGTCTTTGAATGCCAAAATAACACCTCTTATTGAACAAATTCTTACCACACAGCCGAATAACATCAGAACACCACATTTATTTGTATAATGAGGGTAAGCTCTGTCCAAAACATTAAAATTGGTGTATTGTTTAGAGGTTTTAAGTGTTCAAAGTCAGCTATGGTAGGTTACTCATTATTAATGCTTTAATTTTTTTTTAAATTTTATCATCAGGAAAAAGAACTACTACATAGTTAGGTAATAGAAATGAAATGGTGTCTCCTGAAATAACATGGTTTGGCGAAAAATATTGTGTAGAAGAAAACACTTCGTCTTCGAAATTTATTCTTCGCCGGAGGTCTTCCACAAACGATATGTAATTATGTTTTGCAATGTACCTAGTAGTTTAAGTTTTGGTTTTTCATGATTTGACACATTGTATCTTTTAAAGAAGGATAAATTTGATAAATTGTAACTTTTTTGAGTGGATTGTATCCGTTTTATTTATTTATTTTCTGATTGTATCCAAAAGATAAAATTGTATCCGCTTTTCCAACACAGGTAGGCACAACGTTTATACTCACGTCACAACACATGCTCCTTTTAATGCAGCAGGTTTTATTGGAAACAATTAATGAAGGGCAAAATAATTTAATGAAAAAGTAAAAAAAGTGGAACTATAAAAAAAATATTCCAACTTCTATCATTCACATAATATCAAATGTTATCAATATATTGTAATAAATAGCATGTTAAATGAATATGTTTTTGAAATAATGCTAGATGTATCATGAACCTTCAACAAAGGTTTATTACACCAATTTTCTTTGGAAAGAAAATATTCCCATATGAACTATAAACGTTATTATTATTTATAACATCACACTATTTTAAAAGAGGTAACGTTTGTTTGTTAGAAGTTATCTCCGGAACTACTGAACCGATTTCAAAAATTCTTTTGCTAATAGAAAGCTTCTGGACAGGATATTTTCCATTTTGTTTTAATTTTTGCACAACGTGAATGAAACGATGCGAAGCAGCTTACGGGACAAGAGCTATACCTATCCAATCCATCCATCTTTCCACTCTATACCTACTACCTACTCCTGTAGTTTCTGTAGTGTATATTTATTATTTATTTTTGCATTTTTACTTATTTTAAATATTAACAATTGAAAAATTTGAATTTTACTACATTTTATTTTAACTACGTAGTTGTGCTCAAACTATGATTCCGGGAAATACTTTCCTTTCATTCTTCATCTTCATGCATCATGCATGCCCGTACAAACGGAAACGCCGCCACTAAAGAGACAGAGAGTTACAGTCATATGAGTAGTGAATACATGACTCTTCACACGCACTCACAGTTCACAGATAGGACATCAAAGAGAGTATATTATTTTCAAAATTTGCGGGGGAAGTGGGTAAGTACGCGGGAGCTGACGGTCTATCCGATAGGTGGCGGTGTTGTTGATCTCCGCAACCACTCAGCAGATTTCAATGAAATTTTGTGGATGGGTACTGTTTGTTCCAGTTTTAAAGATAAGATAGTTTTAGACCCGATAGGTCCAAATGAAAGGCACGGGCAAAACCGGGTAGGTACAGCTATAAATAAAAGAGACTGACGTCCGTGTGTGCACTCTGGATCTTTGTATGGGGAACTGCACTTTGAAAAAAAATAGACTGGATAGAAAAACGGGTAGTGTCACTTCCAATACAGAAAAACTTATTTCAATTGTTTATTTTTTACATACTTGGATGTTCCGGGCTTACTGATACACAATTTGAAATCGAAAGCCTTGCTTTTGCAATGATCATCAAAAAAGCGCACTGACAATCTTTGACAGAGTGTGGTTTGAATTTGGAAAATAATTGTTTCTCCCATGGACAATTGTATGTAGCCTGTTCACGTGTAGGGAAACTTGCTGATTTGTTTGTGTTTGCACATGAAGGAAAAATAAGAAATATTGTTTATCACAGAGCCTTAAAATAAATAAAAAAAGAAATGTTTTCTAATTTCACAAACAAATAAAGGAAACATGTAGCCAAGCGGACGAGGTACCGCTAGTATTAAATAAAGACAAACTATGCAGTTTAAGAAGTTAGTTCGCAACTGTCTTGCATCGGGATACACAGTTGCCAATCATTAAGTACTCTTTCAATATGTAATTTCACTGCGTGAGAACTCCAACATTCTATTTTTAATCAGTAGTGTCCTTCGGAGGGCTTGAGAAGCTTAATTCACCACACAGACCATAAGTGGCATTCCCAACATTTTCAAGGCCACTTCCACCATTTAACTCAGCAAAAGTTGACAAGTCTGTCAGAGTTTAACCCACTTACACTTGAAGTACTCTTTATAGGTTAGAGAGCTTTTCAGAAATATTCATACTAATTGACGTTATCCGATGAATTGCGTGCCAATCGAAACTGACTGTATCAACCAACTGATATAGAAACAGTAGAAGTATCTACTTCAAAAACTGGTGATGTAGAGTGTCATTTCCAACAATTACCATATAACCAGCAGTAAAATATATTTATCGCTATCCTAAATAATCTAAACTGTTTACCATTCTTTCGCTGATTTGTCACTATTCAGACCCTTTGGGGACGTTGTGGCTTTACACATTCGAGTTGATGATGTTGTTTTCTCTGCGCTTACACTCGCATACGCGAGGAGGGTAGTAGCCCCAGGTGTTTTATCGTATCCCAAAATTACGATGGCAACGGATGCATGATGGAGTCAAAATGACTATACCAAGCATACTGTGCACATTCCCTTGTACACAACGCTGAGGAAGATAGATTAGCGAGCGAGCCCACCCTAACGGAAAAATGATAAATCGCGAATATAACGCTAAAAGGATGCCGACAGGAATCTATTACAATAATCCGGAGATTAGAATGTGTGCATGGAAGCGGATGTGAATAGAAAGTCAGTACCGAAACACAGGAATAAAACGGTAGATAAAGGTGCATTGTGGAGCTCTCAAGAATGGAATGTGTAGCGCCATTGTAACAGAGGTGCAACTGTATAGTTATTCAATCACTTATCAATCAGACTTCTGTAAATTTAAGAACGACACACTGTTCACACTCTTTTGGGTACGACTAAAATTCTGTAATACATGCATAAAACTTAGGCTAAGCAGTGAGATAGAAACATTAATATTGATTTGGCAGCTAAGAGCCACTTGCACAAACCTATAGGATAACTACATAATAGCTAACCCAACATAAAGAAATGGATAATTTCTTCCCCACTTTACGTTGCGCCAGTTCAAAGTTCCATCTGGAAAAGTAGTACCCTTAATCATTTAATTTTGGCAATACTACTGAACATCAAAACGCAATAAAAGCTGAATTGTCAAATAAATTCAAAAAAAGTACAACAATACTCGTATAATTGAAAATAAGAAACCCGATGGAGCAACAATCAAAGAAAAACATTGATCTTTCAAAATGCTTTTTCTGAATGAATGAAATCTGCAATTATTGCTTCATCGTCGTCGTCCGAAATTAAATTTCCGTATCCAAAGGGAAAAAACGGAACCTTATTAGTTTCGCTTTTGTCCGTCTGTCCGAGCCCAATGGACCAATTTTGTACCTAGATCTATCTCAGAAACGAATTGACGTAGAAACCTGAAATTTGCACACAACATACGGTATAACCTCTAGTTAAATGACAAATACCTACGGTAGCGATACATCGACTGGTTTTAGAGTTATTAGTAATTTGGTGAAAAAAAAATATTTTTATTCGCACAAAAAGCTGTTTATAGATTTACAAAAAATGGGTGTGTGCCTTTCTTGTAGATCATGCTCGTATAGCTATATATGTGCCGAAGACTGTTTTGTGGAAAGTCCACCTCCAGATCCTCAGCCACACTAGTGTTTGTGCTCGCGGATCTCCATTCTCTTTTTCTCCATTCATTAAGCCGTGATCTCTTAATCGTTTTCCTTCAATTTCTATTGGAACTTTTCCATTGGATACTCATTCTCGCCGGACACTCGCACTTGGCCTGTTTTTAAGGATCCGTACCCAAAGGGAAGAAAACGGAACCATATTAGTTTCGCTTTTTTGATTTTAATTTCAAACTGCCGGGTATTTGGCACTTGGTTTTACTCTTTGATTTTTGGGCACGACTGTCCAGCCTTACAATATTTTAATAATTTATCGATGGATAGATGAATAATTGTCGCCATGCAACGCAATTTTGACCTAATCTACGGAATATTACTAAACAGTGGATTAATGAATAAGTTTGGTGCAAGTGGCCCTAAGTGTGTACCTACTACAAATCCAATAACAACTTAAACAGTACAGATTTATGTATTACTACAGAATTTTTTTATTAACAAAAATTTCAGTTTTTTTTTATAAATTTTTTGAGCAACATTTATTTCGATTCGATTTTAAAAATTAATTAAAACTGCCAATGCGATATCGACTCTGACACTATTTTATATGACTCTTAACAAAGTGAGCAAAATCGTATGTGTGTGAGCAAGGCAAGGCAATGACAAGTTGAAAAATACTGGTTAAAAAAGTCTAGTATCACTTAAATTAAAAATAGGTGGAATGCAGTCACATGAAAACATATTAAAAATAAAATGCAGAAACAACAAAACTCCTGCGCAAAATTTGTGTTCACTGAACTTTTTCGAAAATTCGACTGCGTTAATGAGTCAATTCCGAACCCTTCTGCAGGATCAGTAACTACTGAATAGGTACAAAAATATAATCACGTCATTTGCCGAAATTCATCGTTCACGACACTTCACAAGCTTTCTGATTCCTGAGGGCTTGGAAACATTATATGTACACTTGAACATCATCGTGTTTTGCAATACAGGAGCTAAGTGAAACCTCTGAAGATCTTATAAATAAATAGGCGAAGAAACAGTTTCACTGCATAAAACACAACATATTCGCTAGATTGGGAAGATAATACATCGATGCAATGCGGTCTGTAATTTGTTTTTCAATATGTTGTGTACAAGCTTGGTCAATATAATAGCAGAATTTCTACCACTGAGCGAACTCTAGTTTTCAGAAAGAGTCAAATCGATAAATAAGATCGAAATGAAATAAATATCTCCAGATAAACCGACAACAAATCCACGAGTAACGAGAAGAGACAGAAATAAAAAGCCAAGCAGTAGTTTTCATTTTCAATTCCAATATGTTTTGTAACTTAACACAGAAAGATTTGAATTAATTCAACTAAATAGGAAAATCAATTTAAAATTTTTGTAGATAGCAAAATCTCCCTACATTTTTAACAGAGTCCAATTTGACTGATTTTTATAAAGATGAGTCCTGCAGTCCAGGCGTTAAAAAACAGTCAAAATGACTCTAAAGCGTTGACACTGCATCAGGTAGGTACTTCTGAAAAACAATAGTTGTACTGATGGAAGTCGGAAACTTATTTTTGAAAGGATCAGTTGTTGAAAAAAAAAAAAAAAAAAAAAACTAATACAATGCTAAGCACACTCGAAGAATATAGGTACCTACGTCTTTGAATTCTTGATATGTTACTCTGATGATATTACTGCCCCAAAATTAATGATAAACTTTACGTTTTTATAGGTATATAACGCAGAAAACTAAAGTTCAAATTCGAAGCCCATAACCCGAAATTTAATGAACTTGGTGGGAGAAACAAATTAACTGTCTGCTGGGTGCCTGGCCACGTAGGCATAGAGTTGAATGAAATGGAGAAGAACCTGGAGCCAGGTCTCAGCGAAATTTACCATGCAAAATTACCCATTCTGACCTACAAAATATTAAATGTGAAGATTAACCTTACTAAGGCACCACGTACTATATCTACTGAAAGGTCGCCTAGGATAGCGTACATCTATATTATTATTAGTAACTTTATTTAGCAGAACTCTGCTATTTAAATTTCAGTTTTTTAACAATTCAACTTAAAAAGTATATACATTTTTCTTATTATACTAGTTTATGGAGGATAATTACATTTTATAAATTCATTTACATATCTTTTAAATGTTATTAGATTTGTTTCATTTTTTACTCTGTGCGGAAGTGTGTTAAATAACCTACATCCCTTATACAAAATACTGTTTTGAGTGACATTTCCAATATAATTAGGTAGCCTGAAATCTTCTCTATTTCTTAGGTTATATGGCTGGGATTCCCCCACATATCTCAAATATTTACTTAAATATTTAGGTAGACAATTATTTTTAATTTTGAAAATAAAACATAATACATTAACAAAGATTCTTTGCTTTACGCTTAACCATTGAAGCATATTAAGCATTGTTCTTATTGGTGTAAGACGATTGGTTTTAAGTATAATACGCATGGATTTATTTTGTAGGCGTTGCAATTTTAACAAAACATTATCAGAACAAAGGTACAAAATTGAAGAACAATACTCGAAGTGGGGTTTTATCATAACATTATAGACATTAATAGCGCACATTACGGATAACTTGCTTCTAATCCTGTTAAAGAATCCATTCTTTTTTGAAATTTTTTTGACTAAATAATCAATATGGATATCAAACTTTAGTTTGTCATCTATAACTACGCCTAGATATTTAATTATGTTGACTTGTTCTACTTGTTCCCTATCGATCTCCAGGTTGAGGCTGACGTTTTGTTTCAGGGCCATACATTTCGATTTTGTTACATTTAATTTTAGTTTGTTCGCTTTCAACCACTCGTTAACTCTGTTGATGTCTTCTTGTAAGAGTTTCGCACATTCGTCCGCATTCTTTCCCGATATAAAAATGAGTGCATCATCGGCAAAAAGCGCAATTTGAGAATTTCGAAGCACTTCTTTAATGTCATTTATATAGATGATAAATAGCAGTGCCCCCAGAATCGATCCCTGAGGAACTCCGTGTCTTGTTTCGATGCTCTGCGACATTACGCCATTTACTGATGTTTTTTGTGTTCTATTTGATAGATATGACGAAAACCAATCTTGTTCCTTCCCTCTTACACCATAAGCACTCAGCTTTGCCAATAAAATGTTCCGATCTATTGTCTCAAAGGCTCTTTTGAAATCAAGAAAAACAGCAAACACGAACTTTTTTCCTGCTACTTCCTCTTTCCAGCTTATAAGTACATTATTAAGCGCTGACTCGCAAGAGTGTTTTTTCCGAAATCCGGATTGGTTCTCAATGAAAAGATTGTTGACTTCAAAGTAATCTTCGAGTTGTGTATGCACTATTTTTTCAAAGACTTTTTCATAAACGGGGAGGGCGTTGATAGGACGAAAGTTTTCACATTTGTCAGTTCCCTTTATTTTTTCGATCGGGGTGACAATTGATTCTTTCCATGTTTCAGGGAAGCATCCTGTTAGCATTGAGTGGTTTACGACTTTTGCAATTATTGGTCCAGTTGTGTTAATTGCATCAATCAACATTTTCGCGTTAAAGAAATTAAAATCTCTTTTGTTGTTCATTGACTTTAAAATACTTTTTATATCTGTTACTAAGATGTACTTAAATTTAAACGTTGCGTTGGTAAAATTTCTTCGTTGGCTAAACTGGACATCCGGTATTGACTCGTTGATTTCGGAAATACTTTTGACAAAGTATGCATTAAATTTTTCAGCTATCTCTTCCTTATTTGTTACGTTTACGTTGTTAAAATAGACATGTTTGATGCACTGTCTTTTTTCATTCAGGACATGTGACTTAATGGCTCTCCACATTGCTTTTTGGTTAGTTGCGTTCGCTATTTTTTGTTTGATATTTGCATTTTTTGATTTCACTATTTCAGCTTTATATAAGTTCCTGCACTCACGGTACCTGTTCCAGTTTTCATTGTTGTTGTTCTGCATAAACTCTTGATATCTCTGAATTTTTTCCCGTTTTAACTGAGCTAGGTTGTGATTGAACCATCTATTACACATTTTGGATACATCTTTAGAAACTACCATGCTGCTAATTACTTTAATCAACTCATCACTTAGAATTTTGCTACCCTCTTGTGGATCACAATTGCTGAAAACCATTTCGCTCCTTCTTAGTTGAGTTATAAATGCTGTTTTGTCATATTGAAGAACTTTGATTTTGTTTTCTATGTGTTTTTTTCTAATGTTTCGTTTCATTTCATAGTCTATGAAGATTGTTTCATGATCACCAATTTTTAGCTCCATGTCAGTTTTGGCTGTGACCGGTGTACAGTCAGTAATAACATAATCAATCAATGTTCGTGTTGTGTTTGTAATTCTGGCCGGTTCTTGCACGATTTGTTGACACATGTTTACAATTTCAATAATGTTTTTTATCTCCTCTGCATAAATATTTGATGTATCCATCCAGTCAATATTAAAATCTCCTGCTAGTATAAACTGCCTGTTAAGATCAACAAGATCTTCTATCCATGTTCTAAACTTATCACAGAATAATCTACATGATGAACTTGGTGACCGGTAGACTGATGCTAGATACATGGATTGGTTATTTTCTGTTATTTTTATTACTATCCAGTAGATATGTTCAGGGACAATTTTTTCCTCTGTGATTATTTGTACTTCAAAATAGTCTTTTACATATATACATAACCCACCTGTATGTCGTGATTCGCTGTTGCATCGTGCTAGTCGATATCCTTCTAACTCAATTTCGCAGTCTTTAATGTTTTTAGTGATGTGTGTTTCAGACATAATAATAAAATCATAATTCGTATTGACAAAGCACTGTTCGGCCTCATGTAAATTTCCTGTAAGTCCCTGAATATTGCAGTACACACCTCTTATTTTTTGTCTTTGCTATATTTCGAATTTGTTTTTTTCAGCTTGTATTAGCCGTTTATAGACAGAGCATTCTTTGTCTCGGCTATCATGGTTTGTGTCTAAGTCAAGTGTAAACTTTTCATTATATCGTATACAGTTAATGCATTTCGTTTCTTCTGAACTACATTCTCTTGTGTCGTGATCTTTACTACACTTAGCGCATTTAATTTTATTTTTGCAGTTTTTCGCTATGTGGTGATACCCGTTGCAGTTAAAGCATCTAGTAACATTGAAATTTTCGAAAACTCGACATTTTTCCCATCCAATATTTATTCTCTGATTTTCAAGCATGTTCTTATGGTCGATTTGATCAACCTCAATTACGGCGTAGTATAACTCTTTGTTTTTATTTTTAAACTCTCTTACACATTTTACCGTGCCTACTAAATTGTTTTGTTTTTTCACCGCTATTTCCAATTCCTCTTTACTCCATTTTTCATTCATGTCGGTAATCATTATTTGTGGCCGTTTGTTGCTAAACACTCTCAGATCATATTTTTCACCAAGTTTCCTTTTCATCTCGCTCTCTATTTTTTTTACTGTTTCTTCTCCTCTGCAATTGATGGTAATCGCTCCTTCTTTTCGGTCAGAGACACTGTCTACCTTGAGGGAAAGAGACGCAGGATTTATGTTTTCCTTTATGTCTTTTATTGTTTTAGAATTCATTTGTTTACTTTTCGGCTTTATGTAAATTGACTGTTTCAATTGTTCTGCGTAACTAGTTGTTGTCTCTTTTTGCTTTGACTGTGTGATTTGTTTAACACCAACCTGTAAATCGTTTTTCATCTCGGTTACACACATTTTATTATCTATTGTGAGCTTCTTCACATTTTCCACAATCAGTTCGCTTTGTGCTTTGAACGATTCGGTACAAGCTGCTATTTTTTGTAATTCAAAAACGCTTTGTTCGCAAGTTTCTTGTGCTTGTTTCATGGCTTTTAATCTTTCAGTGTACCTACTTTCAATTGCTTCAAGCATATTTTTTATTTCCATTTCGTGTTTCTTTAAACTGTATTCGAATTCGCCTTTGTATTCCTTTAAATAGTTTCCGTTTTTTTTTACCGTGTCTTGTATATCTCTCAGTGCCAAGTCAATATTGTGAATGTATTGTATACAGTCATCACATATGAATTTTACCATTGGATTAGTGTCAAGCACGCTGCTACTGTATTTGTCCAGGCCGCTACATTTTACTGTGAGATGAAATGTTTTCCCACAAACTCCAGCGCATTGTATACCAGATTCACCACGAAGAGATATATTTTATTCAAAGCCATGTCAATTTGTTTATTGACCTTATCAGAAGAGCGCAGTGAGTTGTCAGACCAGAGACGTGTTTGCAATTGGTGAAACTGAAGTGGCGAAGATAGATCTAACTGAAATATGTATAATATTAGCGCAGAGATTAAGGGAGGAATTATTCCTCCCAATCGCTTTTACCACGCAC
Source organism: Cheilosia grossa (assembly GCA_963082955.1). Classification (NCBI taxonomy): domain Eukaryota; kingdom Metazoa; phylum Arthropoda; class Insecta; order Diptera; family Syrphidae; genus Cheilosia; species Cheilosia grossa. The sequence continues at coordinate 25,985,869 of OY720145.1, read as the reverse complement.
TACGAAGGCATCTGAAAACTTAAACATACCGGCCCTGCTCTATGGTGCGGAAGGATGGACATTGTCGAAAGTGGATGACAATCTCCTGGGCTTTTGAGAAAAATAGTCATTCGGTGATATTTGGTCTGGTTTGTATTGAACCATCGAACTTTTTGGATTTTACAACGTCGTTTAAAATACAACCGTTAAGGAACAACGAAGCAAACTAACCGACCTCCGAGAACGCTCTCAAACAACTTTTTGTCCGTAAACTGGAGCCAACTAGCAATAGGTACTACTGCACTGAAAATTTAAAACTTCCAACAATTTTAACTAAGTTTACAGTTTACAAATGTCTAATTTTTTTGACTTAGAAATTTAATGTTTCCTCAGTAACAGCTTGGAAAAAGCGGTTTGCTCTTTTTCAGAAAAGTAGTGAAGAGTAAAGAACTTCTCCTCGAACCTCTGCCTAAAGAAAAGATATTGACAGATCTTTCAGGTACCAAAAAGGCTAACGTAAATCAAACGAGTTCTTGTACCTCTTTCTGCACATCTACAATATACATAAGTGACTGATTCATTTTGAAAGTTATTTTAATGTCATGCTTGAAACAAGTAGATGTGCATAAGTTCTCCACGAACTGCAGCTCTGTAAATCTAAATCCTTTACTGCTGCCCAAACATACAGGTTTATAAAAACAACTCTTCTTTATCCGTCGCTTATATTTTGTGCCGTAATTGGGACAGTTTCTAATGGCAGGTTTCTTGATATAGAGTAAAGGAAATACTGTATGAATTCCTCTCTTAGGCGTTGAGTTTTCTGAGAAACGATTATGCTTGATTTATGGAAGAAAAATAGCATTCGTTGTATGTCTTTCTAAACATAAATTCCCATTAAACGCGTAAATTTCCCCAAATTATTTTTCCACTGCCTCAATTATTTATGGACTACTTCGCAATAGTTAAGAAATGGTGTCACACGTCCGAAAATGAAACCAGCTACCTTGGTCTGCCGCACATAAAATAATGGTCATCTGACCTAAAAAAGCATATGCAATTCTGTCACCTGTCTTGGTCTCCCTTTCTCTGCGAACATTCGTTTTTTCTTTGCCCGTCTTTTTACAAATAAAGCATTTACTTTGCCTTTTTTTTTTATCTCCTGGTTAACATTTCCCTTAGCAACAAAAGCACCTGAACATAGCCCATCGGTTTGGATGTCGACCGAAATTTTTTCAGTCTGTCTGTCAGATTGTATTTGGCTATGAACGCAATGGAGGTAAGGAAATTAAGAAAACCGCTGCCCTGCAAATGTATACCTACTCGTTCCGAATTTCGTTAATACACACTCTAAAACCGTGACCACATTTCAGCAGTTGTGTCATAAATCGGTGTGAGTGACTACCATTTTATGTACTCTGATTCCAACCCATCTACATTATTTCGATACACCAGTTACCGCATTCCACATTCAAAATGTTCCTGGCTGTCAAAAGCAGTTTTATTTGAATATTCAAAAGTGACACCTTTCCAGATTTGTTGACTTAAATATCACTGTTCAATGCAAACAATGTAACTTTAAAATTTAAAAAAGCAAAAACAGAAAGTGTGATCAAATAAACGCAGCTTTACGTAAGGCTTAAAGCGCGCTTAAGACTAAAACTGAATGATTGTAAAGTCCGTTCGAATACAACATTTCCGTGCATTGAATCACTCATTTTTAGCGTCTCATAATGACGAAATTTAATGAATTTTTTTTTGTATACGAATTTATCCATTGTAACCTACAATATAGCTATTGCGAAGGTTAAAACAGATTATTAAAAATACGAATTGGTCGTGCCTTTATTTGCATGGATCTTATGATGTCGTAGGAATTTGGGGAAATATTCAATTGTTTTTTTTTTAAGATCGTCTCATAAACAATATTTTGGATTTTGTAAAACCAGTCTTATGAGTAATCTAAGAAATAGAACAATCTACCAAAAAAAAAAACATCATAGACTAATTGGTCGCCGTAGAAACATGACTTTGAGGGAAAATTACATCCTGTTAAAGTCATAGACAAATCATAGTAAGGCCCCCAACTCAAAATCCTCTTGCCGCCGGCAACCCCAATTTTTTTTTTAAATTCCGCCATTTTGCTTTCCTATCGGTGTTATGTCAATTAGAACCCGTGTGACACGTGATAAATAAAAAAAAAATGCTGCCAACCGTCTGGGAATGTGATAGAGTTCGCGAATATCAATAATACCTCTTTATTACATATTTTAAAAGGTGAATAATATAATTCGCTTGGTTAGTGAAACTATCTATGTTTAATATACTAGAATCATGTAAGGACAAACATGGTTTTATATTTTCTCCTTTTTTTAATATTATTGACTTCGATTTCATGCATATATTTTTTTGAAATAGCTGATGAAAAATTGCTCGAAATATTTTCGTTTTCCTACTACAATAACATTGGAATTCTCAACATTTATGTATTCTTGGTTTTAACATTCAGTCTAGTGCCATTTCACAGTTTCGGTTATTTTATATTTCGAAAGAGAATTACGGGTGTACGATTTCCATAGATTCCATACCCGGTGGTTAAGGGACTTAAAAACTCAACTGGATGGTTGAAGGCTTCATCCGCCTTATAGACAGAGTCTATTGATATGTAGACAACTTCTTCACTGCCGAATGACTTCAGTAACATATAGATAATTAATCTGAATCTCACACGGATTGTAATTGACATACAATTAACAACGATAGGAAAATTGAGAGAAAGCAAAATTGCGGAATCTGGAAAAACTTAAGAGAAGGTTCTCAGATAGGCAGGGCATGATGTGATTATCCATGCCATATAAATGTTGTCATCATCAATACCATTTCCTTAGACACACGCTACACCACTCTTTCTCTTAGATCTTTCTGTCTTAGTTTAATGGAAAAATATATTTGATATGCCAGCATGGTATTATTTTACATAAATACTGAATTGATAAATTTATTTTCAATTCACAGCCATCGCTCCTTTCCCAGTACAATTTAATGCGTGTACTAACTTAAACTAGGCAAATGCATCAGTTTTAATGGAACGGATGTTCTATAAAAACACTGGCATGTAGATTGACGTCCATAAAACGTACATAGATACGCTTCAACAACGCATTGAAATTATTAAAATTCACTACAAAAATGGTGAAAATCTTTCAGTCACAGTTCGCAAAACTAAAGCATTTCTTGCTCATCGTGAAGCACCTTTTCGGACCGCAATACAGAAATTGGTGGAAAAATTCGAGCTGTTGGGACAAGTTAGTGATGTGAAGAATAAAACCCGTGCACGTCGCTCAAGAACAACTGAGAATATCGCTGCTGTAGCCCAAAGTGTTGAAGAAACCCCAGGTTTGTCCATTCCTCGTCGTTCTTTGGAATTGGGCATTCCACAAACGGCATTACACCGTATTTTGCATAAAGACTTGGGTCTTAAGGCTTATAAAGTTCAGTTAACACAAGAACACAACACAAGCAACGAAAGCATTGATCTTTTACGGGAAAAGTTTCCGGACCGTGTTATCTCTCGAAGAGGTGATCACAATTTGCCACCCAGATCTTGTGATTTAACACCTTGCGACTTCTTCCTTTGGGGCCACGTGAAAGATAAAGTCTACGCCAATAGCTCAGCGTCGATTCAAGACCTTAAAGATAAAATTCGTGCGGCTATCGAGGACATAGGGCAGCCACTTTGCGATTTGGTTATGGAAAATTTCATGAAAAGGATATGGTCCTGTATGCGTGCTCGTGGTGGCCATTTGGCTGATGTTATTTTTCGTTATTAACGGCATATCTTCCTCTTTATTATTAAATAAACAATCCGATCATTTATCTCAAAAAATGGCATTTTTCCTTGAATACCAAAATAACACCTCTTATTGGAAAACCCTTTATATATCAATAATCTATGTATACTTTTACGTTAAAAACAGTGTCACAAAATTACTTATTCTAAGAACTGGCAGATGTGTGTATGCAGAGCAAAATACCTTATATCGGGACAATAAGCGAAGGCTTAACCCATTGAGGCACTTAACACATGCCAGAGTTATAAATCCCTTTCTCTCTACAGGTGCTAAGTACATCAGAGTAGTGGCTGACTGGCTGGTATCATCACGATTGCAACAAAAACTCATGTATTTGATCCTCAAAAGTAGCTGAGCTGATTTCCATATTTATGAGCTGAAAGCACAAAAATGTTTCATGCAAATTGAAAATCTACAGCTTAAATATTCATACATGGAAATTTGAAAACACAAATCAACGCCCAGAAGTTTGTTATTCGTTATCCTATGGTGCTGTACGCCTACACAGTACCTGCATGCGGTACTACGCTCTCACATGGGGGTATCACTACTATAGATATATATATATATATATATATATATATATGTGTAATTGAAGTCAACTTATGCAGACATTTAGAGAAACATAGGGGTCTACGGCCAATATTATAACCCGTCGGCGTCGATGATGCAAGGATACACGAGCGTGTATGAGAGAAATGTCTCATGCATGGCTGATAAAATTACCTGACACATTTATTTTGGTGTTCAGAAACGACCTCGGTGTCAGCACCTCTGTACATATTGTAGTGGAGTCTCGCTTCAGCGGTAAATAAATCACATTAGTTATTTATTTCGTATGGAACGGTATACACAGAATTTTGACATATTGGACACTTTAGTCATGTATGAATTACGATGATTGCCTTTTTAACATACGATTCAAAACAAATTTTGGAAATGTTGAGCTTCTTTTTTAACGAAATATACCAACACACTATTTGGTGACATTATTAACATAGCAGTCAATTCTCGTTCTGTGAAAAATTTCGATTCTCGTTCAACGAACATTTGAACCAAACTCTAAGCAAATCGTTCGTTTGATGAATCAACAAATGTATCAACAAGTAAACTGAGTATTTGTATTAGATAGTTCTCTAAAAATACAGCCTCTGGGGTATTTCTGAAGTTAAGTCAGAAAAGTGAGTGACATTTAAAATTTCAGTAGCAGAAATAGTATTAAATGCCGCACCAAAATGCTATATAATTTAAATAAATGGGTGGGGTGAGATTGTTTACAATTTTAAAACTTAAACAGGAAATTCATTGGACATTAAGTAATATGTAATACCTAAAATCAAATTACCATTTTAAAATTGGGGAACAAATAATTTCAGAAACACCAAAACATCCGCACAAATTTGCGAATATGAATTAAAAACGGATTGAAAATGTTTAATATTTATAATGGGCTAGTAGCCAATGCCTTATACGATTCATTTAATAGCTAATGGGATAAAAGGCCCTAATCCAAAAATTAAGGTTGTTATAGAGACTGCACGATGAAATTCTGCCTATAAAAATGAGTGCCTAAAGGCTGTGGTTCGAAAACTATGGAACAGCTATTAGAGCTCAAAATATTCCCAAATATTCTAGTTACCAGATCTATAGAAATTTGGTGTTAATGTTAATGTTAAGTGGAAGAATCTTCAAATACATAGTAAGATAGTGAAGCGATTTTTCCCTCAGATTTTTCTTACCACAAATTTCTGTAAAACAAGAAGTGGTTGGATTCAATCAAGTACATAATGCCATAGCGTTAGGAGTGAAAAAAAAAAAAAATTAATTGTTTTAAGAAGGTTTGTTGAGGAGATATACTTCAGATAAAACAAGTTCCTATGCGTCAAGCGTACATATTGCTTCAAGTTATCGTCAGGATCTCGTCCTTTAACCCTTTTAAACCACCGGGAACCGATGGCATCTGCCCCTGTCTATTACAACAGGGTGCGGATCTATTGGCTTCTCAACTAATTAGGGTCTTTAGATCCAGCCTGTCCCTAAGCCACGTACCATTGAGCTGGACTAAGGTCAAGGTGGTTTTCTCCTTCCTCCTAAAAACCATGAAGAAAGTCCTTTATCAATACATTAGGGATCAGTTCCTTACAGGTAACACACTTCATGCGAGCCAGTTTGCATACTAAGAGGGTAAGTCTACCGAAACTCCCATACACAGCCTAACAATGACGATTGAAAAGGCTCTGGCAGCAAAGGCAACGGCTCTCTGTGCCTTTATAGACATCCAGGGAGCGTTTGACAATACCTCCTTGATGCCATAAAGAAAGCTATGATAAGGAAAGGCATTGCCCCACTAATCATAAAATGGGTTCTAAACATGTTAGAAAGCAGAATAATTAATCTGGCGTATGGAGGCTCACAAAAGACTGTTAAGGCCACTAGGGGCTGTCTTCAAGGAGGAGTACTTTCTCCTCTACTGTGGACTTTAGTCATAGATGAACTCCTAGACCATCTCACACAATCGGGGTACATAATACAAGGTTATGCAGATGATGTAGTAATCACTAGTAGAGGCAAGCATGACTTCACGATATTTGAAATCATGCAAAGGGCCTTAAACTTAATCTATAGATGGTGTCAGAACAAAGGATTGACCATAAATCCCTCCATACCATACCATACCATTCTCAAGAAAGAGAAAACTAGAACTGAAACCGATCAGGCTGAATAACGCAGTTTTAGATTTATCAGGAGAGGTAAAATATCTAGGATTAATCCTAGACAAGACTCTCACCTGGAATTCACATCTTGATCATGTCACAAAGAAGGCGACAAAGGCAATTTATATGTGCCATCGTCTTTATTGCAAAATCTGAGGCTTAAAACCAAAAATGATCTATTGGTCATACAACACGATCATCAAACAAATGAACACCTATGCAGCGATATCATGGGGGCCAAAAACCGAACAAAAAAGTTGCCCAACAAAAACAAAATATGAAAACTTGTCCAACCGCAGCCATAGGGGCAATGCTCAGTCTTTTGCCTTTACATATTTCTGTAAAGAAGGAAGCTGGTCCCAGTGCCCACAGGCTCCCTGATATATCAAATCTTAAAGCAGGAAACCTCACAGGACACCTTAAGGTACTACAAATGCTCCAAGATGATGTTGTGATCAAGGTATCAGACACCATTCTTAAAAGGCTTCGCTTCTCCAGAAAATTTAAGATAGTCATATCTGACAGAAGTACCTGGAGAGTCAACCAATTCGTTATACCATCAGGATCAAAAATCTGGTACACCGATGGTTCAAAGATGGAAGTTGATGCCACCGGTGCTGGGGTCTTTGGGACATCTTTCAAGCGGAGGTACACGCCATAGAGATATGTGTCCGAGAATGCTTACGAAGGAACATTGAAAGTGACCGCATCTACATCCTCTCAGACAGCCAGGCAGCTCTTAGGGCCCTAAGATCGTATTCGATCAGATCAAAGCTGGTTTGGGAATGTTTTAACCTCCTTGAAGATCTGGCCAAGGACAACATAGTCACCGTTTGAACGTGCGGATTGTCCAGCGAGAAAAGGCGCATCACGCCTGCTCACTGGTCCTTAGCCCTACTTCGGGTTGCCTTTGAGTTACGTACACCCAAAATTTAGGAAGTGGGAAGATGATCGCCTTGCCGAATACTGGATGGAATCCAAAGGACAGAGGCAGGCAAAAAGATTCATAATCCCAGCTCGTAGTAAAACAAAAAAGTTACTTGAGCTACTCTACCTACCTAAGGATCCTAACAGGTTCTCTTACTGGTCATTGGCCACTAAGATACCATCTCAAAAAAATGTGACTTTCCGACGATGACTCCTGTCGACTCTGCGGAGAAGATGAGGAGACAACGGAAAATGTACTCTGCGAGTGCCCTGCTGTGGCAAGGGGCAGAGATATCCACACGCAAGGGGCCCTTTTAAGTCCTGCAGATATGGGCAACATGGAACGAAGAAGGGTACTGAGGTTTATTAAGAGCCTTAGCAGCTCCCTGGATTAAACAATAGAGGCCAACACAATAGATCTCTTCTGGTCGCAGTATATGGGGCCTAATACTTACAATACAATACAATCGTCGTGATTACTCAAAAACATTCTAGAGTCAATTAATAGAACCAGGAATTGAAATTCTATAACGCTTTTAATTTTAAGAGACTATTCGCTGAAGTTGAGATCAGTACAAAATGTTTTAATAGAGGAAGGGCTACAGAAATTTTGGTATTCTTTTTTTTTGAACTGAACATCAGTTGCAAGTTAGTCATTGGAACGGAAGGCTTTTTTTATTTACTCACTTGAATATTGTATATTGCATGCATTTTGTACCTACCTCAAGGTCTTCAAAAGCTCCTCCAGGCTAACTGAATTGTATAGATCTCGACCACCGTCCTATAATTGGTTTGCACTTCACATCGTAATATCAAATACCAAGTTTAGTTTTTTTTTATAAATTCATACGCGTTGACAAGGAAAAAGGAACCTCTCAACATTAAAGAGTTATCCAACACCTCCTGGGTGTGGATGTAATTCGGAAACAAGTTCAGAATTTTATTCTTTGCTGCCATAAACTTTTTGTTGCGATTGCAAAAATTTATTACCGGATGTTTGTTCAAGCCAGCTGCGACCACATCCTTAAAGAATGTATTGATACAACCGAATCAGGATGAAAGGTTTTTGGTTTTTGTCTTAAGGAACAGAACACTACTGTAAACATTTTACTTGATGACACTTTGAATATGACAACAACTCGTTTCCACCTCCATCACTGCTTGACGAACTATCTTTTATACTTTTTACCTACTTTTTCTTTTTCGCTCGATATTGTTTTCAACCTTCTCTTCAAACGAGTGTTCTTCTTCTGAATATACTTCACCATGAGAAAATTGAAAATGTTTTAATTAATTAGCTAATTATTTCCTCCTCTAGCATCACTTTTATGTGTGAATTTTTGCTCGTGTATACATTCTATAGAAAGCAGATAAATAGGTTTTGTTATACATAAACGTGTTGAGCGGCACTCCTATAGTACAAACCCAACGAAACTAGGATGGATGGGGGTTGTTCTAGGGTCTTTGTATCTGCCGCGCTAAACAAATTCACGCTGCAATGATGACAAACAAAAACCCATCACGAGACGAAACGGGTGAAGAATGAAGATTTCTATCCAAAGAATTCTTCGGAACACTTCATGGTGAAACCATCGGCAAAACTACTTACGAACTTTGTGCGTTCCTTTTCTTTTGTGCTCCCCTAGGTGATGGGTTTGGTATAGCGGTATAGCACATCTTCATTGTGTATATATTGTATCAACAAGGACCACGTTCAACGCCTCTCCATTACAGAATTTAGTCATTGTGACGATGACGATGCGATGTTGGTATTGTTATTTCAGCAATGAGTTTCGGAATTTTGTTGCAAACGGCGAACCGGCTCTACAGCGAGCAATGTGGTTCAAGGGCATGTGGAGCTAATTACGGAAAAAGAAAAGGTAGTCTGTTTTTGTGAAGTAGTTATAGAGGTACCTATATAATATTATAAATATTTGATGATTTGCTTGATAAAAATAGGTACGTAATAAACAGAAGCCTTGTTGTTGATAATAAAGAACTCAGAGAGATAATAGAAAATAAAAGCAGGAGGAAACGACGCAAAGAGCTCATCTGAAGACGGACTTAGAACAATGATTTGATAAAATTCAGAGGAAGCTGTTCTTGAAAAAAGTGCTTTATATTAATTATCCATTGGATGTTACGGATTTGCATACGTCTCAGATTTATCCGCTTGTTAACTTTTGCATAAGAGATAAAAATCTAAATTGTACCTAAAATACTTATAAGGGCGGGGTTTTAAAATGCATTTTTGGGATTTCAAGGCTCAGATTTCGATAAGCACTTCAATTACAGTCAAGGTCTGCAATCATTTCCACATAATATCGGGTTAAGGGTTGTTCAGTATGAATATTAAAACTGTATGTACAGTAGACGCTCGATATAGTGAACTAATAAGAACCACGACTGATGACTTTGAACGAGAACCTTGAAGTAGCAACAGCTCAAGCTCAACAGAACATGGATAACACAATAAATTGGAGTATTACAATCAACGATGGCAAAACAGAACAAGTGATATTCACTACAAAACTGAATTACACTCCAATTCCTCTCAAGATAAGGGACAAAACTATACCAATTGACAAATCAGCCAAATGCATGTGTATATACACTGAGAAAACAAGCTTACCTGGAAGTTGCACATACAAAAGAAGAGGGACCAAATAAAACAAAAATTTAGACAACTGTCTACAAACAACAAGTTGTTGTTATTATAAGACTATCATAAAACCTATCTGGACGTACGGAATCCAACTCTGGTCGATCCAACGCCGAAGAAAAAAATCCTACCATTGCTAACTGGTATATTTCTAACTACGGCATTCATCGAGACCTTCAAATGCGAACAGTAGATAAAGAAGCAATAAATATAAGCAGAAGACATAACATCAAACTATTAGCTCACCCAAACGACGAGGTTAGCTCACTTCCATGGAAATAGATACTCGGAAGGAGAAGACTGAAAACAGACCAAGTGACGTACATAAGATGTACATATACCTATACATACATACTTCACTCAGCCTAGAATAAGTCCAACAATTTCCTTTTGAAACAGCATTCTAAATGTCTTTTAAGATTGATGTAGGTACCTATAAAAATAATTTGGTAATAAAAAAAATTAAAATATTTTTTAACAAACTCGGTTTAAAAATTCGGTTTTTTCCAACAATATTAGATGTTTTCGCGACATACTTCCTGTAATAAACCCTACTGAACTGAAAATTTAAAAGCAAATGCATATAGCAACAAAACAGATTCATACACAATGCATACAGTGCCGCTCACTTGAATAGAACCCCCCTTTGCTGTGTGTTTGAAGTTGAAGTTTAATATCTTTAAAAATAATGCCAATGACTTGTTTTTTTCTTCTAATTCAAGGTTATTAAAGTGGCAATTTTTTTTTTTTTTTATAAATTTTGAAGCGATGTGACTTAAAATATGTAAACCAAATGTTGGTTCACTTGAAAAGCACCTCCCCATTAAAATATAATTTAAAAATTCTTTTCAATGCTAAACTTAGAAATTTATTAGGAACATAATTAAGATATTTTGTTGGCATTACAAAAAAAGAAAAAATTAGTACCGGGTGCTTCCGCCTTGGTTATAATAACCTCAAACATCATGTTAGATAGGGAATCATATAATTAGGTAGGGAATGCAGGCCCAGCTACATTTATCCTGCTGAAATTTCCACGGCCAAGAACCAAACAGTCCACTAATAGAAATAAGCCTTCTCGAGTACGCCAATGTAGGACTGTGCATTCATACAAGGAGCTAGGAACTGCAACTCCAAAGTGCCATAGTGCGTTATGGCTGCCCAAACATAACACCGTCATCTCGGCTGTGCAAACGATCTAGGTGATGTTCCTCCTTGCGAAAATCATGAAAGTAATAATAATTCAGTATCCTCTAAATTAATTGTTTTTCATCGGAGAAAACAACACGGTACCATTCCATACTCCACGTCATGTTAGCACGGCAGAAACTAAGACGTTGCTCTTTACGGTATGGGTTAAGCGGTGTTTTTTTTTTTTTTTCATTTAAGCAGCTTCAAGTTCTTGGATTTCGAAATAATCCGCTTTACCGTAGACACGCTTGCATCAACACGGTGAATTTCAAGTTAATTTGACGCGAGCAGCAGACTTGCTCTTCTCCCAGCAGGTGGAACGGCACTAACTGTTCGTCCTTTTATACCATACTTGGACTCGTTCCGTAAAAATGTGGTTACAACTTTGCGGCTTGGTTTAGTTTTTTTTAGCTATTTGGTGAATATACAGGCCAACACTCGCTGTAAGCTCTGATTTAAGCTTTCTCATCCTCTGTCGATGATTTACCGCGACCCATTTTAACTGAAAATATCTTGAAATTACTAAAAGTTTTTACATAGTATTTTTGCAAAACTTCCTGATTAAAGAGATATTCAAAATAAAAGACCATTTGAGGAAAAGCAAACAATATTTAAACGAGACAGAAATAAAAGACAGAGGCTAAATTTTCATCTCACCAAAAATTGATCGACCAATATATAATGGAATATACAAAGCGCCTACAAATAACAAATTTTAGCCTCGACTTTAATTTACGAAAGCTCGCAATAGCAAAATTTGTATGGTGAATAAGGCCACTGTGGACTACTAAAAGTTTGAGTCGAAACTAATAATGGTCACAAAACTATTTCGTCTTTCATCTGGCTTATTATTCTGAACTTCACATGGGGTTACAAATTGCATTTTCAGCCCGTCCATAAGAACTCACTTATAGCCAAATTTATGATAGAGACGCTGATATTATAACAGCTCACATATACAAAATATTTAATGTATGTAATATACATGTATTAAATATTTTGAATCACGAAGACTCAAGGCAATAAATAAAATTGATAAGGTTCTGTTTGACTGATATTAATTTCGGCAGAATGCTTTAAAGTGGACTGCTAGGCGCAATCAAATAAAGTTGCTTGTGCTCTTTGTTGTCCTTACATGAAAAAGAAAATGTCGATTCAACAGATTTTGAATTTGATATAAATCACTCGTGTCTAAATGAGAGTATTTTTTTTTAAATTTTGGTGGTGGCAATACCCCCACATATTTGGCTTAATACAAACTAAAACTAACATTTAGGCTTAAATTAACAACTTAAAACTAAGGAACTCAAAACTAAGACATGTAGTGCCTTAAAACTAAGACTTTAAGATGAGGAGAATGATGAAGGAGATCGAGTTTGAGGTGGGCAGTGCCGCGGATGAAATCAAAAACTGAAAGGTTAGAATTAACCTTTCGCAGCATACGGAAGATGGGTTCATTGGAGCCATATGAGGTACAATGGTTTGATGGGTAAAAGAGCCGAGGGAAACGTATATTACGGGGGTTTATGTAAAGAGACGTGCAATCGACGGAGCCTGAGAGAAGACGATAAATGAAAAGAAAGTCTGCAGCGTCTCTGCGTTGCTCAAGGGTGTTCAGGTTAATGAGTTTAAGTCGGTCTATGTAGGGTGGCAATATTAAAGGACCAAGGCAGACCTCGAAGGGCAAATCGAAGAAAGCGACATTGGACGTTCTCAATTCTGTTTGAATGAACTCGATGAAAGGGAGACTATAGTTGACTAGCATATTCGAGGAGGGGGCGAACTAAGTTGGTTTAGAGAGATCTAGTCACGTAGGGGTTGGAGAATTCCTTAGACCAACGTTTAACAAAGCCGAGTGAGGAGTTGGCCTTACAAATTATTTCGTCAACATGCGAACGAAAGTTAAGCTCCCTGTCATAAAATATGCCAAGGTCGCGAAGAGAATGAACGAGAGAAATTGGTTGACCGTGGAGAAGGTAATGTCGGTGAGGGGACTTGTTGCGCTTTCGTGATAGAGTAATGGATTGGCATTTGGTGATATTGAGCTCCAAGCAATTTTTGAGGCACCAGGTCGACAAACGATCAAGGTCTTGTTGAAGGAGACAGGAGTCTTGAGGTGAAGAGATGATTTTGAAGAATTTAGTATCATCCGCGTAGAGAGAGAGCGACTAGTGTGTGATGACCTTCTCGAGATCATTTCCCGTTATGATGAAGAGAACGGGATCTAAATGGCTGCCTTGTGGGACGCCAGATGTTGCTAAGAAGGGGACGAAAGTACTGACTTAAAGCGGACGCTATAATACCGGTTTTCAAGGTAGGAAGATACCCACTTTATCAATATAGGTTCAAAGCCAAGGGCTGACAATTTGAAGAGGATTAATTGATGTCATATCTTATCAAAAGCCTTACTGAAGTCAGTTGCGATGACGTTGACAGCTGCAGTCTCCTTCTACCTATACTCTGCCTTATCGTTTGTTTGTGGGACTCCTACAAGTAGTAGGTAGTTTTATATACTTTTGTTGTTTGAGTCCCGACGTTCTATTTTTCTCAAGCGCTTGCAATACAAAAATGTAATGATAATTTCTCTTCCTTTGCAAGTTCGTTTGTTTACGAGCAGTAGAGCTACACCTGGGTCCATCAGTCCTGCCATTCACACTGCAGGTACTGGATGAATATGGAAATGCACAGATATCTACTCATACGGAAGCAATTGCTTATTTTTCCCTAAATCAGTATTAAACTGATAAAATCGTTGTTCTGACGAAAAATGTAATTGGTCGTCAGCTTATTTATTATTCCACAGAGGAGAGAAAATATTCAGTTTATTCAAATTTTAAAATTATGTATACCAACAGATATCTCTTGTCGCTAAAAAAGTACTTAGGGTAGCTATACGCAATGCATTATTCCATTCTTGGAGTTATTATTATGTGCACAGTCTGTAAATCTGCACGCACATTGCAATTCCCACACTTTTTGAGCTTCATAAAGTGCAGTTTGGGGACTCTGGCAATGTGCGCTTTGCAGAACTTTATCGCCAAGTTCGCACTTCGGATGTCGCTATAAATTTAAGAAGTTCACATATTAGTTCGTTGTGTAGCAATCAAAGAAAATGTCTTGTAAAATTTCAATCAAAAGAATATTCCAGTTAAATTAAAATTTCAGTTCTTTCCCAAAAATAAGATCCACAAAATCCTTAATAGTTTGCCTAGATAGAACATTTGCAAAACTACTTTAATTAACAACCCATACAGAAGCAGCCGATAATCAGTCTTAAGTCGTGTTGCAATAGAATCGTATTGAAAAGAAAACATATGCTTTTGATCAAATTATCTTGCTTACAATACATATTTTTTAAATTTGCACGTGCGTATCCGTATCCTTACTTTGACTTTGAATCATTATCAGCGCATAGGTACCTAACATGGGGAAGTTCATATACGACAATATTATTGTTCTATACCCACTGTGCACAGTTTAACACACATACTATATCTACCTACAGCAATACGTTGGCCGGATGAAACCGGATGAAAAGCGTTCTAACGAAATCAATTTTAAAACGTATGTGTCCGGATTTCTGGAAACAACAGAAACGAGTGGGAATTCGTTCATACAACCCATTTCGCTATGACGACGGCACAACTTCAGTGGCAGAAATGACACTTCGGCATCGAATATACATATTTAAATCTACCCTTTGGGTAATAGAAATCTTCTCCCTAACCAAATGCAGTTTTTCTTCGCTTTCTAATTTACGATTAATTCCACACGAGTTGGCATAAGGGTAGTCATTCAGTGTATATATACGATTTGCTAAATTATAATCCTTTTGCAAAATCCCCACAGGGTGTATAGATATACCTTTTACTCTTATGTCCTGCTATGTATTTCAGATTGGCATGGGAATTGATGTTTATGCGAGAAGTTGTCTTGCAATTTTATTCAATATAGACTCTCCATTACCAACCAATACGACGGTTATTGTTGTTAGTTTGCCAGTCAGTCAGAATTTGTATGTGCATACGTAGGCATGGAAAATGATTAATAGGGATCTTGATCCATTATTGTTGAATGGGATGATAGGATTTATCTTTCACTCTTATCGTGCTTAGAATTCCCTGAACGTATATGGAACCGTTGTTTTATAAATTTGTTTGTGTTGCATATTTAATGTAGCCAAATCCTTGAAAACCTTAAAATACTTACGTATAACAGCGTGCGGATATTGATAAATTTATAGTTGTTATTACTTTATAGGTAGTATATTACCGTAGAAGCAGTTGGCATTGCGGAACGTCTTTTCTTTTTATAGCCTTGTAAATGAGCAAGGAAGACAACATATTCCGAGACAATCAGAAAAACATCAATAAAAATGTATACCTACATAAGAGCTAACAAGGTAAATTGGAATTTAAAAGAAGTTAAAGGAAAGGAATATAGGAAGTTGAAAACACTCATTTTATGAATCATATTTTAGAAGTTAAAGTCTTCTTGAGTAATCAAGAATTCATCATGATTTTGCTGGGACCGGTTAATATTTATGGAACTAATTAAACAAGTTGTCTGTGTTCTACTTATTATTAAATGGTTTTTCTTGTGTTACCAATTCAAATAGGTAGGTAATTGATTACGGAATATATAATTGTATTTAAGTAAAAGGGATCGTACATTATGTACATTAGTGTCATGCGGTTTTTTAAAGTTTGAAATTGGTGTTCTAAGCATAAACTAAGTACATATTAAATAGACCTTCAGCTCAGCCAACTTAAGAGAGTTTGCCAACAATCCGTTTTCCGTGTTACTATTTATATAGAATGTATCTGAAAAATGATCAAATTTGTTGGTGATCATTTTAACTTCCTTACACTGGAGTCCAAGTTTTATAAGTTCGTTTTTCAATTTAGTTGTGTCTACTTCGCACAAACCGTACAAAATAACTTTGAGAGCTTTTTCACTTTTAAGTTCGTGTGAAAAAAATTGGCTATTTTCTACACATTTGACATTATCTTAACTGAGTAACCGTCCACCTTAATAGATGACATTAAATTGTGCACATAATTAGGCGCTTTCTGCAACAGTTTTATGGGAGGAATATGTATTTTTTTGGTGACATTTGGCGAAACTTATTCGTCCATAATTTCACTATCGTTGTCGCTATCGGGTAAGCACTGTAAGGGAATCCAGTAATTATTTCTGGAGTTTACCTTGCGTTTATTTATTTCGGAAAAAAAATTCGCGACTTTTAATCCAAGGACAGAGCTCTGCCCTCGGTAATAGGTGATCGCGCGCGCTTGGAAATGATTGCTAGAAGAAGATAAAGAATACAGACCGAAGATTTGTTAAAGATTGGTTAATCACGTCGTTCGCTGTCGAAAGCGTACTTTATTTAAGTATGTTCTTATGATTTCTGCGGTTTGTTTATAGATTCTAGAATTGTTTCGGATTTTTTACCCACATACCTAATAGAACAAAAAGCAATCAACCAAACTGCTGATATGAAGGAGAAAGTTTGGTGCGATCCAGACATGCACTTTTTTTTCTTAAGTTTTGATCTCTTTGAAAAGAAGCTAAATTCCGAAATTATTAGGGATGTTTTGAATAAGTGAACAGCAAATCATTTGTTACTGTGGTGGACTGTGGACCGAAAGTTTTGAAGTTAAGCCACGGAAAACACACAAATTATTTATATTTTTTTCTTTTTTTGCAGTGACGCACCTCTGGCGACAGAATTGTTGGTGATTTGCGTTCGTAAAAAAAAAAAAATAATAACTTCTGAATATATACGCATTTGCCCAATTTCAAGACATGTGCAATTGATATTCATCTGAAGCTGTATAAAACATAAATATACTATAGTTCAAACAAAATGTTTTAACTAGATGTCGTTCTGTATCAGTATATGTATGCCGTAGCCACTTCTTACTTAATTAATCAGCTGTTAGTTTCACTAATGTGTTAATTTTACCTAATATTTATCTGTTACACGACTTTCGTGTCTGACCTTTTCAGAACCTGGTGAGTATATGTATATATGGTAGGTGTTTCGTGAATAGCGCACTGCAAGGCTTAATTTGTGTAACAATATATTCGTATACATAAGATATTTTAATATAAGTCATTAGCATTAGTTCTTTAATATCCGAACAAGGTTTCAAGACACTCTGTTAACGACTAACGGACTAACTTTCCGTCTTTAAGTATATACACGGTCACTAGCTTACTCCATGACTGTGAATTTGCCTCCTTGCGTAACCTTATTGCCCACGCCCGCCCTCACACCTAGCCCACGATTCAAATGCCACCGAGTGTCCGGGGGTAAATATAATAAAGCTCAAGTGGCATTGTACTTTTTGTTGAAATTCGGTTACCAATTCCAACCACCCACTTCCGTGTCACAAGATGAGAATAGGGCAAGCAAATTTGCATTGCGAAACATGGAACCTATACTCAACACAGGAAGCAAGAAATAAAAAAAGTACTTCGAAACATTGAAACGCCGGCGTCGAAAAACATCAGCAAAAAATTGGTGTAGCAAGCTTTTTTTATGCTAGCTACTGGTACAGTTTGGTAGGTAGTCCATTATGGGGAAAGTTATTCTACTCTGCCTAAAAATCGTGATAAAACCTCGGGACTAGAACTAATTTACATTGCTCAAATCTCTGTAGAGAATGAAAAAAAAAAATTATAAATCTCTTTGTGCCTTTAGGCATAGAGAATTTCAGATAAACATGTTTAATATTTGCATATAATCGCAGGGAACCACTTTCACGTTCGAATGTTTTAGCCTGGCCGTGAGTGCTATGTGTGTCTATTTTAACATTTATTGAAATTTTGGATGATACTGTTTCCCAGGAAAAAAACACAATTTCAAAATTGTTTTCCAATACAGAGAAACTTTGATTTATAGCCGTTTTACGGACCATTTTTTCAATTTTGATTCGCATGATAAGATTGTTGACGTATTCAACAGTTATTGGCAGTAAAAATCATTGCCAAAAATGGTGTGGTGGCATATTTGGCGTATCGCAAATTTAAATACACCTATCTGACATGGTCGAGTTGTTTGATCGTCTTGTTTATCTTTAAGACTTTGAAGTTGGTAAATGTAATCAGTTGAACATTTGTGTGTCATTTTCCATTTGACAAAAGGCAGGGCCCAGATGAAATCATTTATAAATGTTACGTGCGTATCTCACAGTTCAAGTCACAATTCATCCAAGAAGCATTTAATAAAGAGCATTTATATATTTTATACAAAGCACCTGCAAAGCAAATATAAATTCTGATGTATTTATTATTATAATTGCAAATGAATACTACACCTACTGGCCTTTAAATAGATAATAATAAATATATGTCAAACTGCGTAGGTATATGAATAAGCATAACTAGAAACATCAATGGCCTCAGGCCTCACCAATAACAATTTTTTACCTTCACACTAAATCTTATATAGGTCACAGTGGGTAATTTTATATGGAAAGTTTCGGCATTGAGAGTTTATAGAATCTAGTCTGGGAGACGTTCTGCGAGAAAGGGAGAAGGTTTCTATGATTACACTTCGTTGAAAATCCCCATCAGATGCTCCTGCAGCATATCAACTTATATACTGTTCAATTTTAAACATTAAGCATTAACTACCAGTCAAAGCGGATTTTCGAATTCCATACATACGTTCCATATACCCAAATCCTGATAATCACAAATCCAGTCAGCCAGCATATAATATTGGTAACAATAAAGTCTCCATACCCGTTTTTCTTCTTAATGGAAACCAGCGACATCTATGAAATAGCATCAATATTAACCAATATAAATTTAATTGCAGCCGTACCCTTTATGTCAATATTTAATCGTTCTCAAAAATAAATCAATCAACTGTTATTTTTACTGTTCCCAATCCTCAAAAACAACAAATAGTGATTGTGACAATAATTGGTGAGTTGTGAATATTCGATCCGTGGACTATGAGATAAATAAATTTTCTTCTTTTGTTTATTGGACAATGCCATTCCATTAGTCTTTTGTTTATATTATGTCAAATCCAAATGCAATTGTAAATTCCCAGCCAAGAGCCCAGCCCATAATCCGTTGTTTCCGTAGTGTCGACGAAACGGAAATCCATTGACTATCAAAATATCAACCAACCAATGAAATGATTTGTGAAACGGTGCCCGACAGTCAATGAATAAAAAGAGAAGTTGTACCTTCCAATGATTCCCACAGATTTTCCCTTTACATTCCAAGGACTACAGTTCCCTGACCGTTTTGCTTTTGTGATAGCCTCAAAAAGCAGTTACGTTTATGTTTTTTGAATGGTTGGTTTAGACGGGTCAAACTATAGCTTATCGCACGATTCGAGTGGCTTTTTTATACCAAAGATTGGGAAAGATGACTACTCCCTTGCTAACCCTATAAATTCATTTTACTTCTTGCTGGAAAACTTGGAAGCCCTGGTTGGGATTCACTCGCGCAGGTCTGCATTAAAGATGTGTCATTCATCTGAGGAGCGACATTCGGACGAACAAGCATGGAAGGCTCTGTAATGCTAGAATTGAATGACCGCTTGATAGGAACGAATATAAATCACCATTCTTTCTGTGTATCAGGAGAAATGACTGCAGACAGCTTGTTTTGGCGTTCTTACGGAATACCGGAAATCTGCCCCCTGATTCGAGCAAAGGCAGATCAATATCAAATGAATTGGTACAAGATATCGTCGCCCTTTCCACAAGCGTAAGTTCCTCACCGCTGCAGCGCATTCGCAGCTTTCTAAGAAATTCGGAGAAATTCAAGTAACTCGATAGGCAGATACTCGATTTGCTTCCAGGTAGTAGAAGTGACTAGTTGAGTGCTCAAGTGGAGTGTTATGTACTAATTAATATCTTCTTTTATATGTTTGACAAAAAAAAATTAAATGAGAACATAAGCCGCAACATCTTTTCCCAAATGAATTTCTAGATTAAATACAGGTGTCAGCGCAAAAAGTAAAAATTAATCTTGGACGCCAATTACGCTCATCGAATATTCCTTCCACCGATTTCATATTTCTTTTCTTGACATCCTCGCTGCAACATGTTCCATTTATAGAGTTCAACTTAGAAAATGAAATTCCATCTTTAATCAGGTGAATAATTCCAGACATTTTTTATTTTTTTATTTCCAAGGTCAAGAACGGTACACTGCATACACTGTTCTGTTTAAAGTAGGAATAACCCCAAGGTTTTCTTTAGACGAGCACTACTGCAAGGACGAAGAAAGAGATACGAATTACGAATATGTGTTTTGCACTGAACACTTCTCAAGCATTAACGCAGATTCAATGCCATATGCAAGTATAAAGAGAAACTTGGTTTCCGCAACTGCCTTTACTAACGTTTGGTGATTAGCTCTACATTCGGTGCAAAAACAACAATATCAAGGACTCACACTCAGTATGTGAATATTCGCTGAGCACTCACCCTATGCCTACAAATTATATGAACAGCTTAAATTGTTATAGCTGAGCCCTTGCCCTTATGAGAGTGCCATGCTTACCAAACACACAATCCGGTATTTAGGGGTAGTAATGCCTTGTCTTCCAGAACTCGTTCCTCATTAACACAGTGTTTGACTTAAGTCGTGTTACGTTTAAAAGCTTTATTTTGATATCATGCATGGCAAAGCATAACTCTACCTACTAGCACACTTATCTTGCACTGTTTGAGTTTAAAGGGGTGTCGGTAAGTACTTCAAGAGTTTTTGGAAGAAGGTCCAATTGTATTAAAAGGGAATAAGGGTAAAGAAAAACAGCAAAAAAATAAAAAAAAATCCACGAAAGAACTCATAGTTTGCGTTGCCATTGACTTTATAATCTTACATACGATTATATTTTATATATAAATAGGCAAAGGGAAATAGTTAAGAACCACTTTCACAGCCTTAAGCACAGCACGGGTTGTAGTTTTCCAAAATGTTGTGTATAAGCCAGGTCGCAATACCTAATGGTGGAATTTCTACCACTGGGCGAACTCTAATTTTTGTTGAATGCAACGTACCTTCAGGTAGTAGGTACTAATGAGTTTAGTTAAAAATTTGTTGCCCATACTATATAGGTACCACAAGTGGGATTGGTTCGATATCATGTCGATTTACAGATGATTTCTAGTAAATTCATGAACTGACACAGAAAAGTTGTATAGCTATTGGTTGGGGGCGGAATTAGAATATCTAAATACTTAAATTTGTGCAATCGTAAAGAACGGGAGAATGTGTTCCATTTCCTGGGAGTTTGCCCAATACTCAAGGATTACCGTAAAAGCTCCTTTGGTGCAGCTTAATTTAGAGGAAACGATGAACATTTTGATGCTGAATGAAGTTGGGACCTTCTTTATCAATATTGCTTAGGCGGTATTCGTTAAAGAACATGCTAAGTTCTGGAAGCTTTTTAAAAAAATTCTCAGAAAATTGTAAAAAACTGTATTTGCAGAAAGTAAACAATAAATGTTAAATTTTTTTTTCTTATTTTATTTCAATTATAATACAAATGTCAGTCTGGTAGACGGCCTTCGGCCAAACCATTTAAAGACTTAAGTCAAACTGAAAGCTAAGAAAGTGTAAATTTTATTTATTTTTGAAGTCAATAAAATAAAAACATAATGGAGCAATACAAGACACGTCAAGAGGCTAGTTGAGCCTTAATAGAAAATCCGAATAACTGTTCAATGGGGAACATTCACATAAGAAAAAATGCCATTGAGTGAGATTAGTAGTAATTACGGATTAAAAAATGCATATACACAATATTCTAATTCAAGTGTTTACAATTTGTTTGTTTTGATTACTCTTATAGGTACATCTTTAATTTAGGAGCGGAACGAGCACGAGAACCTTTTTTTTTAATAAGCAAAAGGTGGACACAAATATACGTACCTACGTACAGAGCGGAATTATGAATTCTCATCTCTATATGTACTGTCTGTAGTATAGACCTCCTTTGCGGTTCTCACACTTTACAAAAATCAACAAATGACATTTCATAGAAAGGGATTTCCCTGGAGCAGAATAATAGCACTTTTTCTTTATTAAAATATTTGTGTTATTACTTACTGGCAAAGAGCTCTTCCTATGCACCAACACTCTAAGCGAATCCGACGTTAAGTTCCTCCTTGAGGCTGGTGAATCAATTGAAAACGTAAAAAAAAAAAAAATTTACTATCCGACAGGTCTTGCACTGGCTAACTATTTACATAAGACTTTCGGATTATCGCTCTATTAATATTTTTTTTTTTGTTTTTACTATATTCTTTTTGTTTTAATTAGTGACCATAAAAAAAATTTGTGAAGTACATTGAGCGGGCATTAAGGAAGATATGTATTGTATATAATGTCGATGCGCATTTATTTTAAATTTCCGTGAATAGTAAAAACAGAGCTTGGAGAAGCATTGGACATTCCTGTTTTTTTTTTTGTTTATAAAACTAACAGCGAGCGGTCCTTCACTGAAAAAAAGGTACCTACCATCTTGTTGATGAAAAAGTTCATCAATATGATGGAAAAGTCATCAAATTTGGTCCAGTGAACTTTTTCATTGATATGATGATATGGATTACATCAATATGACGGTCAACAAAAAAAAAAAGGATTCATCATTCATCAACTTTGTTCATCAATATTATGAAAAATCGGATTTCCCCTTTAATTTCATCCATGTGACGAATTTATTCATCATATATTGACATGTGACGAATGTATTCATCATATATTGACAAATTTGTTCATCAATATGATGCACACTTTCTGTACTATCAATTTTGTTTTTATGTGTTTGTAAGTTGGTTCACACGAAAAAGCAAATGTGAAATAGAAATACTGATACCAAATAAATCACATAACCTTCCCTCTTTAATGGGAATGCTAAAATACGTAAACGAACATAATGTCATGAAAATGGTAATACAGGCAATAACATTGTGATTTTAATAATTGAATTTCTTCGTATCCGAAAGGGAAATATTCAAACGAAAATGAGTTTTATCACGAATGTCAATAAGTTGTAGTGGCAAAAACTCAGGCGCTCAAGAAATATTGAGGATTTAAAATATTCAATTTTATTTCGGTGCTAGGAAGATACTTTATTTTTTCCAGGGACTTTGTGTATGTAATGAAATCACAACAATATAAATATAGCGAGCTATATCATATAAACATTGTAGTTCATGTGGCAATATTTTTCACCAAATGAAAATCGATGTAGAAAATTCAGGATAGTTTTAACCTTATTTCAATTTATTTATTGATATTTACATTGTTTTATTTTTAAAAATGGAAAAGCGACATGTAGATATCAAAAAAATAAGTTTTTCTCATGATTCAGATTTTAATACGTCGCTATGAAAATAAATATAGAGCAAACAATTTATGTCGAAAAACGTTCGTTTACATGGTAACATAATTGAAACGAAAGTGGTTGTTCTACACCTCCCAGTATAGCTATGCACCTGAATTGGAATTAAACAATAATTGCATACCTTGAAGGGTAGGTAAATTGAATTCCTTTTTGGGTAAATGAGACGCTCCATCGAAAATAGGTTCTAACCTAAAATTAATTTCATTTGAATACATAACTAAAGCAATATTGCGGCGACAAATTGAAGCTCACCAAAATGCTTCCAATTAACTGAAAAGCGTTTTGTATGTACAATTTTTATCCTAATTTTACCAGTCCTTAGGGCGACTTATACCCCCGATCTTTTGTCTGTGGCACAGTCCTTTCGAATGAAATATAAGTTTCATTAAACTGATTACATAATAAATACTTGAAATAAATTAATATATTGATGATATTTAATATTAATAACATCTTATAAATTTGAATAATAGAAATTACACTATAGCTTTTTATATTGCCTCCATTTTGCACTAATATTAAATTTGTTCACACTTCATTGATTGTTTTCAATTTTATCTACTGCAGTATATTTTGCAAAATCAGTCGCCCGTAGTAAAAGCACATTAAGGTTTATTCAACAGCAAGCAATTTTCAATATGATGAATATAACGGTGAAATTAATTTATTTCATCAATATAACGAATCAGTTCATCTATAAGATGAACGCTTACATCAACATTCTCCTTAATAAAAATTATAGTCTGTTTTTTGATGAACGCGGTCATCAATATAATGAATCCGTCATCAATACGATGAACGCCGCCATCAATATGATGAAAATTCAAAACTTAGCAATCGTACTTGAATATGAAGATTCCATTCATCAATGAGACGAATAAATCATCAACTGGATGAACAAATAACGAAATTCATCAAAATAATCGTTTTCGTCATATTGATGAAATGTTTTGATGAAATGATGAACTTATTTTATAGAAAATACGCCAAATTCTTATCGAAATCCTGGCAAAAAAACTGTATGAATACATGTCTTTAATTTTCAAAAAGTTTTCATGAATGGGTTCATCATTATTGATGAAAAGTACGTCATATCAATGAATATCATGTTGATAAATGCCATTCGTCAATATGACGACGTCTTTTTTTTCAGTGTTCAAGATACTGGCAATTTTTTTTTTATTTAGATGCTTAGCTAAAATCAGTATTCAACTACTCAGCATGCAAATTATAGAGCGGGGGCTTATTGTAGGCTCAAGTATTTCTTTACTCTAAATAGGTGACTTAATTATGAGGAAGCTGGTTTGAAAATATTGAATATATATATAGTACAATTTATAGTAACTAAAGTAAAATAGCTATCAGCCTAAGCTCACCGGAAATTCGGCTTTTCGAAAAAAGGTGTAATTTAAAAACATTGAATCCGGTTCATGAAAACCTACAGATTTGGATTCTATCGAAGCTTCGAAGCTTTCTAAAACAACCCCCCACGCCTAGTACAATTTGTTTCGTTTGAATTGATGAAGATTGATTGTTCACACCACCATATCACAAGAATCATACACTTTCTGTTGCGCAAAAATCAGATAGGAAGCCAGCTTTGCATTCAGCAGCGCCATATCAATGAAAATGACATCAAAGAGAGTATAAAAAGAAACACTTAACTGCTTCGGGCAACAAAAGCTCTATCTGCCCTAATCATTGCTACAAACTGCTTCTGAATAAAAACATCATATGCAGGATATTCACAATAATTATTGTTCAAATCGGATCACATCTATTGTGATATTTATGGAAGTGGCACTGTAGTGTGTTTGTAGTGGTGAATGAATCTAAACGAGTTCAAGGATCCTTTGTTGTCAATACAAACGATTCGGTCCTGTCGGTTAGCTTGCAATTTTAGAAGAAGAAACAGGAAAAATGTGATTTTCCTTTTACAAAGGGATTTAACTTGCTCATTCATCGCCAACATCGTATATACATCAAGTGTGTATAAGAAAACTGGATCACAATGACTAACTCGACCAGCATGGACTATGACAAGGACAACGCTGGCGATGGCGAAGACGATGACGGCGGAATGTGCCTCAGGCAGACTATCAAATCGGTACAACTGGATGAAATTAAAAGGTTGACAGAGGGCAGCTGAAAGCATTGCAGACGAACAACACGACAAAGGGCACTGCATCAACAAACATTAATGTTATCCTTCTCTCGTTTTTTGCCGACCTGAATACTACAACGATTTTATTTCTACGTCTCGTCTGACTTCGAACGACTCATTCTCATTTTTTGTTATATAATACAGAGGCAGAAGTGCGGCACTAAACCTAGAAAGGAAATCCTTTTCCAACTCTGTTGCACACGGATAAACTGAAAGAAGTGAATTGCAGAACTCCTGTTCACGGTAGATTTTCTTGCGACAACATGGTCTGAGTGCAAGCTACCCTATTGCGGATGCGAACTTGTTCTTGTGGGCTATCATTGAGCTGTGTACAAGTTAAATACAATTTCGTTATTTTATTTTGTTGTCTTATTTGAGTAGAAGCAGCAAACCTAGTCTGATCAGATTTAATTAAGAAGATGTACAAATTGGTCCACACCGATAGTGTGATGTTGATTGCAATGGTAGATAGTCCTCCGCCTGCGGCACAGGCAAGCATTTATTTGTATTACAGAATCTTTTTTTCGTACTTGTTTGTCGTTCGGAAGAGGAAGCAATTAAATTATTTTTGCTAATTGCTTGTCGGGGTAGGAATAAAATTGACTTGGTTCTGATGCCAGCGGCGAAGATGGTGAAAAAGTTTAATGAATGCAGGATGGGAATGATGTTGTGAAAAATAAATTGTGCCTTTAGATAATTACATTTGAAATTATGGAATTGTTCAGATTTATTCGACTATGAATAGTTTGCTTGAAATTGCAGCGGCTTAGGTATAGGTTAAGAGATGCGCATTTTCAAATTGGACGTGCTCTCGAGAGTCGAGATGCGTCTTAATAATTTTCATAACAAAGAATGGATTCAGGAAAATAGTGACTAAGAAATATTTTTTCTTAAACTTTACACAGTGGCTAGCGTTGAAATTGCCAAAGATTTACTTACTGATACTCAAGTGCATTCAAGTTTTTATAACTTGAGCAAATCGGGTATTTTCAAAGGGCAAATATTATAAAGAAAAAAACTGAAAATTTATAAATATTCGGCCCTGTTTGCGTTGATGGGTTCTGGAGAAGGAGGTCCAACGACGAACTTTACGAGCTGTACAGCGACATCGACCTAGTGAAAAAACTGTGCATTGGGCGCCTAAGATAGCTAGGACATGTAGAGCGAATGGGCAACAACGCTCCGGCCCGCAGAGTCTTCGACTCCAGCCCAGAGGGACGACGCAGTCAAGGACGACCTCGCTTTAGGTGGTGCGCACAAGTATAGAATCAACTCGGGCCTTACCAATAAACATTTTTGGTTTCAACTAAAAATGTTAGTAGTTCACAGAGTCTTATTTTCCATACAAATTCCGCAATTGTGAGCATCCGTAAATTTAAAGTCGAGTCTAAAATTTCTTATTAGTAAATATTTGAAACCGATTGGCAAAATTGAATGTCCGTGAAAATCTTACTACCTATTGTACCGATTTACAAATTTCTCTTTTTAAGTGTCTGAAATAATTACATCCAGGTTTTAGGTAAACTTGGATTTAATAAGAAAGTTAAATTAAAAATCCAAAAAAAAAAAACCGACTGACTGTAAATCTAAATCTAAAAGATTAAAAGAGAATTAAAAGTTGTGTATGCACATGCACATTCCAATAACACATGTGCACATGGATATGCAGGCGTAGACGTGAAAGCAATTGATCAGCTATAACAAATGTCAACAAAGTAAGCATAAGAACATAAACAATTCGAACATATTGTGTCATCGTTTATTTCTATTTTCGTTAAGTACGGCCGAAGAGCTTGTGGAATACTAATCGTGAATTTTAATGTGGCTGGGGAGCTAAGAGAATACTCACAAGTAGGGAGGAAAGTAATTTGGCATATCCGCCTAGGCCCCAACATAACATGGTATTTTGGCGTTATACCCACAGCCCCACAAAAGCAATCAAAATTGTGATATTCTATATCGGGGAGGACTCAAGATTCAATACCATTCGTAAGAGCTCCCAAGTGACAATATTTGTATTTGATGGCCCAGTTTCCCTATTTCTACACACTTAATGCCCCGAACCTGACATTTTATGCTACATATATTTATTTATTAACGTTTTGTAGAAAATTGAATTTTTGAAAAAAAAAAAAAAAAAAAAAAAACTAGGGTAGGTATGTGGCGAGTTCAAATCGTGACAAATGTCTTTAATATTTTATTTCCTTCACTTCTCAATTCAATTCACAAATTTTTCTCAAACATAATCTTCTTTTACATCATCCTACTATTCGGACTTCAACAGAAAAATGTGTGCCAATTTGAAACCAACCATGCAGAGGTGAATTTCTTGTGAGTTTTGCTCTGAGCATTTTAGAATTCGGAAAACGTTATCGAAGCACAACAAAGCTCACAATTGCTTATGACTTGTAATACTCCACAACAGCAGAATCGAGGTGTTACTTTTTAAAAAAAAAAGATAAACATTCATTAAACTAACTTTTTTTATTAATACAAATTTTGGGAAGATATATAACGATTCGTAACTTTCATATACTAACTCAAGATGGTGGGTGTAATAGAGAGTTGATAACTTTTCCAAAGCATCACTTTGTGCTCATGCAAAAGGTAAAATTAGACACAATTCGGCGTAGAGGTCCACCCCGTAATGTGCACCACATAAGTAGGTAAGTAAATAAATACGTCAACTCTATTGATTTAACAAAATATATTTCGTATTGTGTGCGCCATCGGAAGAAAAGCAATCCTGCTTTCTAATTTAATTTTTAAGTGGAGGGGGGAACTCAATCCTTTCAATTTCATGTAGCATAGCATAAGATCAGCAAAACGCGTTCCATGTGTTCACTGAATTTTTTTTGCTTGATATGGACTCGGCTACCGGCACTCTTCAATCCTGATAGGTTGGATTTAATAGTTTTCAGTATAATACACAAGATTTTTGACTAACTAAAGTTCGCCTACTGGTAGAAATTCTGGCATTATAGTGACCTTGCTTATACAAAACATATTTTACATCTCTGTACAATCTTCAGAACTGTCAAAATGGTTCTTAACTATTTATATATTATTAGATACGGATGTTTGTTCGTATAGAAAGGCACCGGTGATCATAAACCGCTTTATGTAGAAACAAAAGAGAAAGATCCAAGAATAAATAGGTGGCATGAATAAGCCAGAAGATTTAACAACATCGTGAAAAAATCTATAAGTTACAAGCTGACCCGCCGAACTTCGTTCCGCCCAAATTCGTTACTGTAATGAAAATAATAATTCCGAGCATGCACAATGCACATGCTGCTTTATGTTATTATTTCTTCACAACTTATACTCATACAATAGAATTAATTGAAGTACTATAGCAATGTCGATGTGTTTCAATCAAACCGCAATGATTGACGTGTCGGCCAACCTTCCGCTTTTTCACTTAAGTGCTTTATGGAACACGACATCCAGAGCGGAAGGTTTGCACGCACGTGAGCACGCCACATACAATTGACCATCCGAGTAACATGGGAATTCATTGATGCAACAATTTCCCCGCGATTGTCCTTGCCACTTATTAATTGTCATAACGAAAGCGAGACGCATAAAATTGAAGACGCTTAAATACGAATGGCAAATCGTTCGGAACAAGCGGAATCCGCTGAATGCAAATGCTGGCCTTTGAATTTTCCCCTCATCGTTTGCTTGCATGACATTTGATTTGAGATTCTTGACAGTTAAATTAAACGCGTTCCGTTGCAAACTTCTGGAGCACTGAGGTTGTGCAGCAAAATTCAAAATTTCAGTGGTACAGTGGTTTCGGAAATCGACAACAGCCCCACCTATTGGGTCCAAAAGTATCCAATCTTTTAAGTCTTGCTTAACAGTAAATACAGCAATGCCAATAAAACAAAGAAAGAATCATTAAAACTGTCTCAGTGGTTATCGAGTTATAATGTCATTGATATAAATAGATATATAGAATAGATACATAGAAGATTATATAATAAGATTTAAATTTTTTTTTTTTTTTTTTTTGTATTTGAATTATCACAACTCGATTTCTATCCGGTTTTTTTTTTTCAAAGTGCATTTCCCCATACAAACTTTCATAATCTCTTGTATCCCTTCAAAGTTTTGTTTTCGCGACTATTCGTAGCCTATGTCCTTGCTTGGTCCAAACGAAACCGTCAAGCCCAAAATCCTTAAAATCGAACAATCCATTTCTTGAGCTATGCGCGCACACACGGACTTCATTCTCTTTTATATAATATAGGTTTATATAAGATTAGCAAGATAATTATTAAATTAATAGACAGTCCCTGGGTAACACCTGCGAAGATGGAGGGTTGACGAAATTTCCATTAAACCCTTGAGTTAAACTATGCAAACCCAATCCGCGATAGAAAGAAATCATTAAATCGGTTGAGTCGCTCTGTTTAGGTGCAGAAATAAAAGAAATAACTATAGTTTTTCAATTCAATGGATTAATTTATTACGTACACAACATGTACAGTGTACACATTATATCAATATCAATTATTGATTTTTTTTTTTCTTCGTGACAATACAGGTTTAGTCGAATTCGAAAAAAAGTCTGTATGCGAGTTTCGTATTGGCATCCACTTAACGCCACCAATGAAAATTGTATTTGATAGGATGTTGAAAATCTTTGATCGGTGATTTTCATCAAACTTTCCCTTTTCCATGTACCGCTGAATTCGTTGGAATTGCCCGGAGTACCACCTCACTATTTGCAATTTAAAGTAGGCTCAGTCATCGTAATGTTGCGTAACATCAATCAAAACTGTTCAATGGAATGAGACTGGTTGCGAAAAAGCTTACGAAGAACGTTGTCGAGGTCGAGCCGATGAAAATACAAAGGAGAGGATGTTTTGATTCCGCACGTCCCGATGACGCCAACGGACTAACCAATCATATTCAGACGGCTGTAATTCGCCTTGCGGCCGGCCTTCGTGATGACCATCACAAAATCACATGGCCAGTCGTTGCAAATTTGCGAGATTAACTTGGAGTTTTCGTGCTAGACAAATGTGTTCTGGGCTCTCATCGCGTAATTAATGAAACAATTGTCGTCGAAACGATTGAACAAAACGATATCGTTATTTGTTGGTTCATAATATAACATCACCGGCGAATCGTTCAAACCAATCGTTCATCGTTTCTATTTTCAACAGTTTGAACATGACTGTAAACAAACTCTGACACCTAAAAATCAAAAAATGTATGGAAATTGTATTTTATTTCTTGAATTTGTTTAATTTTCTTTGTTGTCATTGATTGACATGGAATTGGGCATTTAATGCACAAATGAATATGTATTAAGGAATAAGGCCTCTATTAGATGTAAGTGAAATGTTCAGTGAAAGTGTACGCATATAGTCAGATACCCAACAGTGTGTAGGAACCAAACATAGTCCATTGGACTTTGGAGTGAAATTCCAAACCATGTATTGGATGACAAAATGTCTACGAACGGGAAGGAAGAATTGGAACAATATGCTAAAGTGTGCGAAGGTGTGGTAGGCCAGAAGATTTGGTGGTTTTCGAAATATAGTTGAAAGAAAAAAAAAATAAAACAAATAAATGAAACTCAAATGAAATAACCATTTGTTTTTTGCAAAGAATGCATTTTTTTACAAGTCCAAGGACCAAAAACGATGAAACGATTGCAAAATAGCCATCGTTCAATCGAATCGTTTCGACGAGGGCATTTGACGTTTGAATTAGTAACGTGAAAAAAGCGATGATCGTCTAATCGTTTCTTGGTTGTTACACGATGTAGAGCCATCGTCGAGACGATGTCGTGCGATCGCTTTGTGCTTACGCGATAAGAGCCCTGGATATACCAACTTCGGTTTTCGACAAGCAATGATCTTTGTTTGCCTACGAGTCGGAAAAAAAAAATCGTGAAACGAAGTTTACCACAAAGCTTTGCATTGAATGTTAACCTCATTTATTTTCCATGTAATGAAAATATAGCTATTGAATTCATTTAAATTACGAACGAGAAGCAACTTAGTTTTTTAAATCGTCGGGAAAAGGATAACAATTTTATTTAAATAAGGAAAATGGATAATAAAATTGTAGAACGTGTTATGTAAGTCACGGGTGACGCGTGAAAATCTGCAGCACCGGTTTAGAAAGTTGCTGTCTTTTTCTTTTTGCTGGCCGACTTAAAGGAGCCAAAACCTCCAAAGCTACATACTCGCTCAACTTTTCGCTTCATCTATCAGGAGATGCACTAGAGACCAACACATAACAAGATCAAGAATAATTTCATATACAGGAACATGCCTGGACAGATACCTGAAAATTTGGTGGGATACAAATAGAGCGCAAATGTTTTCCCAGGTTTTTGGCAAAATCACTCAGTTCGCACTGGAGTGAGTAATGGCACATTTATGATAGGTATATCAGGTACGATGGTCAATACTAAATTCCGATTGCTTGCAAGGCACGTCAACATCTGACATGTCTAAGGTGACCAGTTCCAAGCCCAGCACAAAAGGGACACCTTCAAAAATCTCAAATGAAAAGTTGAAGAAGAAAAAAAATAACAAAAATAAAATATATATATTTTTGTTAATTCATTAAAACAAACAAAAAACATCAATTTTAACAAATTCAAAAAATTAATAAAATTGCAAAATAAATTGAGCTGTCAAATGGGTGTCTTGTGTTCAGAAGTGAATGAGATTGAGTACAAATATAGTTTAGATCGCGTTCACACCAGAAAGATGATGAAAATTTCGGAATTAATATTGAATGAAAGTTTTGTGGTGTCGAAAAATTTCGTAAACCGAGAAATCCCAAAAATAGGATGAATTGCATATTTTTTTCAAAAACATACCGGGCATTATTTGTCCTCTAAAAAGAGTCAGCCTTACCATGTCACATAATTTGGTACTGCTTTCTAATGTGCATTTTGACTTTGATACAATCGAAGAATATCCTCTGAAGTGAAGTTATGTGCATTCGTGATGCATTGGCAAATCATATTCATAGTTCCGATATTCCGGCCTTAATTAACTTTAATGTTCCTGCGAAGATGCTTGGAAACCGATTGTTTTTTAATATTCAATATCACAGAACAAATTATGCTGCCCATGAACCATTGACTACTTGCTTAAAAGAGAAACCAACAACGTTTGAGTTATGATCGATTTTAGTCTTAGTTGATTTTCATTTAAGAACTATTTTGCTATTAATTTTAAATAACTTAGGCCCAGTTTGTTCAGTCTTGGTTATCGTTAATCATCGGTTATTCCAGCTGGTAACCAGGGAATGTGTTTGTTCAGCAATATATTAATCAAAGAATCAGTGTTAACAAGAGAAATCGACAACCAGCCGATTTTGAGCGGTTAATGAGATTTAACCACTGTTTTTCTGTAATTTCGTTTGTTCAATATTTTTAAGGACTACGTAAGTATTTATTTTGACGTATCTGCTACACAACAATTTTTGTACAATATTGTGCAAACAAAAAGAAAAATACGAATATTAGAATGATCGGATATATAACTCAAGACGGAGCGAACCATTGAAATCTTTCACATCTTATGCGTTGACGTTTTCAACTGACAAATATATAGCCGATGAGAGCTGTCATAAATTGAGATAAAGCGCACGCATTAGAGGAAATATTGAGAGATAAAGAAAATTGGGATTGTGGTTAATTTGTAATAAATTTTATTGGTTTTATTGATTTTTACTTTATTTCGATTTTGTTTTCCAAAAATTGCATATTGTCTCACAAAAACAAAGTTCTTAAAAAATTCCTGTATTAATGGATTTTGACATTATTTTTTTGTGTTAAGTAAGATAACTAAAAATAAAAACATTATCTAATAAAAAATCTACCTAAACAAATTACTTGTCGAAAACAAAGGACCCGAAATAAACTGGAAAAATGGAACGATTTGTTGGAAAGCTATGGTTTGGTGATCGAAGTGAAAAAAACACTCAACAAACACTGATTTATAATAATTGGTTTACCTAAATCTATGGTAACCTAACCGAGGATTTAACCAGCTGTAAACAGACCGGCCCTTAATGTTTAATGGTTTTCTATTTATCCGTATAGTGTTATCAAGTAATCACTAAACTATTGTAGCTTCGTTTGATGAACTAAACTAAATTAACCTTTTTCTTGCCCAAGGAATTTAGCTTTCCCACAAAACGGATATTCACTTGAACTACCTGATATTGCGTGAGATACGTTTACATAAAATGGCTCAATTAAGTTACAGGTCAGTAATTGAGTGAATTCAGTTAATACCCTTTTGTATATAGGAATATGACTGATGAATATATCGTGCTTCAACTATAGAGAAACAATACACTCGCCATAAAAAAAACAACATGTCTAAAGTTTGACTGACAAGCCTTTCTTGTGGCAGCTAAGTTAAGTGACCGCTTTACGTTTAGAATTACATAATAAATACTACGACCAGCTTTGAAAACATAACCAAAAACCGATTGCTAAGCGGACAACTTTTATGAAGTGGTAGCCCTTTTTGTAAAATGATCGATTGCTTAAGAGATGTCGTAACAATGTTTTCTCACAATTTGTCCAAAATACTGTTCAACATTTCTGTGACAGAATAATTTCCATATAAAGTCTTTTTTGACAACTGCTTCAAACTGTGCCAACATTCTTTACCGTCAACATTAAAATAACTTATTGCCATGCCACATGAATCACTCAATCACTAACTTAACATGCATGCAATACAAGAGCACTAGAAGCCACTAGACAACACTATTCAAAAACTGTTTCATAGTCTAATAAACTCTAACCAAAAGGAATGCAGGCGCTATCAGTGCTTGTGAGGATAATGCTTACCCAGACTTTGTTGTTGTTTGTTTAACTGAAAGAAAAACTTTGTAAACTTTTCAGCAATAAACGCTGTGCGAGTGGAAATAATATAATGTAAAACATGTTCTGATGTTCGAAAAATAGAGACAAAGTTGAAATTGTCTACATAGTCCTTCTATAGCCAGAAGATAACGTGCGTGTTGGCTGCTGCATCATGAGAAGCAAAAAACAGAGAGGATTATATCCTATTATTCGGCAGCGTGAAAAATTGCAATACTCAAGGAGACATAAAAATGATAAAAATACAATTTGTATTTGTGTTCATCCTTCACTAGCCAGGGAGGGAGTGCGAGTGCACTAGTGCAGCTTCGGCGTGTCTATCCCCATATTTGTTGAAGCAAATCGAAAAAGTTTTTAGTTCTAATTTTATTGCCAGAGAGTGGAATCGGAAGGAAGGACGAACAATATTATGAGAAATCTCCTGATGGCCATTTCGTATAAATTGTCGCACCAGGGCTACTCGTATATGTACTCGTAAATAGCAGAAACGTGGCGTAGAATGACATAAAACAAGCCGATTGCTGCTTAGGGCTGAAGATTCTCTATCCAATTTCATGGTCAACCTGGCATATCCTTTTGAGAGATAACATTTGTATTATTCAAACCAAACATAACGAAGCACTCGCAATCACAATTCATATAAGTTGTGCTCAAAAGTGGAACAGAATATGTCGGCAAGTGTTGCTGAAAGGATACCTATTTTATTTTGTTTTTGAAACTACGATAGATGTAGCTCGTCAAATAATGAAGTACCTACTCAGTATTTCATTTACATTGTTTTTAGTGTCTGAATAAAGTCGTGCAAGGCTCTTGCACATAAGAGAAAACAAATTACTAGTTACTTAAACATTGCTGATCTTCTTCGGTAACGTTTTCAGAGAATAAATACTAAAATACTGTTCCACATGATTTTTATTTGAAACTCGTACCTGTATTATCGTGTTCTCAAATGTTCAATCAGTTATGCCAACTAAGATCGAAGTTTTTATGCCTAAGCCCGAAAAAATTATGTTTTTTAGTAAAAAAGATAGAAATTGCTTATCTTACAAAGGATCTGAAACTAACCTACTAGGTGATTAAAATTTGTTAACAGTTCGATCGATTTTTGGCATCACTGGGTGCAATGGTGAATAAACTGAGATTTTATTCGTTTTTAAGTATTGCGGGTTGTTTCCCGCTAGGTCTTACCAGTACACCATTGTTAATTCAACCCATCATCATTAGGTATTTTTAAAAATAGTTACCTCTATAGTATAGCTATTCAGAACTCACCTGTAAAGAGAAAAAAAAAAAAATACTTAAGTTATTTATTCCATGTCGAAATACAATATTTTTGAATAATTGCTTCCATCAGACTTTGGAACGAATGTAAATCAATCCATACTAATAGCATGGTTAATTTTGAAAAATATTTTAACTGACACTGTGCGCACGCGGGAAACCTTACCCGTTAGCGACTTTCAGCCCATCGGTGTAGCGAAGGCTGCAATTTCTCCCGTGTTTTTTTACTTTTTACACAAAACGAAAATCGTTTCCTTGTACCTGGACAAGTGTAATAAGGCAGAGGAAGAAGTATACTTATGACATGTTAAGGATTTTTTTTATGAAATATAAATGGGGTAGCGCAATTTTTTGTTGGAAGTTCTTGCAAAAGACTACATTACAGTTTTCCTTCGATGCATTTTTCGGAGCACCTCCGATTTAGATTTACCTATTGAATTCGTAAAATTCAAGGCATTGCCTTTTCATTTGGTATTGAACATAAAAATGCCTTTAAGTTTTTCAGTCGGTTTTTCGGTTGCGGATACTGGGCTACATACCAAACCAGTGGAGACGGGCGACGGTCAGCGTAGCCACTTCAAAAACAGACGATCGCAGTAGATCATAACAAAAAATGCAGTAGATTGGATCTTTCCGCAGTAGATTTTTTTTTATACATACCATAGATCATTTCCTTGAAACTATATCAATAATCAATCTATCAATAATTAAAGTTTTGAAAATACTCTAAAAGCCCAGGAGAGTCTGAGGGTGTCCATCAACCGTAGCTGACATTATTAATTTCATTGAAAAAATTAAGAACACTATCCATTGGAAAACGTTTAATTATAACACATTACATAACATAATTGATCACAGCTTTAAGTTTTGCATTCTTATTGTTTCTTGAGGAGACCTGAAGAAACAAATCTGGAATAAGGCTTGTATTTTCGACTTCTCGAAATGAAACCTTGGTGCACTATGCCTTTCCAAATCTTGTAAAATAAGTGTTTTCGACACGGACACGGTACACGAAACACGAATTCGAATTTCAAATAAGCCCACAAAGTCAGAATCTCGTCAGTTAAGCAACAGAAACATAGACAGAGATTTGTTTCATGTTAAAAGAGAATGTGACCAAGTTTACAATAAGTTGGCTTCGTTCAGACGTTCTTTACAGCTGTTATTTTTATGCATGTTTTTCTTTTACAGCTATCCAAGAGGTTTATCAAACAAAAAAAGAGAACCTTTTTTTTTTTTAATTGGTCTTAGGAACGTTGAAATCAACTGTATCAAGTGGCAAAAAAGTAAATGTCAAAATCAATACTATTTTCAATTATCTAGTTTTATTTATTACAAAACAATATTACAATATTATTTGTATACATGTATACCAATTCTTAAGACCATTTTCAAGGAAATATAAAAGAATAATATTTGAAACTGGGCTTATACAAACAAAGCAATAACAAAAAATCAAATACATCTACAACGTTTATATCATTGTTGCTCCATTGACTTTATGAAATAATAATAGTATGCATTGACTCATTACAATATATGAACTCCTACAACGTCACTCATGTTCCAAAAACACTGTTCTAAAGCGGAAAATAAAGTAAATTTAAATCGACGAATGGGAACTAATATAGAATTTGTTAGTGTTTTCGATTTATTTATTTACCTATAGATATTTTTTAGAAATCATTTCTTTATTCTTATCATCTTTATAAAGCTAGTTGTTCAGACTTTTTTTATTCACGTAAAAAAAAACGCTCATAAAAACTTCATCCTTAGAAAAAAAAAAATAGTCGCATATGATGGATAAAATGACTACAAGGAAGCACATTCAGTGGGATCAAGTTAATAAGAAATGCGTCTGTGCGATTGGCTATGACACTTCTTAAAAAACTGTTTGCAATACAAAAGTCGAAAAATAAAATTGTGCTATAAGTTACCTGTGTCCATTTACTGGAATGCAAGCCCGCCCCAACGGGGTGTAGAAATGTTTACCCTCAACTGCCCAACCTCAATAATAATAATACAGATACCTATAGGAAAATTATTCAAGATGTAATATTTATATCTGACTTCATTTCGATTTTGGTCGAAAATCGACCCTACCTTTTTTATGTAATTAAAATAGTAGCACAATCGTAATCTAGATATCGAAAACATTAATCTTTATTAATCGTTATCCAAGGAATAAAACAAGATTCAGAAAAACAGTCGCGGGCAAGAAATTTATTTATCGCTCTTCGATGTACTTCTGCCGTGCGAAAGACCATTTACAAATTCTAAAATAGACTATGCACAACTAAATTTTGCCCCTTTGAAAGTAAGTTTTATCCATGATTAACATTTAATACGTCACTATGAAAACTTACGGCAAAAAATGCGTGTCGAAAAATGTTCGTTGCCATAGCAACATCGTTGAAAACCAACCGTCAATAATCACACACATTATACTCCCGAATTGAAATTATTAGGTACACAGTTGCTTACTTTTAGGGGTAGGTTTCCTTCGAAGATAGGCTCAGTCTAAGATGATATTATGTATTTGAATTCGTTACTATGGCAATATGGCGCCGAAAAATTTAATGTCAGCAAAACGGGTTGAATTAAATGATAAGCATTTTGTATGGGGAATTCTTAACTTAATTTTACCAGTCTTAAAGGCGACATATACCTGCGATTTTTTGCTTTTATGTGCACATCTATGGCAAAGTAGCTTTCGAATGATAAAAGTTTCATTGTCCTCAGTTCATAATAAATACTTAAAACAGTGTACGGAAACCTTGGGTGTTCACGTATTAATATAATGATTCTTCGAAATTATCCGAATGAATTTACCTATTTTTTTTTTTTTTAATTTTTTGGATATTAAAGACTAAATAAGATAAAAAGGCAACAAAAAGGATAAGTAAAACAAGAAATTATGCTAGATGACATAAATTGTATTCTCAGAAATGATGCGACAGACAAATATGTTGACACATTTTGGCAAACACAAAAAAAAGTAGCAAAAAATAACTGTGCCAAATCGAATAGACGGAACTTAGATGTTTACTTTAGTTTTTTATTTGAGTGCTTGTTATTTACCATTCAAATAAATTCGAAATTGATACTGTATTTGGCAATTGTCGATGTAATAAATAAAACATAAAAATGGTCTTCCTATGAAAAAAATCGATTTCTTCTGTAGGCAGCTAAAAAAAGAAGGACGTCAACGTCAATTATCAACAACTATTTTTGAGATTGAATATTATACTTTGGGGAGTTAGTTGGAGATCATGTAATTTAACGACTCTAAACTTTATTTTTATGGGGCTACATTTAAAAAATTGGATGCCAACAAGCCGGCGACGTTAGAGGAGCTCAGAGCAAATATTCAACGAGAAATACCGGCCGTATCGGTCGAAATATGCTGCCGATTCATTGGTTCAACGTATCGACGTTCCCGTGGTGGACATATGAACGAAGTCGAATTCCATTCATAACTGTTTTGATAGTAATTTAAGCCAATAATTTTTTTCTTGAGATATCTCAAGTAGTTTGCTTTTATTTAAAAAAGAAGTTGTCAGGCCCTTAATGAAAGACCCTTTACTTAATAATAATTGCTTCTTGAAATTTTGAATGTAAGCAAAAAAGCTCTGAGCTTCCTAGGTTAAGATTTTATTCATTAACGTCGTACGCATGTATCGTACATTATTATTATATTATATGAAAAGGGGTTGTTGTACTGCGACCTTTTGGTCTATTGTACCTGCTTACGCCTCAGAGAGGTCTAATCCCTCAAAAGAGTTCCCCTCATAGTGTAATTCCTTTCGGAATCATTTAAGAGGTTCTTGTACTCTTCATTTTCCTTGGCGGAAGAAATCCGTCCTATAGCACTCTCTCCAGTCCTGTTTCCTTTAAGAATCTGAGGATGAGAGCTGGCTCCAGTGACATCAGTATCTCCTCATCAGATAGTTGGTACTTGCCCAAGTATTTTAATCTTTTGTGGGTCAGTGCCCCACATGATCCCAGCAAGTGTTCTGGGATTTCATTGGACTCATCGCAGAATCTGCAGAGACCTTCTTCAGATATATCCAGTTTCCTAAGGTGTTCCTTGAGTCTACAGTGCCCCGTTAGGAAGCCCGTTAGGATCAAAGGTTATTTTTGCTCATGCCGATGCAAGCTTGGAATCTTTTCTGGTTGTATTGCCCCAGAAGTTTCTTAGCCTGCCTCATGCCCTGAGTGCTCTGCCCCGTTTTCTTTCTCTAGTTTCCTAAATTCTTCTTTGAGGGTGTGAACCCCTATTCCGCAGAATGGTTCAGGACCCATGAAAGTTTCTGATGCCCCCTCTCTTGCTAGGGAATCGGCGATTTCATTCCCCTCTATTCCTACATGGCCAGGCACCCAGCAGAGGGTTATTTTGTTACTCCTACCAAGCGCAGTGGCTTAGTGTGTTGGACTACTAAGCGAGGGGTCCCAGGTTCGAATCCCGCAAAAACCCAAATTCCACTGCGCCACCTCTCGCGAACGTCTGACAAACATCCGATTGTATAACTGTCTTTAAAGACAGCCGTTTGGAATCGGCATAAAATTGTAGATCCCCTCCATTCGTTCCAAAAATGAAACTCACACAAAATGAATGCTTGTGAGAAGCTAGGCCTTCGGTCCCTACGGACCTGTTGCGCCAACTATATATATATTCCAAGTTCAATAAGTTTTTGTAGGCATTCCCATACAAGTTTGGATTTAATGATATAGGAATCAAGTGCCATAATAGAAGCCTGGCTGTCTGACGTTGTAGCTATATCACATTTGACTTTGTTTCTGTCGTGGTTTATTTGGACACATCTGTCTGTGGCATGCTGGTACTTTTGCCCATTGATTCAGAATATTTGGTTCCAGGCCCAAAAACTCCCGCTCCAGTTCCCTCGTCAGTTCTCGACCCGTCTGTGTACCACTTTGTTGTGTGATTGGTCAGTCTGTGAATTATGGATTCATTGCTCCAGTTCTTTTTATTGCTCAGCTTATATATCGCATATGTTTTCGATCCGTTTTCACTTCTTTGTACTACTATGCACGACTTTTATTTCTATGTAGTTCGGGCAGGTTTCGATGTAGTGCATACAATGAACAGCGCCATTGTATAATTCTGTGGTCGAAAAGCTTGTAGGTATGTTCTGTCATGCCATGTCAATATTGCTACAGCCGTTTCGATGAAAATTGTGCATTTGTTTGGGTTTTTCTTGTGTAAATACGAAACTAAGTATTTTTTTAAATTCCATAAAAGAAGTTTTCCAGTAGGTAGATCGATAATTTGTTGTAAAACAATGTACCCGCTGCAGCGTATATAGAACTCTGCCACCATATAACATAACATTTTTTATCCCCCTATCTATCTAGAAGTAAATATTTATGTAACGAATGCAACGCATGTGTGAGTTGCACTTCAGATATCATATCGCAATTTCTAGCATTTACTCAATTTTCACATTCAAATCTCAATCAATATTGCTTAACAAGTTTCGTTATCAAAAAGCTTAAAGTCAATCTTTCCTCCCCTAAAGTGACCTACCGAAATCCGAATTGAGTTCTAAGATCATCCAATTCCGTTCACATCGCAAAAAAAGAACCAAGAAATGTAGAACGTGACAGTAACGATAGAATCATTACGACATAAACAAAGCAAAGGGACTAAGGTGTCTAACCCTTATTTAAAATGTCCATTGCCTTATGTTATCCTTGCTTTTTATCTTAACTTTTTGTCTATGAATTTAGGTCTGTCTACGCAAGGATTGGAATATACAGAAATCAGTGTTTGCCTATGCGACGGCAACGATAAGAACATGAAAAATGTTCATGCTGACAGGAAGTCACCACCTCTACTTCTATTACCCGAGAGTCGTAGGATTAGAACGAAAATGATTACCCCAAACCCATTTGCTAACGTAATCGGCAAGGATTACGATTGTGTATTTATTTGTTTTTCATGAAGAGAATCAACGTTTTGTTTTTGTTAGAGCAATGAACCCGGATGGTGTTATAAACAACAAATTGTCCGCTCTCGGTATCGAATTTTACTTTGATAAAAAATGAAGACCAAAGAACGAAAACTAAGGACGCACGATTTGACCGCTAGGGTGAAGAATAAAAGTAGCAACGAAATCTCGACTTGTTTATTCATTTCAGAAGCAAATAAAACTATGAATTTCTTAACATAAGCCCGTCTTACGCCAGACTCAAGATAATTTTCGATAGATATTTGGGTTAGTGTGCTGCTGGGCTATTTAGCAGGTGGTCTCTGGTGCGAAAACATAAATAAGGTACATTTTAATATTATATCCGTTGTGCCTTCTACAGCAAACGTTTGACAAACACCCGAGAGTATAACCGTCTTAGGAAATATTCATAGTTCAGCCGTGAGGACTTGGTATTAAATGAGAGGCCCCTTTCACTAGTCATGAGAATAAAAATGAATGGTTGTAAGAAGCTATTCATACGGTCAACCTTACGAACGATAAATATCGTCCTTACGATTGGATGCTCAAAATGTTTGTTCACCAGAGAATTTTGGATGGTACTGCGTCCAGAAATTGAGAATATCGGCTTTACCCCGCTATCTATCCGACTTCGGACTAATTGGAATTTGGAAGCCAACATTCGTCAAACTATTGCTATCGGAAAATTCAGAAAAGTAGTAACAAAATAAGTAATTCTGTGCCTACGTTTTGCAAGTATCGCATTGATATATTTATCACAAAAACGATATGAATTGAAACAAAATTTCATAATATCACATTATGCGTCCTGTAACTGGAAATATGGTTCTGTAACTATGAGAGCGAAAAAATATTAATTTCAAGTGTCGAAAATGATCACAAAATATAGAGCTGATAAAAAAGTATTAGAAATAATATAAGAAAATAGGTGAATAACTAGAAGTTTTAAATTTTTTAATGGACTTAAAAATTTCCAAAATTCAAAAGCAAAAGCTTGTTGAATTTATAGCTGAGCTGATTATAGAATGACATGATAAAGGCTTCCTTCGAAAAACAAATTAATGTCCGTAGATATTTTATGAACAAGACGGTGGAAACATTTTAGATGCTCCACATGGGTTAATTGATTTTGAGAAGGAGGTCTTAAAAATTATGAAACCGTCGTAGCGCCGCTCATAAAGGGTGATTTTTTAGCTGGTTTGGTTTTGGCAACACTGGTTTTGACAGCTGACGTGTGTTTAGTACCTTGTGTCACTGTCAAACAGCTTCAGTTTGGTTTGCAATTTAACCATGGATCGTCTTACAAATGAACAACGCTTGCAAATTATTGAATTTTACTATCAAAATTCGTGCTCGGTTCGAAATG
Organism: Cheilosia grossa; assembly: GCA_963082955.1. Classification (NCBI taxonomy): domain Eukaryota; kingdom Metazoa; phylum Arthropoda; class Insecta; order Diptera; family Syrphidae; genus Cheilosia; species Cheilosia grossa. Next base: position 25,942,490 of record OY720145.1, on the reverse strand, counting down.
TTCATCGCTGCTTTTTTATCGAAAAATTGTGTTCAGCGATGAGGCTCATTTTTGGTTGAATGGGTACGTAAATAAGCAAAATTGCCGCATTTGGAGTGAAGATCAGCCAGAAGCATTGCAACAGCTACCAATGCATCCCGAAAAAGCCACTGTTGCGGTTTATGGGCCGGCGGCATTATTGGGCCATATTTCTTCAAAGATGATGCGAATCGCAGCGTTACTGTCAATGGTGAACGCTACCGAGCGATGATAACAAACTTTTTTTTGCCCGAAATGGAAGTTCTTGACTTGCATGATATGTGGTTTCAACAAGACGGTGCCACATGCCACACAGCACGCGAAACAATGGCGCAATTGCGAGGCGAGTTTGGTGAACAGTTAATTTCACGTTTCGGGCCGGTCAATTGGCCGCCTAGATCGTGCGATTTGACACCATTAGATTATTTTTTGTGGGGGTATGCCAAGGCTAATGTGTATAGGGACAAGCCCGCTTCGATTGACGCACTGGAAGCCAACATCCATGCATTCATTTGTGAGATACCGGCCGATATGTGTGAAAGAGTATGCCAAAATTGGACTCAGCGGATGGGCTACCTGAGACGCAGCCGCGGTCAACATTTGCATGAAATTATCTTTAAACATTAAATTGCAAGGTTCAAACTATCGATTCAAATAAATATTTCATTTTTTCGAATTTTTTGTGTTTTTTTTTTAAAAAAAGTTCTAAACCTCTTAAAAAATCACCCTTTATTATTTCCCCAAAACTAGTGATAAGTTAAAATTTTTAAAAATTCCATCGAAATTCCAATGGAAATACCTGTAACATAAATTTGAATAAATTATTGTATTGTTTTGTTTTCCAATATCTTGATAGGTTGGGGCTTATTTCCAAAATTCCCATTAAATTAGTAGCTACAAGAGGATACTCTTAGAGAACTCCATTATTTTCCAGATGCACTGAGCTATAAAAATATTGTTTTTAATGTACAAAAATGTTACATTGACAGTTGAAGCTATTGTAACAAAAACTTAACGAATGAGAAAATTGCGTTGGAAAATTAATTTTGTTTTCGAGTTCTGTATATACGGTTTAGACGAACAGGATTTTTGGAGAATGTAAGTCAAATTTGTTGATCTTACTAGGCAAATTTGTTGCGCCTTAGTTTCAAGGTTATCACGTTGATTTATATTTTATTGATTTTAATCACAATGTAGATGGAATTTGGTTGTTACTTTACTAGGTATTCGAGAAGAGAGAGCACACAGGACATAACAATCCTGCTACTAATTATTCATCGTCCAATAGATAATAAATCAAAAAGTTAACTGCCTACCTAGATATTGCTATGCAACCCAAACGGTGGGAAATTTTATTTATAGTTTGCAAATTTAATATGGATGGTTTGTGGAATATAAAGGAGGTTATTCGGCTAACGATTTGCGGTTAAACAATTAATTACGATAAAGTACACACAAAAACATGAATCAAGAAGCTTAAGAAGTGTTTATCTGAAGTGGATAATCAATAATAAATTAAATTATTTTCGTGATTTATTATGGAAGTTGTTATGATTTTATGCACTTCGTTTCTTTCTGATAAGAAAACTAAACAATTTCCTTCGCCAAATTATAATGCTTTGTGACAATTGTTTTTGTTTTGAGAAACGCAAAATAAGATCAAGAACACGAATTGAAAACTGGAACGATGATTCATTAAAATATGACTGCTTCGTAGTCTTTTACAAGAAAATATATCGGTAGTCGTTAGGTACTGATATATTTTACAAGAAAATTATATCAGTAGATGTTACTGATATATTTTCTTGTGAAAGACTACGACGCAGTCAAATATATAATTATATAAAATATGTATAATAACCGACGATTAGTTGGCTCCCAGCTTTAGAAAAAAACTACAACATTGGCGAAACAATTAGGTATACATCCACATTTACTAGTGCAACAATTTTTTTTTTTAGAATCTATTACATTTGTTGCCATTTCAGAATTTAAACTTCATAATTTTTTTTTTTTTCGCAAACAACCTCAATGGCTACTTTTCGAACGCACATTTTATTCGAAAAAAAATAAAAAAATTATACAGAAATTGCAATTATGTGTTTCCCTTCTTCTACACTGCAATCTGCAAGTCCTCCCGCTCTACCGAATTTCAATGATTCTCCATACTCAGAAGTAGCCCAAATAAATTGCTACCGATTTTCAAAAGTGAGTATCTACCATATCCATACCCCCTGAATGAAATATTTTTCGACTCTTCCCAGTGCAAATATGCATCACAGGATCTGCCATTGTGCCAAGTTTCACTGTTCTAGGATGTCAGAAAGTGCTGAAAAATGTAAATGATCGGTCAGTGAGTGAGTCGGTCACTTACGGCTTTTGTGATTTTTGAAGTACAGAATTGATATTGTGTAAGGTGAATAATCTCAGTAAATGCTCAATAGGTTCCGAAGTTAGAGGGGAGCCAATAGTCCGAGTTGGTTCTTGCAAGAGTGTCTTTATTAGACAACTTTACTGAACACTACCCTTTGAGCTGCCCACTTTTTGGCATTATTATTCGAATTAGTTTAAGCATTATTTAAAGTATTTGAGGCGTTTTGATTTTTTGGACAGTGGTCCCTGATTGCCTCCTTTAACTAACGGTTTTTAAGGCCCTAATAGCGGTTATTCTTGTTATTAACAAAGCTAGCCAAGTTGAAATATGCTTTGTCGCTTACAATGATTTTTTTATTCCCACAAATAACAATTATTTCAATAAAAGGTTGTAATAATGTACATATCGTGTTGCAACGTTAGTTTCTGAATAATAGATTGTCAAACAATTTTAATGGCTGTCAAATTTCAACTGATTAAATTTAATCCAAACCAATATGCCGACCAAACAAAGAACGATTATTCAATAAAAAGTGGTTGATCTGTTTTCAAAGGGAACAACATGTTCGAAACTTAAATATTCTGCTGAAAGTTTTTCAATTTGTGACAATTTAGTAGGATGAAAAAAAAAATCGTTCATCACCTTTATATAAAACGTACGCACTCTGCGTCGTTAAATGAAGCCGTGATGGTTGCCGATGTTATCACTAATACACAAATGAAGACGGAATTCTTAAATGCCCCGCTTACTATAGTCAGCAATGGGTAGGAACATTTTTTCGGATTAAAATTTCAATTCGAAAAATACTGTACGCATCTCTTTGTGTTGACCATTGGAGAATAGTGTCCTTAACATTTGTGTATACTAAAAATATGTTTTTCTCCATTGCTTATGTTGCAACATGGTAGGCTTTATCCCCCAGTTTGGTTTAGAATATGATACTATAATGACGGACACGCTGTACGTTAATGTTAACACGCATAGAATGACATATTAACGTACACAAATATGTACGGTAGGTTGCTTTTGTGCTGTGCTCTGCAATAGAACATCCCATTTACTATACCCTTTGCTTTAGTTCGGAGCAGATGCTCTTGCGTGACTCTAGATTATATCTGTTGCCAACACATTGCAGAATGTCGGTCGGTATGTATTGGGGATGCCAACCGTACTCAAATTCATGTGTGTGTACTTTATAAACTTAAACCCTAAAAGAGTACACTAAGATACTCTTTTTAAGGTTCGGAAGCTTATTAGTTTCGCTTTTGTGCGAACCCACAAGACTAATTGTGTTCCTAGGTGTATCTCAGATAATAATTGACGTAGAAGGCTGAAATTTGCATACAATCCGGTATAACCTCTAGTTAAACGACAAAACGACACCGACTGGTCAGAGTAATAAGTAATTTGGTGAACAAATTATTTTCATTCGCACAAAAAGCTTTTTTTTCTTGATTTACAAAAAAATGTAACCCTTTTTGTAGACCATGCTCGTAGCTATATATGTTCTGAAGACTGTTTTGCGGAAAAGTTAGTATTTTAAAAGATATTTACGAAAAACTGCCCATAACTATATAAAGTACGCTTAATCGATTCCAATTGGAACTCTCAATTAATACTTAACTCGACTTATTCTCATTCACACACCGACACCACACTCCATCCATATACCAGACTCCACACTCCATAAAACAGTGTCCACATCCTCAGCCACACTAGCAGTGTTGCCACTAAAATAAAGTGAATTCGCTCAAATCTGATCGAATGACCGATTTTAATTTTTTTTAAATTCGGTCAAAAGTTAACATAAACATGTTTACCCAAAAGTCTGGTCAAAAAAAAAATATATAGTAATATACAGAAATTGGTTTCTATATGAAATATCGTTAAATATCGCCAAGTTTCATTCAAATTATAGAAATCTATATTATCTAAAGTCGTAGAACAATATTATTTTTCCGGCCAAAAATGTTTTCTTCCGCTTAAAACTAGTTTTTTACCTTTTTAAAGTAGGTAAAAAAAACTTTTCTTTTTTTTCAAAATTGACCTTACTGACACTCTTTTTTACTAAACTACCTATATTCTTTATTTATCCTGTCTGAATTCTTTATTGCTTCTTAAAAAAGTTGGCAACCCTAGTTTGTATCCATGTTTATACTATAATGAAGAGAAGCAGACTTGCAAAAATTATTTTCAGGTAGGTAGATATAATGTTTACACATCATAAAATCCGGTTATAAACAGAAGGAAAATATTATTTGAAACGGCAACTGGACATGATATTCTAAATTAGATTACACACCCGAAATACTAATTAAATTTTGCATTCGTGTTCAGTACACGGACTTCTAATTGAAACCCTACTACTCGGCATAGCAAAGATCGACATGATTGTGTAGGTACTGTAGTTATAAGTGCGTGCATATTTTATTTGCAATTTATTTGAAATGCTTTTTGATATACCTAGTGAATACTCAGTTTTGAATCATCGATGAATTGTGGCTGACTTTATAGATATGCAACTGTTTTTTTTGGCACTTAAATTGGAGGTTTTTCTTTGTGTTAATATAAAGTGCAGTTCGCATTTTCTGCGTAATGGTAATTCAATTCAATACAATTCATCCTTATTGAGACCTAACTTCTTAAACATTTTTATTTTAAATTATAATAATAATAAGCTATTATGTGGAACAAAGTAAGAATGGCGGACTGTTAACAATTATGCCTTGCCGGATGTTTTTTGATTTTAATAAAATAATAATAAGGTATTTTAAACAGAAGCGAAACTGTAATTCTAATTAACAGCTTGAAGTAAAAGGTAACCGCTTGCTCCCGGCAGAAAGATACAACAGCGCTCAAAGTCGGATTAACAAAAACTAGTACTTATACTAAAAACTGAAACTAAAATCTAAAACTAAAAACTAACAATACAAAGAGTTACATAATTAATTATTAACTAATTATGTGTAAGTTATTTCAGATTAAGTTCAAACGAATGACATAAACATCTTTTAAATATATTCTAAATCCAATCCTGAAATTAAACTATTATTTCAATATTTAATGTACGGAACACCAGGGTTTTATTTACAGTGCACTTGTTGGATATGAAATGTAAGTGATAATAATAAGCTTATGATTATGAAGCCAAGTAAAGGATACATGGTATTTCAGTCTTTTTGGATATTCTAAAAGTAGAGATAACAATTGGAAATATTTTTAAGTTTTGTAGGTACAAAAATAGATCCAAATTATTGCTTTAATATTAGTTTAATGTTCACCGATATGAGATCATTAAATGACATCTTGAAGAGATTCATTGCTTCATTAGGAAAATCACCGAATATGACTTTTTTTTTGACGATTTCACTTCAAACCTGCATATGAAAGAGGAGGAACCTTAGGTTCTGCATTGTTTCATTATTTAAATCAGTTTTGATACTGTTTGCGTTTAACTGTAAAAGAGAGTTCCAGTCTTCTTTGCTTGAAGTTTTTACATTCCACACACCCGGCGTAGCTGACAGCATGACTATCAATACCACATTTTGGACATTTGGGTTGAATTTTGTTGGCACCGCAACTTTTGTTTGCCTCAATCTAAACAGAAGAGTCATGACTCATTCCACACACAACGCATCTAAAACAATTAGCACAAAAATCACTAGAGTGTCCGAACTTCTGGGAAAACGAAAGCAATGTAGTAAGTTTTTTTTCAGAATTTACGCTCCCAAAAAACCCTTTGGTTGGTAAAATATTTAATGCTAGTGAGTTCTCTGACCAACTCACCAACCTTAAGTTGAACCCAAACAAATTCAACGGGATATTCATTTGTCTTAATTTGGGATGGGAGAAAAGACAAATTTTTCCGACCTTAATACCGGGGATTTTGTCAGTGATGGAACGAAGAACCTCATCCGGCAATGTAGCATCAACCCCCTTAAAATCAAAGAATGTTTCCTTTTTCCCTTGGGGCCAACGAAAAGGCCGAACTTCCGCTTCTATTTAAGAAGTTATAAGATTTTGATGTGCATGTACTTCATTTAAAAAAATGTTTGTTTTTAAACAGAAAAATAAGAAAAATAAATTATAAAATTTATGTAAATTTAATATCATTAGCATCGCAAAGCTTAGCACAAAGGTCAATAAGTTTCCGAAGCTCTTCGCATTTTACTCCAAAAGCAAAGATTGGAATACAAAAAGACCGATACCCGCTCTGATTTACCAATAATGAATTCGCATCTTGGCGACAACTTCGGCCAATTCCCCGAACCCATTTTTGTTATTGATAGCTTCATTACGTCCTCTGGCCTATCTGCTAGTCGATTTGTTAAGTCCGCCTGGGACTGACTGCCATTCATCCGCCGAAGCATCAGCAATCTGCTGCGGCTGAGCAACAGATATCCCATTACCGACATTAGCTGGGCTACCGCCACGGACATGTAATTGTTCACGCACTTCAATATTTGCATGATATAAACCAGAAACTGTTTCGACGGATTCATTAAAAGTATTTTCACTATTAGACGGAAAATGCGAAAAGTTCTCAAATAAATCATTATCATCAGCGTGACCTTCACTCTCACTAGTTCCGTTAATACGGTGGTTCAATGTTTTACGTGACTGAAAGCGGCATACAAAATGGACGCCCTCTGATAAATCAACATCGTACTTTCTTAAACGGCGAATATATTCGCTAGATAATGCACTTTAAACACTTTTGGTTGATTGATTACGAGATCGCCCTAAATGAATTCCCTGTAAACCATTACTTCGAAATTAAACTTTCAGAGCCACTTGCATAAATGCATTTTCTTCATGTTTGCAGCGAAACTGATAACAGGACTAACTATGTTCCCCTTCTGTAATTCCGAAAAGGCCAAAAGACCAATAGAGCTACTGATGTTACAACGTATAAGGTATAACACATGCACTCCTTGTGTCTAAGTCTGCTGCCTTTTCGAACAATTTATTTCCAGAAAGGAATGAATATGAAAAAAAGAATAGGATTGAGGGTGATTCCCGTATATGGAATTTCAAAAAGCCCAACATGTATGTGCTTCGTATGCGAAAATTCTTTTCAATCAATGACGGATATGCGATGTGAAAGCAAATTCCATCCCACCAAAGAACGATGCTAGCTATCTTAACTCGAAATTGATGCATTTGTGTTGTGTGGAGTTCGTATTGCTTGCCATCCTTGAGAACAAGCAGGATCCGATGTCATTTGTGATTGCCCAGAGCACATGCAGCTAAAGATGTTGATCTCGAATACAATATCTTACGGCTTCTGCAGGCGCTTGACTTGTTTCAAAAACCAAACGTGTGTTGACCAAGTTGTAGAGCTCTTACTCCGAACTCAAATCCCTTTGCAGTTCTGTTTGAATGACAGAAAAGAATTCATCTTCAGAATTCGTACGTCAATTGATTTTTTTGTTTTCGCAAAAATATACGAAATCATGCTGCCCAGAAAACTCAGAGCTGGGTTCTGGGAACATCTTAGTTTCCGCACTTTGTTCCGTTGTTGTGAATTTCGCTTACACGACGAATTGCGTGGTGTACAAACAAACAAAGAAGGGCTTTATTGTTCAAAAGGGGGTTGTTATCTATGTCGTCGACATCTCGGAAATCCTTCGGTTTTAATGGCATAGGGTAGGAGGTAGTTGTTGCCAGGGAATAGCCAGTTACAGAGCCTTCGCTTATTAAAGGGAATAAAATCCTTGGATTGGATTGTGCTTTGGTGCACATGTGTGATTTATCAGTTGCACGTTTTTATTTTAGATGAGGAAAGATTGTAAGGAGAAGCACCAAGGTTTCCATATTTTCGAAAGGTTTACTGATGCAAACAAATTAGTTTTCAGCCTACGTCAAGTTTTGGATTGGGTGAAATATGTAGGAAGGTAGGTAAACTTACGGTATAAAAAAAAAAACATAAAAAAAAACAGGTTTTGATAAAATTATACCAAAGCAATTTTATTCCATATGGAATTTGTTTTAACAACAGGGGTTTCACCCACAACTACTAAGCATCCCGGTAGAAGGCGTTCCATTGACCGCCAGTGGAAACCAATAAAAATTGTGAAATGTTGCTAGGAAGGAAAACATGTGTGCCTGAAAAAAATAATGGGCACGCAAATATACTCGCTACTACCACTTTATAAGTAAAGCTATGTTCAGACCATTGGCTGGTCTACAAATGATCTGACAATAGGGAACTACCTTGCAGTAATAAATTGCCAGTTTACACTGCTGCCAGGTTTTGTCCCAAACTGTGACAATTTCATTTGCGTGAGCGGTCCACTTCATCTTTTCATCTTAAACGAGAACGAGAGCCCAGCTGAACTCAACAGCTGAATTTGCTTAATCCAGTGAGAGGAGAAATGCAACCAGCAAGAGCAAACACCACAAGAGGCCACTAACAGTGCTCATCATAATACTAAGTAATTTTTTGTAAAAATAACAACCAAGCCAGTGTTACTTCGGCTATGAAATAAAGAACATTGTTTTGTTAAATGTTGTTTCTGTTTGTTTTTGTTCGATCGGTCTTGGCCACTCGTAACTCCTGCAAATAATTTCTGACAGCTTTGTCAGGATGCAAATTGCAAGTTCACACGGTTGGTACCTATCTATATGTATGCTTAAAACAAATTTGCAGATACTTTTGCAGGCATTGTCAGATAAATTAAAAATTGTGTTTTTGCATTCGTTGGTAAAGTCTTGATTGAGAAGCACGTAATAATAGAACAAAAAAATTCAAATGTAACAAAAAGATGCAATTGCGATTATTTTGGCCGCATACGCATTTGAAAGAAGAGAGGAGGATGAAAAGACGCAGAAACGTCGACGTGTTTGGATGAATAATTGGGATGGCCGCTGACAGCAGGAGGGACTTTACACAAACCTGCTCGCGGAATTGAGATCTGAGGAGCCGGAATTGCATCGCGTATGGACTCCAAACAATTCGATGATACCCTAACTTTGGTGACTCCGCATATCCAATAACAAGTATCAAATATGCTCGCTACAGTTTCAGCGTCTGAGCGGTTTGTGTTGAATCTACGATACCTATAGCCACGATGAAAATTTTCGGTCCGTGAGTATTCGTTCCGTATTCCTGTGTCGACGATCTCGTTCATCATTCCACATGTCTGGATGCCATCTACAAAGTGCTTGTGGACAAATATCTTCAGGTATTTATTGAATGTACACAATGCACAGAAAACGATTTTTAATTCTAGACACCGAGAACACTAGAGGCCTCGATTTCAACAATCAGTGTTAACATTTTTTCCTGTGACCGCTTTCACTTTCAAATTTGTTCTTGTTGTTTTGCATCATCCACGTATTTGAAATCATTAAGTTAATTTATTTAGCACAAAACTACAGAAAAAAGCACCGAAACTTTCTCAGAAACTCTTTACCAACCGCCCCCCTTCAGCCAATTCCATTAAAGCATCTATAATCGAACTTCCTGACAAAAAATTTAACAACGAATTAAATATAAGACAAAAAGCAATTGAAAAGGATCATAAATGTCACACATTTTGCCCCAATCTACAGAGAAATGCAAAGAAAATCACACCGAAACTTCGTTTTGTTCGTTCAAATTATGAAGTCTACAAATGAAAATCGTCTGAACTAAATTTAACAGTTTGACGGTAAATGAAACTTTCTGTAACACTTATTCATAGCAGTGATTCCAGACTTCTCCGACTGTCTTGCCAAAGACAATTATCAAAAATACCCTTTTTGCCATGCCGTTGTTTGAAAAGCCTAGCGAAAATATATATACATAGATTATTAGGGATTCTACCCACATTATTTATAAAAAGCATAAACATTTCAAAAACAACACACACACAGTCTTCTATTTTTATTGATTCCGAATGGTTTTTCTTCAGATTCAGTGTTTGAAATGCAAAATACAGACGAAATGGGTAGTTTAGTTACCCACGATCAGGCATCACTGGAATCATCTGTGAATATGAATTAGGTATGTAGATGGATAAATTGAGCGCTTTCGAGACACGATTTTTTTTTTAATTGGCGGTCGATTAAAATAAACAGTTTTCAAATTTATGTACATCGTTTAGCAAGAAACAAAAATTAACTATACCATCCACTTAACTTAATTTTGTGTGTGTATTACACATCAGCCCAGCAAGCAAATACACATCAAGTCTCTTCGGTTTGGTTTCTTGGAAAGGTACACCTACACCGTACTCACTGATTATAGTATAAAAAATAAATGTTTTGATTACGTCTTAACTTGTATGAAGAAAGTGAGGATTCCGGTTTCCACATGTGAGAGTTCTCGCATGGGTACGATAGTTAATAATTTATTTGTAATCATTAAGTTCGCACATCGTCTCTCTCTGCTTCCTTTCGCTAGTGTTAAATTGAATAACATCAAATTAACATGCTCTTTACTACTACTACTACCCATACCATATACCGAAATGACCGGATCCGTTAGCCAACGAAGTTGAACAAAGACCTCCTGTTGCTAAGGTGTATACATGCAATTTTTTTACATGCCACTGGTTGCGTGCAACAAAAGTGTAATTAAATTCCAGGAGCTCCATGAGCAGCGAATAGAAGAAGGGTGAGAGAGGGAGAATAATTGTTCCTGCCCGTGCGGAGGCTGGAGGTTTGCTATTGCCACTTATTTGCGTTGTCGTTTCAAATGACAGCGAACGGCTAATTGTCGCTGTCATTGTGTTCCAGTTGTCTATTCAAAGTGTATATCAAAGCCAAAGGGCAAATATTCTGGGTACCTATCACTTTATTGTGTCAATAAATCATTGTTATTTCAGTTGCCAAAACAAGTATGTACAGGAGAATGTATGGGTGTAGTGAATATGTGAATTGCTAGGCAATGACAGGGGTCTCAAGATCAATTCCAGAAAAAACGCACACAACAATTTAACGTTTGGAATGTGATATGTAGGTACATCCAACAATACCAAATTTTTATTTGAAAAATTATGGATACCTATCTATTATGGCCATCAAGACGAAGTGAGTAAATAATATTTATGACAGAACAAAATTTAAGAGCGCCCAATGTTCTTTATTTTGCAAATGCTTTTAATTATAATGATCAACTGAATGCAGACCCGTATATTACTTTACTTATTGAGCTTATTAAATCTTTCGTAAACAACTTAAATTATTTATACTGAGCATAGCTCTTGTTGCATTTTGTGTACCTATCAGTTACCGCATCTTTATGTGAAACACACGCTCCCCAGTATTCAGCCGTAAATTGATGTCATTTCGAATCGTCGAATGATACGACACGTTCGTTGGATACAGTGTTTCATTGGATTTCAGTTTTGTCAGAGATATGAATGCAGAAATTCTCTGCGAATGCGACAATGCTCACGTTCGCATTCAGGTTGTGCGTGCATCGAATAAAATCTTTTAAGTCGCATGGCACGGCCTATTTACTCATTGAGTTGTCATTGTCATAGTGTATGTAGGTAGCCATAGGTATAGATGTATCTTCTGTCCTGCTATCGATTTGGCATATATGTAACCACAATAATTCGACTTTGTCTATTTCGCTATGCTGTTATTGGCTATTGCTATGTCACGTATTTACAGAGAAGATTCACAGGTGTTATAAAATGGGTGCTTTCAAAATTTGAGTTTAGTCCTGAAGTCGACCCTAGTAGCGCTTTTGGAAAAACTTTTGTGCCTATTGGTATTTGTTTTCAGCACTGCAGTCTAAGATCCTGAATGAATTTATTCGAACGCTGTATTTGTACAAGTTATACCAATGTACCAGTTGTTCAATACAAAATGTTCGTCTTACTGTTTTTATTGTTCTTTTTTCACCTGAGTTTAGTTTAAATTGCAAATAAAAGTTTTTCTTTTGATAAGCCTCTATCCTAGGGCGCATACATACGAGTAAGAGGTATATCGCCAAAATGTTTGGAACCTTAGAGCGAGCAGACGTATTGTTGTACATTTTGTATAGGGTTATGGCACCAGTAGTCAGCCCTTTAACTTTTTATTTTTTGAGTTTGATTGGTCCTTAAAAATCCATTCTTCAAGTATTTAAATAAGTGTTTGGTTCTTCTGAATGTTTGAAGTCTGTAGATTGGAAAATACTAAGCTTATTAAGTAACTATTTAGAAAATAATTAAAAAGGGTATGATTTGCCAGTAGTCAGCTCCCTCAGCTTCAGTAGTCAGCCACACATGTATCCAGTAGTGAGCCCCAATTTCATTTACACATTTTCATAAGAAGGGGGGGCTGACGACTGGAGTTCGAGAACGTTTAAAGGGACCGTGTCAGCATAGTCAGCAATTTTATCAAAATATCTTCATTAAACTGTGAAAAAATGTTCATAAAAAATTGCTCTTGTAAATTGTCTTTTATGAAAATTTTCTAGTACCAAAAATAGTGTATATGTTAAAAATCTGCGATTTTAATACTAAAGGTTAATTTAATATTATTTTTTTTCCGTGTAATACAAATTTTATTTCAAAAATTCGAATTTTGCGATTTTTAAGGTAATTTAAGGACCGTGAAATGGGAAAAAATGGGAAAACTGACTACGCATCGTGGGATAAATGAAAATAGAGTCCTAAAACACTGGAGCTGACTACTGAAAATCAAAGAAAATTGGTCGAAATTTTTGCGAGAATCAAGACTGATAGAAGTTGGCATTCATTGAGCATTTTAAGTAAGAAACAAGATAAATAAATCGTAATAATAATCATAAAATACACATGCCCTTCAGTTTATTCGTAATTATATAACTTTTACAAATTCACTTCCACTATTTTTTTTTTTTTTGTAAACCACTCGTATCCTGCACTTATGCAAACTGTACGCAGACTTCTACTTTTTATGCACGAAGTTGCACCTAGATTGTGTCAATTTTTTCCACACAGATAGTTCTTCTCTGTTGCCTAGGTTAGGTTAGGTTAGGTTAATGGGTGGGTACGGCAAAAGCGAGTCCTGTCGCACCCCACTTAGGTCCATGTGGACCCATTGTGATGCCCTTAATTGGGGTTAGCCGATGTTGTTGGCGTTAGCGTTGTTCCCTCTCGGTTACTCGACCTTGTCCAGCCATCCTGATGTATTTATGAACCTGTAAAGATTGGATAAAGATACATCTGAGAGTTCCTGTATGTCATGGAAGTAATATCTTCCAAGTGTTCTATTCCTCAAGTGACAGAGACTAGGGCATTGACAGAGGAAGTGAGGTGTGTCCTCATGTACCTCCTCGTCTCCGCAACCCCTACATATATCGTCATTCTTGAGTTTCATTTTCATTGTGTGGTATCTTAGGAAGTTGTGACCCGTTAGGGCCCCTACCAGTTTATACATAGACGTTCTATCAAACCGCATAAGCTTGATAGTCCGACTTGGATTATATTCCGGCCATAGCTTCCGTGATATTTCGCAGGTAGTTAATTCTTTCCACCTGTTGTTGGCTTTCATCCGGGTTTTGTTTTCCACTCTCGCTCTAAGATTGCAGAGTGGTGGTTTGATTGAATCAATCGCCCGGTTTTGATCCATAGCAGAACCATTTCTTGCCAGTTCGTCAGCCATCTCATTGCCGGTTTTGTCCCTGTGTCCAGGGACCCAGCAGAGACGCGTGATGTGCTGCGAGCAGAGAACCTTGAGCTCTTCGCGGCAGCGGCGAACCAGCTTCGATTTTATTTCAATAGCAGCTACTGCTTTTATAGCTGCCTGGCTGTCAATAAATATGGTAATATCATTGTTTGGTATTGCTAAAATTGACACCATATGGGCAGCTTCGGCGATTGCCAGAACCTCCGCCTGAAAGACACTACTGTGATCGGGTAGTCTTATTGAGTGGTGTATGTTTAACTCTTCAGAGAAAATTCCAGCACCTGTTCCACAGTCCATCTTAGATCCGTCTGTGTAGATGGATATCGATGTCACTTTTGTGGGTTCATCTGTGCTCCATTCCTCCCTGCTGGGAAAATAGCAAGAGAATGGTATGTCGAAGTCAAGGTGGGGAGACAGGTAGTCAGATGTGACAGCATCTCCCACGTATTTATTCAGAATCTGTGCATGTCCCGGTTTGTAGGGTCTCCAGCTCTTTGTTTGACTGATCCTGAGGGCGCTTTTGGCTGCAGATTCTTGCATGTATAGGTCTAGAGGTAGCAGGTCGAGGATTGCCTCCATGCCAGCAGTAGGTGTTGTCCTTATTGCGCTGGTTGTACCTATACAAGCTAGTCTTTGTATTTTGGTCAGTAGTCTTAGATTCGACGCTTTGTTCGTGGCTTGCCACCAGACTAAGCATCCGTATGTGAGTATTGGACGCACAATAGCCTTATACATCCATAGAATTATTTTGGGGTTTGGTCCCCACCTTTTTCCGAAGATGCGGTTGCATGCATAAAAAGCATTTGCAGCTTTTTTAACTCGTTCATTGACGTTTAATTTCCAATTGAGCTTCCTATCTAAGATTATTCCCAGATATTTGGCGCTCTCAGCTACCCTAAGGGGTATACCCTCAATAGTAGGAGGATCGAAGTTTGGAATCACTCTTCTGTTACTGAATAATACCAGTTCAGTTTTCTGTGGATTGACTCCAAGACCGCATTGGTCTGCCCACACCTTAAGTGTTCGTAATGCGTTTTGTAGTAGTTCGCTAATGGTAGGTAGGAATTTACCTGTAGCAAGTATTACTACGTCGTCTGCATAAGCAGTTACTTTGACCCCTTTATTTTCGAGTTTTGTTATTACTTCGTTTATAACAAGAACCCAGAGTAAGGGGGATATTACTCCTCCTTGTGGTGTACCTCTCGAGGCTGTCACTCTGAGATCAGTGTCACCTAGTCCTGCGTTAATGATCCTTTCAATGAGCAGGCTTTCAATCACGTTGGTTAGCGATTGGTCAACGTTGGAGTTGAGTAGTGCTCTCTTCACTGCGCACGTCTTAACATTGTTGAATGCGCCTTCAATGTCTAGGAACGCGGCTAGAGTATATTCCTTGTCCTTTAGGGACTTCTCAATGGTTCCGGTGACTTCATGCAGCGCGGTCTCAACCCCTTTGCCTTTAATATAGGCATGCTGCGCCATCGAGATCACACTATCATCAAGTCGACTGCGGATGAAAACGTTCAGTAGTTTTTCGAAAGATTTCAGGACAAAAGATGTTAGGCTTATAGGCCTGAAGTCCTTAGCAGTCGTATGGCTGGATTTGCCTGCCAAGATATTTATATTTTGTGTTTTAATGTTAGATTAAGGTATTTATTACTGCGCTGTACTTTGTATGTCAGAGGCTGAATACTGGAGGAGGCTGAACTTAGGAGCCACCACCCTATTGAGAATAAATTAATTAAAATAGTAGGGGAAAAAGGTGTTAATATGGAACCTCTTGTTAAATAGGAACCTCTCTACAAAACCAACACAATAAGTGCTGCCTTTTACCAAATAGCTAAATTTTAAGTACATAAATCAGGGTAATACACAACTTTCAATATGACCAGATTTTTTTTTACTATTTTAGCTGGTCTTGAACATCCACATCGCGTCGTGTTTTTTCATTGCATACAGTTTACAAAATTTATTTCCTCGTAAAAGTTATGAAAAACAATAATATAAATATATAAAGTCGTTAAGAATTTTTTTATTAGACTTTTTTTTTTGCTTTTAAGCCAAATAAAAATTCCGCCCAAACCAAAAAGAAAATCTTGGGAAAGAAACAAAATGGTTGATGCTATGAAGAGCGTATACGCTCAAAAACTGGCTCTAATAGAGTGCGATTTTTGCTCGGTTAAAAAAAAGAAGGGAAATAATTAAGCAAGTCTCTGTTGACAAACACTGAGTATTCGTTGTTAAATACTACCAATATAAAAGGTTTAATGCATACTATTGAAAATAACACACTTTATCAGTTGTTAAGAACCAGGTTTCTACATAAACATCAACCAGCTGATTAAATTCAACAGAAAACCGAGAAAAATTGTAATAAAATTGATAATTGAGTTTCGTTAAACATGTTGACTCGGTTATTTGTAATCCACTAACTCTGTAGGAGCTATCTAAATTAAAAGTATTACTTGGTAGTTTTTAACCGAAAGTTGGTTGATTTTAATAAGCGATTTTTCTGTGTGTAGTTTCGACATATATTTGATATGGAACCGGTAGTTCCATATAATATAAGCAACATGCAAGATGCAACTGAAAAATGTAAAAATTACTGTGAATAAAGTACAAAATTTGATAAAAAAAAGAGTGTTTAGAACATATTTTTATTTTTTATATTGAATAATATTATGCTGAATATTACTGAATAATTTTTTTATCTTTAGCTAACGGGTAGGAAAAAAAAAACTTTAGAAAACAAAACGGTGGACAGTAGGTTTACTTTCGAATATAAAGAAAAATAAAAGTTAAACCAACATTGAAGACAACATTCTTGAATGTGATTTTACAAAAAATCAGCAAAAATTAACATTAGGAAAGATTATTATACTGTAATTAAAAGTATAAAACGACAGGTAAAAACTGTGTATGTTCGATTTCGTACACAAGAACTTATAAACTTTAGCTATACGTTGTACATCACCATGACCGCAAAAAAGTTAATATGTAAAACAATTAAGTTGTTACATACCTTAAAATTTTGCCGAGAAAGGCAGTGCTTTTGAACTGAAGAAAACAATGTTGCCGCGATTGTCTGGAAATGTGATCAAACCAATTTTTTTTTTCTTATAATTTAACTGCAGCTGGTTTTGGTTTACGCTCTTTACTTTTTATGCCAGGTAGTGTCGTTCGTAGTAAAGTAAAAATGCAGCAGAGTAAACGTGGAAGTCTGAACAATTATATGGCAGATCTTGTAAGCTCCTAGTTTTTGGAATTATTTCAAGGTGTATATTCAATATGGTTGGAAACAAAGAAGTCTGAAATATTTGCTAAAAATGCGTTTTGCGTAGCTATTATTGCATTTTTATTGGAAGTGGGGTATTGAGATTTACAAAAATAAACCCAGATCGGTATTTGGGTAATAATTTTTGATAAATAATTATTAACATTGTTTGAGAAGAACTAACTTTAAAAGTATTTAAAATACTTACATTAACATGATCGAAATCTTCAAGCGGACAAAATAGCAACAAATATTGCAATTTTATTAGATTAGATTGGAAAATACTATTGCTTAACAAGATATTTAGCTGAAGACTGAGTAAAAGGTGTTGTTCGAGATGTAAAAAATATTTGGTATTTAAATTTTCCTCAAAATATGTAGCTAATGGGGTTTTCGAGATTTGAACAAATTTTAAAAGTACCGTTTTCGGGGAATCGAGTTGAAAACGAAGGACGCAATAATTTTGAAATTATAAAAATGTTTTTTTGAAAAAGTTATTGCACGGTAATTAACAGAACAACTGAGTTTGCTATCAAGTTAAGAATGACCATATTATCTTATCAGTCAATTTTATGTTACAATCGATTGGACCGTTTTTGAGATAAGTGTGATTTTTAGAAGTACTCCTATGCGATCAGTTTTTTTTTGCTAAAAAAATCATTTTACGGTAGGTACTTGTGAAATTTGGACATATATATCTCGAAAACAGACGATAAGATAAGATATTATATAACTTAAAAGTGAGCTTAGTTTTTCTCTACCTTATATCGTACAATCGATTTGTGATTTTGCTTTTGACCAAATATTAGGATAGAAGAATAATTCTAATTAAGGTCCCTACTTAGTTTTTCTCAAAATTATCGAGTAAATCGTTTTTTTTTAATTATTCTATTTCTAACCACAACTTGCGAAAACTGCCTGTTACTGCTAAGACTTATAAAAACTTGCATTGCTATGTGATATATGTTTTGTCGAATCATAGATGTTAATTTTTGAGAAATATTTTAAGCAAATGTAGGTACACTTATTACTACAACAAAAAAATACTATCTACACGTTTCGAATAATTTAATATTTAGCGGATAAAATTAACTATTAATGCTGCCAGCAACTTTGTCCATCAAAAAAATCAAATCTAAATTTGTAATAAAATATAACAATATTGTATTTTATTCTAATAGTCTACGGGTTTAAAAAGCCAAATATTGAATTCTAGGTGTTGATATTAGATTACAAGCAGATTAATTATTTCTAATACAATTAAAACCCTATGTAACATTTTATAATGTGAGGATTTGATTTTAATACTTCTGATATATTGAATTTAAATATTATGGATATAATTTGTAATAATAGACATTCATTTCTCTAAACCTTTTATTGACTTTTCAAATTCAATATGTCAGAAATATTAAATATTAAACTTAGATACATACAACCCGAAAAATATTGAATTTAACGCCAGTATTTTTAACAGTGCATATCATCGAAGTGTCAGAATTTATTAAAATATCATTTTTTTACTACGTAATGGAGAAAGTAAATAATGAGAAATTATTTTTGCATGAAACGGCTTGAACGCGATTATTTATATAAAGATATATTGACTGAAAATTTCATTCGGCAGATAAAGTCCAAGTAAACAACTGGGGTAGTTAAGATTTAATAAAGATATCCATAACAACTTGCAACATAGTTCACAAATTTCTTTACGCATCACTCGAAATAATTTCACCCATTAAAAACATAAAGTGTGTCTGTAAATGTGATTTATTTAAGATCAAAGAAAATAATGACTCGGACAGACCGTTTGACACAAAACTTAACGATCGGAGCGGCTTTTGGCTTATGAATGTTGCTGTTTGTAATTATTTTAGATAACTTTATATATCATTTTGTTAAATAAAACTTAAGGACACTCAATAGCATCCCCAAATTGTTTTCAGCTGTATGGCTAGCAGAAGAACCCTTTCCATAATAACATCCACTTTATTTGAATTTGAGAATATTCGAAATTGGTACTCTAACTTTTGAAGCTCTAAGCTAACAGTGTTCTTCCAAGCAGTCCTTATTTCAAACAATAAAATTTGGTCTACATTGTTTTCCAGTTGAATGCGCGCCGTTATAATACCCAACAGCCAGCAACGTATATTTTCAGCTGTGTTTGCCGGTTAAATGTTGTATTTCTGCAAATAAAGTAAAAGAGATTATTTTTATTGTCCTTTATAGGCGATCATTGAATGGACTTTACATCTTTTATTTACTTAAAAGTATTACTTCAATTGGCCATGGTGTTGGGAAGAACTTGCTTCCTTCGCAATCTAATGCCCTTCGATAAGAAAATGCAAATGAGTTTTTCTTGAATAAACAGTAGGAAGGAGTATTTCGTAATTTGAGTATGAAATTGCAAATGTTTCCCCGTCGTGTCGTAATGATAAAATAAAATTGTAGGTATATACTACTACTTACATATATTTATATTCTTATTGAATTTGTTTTTTTACGATAAACGCTTTGGTCCACATGGCAGGTCGTAATTTTTGTTTTCGTTTCCGGTATGCAGAGGAAGAGATACCTATACCTATGTAGAGGGTGAGCGTTAAACTTTCTGTGGACATTAATTTGCTTCTTATTATGTAGGTCCACTGCTACCAGTTATAATCGTGAAATGGTGATGTAATTTAAAGATTAAAATAATTTATGTGCGGCACTGTTTTTTTTTTATGTAAAGCCTGTAAATGATGTTGGCGTCAATTTGTGGACGGTTTAACATAGAGAGAGAAATATACATTATTTTTATTCCCAATTTTATAACCTTATGTCCACGACGTTTATTGCGGATGTGCAACTGATACTTGATACCCGATAAAAGCTAAGCTCCATCTATAAACGCTGCATTTTTTTTTATTAACATTTGCACAGCAATTGCATCTGCTCAAAAACTTGTGACTCGGCACGAGCAACTTTCCATTTATTATAATATATTTTGTTTCTCTTTTTAGGTGAATTTTTAATTTAATAATCAATCAATTGAAAGGGCCCTTCACTCACTACTAGACTAAGACTGCAACGAATATATACCTAGATAGCCTTTCTGAAAAATGAGGAAGCGTTGCTGTCTCAGGGAAACACCTCATTATGCTATTGAATTTCTTTCAGAATGATCCCTCTCCAAAATCTCTTAATAGGCTAAAAATTTGTGGCCTGGGGATTAATCCAGATTTCGATCATTGTTTCTCAAAAACTAAACTAAACTGTACCTTCTTGGTGCTCACTACTATGGCCAAGTACCTAGGGCTCATTATATAGACTCAAATCTATCTGGAAACACAACATCCGGGAGTGTGCTAAAAAAGCCACTACGACTCTGTAGGTACTCATCTGTAAAAAAGATCTGAAAGCAATTAGGGACTTCAGCCTCGAATTGCTATTTGGATCTTAATGTCCATTGCTGGGCTTATGTATGTCATAATCGTTTGGCGCATGTGTCTGTACAAGTGAGGCCCCGAGCGCAATCCAACTGCGGATATGAAGATTTTGTTCACATGTTACCGGTAGGTCTTTTGCAAACAAACGACCACTCGCATATTTTAAATAAATAAAAGTACATCCCAAAAGACACTCTGGCGATGGGATGAGCCTAGTAACCAAAAAATGTCTGTTCAACCAAAACTCCGAAAACTGTATGGCCTCCTATACTGCGACTAGGTGAGTGGTTTAGGGTGACAAAAGCGATCCGTTTACTTCTATACTGATGTGTCCAAAACGAAAAAAACAATTGATGGTGGTGACTTATCCCAAGATGTCAACATACCGCTATATTTTTGCAGATGATCTTCTGTCTAACTCTTTCAATCATAATTATCTTCGGAGACATAATGTTAGAAAAATCAGACAAAATAAAGATTGTTAGGCTCATCTCATCGCCACCTAAAAATCCTTATAGCTACAACACCCCAATAACACCCTAAAGGTACTTGCATTATATAAGTATTAATTCTGCTCTATAGTTGTTTCAAGTTGAAATCTTTTTGGAAAGATTTCTGCGGCTAGGCGAGCTCCAATGTTTTCTTGTTATGCACCCAAAAGGAGTTATGAAAAAGTGATGTTGTTGACGACGAAAACGTCAATCAGTGGCGAAACACACCCACTCTTGTCGTCATCAAATGTAAACAAGCCATTGAAATTATGTATATGTATTTACAGAAAGTTATCATTAAAACACATTACTTTTTATAACGTTGGAAGCGGTGTTTCTCTTTATTTGCGGAATAAAAAACAGTTTGTATTTTCTTTTACAAGTACCGCACTTTTCTATTGTTCAAGAAACTAACATTATAACAACAAATTAATTCAATAATAAAGGAAAAATAAAAGTAATCATTATATATCTATTTAGAGTAAGTGTTGAATCATTCAAAGGACTGAAATTGAACAGTTCAATTAATTGATGTCCTCGCGGTTGAATGTTGGCATTCTTGGCATTAACTACGCCTAGGGCGTACTACCTAGATATGTCTTGAAATAAATTGTCTTAGTAATCGAAATATTGTTGCAGTAGGCTACACATTAATACATAATATGATTGACAAATTTATTAAAATGGGTACAATGGAAATGAAAATAGATACAATCCTTCAAGTGGTTACATGTAACTATACTGACAAACACCAATTAGGTACCTACCGAGTATATTAAAAGTGGTGCCAATAAACTGGGTGAAAGAATATATTTATAAAAACTTATGTTGCTAGAGTCTTCCTTACTTCCTTTTATTAATTTACCAAACCAGGAAATATACAAGAAGGGCAAGAGAGATAATCAGTAAGATAATTTATTCGTGGACAAATTTTCAGATATTTATTGAGCCCGTTATCCCTTAATCATGATGTTTATCTTCTTTTTTTTTTGTAGCTAAGCGTTTAAGGCCAAATGTATACGTCCTTTGTTATATGATCACCCTTTTTATGAAATCTGCCCATGCCCATAACTTAAAGGTACCTAGGTACGTTGAATTATTTTTAATTTTCAGCAACAAAGGCAGAAACAGAAACCACAAGAAAATATTCAAACTATTCGCCCAAATATGCGATTTATGTGATTTTTTTTTCAATAAAAAAACCTTTATGCACAATCGAAAGAACTCTTTCACCATGTACGCACCAAATCATCGATTCTTATAATATAAGCTGCTTCCCTCTTCCTCCTTTCTGAGCCCATTCCACTACATTTAAAAAAAAAAAAAAAAAAACACAACACAACTTTCGGAATGGTATTTCGTCTTATATAATCGTACATATAACACGAAATGGATTATTGAAGAAATACTACAACAACAAGCGTAGAAAGGGAGGAATGGAATACCAGCTCAATTGAATCCACTAAATTCTGTGGTACATATTTGTTGTACTGGCTGCCGGGATGAAGGGGAAATGATGTAGATCTCGACTATGATGACATTGACGAAGGAGTTAAATAAGTCTTATATCTACACAGATGTATTTATCTCTCTATGTGTGCATACGGTATATGTGGTTGAGAATGAATCGTTCTCACATATCCTTTTGTGCAAATATTCGACGGCAAATAAAACCTGTTAACTCCTTCGGAAAAATTCCAATGATACTTACGTCGAGGGTGGTTGTGAGATACTTTAAATTTATGCGCATACTTTTAGGAATTATACGTATATCTGCCGATGTACACTGTGTGTGACAAGTGGGTTCTTCAACATATTGACGGGTATTTAGGTTTTCAGTTTGTGTTTTGGATTTATTGAAATATGTATGAATTAAGCACTTTAAGACGGAACTTCTAGTTTATTCGTATGGTTCACTTGCCTTAAAATTACATTGATTAGATTCATTTTCCGGAAAAACCTCGTTAGAGTAGGTAGCTATAAATTGTTTACACAAACCCTTGGGGAATAGATTTGTTTACGCCTAGAGACAATTTCGAGGAGGGTAGTGCTAAAAATCAGAATCTTAGAAATAGAAACATTCACAAATTATAAAAACTTTCATCAGTATCAGTATTGTATTAGAAATATTATTTTTTTTTTTTGTTTTTTAAGTAGTGAGTGGTAATTGTCGACAATTTGTGTGAGCGAATAACGAAAAATTAATCCCACGATGGGAAGAGAAAGAAAACAAGGAATTCCCTCTTAAAAAGTTTATTTTTACCGTCCTCGATGCTGGTCCAAATTCAAGTGACCGAGAAACAATGTTAACAATAGAGTCAGACAAATAATCGCAAAAGAAAATGTAAGAAACATAGAATTACAGTAATTAACAAAGAAATCCGAATTTACGTTATGTGATTAGGAAACTAAAAAGAGCAAGAGTATTGAGTGACTTTAACATAGGGTGTGTAACGTGTTTATTATTTTGGTGAAAACATAATATTTCCAAACAAGTAGGTAGGTAGGATTCGTTTTCTATTTATTTTTTTGTCAACAATGGTACAATGCCTTTTTGAGACATAATGATTTCAATATAAAACAAAGCAAACAAAAAAGAGTTTGAGCAGTAGACACTATTTAACAAAAACTTTGTTCTTTGCCATCATAGCACTTTCAAGATGAAGGCAAGCTCGGTTAGTTTTTCGGCTTCTTGTCAGAGTTGTTAAGGCGATGTGAAAACTCCTTTACATTCTTATTCTTATATCAAACCCTAATTTTACTAAAACCTTTCCGATATCTGAGGGAGCAAGCAACTTAAATAGGCTGTTATTCGGCCCGGCAGGTTTTCAGATGTAGGGCTGTGACATCAGATAGCATCGGTGTCAATGCCATTGCTTCTTATAAAGTTGATCATGTCCAAAGGTTTAGAACCATATTGTACGCGTGCTAAAAGCACTGCACAACTATTAAAGAGATATTACAAATTCTAACCACTGATGATGGAACGACCAAACGTGTACCACTACCACATATTAGAACTGATGTGTTTGAGAAGGCTCTGGAGGCCCTAGGGCAACAAAGGAGTGGAGCCCCCCGAGTCATGTATATGCAAATGCATAGCAATCCACATATCATCAACATTGTAGCACTAGCATAAATACCGCAAACTACACTCTACAAAATCATCCCCAAATATAGACACAAAAACAGAAGCAACCAAATAGTTCAGTCATAGTTCGATCTTTATTAAATAAAGACGTTTTAAATAAAAACAAAATAAAAGTGTTTAATTTTTACTCGGCCACGCACACATTACTCCTGACGAATACACTGAAAATCTTTGAATATAGAGCTAAAATTGCACAAAGAATAATGCCCTATGCGAACATTTATTTCAAGCTAAATCATTATATTATTGTTTTAAAATTTTTTTTTTACTCCAAGTTTGCATTTTGATCGAAACCGATTTATTTAAATGTATGTATTGTATTGTACGATAATTTAGAGAAAAACTGAGTTTTTTATCAAGTTATATGTGCCCATATTGCCCATAAATGTTGTAATCATATGGACAGGTTCTCCATAAACCGTAATATCTATTTTGGTTGAAAGCATTTAATAAAATTTCATGTTATCTATTGCAAACCAAATTTTTAAGAAATGTCTTTTTCAAGAATGGTGCGTTGTACGAGAAAGAGAAAAACTGAGTTTGCTATCAAATACGGAATGACCATATACCTTAAGAATGAGTTTTTGTTAAAATCGTATGTACCGTTTTTGAGGCAAATCCTATTTTCAAAATTAAACTTATTCGATTTTTGGCGAAAAGATGGGTACGCAGCGATGTAAGCCCTACCTACTTAAGCGCAAATATATATTTCAGTTGAAATCGTTGGAGCCGTTTTCGAAAAAAAAATCAAACTTGTTTAAAACCGTTATATGAGTTCTACGTGGTACCTTTAATAACGGGGCTACCGTGCATAAAAAAAATATTCTCGAACTGTAAGCGCACAAACTCCAAATTGGAATAGATAACCAAATCTGTTCAGCTGTTTAGGTTGTACAATGTACACCTCAGGAACCGACGAACAGAATTGCGAGACCCACCATTTTTAGTTCCATTATCATCGTAATGTCAGAATTAGTTATAATCGCGAGTTCGACATTTTGTAAGAATAGGTACAATATCTTAATCTTACCTAAACGAGAATATTAAAATCATTCAATTTTCTAATATGAATTTTTTGTATGATAGGTATTTGATACTGAATCTTTTACCTAAGATAAAAAATACTTAAATAAATAGATAATAATAGATGGGGGTCCCAGGTTCGAAGCCCGCAAAAATCCAAGTTCCCACTTAGGGTTTTTTTTTTCCACTGCGCCGTCTCTCGCGAACGTCTGACAAACTTCCCAGAGTATAAGTGTCTTGAAAGAGCTTCTCATTTAGCCGTTTGTAGTCGGTATAAAATTATAGATCCCTTCCATTCGTTCCAAAAATTAAAAGCTCATACCAAACGAATGGTTGTGAGAAGCTGGGCCTAGGGTCGATACCACTGATCTCTGATTTGTATCTGTTCGGATTTGAATCTGAAACATCTCGGTTAGAGCCACTAAGTCCACCATCACTAAAACCGACAGCAATTGTTCAAAACCCAAAATAATTTTTCAAAACCTTTAATGCATCCTCTTTATATTTGTGCTCAAAGTATGGGGAAAAACTTTCAACTCCACGAAACGTGTTATCATCCAATTAGGATTCTGAATGTTTAACCCACGAGGATAGGTACATAATACGCATACACCATACATGTACATACACAAATTAGAACTACGTATGTGATGTAGGCTAGAGGGTAGGTGTTAACTCGAATCAAGTAAACATACTACCCGTCTCATCGTATACGGTATACACCAGACTGTTCATTCCAGATTAAATCTTGTAGTCATCATCTTCACATGAGTTTGCCAATTTTTAAATGCAAATTTCGTTTTAAGCTAAGTACCATTTATCACTTCGGGTTGTGTTCATGCATGTTCGCCAAAGCCACACGGGCAATAAATGACAGCAGGTATAGATTGCTAACTCAGTCTCAGAGCATAAATTACCAAATGATTTTTCGTCATTATCGACCCGCACCCCTGTCCCTCTCCATATATTTGCAAACATATTTGCGGGTACTCTTGGAATAGAAAATTTATACAAAGTCATTTGTATTATGTCACATTATGGCATAAGAAGCTATCGTTTGAGTAGGGCATTCAAGGAGAGTAGCTTCAGAACCACGGAAAGATGAAATTACAACAATGACGGCCTTATTGGGGACTTGGGCTATGCGAATATATGAATGAGGGCGATAATGCGTACGTGCGAATCATTACATGTTGCTTGACATAGTATGTAGGAGTAGGTACCACAAAATCCGTCCTCAAGTACACATTAGTGTTGTCTACGGCTTAAAAATGAGAGCATTCTCAGGGGAAGAACAATTATGGGGATGGAAAAAGTTGTTGAACATGCTCCTGCTCGAAGATGGTACGATACGATAATCACAACAAACCCACCAGAAAACGAGGATGATAACAGTGACGATGACAACTCACGGTGCTAAAATTATGGTGGATGGTTTTGTATAGGTACATACCGCTGCGACTGAAAGACAGAGACGGTATGTCGGAATTTTCAACACAGGATGAAAATCTAAGGAATGTTGTGAAGTACGATATATATATGTGTTGCTTTCTATATGAAAGGGATGTGGAAAATGTCCTTCAGAACAATGTTTGTTTTCGGAACTACCACAAGTTCTGTCCGCCGAGTCGTTTTTTAAATTGGATGTTACAGATTACATAAGGCTTGGCTGCTGTTGATTAGAAGGACATTATTTTAATTGTATAGCATAGGAGTACTGCACAAATATTTTTTTCAATCGCACTACATTACCATGGATTACAATAAGATAGCTTTAGTACACTAAAATGTTTCTTCATTATGCTAACGTTTGCAAAAGATTGGTAAGAAACTTGTTTTCAAAAGCCCTTTTTTTTATCGGCCATGATGGCTTAGTTGTTAGTGTGTTGGACTACTAAGCGAGTGGTCCCAGGTTCGAATCCCGCAAAAACCCAAATACCAACTTAGAGGTTTTTCCACTGCGCCACCTCTCGCGAACGTCTGACAAACATGCGAGAGTATAACTGTTTTTAGATCTTCTTCTCAATTAGCCGTTTGGAATCGGCATAAAATTGTAGATCCCTTCCATTCGTTCCAAATATGAAACTCACCCAAACACGAATGGTTGTGAGAAGCTAGGCCTTGGGTCCCTACGGACCTGTTGCGCCAACTATAGGTAATTTAGGTTAAGTAGCTTAGGTAGTCTTAAGTAGTTTTAAGTAAATCAAATAATAAAGAGTTCAAGTTTTCTAAAGTTTCTTGAAAATTAAAAAACAAAACAAATCATAGAAATAGATAAATTTAAGGCCGAAAGGCAATAATTTTAAGGATATTGATAAGTTTAGAGCGCTCGCTCGGAGCCAGTAAGCTAGAATAAGAAAAATGTTAGTTTTAAATTAGATTTAATCGTTTTTGTCTAGTATGTAAGATTAAAAAAAAGAAAACAATAAAAATGAATTTTTAAAGTAAGTTGCGCCAACTATTATTATTATGATCCATATAGGTCATCGATTTACGTTCACTTACAACAACAGCATATGATCCTGCTAATAATCGAGATCACGAATTGATCTGAAAATGAAATTGAAATTGTACTATTTCCCACTAGGTGGATTGTTTCATTTTTCAATGTTGGTGTTCCTGTAAACGATAGCCAAGCCACACAGTCACGTTGCCAGGCTAAAATATTCAACACCCTTTCATAACACAAAAAATCAAAAAGTATTTTTTTCACATCGAATAAATTTCCCGTCCTTCGAGATTTTGCTTTTTCATTCTATAAAGGTATGCCCAAACTAGCGAAATATTTCATAAATATTTAAGTAAATGATTGAAAAATATTTATTTAACAAAACAATGTTTATGAAATTGTTCGCAGTTCGTAAATAATTTGTTTCATAAGTTTCCCTGCAGAAAGGTGAGTTTTTTTTTTCTTTTAATATAAAATACAAATGTCCGGCAAGTTTTGGAATAGTGAAAAATATAATCTATAGCAGGCTGCATAAATTTAAATTATTTTCAAAAATAATTATTGGGAAACACATTTCTTTTTAACAGATAAATCTAAACACAGCGGTTTCCGCTTAACTAAGTTCAGTTTGTTGTTCTGGAGTTTCGTGCTTAAACCGTTGTCATTCACTTTTTCTAAGAATTCCAACCTAAGCGGAAGAGAGTGCAAGCCGCAGTAAGATTTTCATTAAACTAATAGATATCCTTTTAAAAATAAAACACACCATATTACGGAATGTAAATAAAAGGAGTAGTGGCTGAAATGTAGGACAACTTGAAGTTTTAGTGTGTATCAATAAAAAAAGGCTTAATAACTTAGTCATGTTTATCGTTGTAGTCGAAAATCAAACATCTTTTACTTCTTTTCAATTGCAAAACAATTACTGTGAAGTTTTTAACAAAATTTGCTTAAATATAACGGGTCATTCATTTCGATTTCTTTTTTTTAAGTTGGTAGCATTTGACATCTGTCAAACTCAGCATTCGAAGTGTCATATTAAATATTTGCCATAAATTATTAAGACTTACTACAAAAGTGGTGATTCAAACGTAACCATACATATCGGGCATTACGCGATGATTAGGTTCGTCATAATCGACCAACTACGCAAGCAGTAAAATTGTAAAGAAACTTGAAGGAAGCGTTACTGCTGATGATCCGAATGATTACCGATTTTTTTCGGCCACCGATTGAAGATAATGGAAGATTGGAAGATATGTGGTTCCAACAAGACGGGGCAACAAGCCACACAACACGACCAATTATGACTTTATTGCGTGAGAATTTTCCTGGTCGCGTAATTTCACATTTTGGCGACGTAAATTCGCCGCTAAGATCATGCGATTTGACACCGTTAAATTTTTTTCTGTGGTGCTACGCAAAAGACCGCATTTATGCGAATAATCTCTGAACTCTAGACGCATTAAAAACCAACATTACACGCAGAAAAATTGACCTTAACCGAGTGGAATTTTCGCTCGGTTAAAAAAAAATGTGTTGAAATCAACTAAGTCTCTGTAGAAAACAAATGAGTTATTATTGTTAAAAACTACCGTGTTAAAAAGGTTAAATACATGTTGTTAAAAATAACACACTAAATGTTTGTTATCAATTAAGTTGCTTCGTTAATATTAACCAACCAGTCTCGTTTTCCTGTTTGGTTAAATTCAAACAAGTATCTTGGTTAAGAAAAACCTACTAAATTTGGGGTTTTAACACATTGATTGGTTATTAATAACCGTGCTACTCATGTAAAATTAACCAAACGAATGTGTGTTAAAATCTAACAAGCTCTCTGTTAAAAACAACCAATAAACGTTGCTTAAATACAACCAATGACTTGTTTGTTTTTAACCCTTTTACTCGTGAGAATTTAACCAAGCGAATGTGTGTTAAAATCTAACAAGCTCTCTGTTGAAAACAACCAATAAACGTTGCTTAAATACAACCAATGACTTGTTTGTTTTTAACCCTTTTACTCGTGAGAATTTAACCAAGCGAATGTGTGTTAAAATCTAACAAGCTCTCTGTTGAAAACAACCAATAAACGTTGCTTAAATACAACCAATGACTTGTTTGTTTTTAACCCTTTTACTCGTGAGAATTTAACCAAGCGAATGTGTGTTAAAATCTAACAAGCTCTCTGTTGAAAACAACCAATAAACGTTGCTTAAATACAACCAATGACTAGTTTGTTTTTAACCCTTTTACTCGTGAGAATTTAACCAAGCGAATGTGTGTTAAAATCTAACAAGCTCTCTGTTGAAAACAACCAATAAACGTTGCTTAATACAACCAATGACTTGTTTGTTTTTAACCCTTTTACTCGTGAGAATTTAACCAAGCGAATGTGTGTTAAAATCTAACAAGCTCTCTGTTGAAAACAACCAATAAACGTTGCTTAAATACAACCAATGACTTGTTTGTTTTTAACCCTTTTACTCGTGAGAATTTAACCAAGCGAATGTGTGTTAAAATCTAACAAGCTCTCTGTTGAAAACAACCAATAAACGTTGCTTAAATACAACCAATGACTTGTTTGTTTTTAACCCTTTTACTCGTGAGAATTTCCCAAAAATAAAGTAACATTCTGTTCAAAAAAAGAGAATTCTCCTCGATTTATTTTACATTCCATTTTTCCATAAAACAATTCTATAAAACATTTTCATCGAAATATGTACCTATCTGATATTTGTTATACGTAGAAATTGTGTATCTGTTAATTTTATCATTCAACTTGGTAAATTTCAACAAACACATACTGTTGTTTCTTAACAAGTTATACGCACACCACGAATTACGACGCTGCTTTTTCAAAACGCAGAAACCAGGGATGAAAAAATAATCGCAATTGTACTTTTATCGACACAGTTGATTTAAAGATATATACAAGTACGATTTGCCCAAATTCAGAACTTTGATGAATATATTCTACTTCTGAAAATACGTTCCGACATTCCTTCCGAATTTAGTACATTCACATTTCACGAACAAACTAAATTCTAAACAGGCTAATACAGCCTTAAAAACAAAGTTTTCTCTACTACTTTTTTGGCTTGCAATAGGAAAAAAAGAACACAGACAAAAATGGCCAAAGCAACAATTTTTTTTTTACATTTTTGTCTGATAAAATATGGCTTTTACTCTTAATTGTAGCTAGGCACTTGAAAACTAATTTAAGATAGGTATCTAATTGTAAGAAAATTTGCCAAAGGTACAAATTTAATGCAAAATAAATATTAGCTTTTTATTGAGTCCAATTGACATAATGGCCTTAACGCAATATTAATCTAATCTGTTTCTGTAGATATAATGAAGTAAAATTAAGTAATTTTTCACTCTGCGATTCAATCATTTTGAGAACCAAGCTAATGAAAAAAGCTACACTTTTGCACATGCTGAACAAAATGGTATAGTCTTTAGTTTAGCCCTTTACTTCAAAATTTGTAAGTACCAAACTCGTTTCGACCTATGCGTTGGTGAGAGATGATAATAATAAAACTTATATCGTTTTCCACGCGGCAAAAAGAAGCGTCCGGCAGAGTCCGGAATCAAAAAGATAGATTCTGAGATTTCATCTAATTGTGCTCTACAATATGGTATATATAGTCCTGCATTTATCACTTTATTTCAAAATTTGTTAGTACCAGACTTGTTTTGAACTATGCGTTTTGTGAGAGTTGATAATAACTAAACTCATAATGCAATTGGTACATACACATTTTAAAATAAAGATACAAACAGAAAATTATATATACCATCTTGTAAAGCACAGTTAGGAGAATTTGAAGAAACCAAGGAAGTATTGGTAACCAATCTCGACTTCCAGGAGCAGCCTTGAATAAATCGTCTTTTTCATTGCTGTGCTGCCTTTGCTAGGCCTTTGCGATCACAAATTATTCACGCACAATTGAACCCATTTCGGTACAGCACCTAAAAAATCAGTTTTGTCATCCCTGGTAGAAAATATGTGTGTGGCTGTTGATACAGATCATTCACGAACAATGGAAAACATTTGGGTACAATACCAAAAACTCGTTTTACATTCCTGGTAGGTAGAAATATGTGTGTGGCTGCAGATACAGTCAACTCGGTTAATATCTACAAACACAAGGCTTCTCGTTCATCTGTAAAACAGTGTGTCTCGGTTGATTTTAACACATACATCGTGTTATACGCATACGCATACTATCGCGAATTATGAACGACGCACGCTGCTCGCGACTAGTAATTGAGTCATTAAGTGTTGAACCTTTGTAGTGGCTGGTGGTGTGAAATCTGTGATAAGTGAAAATAAAAAAAACAAAATAGACAAGGAAAAATAAAAAATTCATATTTATTGGTGAGTACATAATATTATTATCTTGTTTTCCTCTTGTTTAAAACAAATTATTGTCAATTTTGGTGGTTTTTATGTGAAAAAAGAAATAGAACTAAAGCAACGAATTTCAACGTAGTACTCGGTTAATAATTGCCGAGTTGAGAAACACTCGGTTAATATCAACCCTTTCAGTCTGGTATCGTGTTTTGACATGTTTTTTTCTTCTGGGATTCAGGTTCTTTATTAGCGAGTGCATTAACTATGTTGTTTTTCTCGAGTTTTAAACAATTTATTGTCAATTTTGGTGATATTCAAGTGAAAAAAAAATAGAACCAAAGCAAAGAATTTCAACCTAGTACTCGGTTAATAATTGCCGAGTTGAGAAACACTCGGTTAATATCAACCCTTTCAGTCTGGTATCGTGTTTTGACATGTTTTTTTCTTCTGGGATTCAGGTTCTTTATTAGCGAGTGCATTAACTATGTTGTTTTTCTCGAGTTTTAAACAATTTATTGTCAATTTTGGTGATATTCAAGTGAAAAAAAAATAGAACCAAAGCAAAGAATTTCAACCTAGTACTCGGTTAATAATTGCCGAGTTGAGAAACACTCGGTTAATATCAACCCTTTCAGTCTGGTATCGTGTTTTGACATGTTTTTTTCTTCTGGGATTCAGGTTCTTTATTAGCGAGTGCATTAACTATGTTGTTTTTCTCGAGTTTTAAACAATTTATTGTCAATTTTGGTGATATTCAAGTGAAAAAAAAATAGAACCAAAGCAAAGAATTTCAACCTAGTACTCGGTTAATAATTGCCGAGTTGAGAAACACTCGGTTAATATCAACCCTTTCAGTCTGGTATCGTGTTTTGACATGTTTTTTTCTTCTGGGATTCAGGTTCTTCATTAGCGAGTGCATTAGTTTTGTTTTTCTTGGGCTTTTTTTTTCTTTTATGGCGATGTTCGCAACTTTTCTGGGACGAACTATTTAAAATGATTTCTGTCTATGTTTTCATCATTTCGAATCGTTTGTCACCAATAAATGGCGAACATCGTCTTAAAACCAGGCATAGCCTTAGTTCTCAATGTTTCTGTCAGTAGTAATTTAGTAATTAAATGATCGTATTTTGATATGCACATGCTCATATTAACACGTGCTTCACAGTTATCTAAAATGGATGAAGAAGTGTCAACCTTACTAAAGGAGTGGGGCCTGGAAGCCTACGTAGACATTTTTAAAGGTTCGTTTATATACCAAAACGTAAATTTATACAATATTATTCGCATATAAGAAAGTTGTAATTTGCTTAAAGTATTTTTGCTACACATGTGTTTTGCATTTTTGATTTCGATTCCTTACGGCACGAAAATTCTTTTGCGCTTGAAAAGCTTTTTAGAAGCTTGTGTTTTTCACAGACGATTCTTTCTTATACGCGACTTTCTTATGCAAGGTGGTGCAAAATTAATCCTCCAATTTTGTTTTTGAATTACTTTTTTGCTAAATTAATTTGATTGACGTACGAAGCTATTTGCAAAAATTATAAAATCTTCCGAAAGGGTGATTAAATTTGCGCCATTTTGTATATCTGATAAAAACCTATACTTTGCAAGTGATTAACTACGTGACATTGGTTAATTTTCATTTATAACAGAAAATGCTATAACTTCAATGTCTTTGGCGCTGCTTGGTGCCAGAGAGATAAAGGAAATGATCCCAGTTATAGGGCATCGGGTTCTGTTTACACGGAATTTCGAAGAATGGCGGAAAGCTATGCACCCTAATGCGTCCACGACTTTGGTTGGTTCATATTATTTAACCATTTGAAATGGTAGAAATAAAGTCTTTTTATTTTTCAGACTTTTGAAACTTCAGAATTATCTCTTGCTACAAACACACAAGAACAAAACGACTGCCTTAATTTCTCTTTTAGTGAGATTCTGCCAAATTTCGCTGTTAGCGACAGAGGGGATGCACTAGATTCCCCTTCAAGCGTTGTTGCTGATGATCAATTCAGCGAAAGTTTAGATGTAAGTACAGGGTTTAAATCGGAAAGGTGATTAGTGTTGATTGATGGTCTCTGCTTTCAATTTGCGTTTCTTTATGCATTCAGAGATCAATCAGAATAAATTGACTTATCTATCAGTTTGAGTAAAAAACACTGCATTTATAATCAACTAAGAGAAGGTGATTATAATAGGTGATTGCCACTAATAGCTTTAGCCGATAGTACAAAGGGTTTTTTTTTCACTTATTTTATTAATTATTAATATATTTCACTAATTTTTTATATTTATATGCACATTAAAATATTTTGTTACTAGGAACTTAACAAGCTGCTCGAAAGCTCACTGGAAGGAACCGGTCTACTGTCGCTGGATAAAACTCGACCGCTGGATAACGTTGCTCGACTGCGATTGGTGCGTATTGTCTGCACCAACATTTTAAAGAAAAACCCGGAAAAAAATATCACAGCTCAAATTTATGGGCACTGGACAAATCAGATTGTTCATTTGTTCCCTACCGAGAATAGATCGGTATATTTTCACAACAAGCTGATAAATTCGAGTCGTGGGGTTGTAAACAGATTGGCTGGAAAATTGCCAGATCACATCCACAATCTAAAACGAAAATACCGGGAAAGTGGTGTTATCACTAAAAGGAAGCGTTCGTTTTCCGCTTCTGCGACGTCGTCACCTTCCTCCAGTCGAGTATCCTCTCCCGCATCAGTATCACATCCTATAAAGCGCCTAGCAACAGCTGCCAATTTCGAAGACTTCGAAGGACAATTCCAAGAAGATCTCCAATGGCTAAAAAATTCTAGCCATCCATGGGAAACAACCGAGGACAAATGGGAGAAAACGACCCATGCCCGACTTCACCATTTAAAGGATATGAGCATATCCGAGTATTTTGAGGAATATCCGGCCTTAAAAAAACCATTGGGATTTAAACTGGTAATATTTCATAGAAGTATAATTATATCAGAAATACATTATACATATATTTAGTCTTTAACGTGAACTACAGTTTCACAAGTAAAAGCTCTTATATTTATTAGTTCAGATTTTACTCATAGTTGTCACATAAATGCTTGCGTTATCTATGAGTTTCGATCTTTTCTTTTTATTTGGATATAGTTCAGGCTTTTCTTTACATATAATATTATGTAATTCTTCTTTTCTCTACAGCTGGTAAGGGATTTCGATAAAATATACAGCGACAACTGCAACGGACTGGTTGAAAATTTTCCAAAATTAAAAAAGGACATTTTCCAACTTGCTAGAAGCAAGGGAAAAGGAGTAAGAGGAAAGGATAAATACTTCGCTCACCTGCTGACTCGGGAAAATCGTAAGAAAACGTCATTTGTTAATAAATACATAACCTGCTAATCGAAATAAATCGAAGAATTTCCGATTCGATCGAATTTCAGAAAAAGCGTGGATATTTTAGCTTTACTAGATTGTTCCGAAAAATTTGTTTTTGTTTTGACCATTATGTTTTCTTTAGAAGAAAAAAACAAATCTGCATCATATTTTCTCTATATTTTTTAGCGCATTCTCTATATAGGTATAATTCTTCGAATCAGATTTGCACACATTTTGTGTAGAAAAATTAATTGGACGCATATGACTTATAATTGTTTTATTATTTTATATTTTCTCAGTTTCTGAAGAGATCAGCAACCTCGCGGCATTCCTGCTAATCCCTTCATTGTTGACCACATCAAACGTTAAGGTCAAAGGATCGAAGCAGAAAATTTGGCGACCCTCTAAGGCGGAAGCAAGGGATGGATTCATAACGAGAGTTGCAACGGATGCAGAGATAGATGCAGCAATTACCAGCAGGCGAGAAAAACTACAAGGTATTGGCCTTACATTACAGCCCTTCATTATAGTAGTAGGTAACTCAATCGATGCTATTGGGTCCTATTTTGTAGTTGTAGATGAAACTAAATATTTACTACCTACCATTTTAGAGGCAGTAGATGTTTGTTTCAAACTAATTTTTATTATTAATGCTGAATATCCGCCAGAGAGTAGATGTTCTTGGCTGTTTATTCAAAAAGCATTTTTTAAAATTAAGACAGAGTTCGATAAGGAATCTACCGCGGCCAATACCTTGTTGGGAGAGTTAGGTGTCAAGGAAAGTTAGAGTTTTCCCCTTCCAATTCATTTTCTTACAATGGTTGTTTGTTTCTTATGCAGATCCTACTTAAAGGATCTCAAAGTTCTAAGGCACCACTTTGATTTCAATCACAGTGACCATAACTTCACAACTTATAAATGTCGCGAAGGAGATTGTAAGCGATCGTTTCCAATTTTCAATTCCTTTAGAAGACACTTTAAAAAAAAACACGATTTTCAATGTTCAAATAATCCAACAAATTCTGAGAAGAATGCGGATATACTTAATGAAAGTGTTGTTGCAGAAAAACAATTAGAACAAACCAATAAAACTGAAAATACAGAAACCCTGTCACTTGATAAATCACTATCACTTTTTATAGCATCCCTTTATGCAAATGTGATCTTGCCTAGAAACGTAGTGCAAAAAGTGATTGATGGCTTAGCAGAATATTTCGGTTCATTAAGTTCAAATTTGCAGAACTGTGTAGACAATATATGTATTGAGCATTCTCTATCTAATGATGTTTCAAATCAATTAATGCAAGCACTTGTTCCTTCAATCACCTCCCCCTTAGAATGTTTCCGAACAGAACAAAAAAGAATTTCTTATTTCACAAAACAAAAATCATACATTGAGCCTAAGGGAATAATAATCGGCCAAAGGTTCGATTATGTCAAAAAAGGTGGAATAACACGTATGGAACCTATTCCGTGCCAAGAACATTTTATATCTTTAAGAGATATATTGCAAAGATTTTTCTCCCTCGAGAACGTACTTTCGGAAACTTTTGAATATATGGACAGTCTTCGAAATAAAGATGGAATGGAAAATTTTATTCAAGGTTCACATTGGAAAGAAAGACTTAAGCACCATTCAAATCGCATTGTGTTACCTCTATTTATGTACTTCGATGATTATGAAATCGGAAACGTTCTAGGAAGTCATGCTGGTGTTCACAAACTAGGAGCTGTGTACGTCTCAGTTCCATGTCTTCCACCTTGGCGCTCCTCAGTTCTGTCCAACATATTCCTTATTTTATTATTTCATTCATCCGACAGAGTATCTTTTGGTAATAATGTTATATTTCAACCAATTATTGATGAGTTTAATTTTTTAAGCGAAGTGGGCATAGAAATAGATATTCCATCTTTCAAGGGATCTTTATTTTTTGAACTAGCTCTGATTCTTGGTGACAATTTAGGAATACACTCTCTGATTGGGTTCGTAGAGAGCTTTTCAGCAAATTTTTCTTGTAGAGTGTGCAAAGTTACAAAAGATGTATTGAAAAAGCAACTTTACGAAGATACAACACTTCTTCGAACAATGGCAAGCTATGAAGCAGATCTGGCTTTAAATAATTTATCTTTAACCGGCATTAAGGAAAAGTGCGTTTTTCTGGGCATAAACAACTTCGACTTGTTTCAACAGGTGGGCGTCGATATTATGCATGATATGCTAGAGGGTGTTGCCAAATACATTTTGAGTTTTATACTTTCAGAGTATACCGAAAAAAACAAATTTTTTTCTTTAACAATTTTCAATGATAAGCTATTAGCTTTCTCATATGGCCCTGATACTAAAAACAAACCTTGCCCTATCGAAAGAGAACATCTTAGGCGGGGAAATGTGCGTTTATCTTCAGGAGAAACGCTTACTCTTTTGCGGTTTTTGGGTTTACTTATAGGTGACTTTGTGCCGAGGGGTAATATTATTTGGGAAATGTATATAAAATTAAGACAAATTGTTGACATACTTCTTAGTATAAATGTTTCTGTTGGAACAGAAGATTTCTTGCAAGTATTAATAGCTGAACTTAATGAACAATATACTACACTTACCGAGGACTGTCTTAAGCCAAAGTTCCACAATCTCATTCACTACCATACCGCTTTTAAAAAATACGGCCCATTAACATCTTTGTGGTCAATGAGGTTCGAAGCTAAGCATAGGCAATCCAAAATGTCGGCTAGATCATCATGTAACCGAATGAATATCACTTTAACCTTAGCAATGAAACATCAACTTCAACTTAATGAAATGTTTTTAAGGGGAAAACTTTCTAATCTACTTGACGTTGGACCCAAAAAATATGGCATGTTATTTGAACTTGATAATATACGATCACAGCTATCACTGGACCCTAATAAAACGTTGACTATGGTCAGTTGGGCGACCATGTCTTCTGTACATTATAAAAAGGGATCCGTCTTAGTAAAAAGTCTTAGTTCAGATTGTTATTTGTACGACTTTTTTGTATTGGAAAAAATATATTTGTATGACTCAAGTCAATTGATTTTTGTTGGTATAGTACTTAAAACTAAATGTTTCGATGAACACTACTATGCATATGAGGTAGAAGTTCCATTAATACCTCAACAAATTGTTATTCCACTTGAATTTTTTCTATCGCCAATTCCTAACACTTTAAATATTTTATCTAACTCCAAGCAGTACGTTATTTTAAGAAGTCCACTATAAATAAAAAATAGATTAAATTATAAATGTAAATGATTTCGCTTTAACACTGCAGATTTCATAAATATGCTAATTAAAATAATATTATGTAAATTAATTTATAAAAATACACAATTTTGCACATTTCTTTTTAAATGATGAAATTTATGACCCATATATTTTAAGTAAAATTAAGTTTTGCATTAAAATTAATAAAAACATGTAATAAACAGAAAACATATATTTTGTATTCAAAAATACATTACAAACGATATTATAATAAAAAATCTATGTACTTAATATGAAAAAGATTTTTTTTTTATTTTACGATAAAATTATCCCTTTTAGATGGTTCAATTTTCAGGTGCACTCAAGTTCAACCAAGTAAACTGGTAAATTGGTACCACATGGACTGGCTAATAAGAAGTAAGTAGTTTGGTTAAATTCAACCAAGTAGATGTGCTAATTCCAACCGAGTAAGTTACGTAAATTTAACTTTTAGTTGGTTAAATGCTACCAAGAAAGTTGGCTAATTTTAACCAATTGGAATTGTTAAATGCAACCAAGTAGGTTGGTTGGTATCAACAGAGTAACATGGTTAAATCCAACCAAGTAGGTTGGTTGGTAACAACAGAGTAACATGGTTAAATCCAACCAAGTAGGTTGGTTAGTAACAACAGAGTAGCATGGTTAAATCCAACCAAGTAGGTTGGTTAGTAACAACAGAGTAACATGGTTAAATCCAACCAAGTCGGTTGGTTAGTAACAACAGAGTAACATGGTTAAATCCAACCAAGTAGGTTGGTTAGTAACAACAGAGTAACATGGTTAAATCCAACCAAGTCGGTTGGTTAGTAACAACAGAGTAGCATGGTTAAATCCAACCAAGTCGGTTGGTTAGTAACAACAGAGTAACATGGTTAAATCCAACCAAGTCGGTTGGTTAGTAACAACAGAGTAACATGGTTAAATCCAACCAAGTAGGTTGGTTACTAACAACAGAGTAACATGGTTAAATTCAACCAAGTCGGTTGGTTAGTAACAACAGAGTAACATGGTTAAATCCAACCAAGTCGGTTGGTTAGTAACAACAGAGTAACATGGTTAAATCCAACCAAGTCGGTTGGTTAGTAACAACAGAGTAACATGGTTAAATCCAACCAAGTCGGTTGGTTAGTAACAACAGAGTAACATGGTTGAATTCAACCATGTGTATTGGCTAATAACAACAGAGTAACTTGGTTGAATTCAGCCAAGTGGGTTGGCTAATAACAACAGATTGAATATGTTGAATTCTACCAAGTGAGTCGGCTAATAGCAACAGACTAAGTAGGTCAAATTCTAACAAGTTAGTTGGTTAAATACAACCAAGTAGGTTGGCTAATTTCAATCAAGTGAGTTGGATAATAACAACACAGTTACGTGGTTAAATTCAACCAAGTGGGTTCGCTTATAACAACAGAGTAACTTGGTTAAATTCAACCATGTGTATTAGCTAATAACAACAGAGTAACATGGTTTAATTCAACCATTGGGTTGGCTAATAACAACAGAGTAATTTGGTTAAATTATACCAAGTTAGTTTGTTATTTACGACCGAGCAAATTTGGAGGGGAAATTGATAAATCGGTTATTTTTAACAGAGTTTCGTTAAACAAGTTGACTCGGTTTATTTTAATCAACTAACTCTGTAGGAGCTATATTAACAGTATCACTTGGTAGTTTTTAACCGAAAGTCGGTTGTTTTTAAATAAGCGATTTTTCTGCGTGTACTCAAGTTATGGCAGAGATACCGCCCGAAATGTGCGAAAAAGTGGTTAAAAATCACCTCAAAAGAATCTCATGCTGTGAATCTTCCCGAGGCGGCCATTTGAATGATATTGTTTTTCACACTTTATGGCAAGGTCCAAACTTCATAATGAAATAAAATTTTCATCAAAAATGTATCACTGTATGTGTTACTTTCGAAACCGAAAAATGAATGACCCTTTATGATATGAATGCCCATTGTCATGTTGTTTCATGCTCTCCTCCCCGATCCCCCCACTATCACATCTAATTTCCCTTCAGCAATGAAAATTGAAACATGCAATGTCATAAAAAAACAAGGTGACACACATGTGGCCTCGATAACCAGTCACAAATGCGACACTTTCGTAGATGTGCACTATTTTCTGTATGGGAATATTTTGGGCCAACGAAACCGTTATGAGCAGAGTGTGTGAAATGCGAATTCAGAATACGAACTACCTATAGGTATTATGGTACC
Organism: Cheilosia grossa; assembly: GCA_963082955.1. Taxonomy (NCBI): domain Eukaryota; kingdom Metazoa; phylum Arthropoda; class Insecta; order Diptera; family Syrphidae; genus Cheilosia; species Cheilosia grossa. The sequence continues at coordinate 25,901,484 of OY720145.1, read as the reverse complement.
AGCCCACTACCTGCACACGCGAAGTTCAGTGCAACACAGTTAAGGGATATGATTTAGGTATACGATTCTACGTGTGTGTGATTTCATTTTTATTTTGGTTCTCGCATATAGCGCACAATTCGTGCTACTTCATATTTATGTTGGCGCAAGAATATTCGAACGTAGGACTACACAATCCGCGGTCATGTTTTGATATAGGTATGTAGAGTAATTGTACGTAGCTACATAAGAACATGACCTAGAATAAAGCATTTTCGACTTTATGTGTTAAATTCGCGGGTAGTTTTCGTCCGGTCAAAGTCGATGTATATTATAATGCCTTCAGTCACGCGTTGGTTCTTTTCTTAAGAAAAGTGTAAAGGCATGGGCTATGGCCACTTTTTCAACACGGTCGTAGCATGCATTGCCTGATTTAACGTTTCATCTTAAAGAGATTCTGTTTAGTTTGGGCGTTTCTTTGGCTCTGCACGTTTCATTATAAACCTTGCAAGAATCGAGGCGTTTTATGGATGTACCTAGTATCCAGCGAAAGTGATTAGATTTAGACTGTGCAATAAGTGAGAGTTTATGTTATGCGGGAACGTGATATATGATGTGTTGTCATGTTTTCAGCTTAAATGTTAGTTTCGACGCCATGACTTCAATCCTGTGTGGTGTGTACTCATACCTGGCTCATGGCTCCAGGTTCAGGCGCAAGTACCTAATTTTTGACCTTACGGGTCAAAAGATCCAAAGAAGAATAAAAAGGAATAGAAGTCAAAGTAAAAAGCAGCATTTGGAACTTAATGAAAATAGAGATTACAAAATGAGTGAATACATTACTTGAATTATCCGCAAGGTTAACGAACAAAACGTATTACTTATCAAGAGACATGATACGAATAAATTTAACTGATATCTATAAGAGGTTTAGTGCATTCAAAGAAAGAGAAAAAATGTCCGTGTGCAATTGCAGAGCTGAATCGGCTTTGTCGGCACTAAAATTTAATTTTGGGCACTGAAATTAACGCTGAAAGCACTGCTTTAGTAACGCTTGGCACAGTTTAAGCATTCAGAAAAATGCATATCATGCACAAAAAGAGTGGCAAGCACCAAGTTCCCAATGTTATTATAATCTACTTAACGTTACTAACTAAATTACGAACTAGCTAATCCGTCCTCGCCTTGATCCGCCAGAGATCCACTTCTCAAAATTAAAATGACATAATTAGCATTATAGAACCCCACTCCGCGAAATTTTCTATAATAGAAAAATAACCATTAATATCGGTTTAGCTGCTATAAGTGAATTGTAGCCAGAATTTATTAATTATGTAGGTATGTAGTATGTATTTTTATATGAAAATTTTGAAAGAGAGCGAAAAAAACAATACTGAACTGAGCACAAACATGTTTTGTGGCATGCACTAACTATGTAGCTATAGCGCATTTTAAATCACAATTGAGTGTGACTCCCTCTCAATCTCAATTACATTTCATACCCTATCTCCTTCAATCCCATGCGCGACATATGCTCTACTACTCATATTATTTCATATAAGTGTACTCCAGTGCAATTTAAAAATGAGAGCAAAAAAAAAACAAAAACACAAAGCACAAAAGTTGCTCAAAAAAAGAAAAAAAAAACACACAGCATAGAAGGTATACGGCAGAAACAGATTTTGCCGCACACACACACACACAAAATTTCCTCTATTGAACGCTTGGAAAATCCAACGATCTAGCTTCAATCGAACATTTTACGTTTTTGGATTGTATAAAATTTATCTCTTGATTGTTAATTGTTCAATTTCAGGATAACGTACAAAGATGATTTACCTATGTGTTAAAATCTTTTTACATAGCCGAACTTTACATTAAAAAAAATCCTATTTCAATTGGATGAGTCATTCCAAAGCTAGGAGCTAGAATGCATTCGAGAATTGACACTTTTCTTAGATATCAGCTTAGATCTCCGCTTCCGGACAGCGGATAATGGTAAAATATATCCTATCGCTTAATCTCGAACAATTTTCAATGCAACTGTGAAAATTTCGTGCAATACTTTGTTAATCTGTTCCAAACAAACACCTTACAACCGGAAAAAAACGTTACAGTTTTATTAGTAAGGATAATAATAATAAGATTTAAAAAAATTTTTTTTTTCTATTTGTATTGTCACTCCTCGATTTCTATTTAGTTTTTTTTTCACAGTGCATTTCTCCATACAAACTTTCGTAACCTCTTTCATCCTGTATTTCGCGACAAAAAGCCTAGGGCCTTCCTTGGTCCAAAACAAAACTGTCAAGCCCAAAAAAGTTAATTTCGAAAAATCCGTTCTCGAGTTATCGGCTCAGTTATAATTTTCAATGCTCTGAAAGTTTGCAACGGAACGCATTTGATTTGATTGTGAAGAATCTCAAATCAAATGTCATGCAAGCAAACGATTTTGAGGGGAAAATTCAAAGGTCAACATTTGCATTCCGCGGATTCCACTTATTCAGAACAATTTGCCATTCGTATTTAAGCGTCTTCAATTTCATGCGTCTCGCTTTCGTTATGACAATTAATAAGTGGCAATTACAGTCGCGGGAAATTGTTGCATCAATCTTGAATTCCCATGTTACTCGGATGGTCAATTGTATGTGGCGTGCTCACGTGCGTGCAAACCTTCCGCTCTGTGTGTCGTGTACCATAAAGCACTTAAGTGAAAAAGCGGAAGGTTGGTCGACACGTCAATCATTGCGGTATGAATGAAACACATCGACATTGCTATATGCACTTCATTTATTTCTATTGTATGAGTATAAGTTTTGAATAAAGAATTTGAATTCACCGAATTACAAAAAGGTAGCATAGGTATGTATTGTGCAATGTGCATGATCGGGATAATTACTTTCATTACGTTAACGATTTTGGGCGGAACGAAGTTCGCCGGTTCAATATAAATAAACACAAAGGAAAGGGCGATTTAGTGTTTAAAGTTAGTCCTTTTATCGATGCGTCAGCTATGATAGAAGTTTTTTTATTCGTATAATTTTTATTTAGACAAGAATTTACTTATAAAAAATTAAAACAAAAAAAAACATTTAAATTGGTTCAGGCCGTTTACATACGTAACGACTTTTAAGTATGGTTGACGTTGATTCTTTCAATAATTTAATGCTATAAGAAAAATTCTAGGTAAGTAAGAACAAAGATATCATGGGCGCTGTTTAAAATAACTTCACTTTTTTTCTTAATATACTGTAGTTCATTTTACGAAAAGATATGATTAAAAAAGATTACGTTTAAACAAACAAGAAATCACTTCACGAAATCAAACAAAACTTAGAAGTCACCTACTAACCCTCTAATGCAAAAGGTGCGGAACCGTTAATTTTTTTAAAGGTGCAAGAGGACCGAAACGACGGGCGGGGTTATGCGAGGAAAAATTAACCCAATTACGCATTCAATTAACTTGTAAACATGATATCCGCTGACAGCCATAGTTTAAAGGATACACACATACCTATATTCTCTGTTGTTGTGTTCTCTTTGCTTTGGTGTGATACTAACTTCATGTGTACCACAGTCAACACTTTACCATCGCTATAGTGTTTTGGTGAAGTATATCTCCACTTTCCTTGGTTGGGTGTAGAAGTAGGTATCTACATAATTTATCTGCAGACACGATGCAAAACTGCGGTGGGTATAATTGCGCCTGGCGCGAAAACATCAACGCTAACCAAAATGTAAGCATTTCCCTACAGAAGCAATCATTTATTATTTAGACACTGCCAGCGAAGCCAATGATAATCAATTACTCTGACAGTATAAATGGGTGATGGAAAGACTAAGTATTACTAGCTGTATACAAAAAGCCTGTTGCTATATACTATAGAAGAGTATTGAACATTTTTAATAGAACATATTTTAAGTTCGATTTTTATAAGGTAACCACAATTTCAGTCTCTCCTTTAAACATACGGAAGCTCACAATAGCGAAATTGGTATGGAAAAAAAAAAAACACTACTAAAGCGTACAGTCGAAACTTAAAATATTTATTAGTAAGGTCCATTATTATTATTCCTTAACCTATTTATACCTCAGTGTCACGTCATGTTGAAGCCAAAGTCAGAGCTATGTTGGTAAAGTACAAGTAAATGTCAAACTAAATGTCAAGTTCCTTACACCAAAGGTAGGTTTGTCATAATAATTAAGTCGTTTAACTTGAGAGTATAAACAAAAGGTTGGTGTACTTATCTACCATAAAATATAGCTACTGTATAGAGATTTAAATCACTTTTCCTTCCATATTTTTGTTTTTGTTTGTGTCAAGTGAGATACATACAAAGGTATATCTACTTGAATGTTCCATTTGGATAAGACTTTTCAATATTTTCCATTTATTATGTATGAAATCAAAGGTGCCTTAATATTAAATGCAATTACGTCTAATAAGGCAGACAAGGAGAATGTTTTAGAGAAAAGCACAAAGTGAGCTCTTAACAAAAAAAAATAAAATATTTATTCAGCAGCATTAAGTGGTTTTGATGGCGAAATGCGAAAACCGTTTTTAAAACACATAATTATATTTCGGTGAGGGTGGACTCGCTCAATCAAACAATCAATAAAAATATTGCTTTGAGATTCCTTAAGAAATACCAGGAGGGAGGATTATAATTTTTTGTGAACAAATACTATTAGCTATAATCGATAACTACTTTCTCCAACGTATCTTTTAATTTTTATTTAAAAGCAGAACCACAGGCCATGTTTGTGGGAATTTTTGATGTGTATATATTTTTTACAAATAAACACATAATCCTTTACAAAATGGACTAATATATATATTATATATATGTAGATACATAAAAGTGGATAACGCTCATATCGCTTCTCTCTGTGTGGTAGATTTTGTTTGTTAACTAACACCCTAGAAAATAATATATTGAGGGAAATTGACACCTTAGTGATTTATAGTCCTCGAGGCGATGACTGAAGTGTCGGCTTAATTCAAATGAGGAAACTTTTTCGCCTGAAATGTGGTAGAATGAGTATCAAAATCCGAATTCAGTGATCCGATAGAAGCAAAACAGACCAGCAAACCCCTGAGGATAGTTAATTTCCATTTATTTCAAATATGAACGATGAATGAGAACGTTCCACTTAATTAATATCGCCTGGGGTTGGCTTTAGCTATTTATTTTCTTTTGTCGTTTTGTTGGTTTTTTGGCGATCCAGATTTATTTGTCCTGAAAGTAAAATTAATAATTTACGTGGTGGCCACCAGGCAATCTACGCGACGCAGCCTTGCTTAGGGTATGAAACTTTCCTTTCACTCATTAAAGTCAATTTAAGTGAGAAAGATTGGCTGACGAATAAATACGAGCTGAATTGCTAGAGCTCTGCATCTCTTTAAATGGATGAAAAGTGATCTGGTGGGTTCCCTCAGACATGCATAGCGTACGCAGACGATTTAGTGGCGTACAGGTCAGGACCAAAAATCGAGGTCATTAACATCCTTCTGCAGCGTGACTGCGAGCAAATTAAGAGGTATTGCGATGATTCGAAGTTGAAACTCAATTTCCAAAAATCGGAAACAATCAATCCTGTTCAGAACTCGATTGGCTAGGGCCTCTAGGGATGTCAGAAAAAAATGGAGAAAATTAACAAATATTGGGCAGCAGGGGCGACCATTGGCGGTGAAAAACGTGGTCCGGTATCTTGGCATCTGGCTCGACCAGTATCTATATTTTGACAAACATATAGATGCTTGTCTTGCTGGGGCTAAAAGGGCCTACGCTCTGACAAGGAGACTGTTTCGCAGCAGTCAACTTGATTCCAGGGTGAAGGTCATTTGCTACGTGGCCCTTCTAAGGCGTACCATCGCTTATGGCTGTCCCATGTGGTTCAATATAGCGCCGTCCTATATGGAAAAGATTCGGGTGTTGGAGGACAATGTCCCAGGGCCTGTCTAGGGTTGTTTAGAACTCCTGAATCTCAGTACATAAAATACTATCCCAACAGGACCCGACTGAATAGGATTCACAATTTCCTTATTAAGGTGATTCGGAAGCACGTCGCAAGGGCGATGGTCAGCGATAATAACCTGATTTCAGGGGCTTATTTCCCCAACTAAATGTACAACGAGAGTACGCTTCGGTCTGGTTTTACTCCGCCTGAGGCATTTTTTCAAGTAGACATGAAAGGGTTAGTCCGGACAAAAGATGGTGTGCCGGTTTTCTACCACAGCCTCCGCGGCGCGAGGGATAAGCGGCTCATGATTAAATAACAACAATAAAGAATTCAAGTGTTTCAAAGTTTCTTGAAGAATAAAAAACAAACAAAATTAAATATGGATAGATTTTAGGCCGAAAGGCAATAATTTTAAGTAAATTGATAAGTTTAGAGCGCTCGCTTGGAGCCAGTGAGCTAGAATAAGATAAATGTTAGTTTTAAATTAGATTTAATCGTTTTTGTCTCGTATGTAAGTATAGTTAAATATCCCAATAAAAAATGAATTTGAAATGTAAATGAAAAAAATGGATGAACAACAACATGACATTTCCAGCAGACTGGAAATGTAATGAAGCGGGTCGTTCTTCTATGCAAAATCATTCATAGCGCCTTACAATACTTACAACCTACAAAACCCTTATCGAATGTCAATTTAGCAAAGAAGAATGCGCAATCCACCATAGACGGACGGATATAAAATGTATATAAGGCTTAACTGCCCCAGAAATAAAATCGAAGCTTGTCTTCTGTCGCGAAGACGACTGGGCTCTTGGACCACATTCCATTGGGGCCCCAGCTTGTACACTGAACCAAATCGCGTATTCATATTGACGGAAATATTTTGTTAAACATTGAAGAAATAATTATTCGGATCGACAATTTTTCATACATTTTTTCGTGTTATTGAAGATTTAATATTCAAAACAAATAAAATTTCTTTAACTGCTGTCCGATTTCATATTTTATTCAAACCAATGAAATTTTGTCATATTGACAAACTGAAGTCGTTAGCAAAATGGTGCCCTGTATGTGACATTGACAAAAATATGTTGATAATTTTTAGAAGAATCAGTTATTCAAATTAACAATTTTTCATAAAATGTATCTTCATATTGAAGATTTAATATTCAAAATCAGTAAAGTTTCATCAAATGCTGTACTATTTATTATATTATCCAAGCGAATGAATGTATTTTCATATTGACAAAACCACCGACTATTTAAATTGACAATTTTTCATCAAATATTTCGTCTTATTGAAGATATTTTTTCCCCCAGCGGAATTTATTTTATTTAAACTAAACACAATATATTTTTTTGACATAAAAAAGGGGAGAGTGGGGCATTTTTTTTTTTTTTTTTTTTTTTCAAAATTAGAGCTTGAAATGAAAGTTATTTTTTCTTTGTTTTAATAATTCGTTTTCAATTTTTTACAGTTGTAGAAGTGTACAATTGATGAAAATGTATGTATCGAATCCAAACGATGAACTAAATTATGTAAGACACGGTTTTCTTTTAGTTGTACAGTTTGAAAATTTAAGAAAAATATAACGCAATGTAGGCATATTCGATTCTACACACAAACGGATTATACGATATTCTATCTGTTATGCAGACTTTACGTGTTTTAATTTGATATTCGTGTACAAAGGTTAACAAAGGAACGATCGATGGCATATTAACATACTTATGTTTGTAATACATAAACTATACAACATATAGAATTTTTTACTTATTATACTCTTTTTATAATTGCTCAAACAAAAATCTAGCTCTTGAATTTTTTTAAGAAGTAGGTAAGACTACACAAAGCTTAAGAGAAATCAATCAAACGTGTGGCAACAAGGAAAAACAGCATAAGTCGACTTATGTCAAAATTGAGTTAATATTACTATCAGATGCACCGTACCCTGCACTATATGTCATATTTTGTTCTCATTCAAATATCTCTTACGGTTGCTGTGTTATGGATCAGGAAAAAACGTCATTTTCCCACATCTGCAGGCAAACCTTTATCCTGCGCTCCTGAAAAGTTGCTGAAAATGACTTATGCTGTTTTTCCTTGTTGCCACAGAAATTTAAAAGAAGCCGTTTTGATAAAGTCGAGATTTAAAAAAGAAAATCATTATAAGACACTTCTGAAGAATATATTCCCTCTATAAGAAAGAACAATTTACATCACTTATTCCAATATCAGTGAAATCAATGAAGCCATTTAAAAAAAAAAGGAATCTGAAGAAGACAAGCACCTAACATACATATTAAATCGGTCGAGCTGGACCCACTTTGTCCTCTTCTTGAAATTTTGTGATAAATAGTTTCTATTCTAATTACATATAATATAAATTTTTAAAACAAAAAAAGGAAAAACAAATGTTGATTGCATTTAATTCGCAGTAGGTACAGCGGTCCACGAACGACGACGAACCCTCCATCCCAATGAATCCATGATGAAGCCATGCATTGAATATAATTAGGTCAGTGTCGCCATAGTAAAGTTTATTATTTAGAGCGAAAAGCTACTTCAGCTCGAAGCAACTACTCAATTGTATAATGTAAAGATCATATCGGACTCAAACATTACATTTATATATGGAGCTTGGCCCAAAAACATTGATTTTATCGAATCAACAGCAAACTGTTCGATTAGCAGAGGGTTCTGCACTAAATGTAAAACTGTTCGCCTAACCGCTAACTTTTATCTATTCCATAGGTAACGAAAAGCGAAAAGCGAAAAGCCCTACAATAAAAACAACCAATGCGCATCAACTATCAGTATAGGTATCTACTTAAGAACCGCAAAGACATCACCATTCCAAAACTTCTGAGTATTCACAGGATTTGAGTTTTACAACATTCTCGTAATTATGTTGAATCTAGCACCACATTCCCCTAAATTGGCTACAAATTTGTATTATTCCCACATCTTAAATTTTTTCAAATTGAATAAATTTGTTCAAATGCTCTAAAGTGTTCTTCACATTGACGAAATTCGTCAACTTAAACAAGTTTCTTCAATATGTTATTATCAACTTTTGTCCTCACGTTGAGAAATACCCACCATTGCAGTCTTATCAATTTTTCTACGTAATTCCTTTAAATTGAAGAAATTTCATTAAAGGATGGAAAGTTTTTCTTCAACTTGACGAAATTTTCCTCATACCGAATTTTTTTTTATAATTATGAAAATTGTTCATTACATTTTCTTCAATATGAATAAATTTCTTTAAATGGAAGAAAACGTTTTCTTAAAATTGAAAAAAAATAATCAATTTGAAGAACTTTCATTATAATGTAAATGTTGATTTCTGTCCTAGAAGTGATAACTTTTATTCTTGTAAGTGAAGTGGTGCAGTGCGGATTGATACTATCGAGTTCGTGTGCTAAAAATGAAAGTATTAAATATTATATTTGTATTGTAAACATTTTGTTGACGCCGCCGTTATATTATCATAGTAGGTAAATATTAATCATTATGATAACTTAAAAGTATAGGAATAAATATAATACCCATATATAAATGCAATACATAATGATTTTCTTTTATTTCAGTTAGTGGCTGCTGTGGAATATTTGTCTTGATGCACAGGCTCCTTGTGCCAACCGCTTATTGAGAAACATTAAATTCTTAATTATTTTACCACTTAATTATATTATTAATTATTATTATTGTTATCTCAAATCGATTAAACATTTTAAATTACAAATTATTTATTAATGTCTTAATTACTTTTATATTAATTTAATTACTATGAATTTCATAATTATTAATAATTATTCCAATTAAATTACTTGTATTATAAATTTGTTAAATATAAATACTATAAATAAAAAAAAATATTTTTAACTTAAAATTATCTATTTGCGTTTTATTTGTTCTAATGGGGATTGAATTTTTTATTTGAAGAAAATAAGAAATGAAATTAAATAATATTTCATCCATTTCAAAAAATATTTGTCAGATTGACAAAAATGTTAAACGTGAAACCGAAGAAAAATCATCAATTTAAAGAAAACTATTCATCAAATTGAAGAAAATGATGCGTAGATTTGGTGAAAAATTATTCAACTGGAATAAAGTAAGGAGTTAATTTAAAGACTTTTTCTTCAATTTGAAAAAGCGTTCATTAAACTAAAGAGTACTATGCGTCGAATTGAAGATTTTTTTCCTTTAGTTTGAAGAAATGTTTTGTAAAAATGAAAATTTCTTTCTTCAATTTGAAAAATATTTTTTCAAAATGAGGAAAGTTTTAAGTTAAATTGAAGAATGAGTATTCATTGAATTTTACGAAATAATAACTAGTTTTATTCAATGTGACAATTTTTTGTGAATTTAACACCACAATGAAAAATATTATGCATTTCATCAAAATGACAATATTTCTTACATTGTACAAAATTTTCATGAAAACAACAGACAGGAGTTGTTGACCTTATATTGATCACCGTTTCTTCAAATCTACATGCTTTTTTATCAATATGACTACCAAATTTGGTTCAGTGTAGCACCGATAAGACTTATCTCCCTCAAGACGAGGAAAAACACGATGGAAAAGAACAGCACAATCGTCAACTAGAAAAGCTGTAAGCAGAACTGGGATTCGTAAGGACAATTATGTGTTGCACAATATTGTACATCAGGATTGAACTTTTTGTATGGATGAAGAGCATTCAAGTTCCGGACTGCCAAATTAAAGTAAATACAGGAATACCAAAAAATTGAATGACTTGTTTTGTGTGAAATCCACTTTGAAGAGGACAATCGATCAGTTCCAAAACGTATGTTTCTCCGAGCTAACCAAAAATGTCGCTACTCTTTTCAGTTCAGTACTCGTTACCCAAGGATTTGCGTAGCACTACTGAATTGCAAGTAAAAATCCTTTGAGTGATTGGCTAATTCATTCAAGGAATCCATTCAAATGATGTGTGTCTGTAAGTGCCACCATTTGATTTAAACATGAATAAAGTAAAAATTTACATACATATGTCAGCATATTTGATTGATTGAACACCCACCGGATGACATCTTCTCATCATGATTGCTTGCTTTCTTTACAGCTTTCAATTCAAAATGCTGCTTTCGATTGCTGTTATACTGGTGCGCACTGTACATTCATTTCATTCAAGGAATAGGTACGGTGCGAGTTCATGGCAGTTAACAACCTAATAGAAGACATTTTTGAGCTTTCGCTTTTTGATTTAAGAAAATGTAATAAAATAATAAGAACAAGAAAATATAGTCCTTGTCATGGTGTTAGAAAAAGAACTTGAAGTGGATTCACTTTTTTTTAACTTTATCTTTCAAGTATAAGAAGAAGTGAATAGCAATTGGCGCGAAGGGCTGTATGAATAAGGGGAGAAATAAATGGGTATTGGTGGAAGGGGATGAATGACGATGCGGCATTCACAGTGATAAAGTAAGAATTTTTAAATGACATTATAAACACACAAAGGGAAGCACTTTACGCGGCGCGAAGCAAATTAACGTTATTGCAAAATGGCGTGAAAAGTCCTTGAGGGCCCTTCTTTGCCCAAGATATCGTTTTCTTTTCACATTAATTTGTCTCACTCTCTTCAGTTTTCTTTTTACTTTATACTGTTATTTTCGCAACAGGGATGAAGGTACGTTTCGACAAGAAGTTTTTTTCCTATACTTAGCTGCCTTTAAATGAAATATCGACAAAGCTACTCTATTGATGGATGCTGGGAGACAATATATGTAGAGATGCATAAGTTTGTGGAAAACTAAGTCACCGAAGGAGAATATCTTGATAAATTACTATTTATTAGAGAGATTCAGTATATTCAGTATATAAGAATGAACAATAAAAGGTTATGAAAGTTTTTATGGGGAAATGCACTTTGCAAAAAAATATAACTGGAAAGAAATCGAGTAGCGACACTTCAAATACAAAAAAAAAAAAATATATATGTATATTTTAAATCTTATTATAATTATCTACTATATACATCTATTTTTTTTTTTTGTTTGTTTTATTCGTATTTATTTATTCATTTACTGTTTAGCAAGGATGGGTGCTAATTTTGTCGATCTCCGAAACAAATCAACCGATTTCAATGAAATTTTGAGGACGGTTGTTAATGCTTCACATTAATTATATGAATTGTTTAATTTTAAGTACTGGAAATATGTACTTGCTTTTTATTCATAATATTAATTCGTAAAAATATGAAGATGGTAACATCGTTTTAGTCTAAACAATCATCCGAAGTACTAAATTTATATGAATTGATAAAAGAGCAAATAAAGACCGAAGACGCCTCTTTTCGTTGAAACCGCGTTGCTAAGCCAGAACCTCTGCTAATCTGTTTTTCATTGTTGTTTATTAATAATTTTAAAATAATAGTTGAAGTTCCAAAAACGCTTGTGGACAATGGTTATGGTTGGTTCCAGTTTGAAAGATAGGATAGTCCTGGACCCTAAAGGTGGCACTTGACAAAAGATTAGAGGAATAGGTTGTGGCACCTCCAATTAGAAAAAAAAAAAAAAAAATTCAAACACTATTTCTAAAGTTCCATAATTAAAATTATTAACTTACATTGTCAAAATAAAGCAGTTTGCGGAATGAGGTCGGGACTTAATCCGAAAGGCACGGACAAAACCGGGTGGGTAAAACTATGTATAAAAGAGACTACGTCCGTATGTGCACTCAAAACGCTGTAACGGATTGTTCGATTCTTACGGCTTGGCGGACTCGTAAGGACTATGCTACTTTTTGTCGTGAAAACAAAACTTTAAGGGGATTAGATTGTGGATAGAAGTCTGTATGGGGAATCACACTTTGAATGGACTGGATAGAAATACAACAAAAATTATTTGAAATGTTAAATTCTTTAATTTTTTGGATGATGAAAGTCGGCTCAGTTATAATTTTGCTGCGCAACCTCAATGCCCGAAAGTTTGCAACGGTACGCGTTTCATTTGGTTGTGAAGAATCTCAAATCAAAAAATTCAATGGCCAACATTTTCATTCCGCGGACTCCGCTTAATCAGAACGATTTACTATTGGTATACAAGGGTGTTCAATTTCAAGTGCGTCTCGCTTTCACTATGAGAAATAATAAGTCACAAGGACAATCGCTGGAAATTTGTTGCACCAAACTTGAATTCTCGCTGTGGCTTAGTGGTTAGTGTGTTGGACTATGAAGCGAGGGGTTCAGGTTTGAATCCCGAGAAATCCCAAATTCCAACTTAGGAATTTCCACTGCGCGACCTCACGCGAACGTCTGACAAACATCCGAGAGTATAACACTGTCAGAAAAGAGTTTCTGAATTAGCCGTTTGGACTTGGAATATAATTGTAGATCTCCTCCATTCATTACAAAAATTAAAAAAACTAGGCGGAAGGTTGGTCGACAAGTTAATCATTGCGGTATAATTGAAACACATCGATATATTTACTTCAGTTATTTCTATTGAATGAGTATAAGTTTTGAATAAAGAATTTTAACTGACCGAATTACATAAAGCAGCATGTACATTGTGTATGCTCGGAATTATTATTTTCATTACGTTAACGAATTTTGGCGGAACAAAGTTCGCCGGGTCAGCTAGTTTTAAAAAACCAAATTAATATTTTGAAAACTAAGCAAAATATACAAGTAAAAAACCCCGTTCCCACCCCATAAGCCCAAAGTTAGCCCAAAGAGGGGGGTTGCAGGAGTGCAGCATGCCCCCCACATACATATTGTATAATACAATTGTAGCAATTCGCTCGCGCCTAATTTGTAGTATGAAATAAGTCCCCAAAAACCCATGAAATAAATCCAAAACTCCATACAAATTTTGGGGGGTTATTTTATTTTCCAATTATGGGGTGTAATTTGCTGCAGCCTATAACAACACAATTACCTTCTTTTATCTGTGAACTGAACTGACCAAAAGCCATGCAAAGTTTAAGGCCGCAGTGTTGTTTTATTCTCCATACCTAGTATTTATTAATCTGATCTAACCATTATGGATATATGGACTTATGTCTCACTGAAATGAAGCATAAGTTCAAAATGTTGTTATGGACTTATGTCCTACAGCAGTGGGACATAAGTAGATTAAAAAAAACTATGGAATTATTTCCCTTAATTTAAAAGAAATGCTGTACCTATTGCCAACGTTAAATGAAATTAATAGCAGATCTGCCATGCCGGACTCTTAAGCATCCAATCGTAGTTTGCCCGATGGTACATTTAGGCTTGGACTATTTTGTTAATTTTAAATTTAGGCTATTTTTCATATTATGTTATGTTGAGCGATCTTTTATTTGCTCAGATTTTCTGAAGCTTAAACAGAAAAAAAAGAGAAGTGAAAATCCGTGTAAAATTTGCGAGTTTCGCAATATTTCAACAAAATAGTAAAAAAGAGGAAGAAATCCAACGAAATATTTTACAATGATATTTCTTCTCCCTTTCTACAGTAGGCAAACACGTGTCGAGTGTCATTAAACTTCTGTTGTATTAAAAAAACGGACCCGAAAAACCTTCACTGTTTGCACGTATTAATTTACACAGAGAATAATTTCAATGTTAATACCATTCTCGAGGGAAATCAACATTGAAACTCAACTGAATTGAATGGAGGAGTGACCCAGGTCAGTGGACAATGAACCTTTTTTAACTGTTCACCGCTGTTATAACCAAAATCAATTTTCCCAAAATAGCACCAAATACCGTTGCTCATTCACACATCTTCAGCCTAAACCGACATTTCAACCCAAAATCTCATAATTCGGTCAAATTGTTTGAATTGAGGCAAAAGTTTCCTTCACACTACACTTTCTATGAAATCACATCTACCTCACGCACACTTCACTTAAGATATCGCAAGCAATATTGTTGGTTAGGCGCCGATTCTGATTATCTATCATTGTTTTGCAGCATAGGTAGGTGGTAGGTATTTAATACAGCGCATGCAAACAGTAGGTTAATCTTGATGTATATGGTTAACCCTAAGACAGTAACATTTTTCTAAGGGCGGTGAGTAGGTTTTGTGCCCACTTTCGCAGCTTGAAAATTCCAAGGATGAACAAATTATTAGTATTTACATTCATCTATACATATAATAAGACTGTATGCGTTTTCATGTGTTAACGGTTGGCGTGAAAACTACTGCACATGTTTCGAGGAATCTTTTGTTGTAATGTTCCTTAAGATTCTGAGAAGGACATAGGCTACTCCTTTCATTGTCATTTTGAGAGGGTTTTTGACCAAAATGTGTTTTTTTTTTTTTTCTGATTTACTGCCTTTTAATCGCCATTACTCAAACAAGTCTAATCAATGCAAGCAAAACAAAATGACACAAAACTCGCTCAACGACAGCGACGTAATAACAAACAATTAAAACACTGGATGCAACCATCAGAAATCGAAATTGCAAAAAAACTAAACGCAACCATCACCATCGAGATCGTAATACAAAAATTGCAACAGGTATAAAACCGGGGAAAGCAGAAAGATGATGTTTTTCGGCTAACCTCAGTTTTGTTTTGTATTGGTCACTCAGTTTGGCGGCGGTCGGCGTTTGTGTTCTTCAGACGAAATAAATATTATTTATTTTGTACAAAATAGCCAGATATAATTTTTTTGATTCGGCGACCTCGCAATCCGTGGGACTAGATGACCCACAAAAGCCAACTATCCTCTTAGTCGCCATAACTTTCTTTCCTTTCAATATTATGATTTTTTTCTTATCAGCTATATACGAAAGAAACTTTTTTTCGTTCTCCAAAATTTATTGAAACAAAGAGGTGACTCCTTCTCCGAGGTATTCAAATTCTCCAGTCTTGACATTCACTTTAATCCCTAAATCAATTTTTAAAGAAAATAACTCCATAGTAATGAGAGTGAGAGCTTAATCCAACCTATATCCACCCAGATAGACATATCTATGGTTATATTAGGTTTATGTAATCTGTTTTCACATTTAAAAATTCAACCCAGGGCGTAAATGTCAAAACAAAACCCAAAAAGTTGTATCCTCAAATAAAATACGAAATTCATCTATATAGACGTGTGGTATAGGTTTCTGTTCAAACTGTAGTAAAACTGAAACTTAATTTGTCCTCAATATCCTAAGTCCGGAAGGAGCTTTGTAAAGAAAACAAACCGATAAAGCCCTCCGACCTTAACAGCCGAAGCAGAGAACAGAGGCAGATATTGCTTAAAAACAATCATTCAATGATTCCACTTTTAAATTACCGTCAGAATTGGAGCATTTAGGGGATTTGGTTGAATAAAAAAGAAAACAATACTTAACGGCAACAACTAGCAGGGATATATTATGATTATATACGATTCAATTCAGTTACAAATTCTAAATTGAATCACACCAAAGAAGATAAACTAATAAAGTACCTAATGCAATGACATTTTTAAACGTAATATTATGTACTTAGATTGTCCGAAAAAAGAAACTTATTCAGTATACCTATATAAATAAAGGAGAAGGATATTCTGTAAAGGGAACATCGCAGTCAGCGTTGCCAGATGGCAACGATGGCCCAGATAAATCTGAAAAACCCCCAAAGTTTTGCCAATATTTCACTAACATGTTTTTGTCCGATTTAAAAGAATAACTTTCGAATTTCAAACGAGAACATGTAAGTTCGGTTTTCCGATTGCAAAAGTGTGCGTCAACTAAATGCAACGCAAAATGTAAACGCATGTTGCATTTTGTAAACATGTAATTTACACAGCCCTAACGCAAATTGATGAAATTTCTGTTTATAAAATGTACAGATGAGTTTGTTGCTTAGGTCCGGAAATATATTTACGGAACTACATATTATAAAAACGATAACTTTTTTCCTAATGAAACTGGCATTACATTTGCAGTCATAGTCAAAGATATTAGCACAACTAATTTTCATTGTCAAATATTGCTTCGGTGGACCGAAGGAGTATTTAAGTGCGGTTGAAAAAAAACACAAACATTTTAAGGTTCCAAAAAGGATATTATAACGAAATACAAAAAAAAAAAAAAAATAGAACTTTAACAAACCCTAGATTTCCTCCCTCTAAACAATTTTTCCCCCCAGATTTCGCCCCGTCGACCAAAAAAACCCCTAAATCTGGGGGGAAAACCCCCAAACTGGCAACACTGATCGCAGTTTGCATTCGAGTGGATTACTTTAAAAAGATTGCAACCATGTCTAGGTATACCGATCTTTTAAATGAATTTAATTTAAACTTTGTTACTGTAGTATAAAAAAGTACTTACCAGGACGTAAACAGCAAATGGCATAACCACAACAGCTACTAGAAGGTCGGCTATCGCCAGCGATACAATAAAATAATTGGTCACCGTTTGTAGCGATCGTTCGCGGCACACTGACATTATAACTAAAACATTACCGAATAGTGTTAAAAACGGGAACAAAATCAGTATCAGCGCCCAATAATTGTGATCAACTAGAATTGAAAAAGAAATTTAAATCATTATTATCAGTATTGCTGATTTTTAAATGTAGGTACTTTGAAAAGCTTTAAACAACTGATAATGGATTGGATGAGATGAAGAAATGTTTGTTTTTGTTTAATAGAGCATTTTCGAAGGGCTTTTCAAAATCTCGGAGATTTGCTGCATTACTGGTTATTTTTGATAAATATATCATGTAATGATGAACACCTTGGGCGTTACCTAGAAACATTTTTAGTTGGTTAAAAGTGGCTGATTTCCTGGTTACCAAACGAGGGAAAACACAATTAGCGCTTAAACGGCGTTTTGAGGCCACAACTAACGGGACCAGTAGATAAAGAGAGAGAGCGCTATGTTATAGAAGCTCCAGTCTGAGGAGTCTGGAAAATTGGTGATATTTTTGAAGTGGATACCTCGGAAGTCCCCGAGGTCATCAAAGAAGCGCTTACCTAGTGCAGTGTGTTTGGTTTTGGCTACTCAAAAATTAGAAAATGCAACACTGTTTCTAACTAACCAATCCAATGGCTTTTTTTCATTTTTGAAAATAAACCAGTTACGGAATCTTATTTGGAATACTTATATTATTTCAAATATGTTTGAACTAGGTAGGTCTAGGTACCCAATCCCTTGAGATGGATCTGAACTTAATGTGCACGACGCACGGTTTCCAAACTTTAATAATCATAAAGATTGTCCTCAGATCACCAAACTGTCAACTTAATTCACCATAACCATATTGTAACCGTTGTAGGGATATCCTGAGGTCCAAAGCTGCGTTCCCAAAAGAACAAAAACGGCTACGAGTAACTCAGTGAGAATAAACATCGGCTTGTCCGGAGCCAAACGAAAGAGCATGACAAGCACTCAATCGAGAAATTAGCAAGTTTTAGTAAAATGCAAAACTGGCAGGTAGTAGGTATATAAAACAAATACCTTTTCATTATGGAAAAACATAAAAGCCCAGTAAAATAATCGAAAGGGTTGGCGCGATAAAATGCGGACTATGAAAAACGAGATTTTTGTTTACCTGAGCAGATTGAAGCGAGGATACGAATATCTACGTCGAGTTGGACCTTTCGGTCTTTTAAATTTTTAAAGACAGTCAGACTTAATCTCGGTAATAGAGACATTATCCTCGTTTACTTTGTGTACTTGACTCTGTTTTTATCCATCACGTTAAGGCCTGAGCTGAAACCCGAAAGTCCAGAATAAAGCAAGTGTTATCGCAGACAGACGCTGGATAGAAAACAAGACGTTCTCTCTCCTCACTGGAACTTCCTGTCTGTTTATCGAATTCAAGACTGCATATATGATTGCGATATTACAAAGACTTACTTGATCCTACTTGAGAAGATTATGTGAAACTTTCAAACTATCAAGCCGCACGATATTTCAAAAGTCTGTGTAATTACTGCATTCTCAAAGACTGGGGTAGTAAGGGCAGTAATATTTTAAGTCTTCAAGTTTTTATTTGTTCATACATTAGTAGAAAAAGGGAGAATTAACATGCCAACTAATAGATTTTTCTACGAACTAGGAAGACAAGTGATTAGTAAGACATTACCATCAAAAACCCAATGGGGAAGGACCGTAGACTTTAACGAATATGGATAAAAATATCCCTGAACGTTTCGAATGTCAGACTCTATGAGTATCTTCGTCTTTCCAATTTTTTTGTGGCATAGCAAAAAACAAAAACCAAAACCAACAGGTTCCATTCTAAAATTCGTATGCATGCCCTAAATATTAAATTTGCATGTTTTAAAGTCCATGATTATAAAAAAGAAATATAATAAGCAAATAGGTCTTAACTGTCACCGAAGCCTAAATATCCACAGCAGTAACAATTGGAACATTTTCATCAGAAAAACGTGCTGAGGGACGCGACTGCATCAAAACTGATATGGTCTTCCCATTCAATTTTACGAAAGTGAGATAGTACATCCCTTTATATAAGATAAAGCAAAGAGGGTAAGTAAAAAAAAAAAAATGTTTGACTTACCTTCTGCAAAATCCGTACATGTTCCATTCCCCGTGCAATTAGTTCGATAATCAAATTCGGTAAAATTCATGCCACTGGTCATTGTTGTACCCGAAACCGTGCTGCCATTATAATTATAAAAATACTCGCCGAAATCTTCTAATAACAACATAAATGAACTACCGCTGTCATTCGCACCTATTTCACCGACTCCGCTGTCCGATCCACCAGCGACAGCGCCACCGCTACCCCCGCCCGGATCACCATCGCTAGCTGTCCGATGAAAAGACGACGATGCGTTTTCATTACGACCTAATGCGGACACCGAATCACCGATACCTGCCGCGATACCATTAGAACCAATGAAACCCGCTGCGTAATCCGCTTCACTGTCCACTACCACTGTTTCCGCGCTATCGATCAAAGCGATGTCCTCGCCATAACTACCACCATCGCTGTTGTCGCCGATTTCAATATCCCGGCCATCTAGCGTTTGAATGTAACTGACGGCTGGGCTACTGCTGCTATTTGTGCTGTTATTTTCAAATAATCCACCAAAGCTACTCGTCGATGACGACGTTGACAGCCATGATGACCATGAAGAGGATGTTGAGGTTAAGTTTATTGTTGTTGTTGGGATGGTTTGGTTCCATAGGGCGAATTCATCATAAAGCTTGAAGTAGTCTTGAGTGGTGGTGATGGTAGTTGAATCGGAAATACTCGCCATTGTCGTATCGGTTGAGTTCCCGTCATCCACCTCCATCTCCTCGTTATACAAATTCAACACCATGCTTAAGTGGGAGATGTAGGTCTGAGAGTATGAAATGTACTCCTTTGTTCGATTTTCAATTACTCTGTGTTATTGACTCCATTGGATGAAACAAATTCAAAAACGAAAATTTCAAATGCTTAGGCAGTTCTTACTAAACTCAAGCTATCTACAGGCGTAGATGTGTGCGGATAAAGGATGATTGTCGGTGGTAGCCTTTTGCGGGGCATAGGTTCGTGTGTTCATTTTACTGGATAGGTCCGAGGCCTAGACAGGATCACACAACTAAAACTACTGTTGCTGATTTCCCCCAAAGCCTGCCTGTAGCCATGCTATAGAACGTCCGAAAGTGTTCTTCTAAAACTTAGTGCTTTTTGTGCGACTGTGGTCGTGTGTATATCATTTAAACGAAGTTGAGACCCAGCTTATTATTATTCTTTGTCGCTCTGGATTTCTATTCTGCCTGTGTGCGCCTTAAATTAAAATCAGCAGCGCAATTTGCTGGGAGAGTTGCGATATTATGTTCTTCAGTAGAGGGATTTGCATCTCTCCGTGCATTGTACCGCCATGCGATAACCTATTGAAGCGGAACTTGCCAACTCCGTCTGTTCGTCCACAAACACTGTCTGTTGCTGAAACGAAAAAGAACACAGGAAACAAATGAATTGAAATTAAAATTAGTTTCTCTATTGAGGCAGGGACTGCGGAGAAAGGAAATAAAAGAAGTCCTTGCACAATAATAAATTAAAGCAGTTGCACAAAAGCACCAAGCAAAAGGAGCTTGTGGCTTAAACATTTCGCAGAGACGTTCCCACTGTTCCAGGGGAATAGGATAGGGCATGAGGTAGAATTTTCTAAATTTATTGTTTCCAATCCTTGTTGGGTACTTGAGAGAGGGAAATCGTTGTTGGTGGGTTGCAAAATGCTGAACATCTTGAAATAGGAATAGTTGGATGTGTTGGTAATGTTTTGTAGTTTAATTTCATGACATGGACGACATGAGAGTGGTTGGGAAGTGAAATTACCACGTTATAATTTGCAGAAAATATAAATGAATTTTGCTGAATCCTGTTCGCTTTGATTTGGCAAAAAGGAACAAAAAGCACACGAGCCTTTAGAGAGCTGCTCCTAGTTGTGATATTTAGAAAGAAATCCTTTGGTATCCTAATTGATATTCACAATTTTAAAGGGAAACGGTGAAGCTCGCAGTGAAATAGTTACGAAAGTAAAGCAGACATACTAATGAATGAATGAGGAGAAGAAGAAATATAATTTGTCTGTAGGAAGATTTTTCAAAAGACTTTTTTGAATTGAAGGAAAAAGGGTCTTCAACTACTGAATGATTATGAAGTGTAGTTAGAACTGAGTCTACCCAATGCTTTGGTTTTATTCAATCTATTCCACAGCATTAAAACATAATAAAACTGCTTTTACGGGAGTGCATCTTGTACGCTTTACTAAAAACTGAACATAGAACAACGAGTAAAAAAACAAGAACAAGAAGGATGTGGTCAACCAATAGCCAGGAACAACCCAACAAGCCAATTGCTTAAAGACGACCGAGTGGTCAGACTAAACCCGCATAATACACACTTCTCTTTAAGCACCTGGTCGGCATCGCCTGCACCATCCGACTAAGAGCTCAAACCAAACATATTTTTAATTGCCATGAGGAATTCTAGAAGAATTGTATCAAGGAACTATTTTCTAGTAACCGTCCACAGGTTGGATATAGTTTGTAATTGATTTTCATCTTCGACGCGTCTGAACAGCAAAACGACAACTTTGGTATTAGACGAATTTTCACAGTGGCTTCTTTTTTAGCACTATAATTTTATATTTGAATTAAGAACTGTGCAAGCCTTACAAAATTTACAAAATTTCCCGCAAAATAACTAAATCTGCGAACTTAGTATAGTTTTCCTAAATAAATAATAATTTTCTAATTTAGAAATTATTCTTGTCTCATTTAAGCCCTGCTTTTAAAAGAAAGCCTTTATTTTCCCGTGTCATTCAAAGAGTGAGAAAAAGCGGAACCTACTGTTATAATTTTTTTAAACTTTGGTTATATGGTGACACTTAAAAAGAGAAACAAAAATATTAACAAACAGTGGAAGGAATGCCGGATAACATTAAGAAAGGGCAGTTGTGAGAAGTGTTGTTAGGACTCTCCTTTCATTTAACCCACTGAATTTAAAATGTAAAAAAAAAATTATCCCACGAAGCGTAGTCATTTTTTCTATTTCACAGTCCTTAAATTCCCTTAAAAATCACACCATACTTTTTTGCGCAAAATTCGACTTCTTAAAGTAAAATTTGTATTACCCGGAAAAAATATTAAATTAAGATTTAATATTAAAATCGCAGATTCTTAACATTACTATGACAATTTTTGGTGGTATTACGAATTAAAAAACTATTTTGAAGGAAAATACGATAAAAAACCTTCAATACAAGGAAAATAGAATATCTGGAATATTATTGAACATAATTAATAAATTCTGTTATTCAATTCACTTACTGGCACCATGTGTTCATTCAATGATTTTTTTTTCCAATTAAAGAGTTTTTTCTTTACTGTATAAAACAACATATCGTTGCTTTTCACAAAGCAACCTCCACTGAGCACAGGAACTACTTTGTTGAGCGGTGGATATAGGCTACGGAACTAGTTTGTGATCAACAGAAGCAAGAAATGTTGAGAACAAAGATAGTGGCACATGTTGAGCTAATTAAATAGGTTGGTCATTCAAATTAACCTTGCAAGCCACAACATCCATATTTCAGCTAAGCTTTTTGCTACTTGCCACAACAAAAATAGAGAAAATGTGCCCCTATTTGCAGCATACCAAAAAATATTATATACAACGCCTACAAGTCCAAAGGAAACAAAGTTTTAGCAAATTAATAATATAATTATTTGAATAGGTTTGTACTTCCGGAATACATGGCTGCACGTATCCCTGAAAAGGATAATAATTACAAATATAGATTAATAAATTAGCAAAATAATGAACATAATACCATCCCAAGTGGAAAAAAACTTCTACCATCCTCTCTTTGAGGCCACTGTAATTATTCGCTTTCAACATAATTCAAGTCAAATGTCCATGATTTAGAAAAAACTTATATCTAAACATGGGGCTTGAAACATTAGAATGAAAACGCAATTATGTGTTCTGCGTATTGGAAAAATATGGGGAAAATGGCCAGAGTTGAGGGTGGGGGTGACAAATTAGTTTCAGATATTTCTCTAAAAAGAACAGGTGAATCACTGTGACCGCTCCTGCAATCAATAATTATGCACTTTATTCATAAACTCTAAATATTCTCCATACTGAAACCAATTGCGATCATCGAGTATTTCCTTCTGGATACTGGATTAAAGGGCAAGTACATACGGCGCACCTGTGTAAAACTATCTTCCTTTCTTCTCTTTTCTGAAGAACAAAAAAACCTTGTAGGAGATGCTGCCTTACTTCCCTTCAATCACACAGCTATGACGATTGTGGGTGTGACAATAGTAGGGACCTCTCTCGTGTCTAATGGTAGCTACAAATCTTTGGTGAAAAAGAAGAGAGAACTTATGTGGGATACTTTTACTCGCAAGTTTTTTTTTTTTTTTTTGAGAATTGTCCCTTTGATTTTTGTGGTTCGAAATAATCTTATGATTCCGAGCGTTAAGATCTACACCATATTTTTCTGCTTCTCTGGTTTTAAAAATATAGGTATCATTATATTAGTTTCTTCTACTTATGCAACAAACGTTGTAAAGCTCAGTACTTCACTAGACGCTTGCTTAACTATATAATATACATCAAACTCCAAATTTGTATTAATAATTATATTCGGCCTTCCTAATAATCAAGCACTAATGTACCAATAAACAATTAGAACTCCACATTTACTAGTTCGACAGCTTTCTTAGAATCTATTACATTTGTTGTCATTGCAGAATTCAAATCTGTTTTTTTTCGTGAAAAACATTTCTTTCACTGCGAGGATTTTATTCTAAGAAAAATGAATACATAAATTGCAACTAAATTTGACCAACAGATAGCTTTCAAAGGCTTTTTGAGACTTATTATAACACAAAATAGGAAATGCACTAAATATCCGCTGCTATGTCAAATATCATATGTAAATCAGTAATGCCCTATCATTCGATCGGACACAATTTTCGGTACTTTTTATAGTACGCTCTTTATGAGTGCATTTGTGTCATAATAAAATCTCTTTAAAATTATACAATAAACACGGTTTAATTAAATGCTTTGATTTATTCGTAAGCTGACGATGCAAATCAAAAATTATTGGTGGTCTAAACATCACAATTGCATCGGTAATAGCCGTTTCTTTCATTTCAGAATAAATTAAAATCTCACGTAGGAAGCTACTAAGCGTGTTAAGAACTTATCGCTTCCGGTTTTGAAAATAAACTCAATTTGATCTATTAAAAATTTGATGTATTATATATTACTTAGTTCGGGAGACTTAGAACCCGACAAAAGTTAAATTTCTCGCTGACAAATATAAAGCGCACATTTTTATCCACGAAAGCGGTCATGTTTACTCTTCTATGAATTCACACGTATTTTCGTACTAGCTGTTATTCTTCCAGAAGTTAGTAAATTTATTAATTCGCGTGTATTTTGCTGAGTGCTGACAATTTTATCCTTATATTTATAACTATATTTTCCGTGAAGTGAACCTTTCCACACCAACCATTGTTTCATTAGAGATCGTCAATCTCGGTAAACAAACTCCTTTTGCAAGATTTTGATAAGGGTTTGGTTGCAGCCAAATATCTACCTGAGTCGCCTAACGTACTGAGAATAGTTGAGAAAATGTAAGAGCCGTCCAAACTTTAGTAGGAAGATATTTTAATCTGTTTCCAACGACTGTCAAACTTAAATAAAATTTTTTTTTAGTAAGCATCCATTCGTTGCTTGCAAACTATTTTAAATGGAAAACCAATCAAAAAGCAAGAACTAGCAGTTAAAAAATATAAAACAGAGAAAAACGCAGAAATATATGCTTCAAGTGTTTAGAAAAAAAAAAAAATGCAATATTTTTCTCAGTTTTTTCCATACATTTGTTAAAATTTGAGTTCGTTAGACTAAAAAACCATTTGCATTGTTGTATTGCGACGAATAAAATTAGAAAACATTTATAATTCACTAAAACTAATTTATAATTGTATAGGTACGCTCAGGCTGAACAACTACTGCGTATTTAAATTCGCTCCTATTACGCAATTTAATACCGTGATTTTGGACGGTTGGGCAGCACTCGTCTTCAAAATGACATTGAGGGAGGATTTATTTAGTAAACTGACAGTCTAAAGTTGATTATTGGTAAGGCCAATTGAGTACAAACTCATCTCTTTAGTTAATGTCTGCACTGCGCCACAATTTGTTCAATTTCATTTACGCATTGGTGTTACATATACCTAATAGGACGGTTTCCTTTCCAGCTTCCGGGAGTTCAACGATAGGACTCAATAATATGCCGAGATATGCTGGTTTACCACAATTTGCTATATTTTACTGCACAGCCATTATTTAATTATAGAGTTATTTCGTTCATGCTGTGTCCAATTTTCTTGTTAACAAAATTAAATAGGTGGCGCAACAGATCCATTTATGGGACGAACGTAACTTATAGTTGTATCTGTAGACGTTTTTCTTTTTTAGTTCAGAGCTGAGCACTGAACTTCACTCAGTGAAACGAATTACAATATTCTGGTCTTTAGGACTAAATAAATACTTTGCTAACTAGCTTACTCTTAATTTTATTTTATATTAAAAAAACTGTTAAATTCAATCTCCTGCAGACAAGCCGAGGCTTCGCAGGAACTTAAAAAAATTGTTAAAACATTTCCATGAAATAAAAAGTTTTATATATGAAAAGAATGGATTCATATGAGAAAAATCATTTATCCTTACAATAATAAAACTGTAACTCTATTTCCGGCTGTTCGGAATAGATTAAAAAAGTACTGCACGAAATTGATTCCGGTTTTCACAGCTGCGTTGAAAATTGTCGAGATTAGCTTATAGGATATGTTTTACTACTATCTGCTGTCCGGAAGCGGAGATCTAAGCTGATATCTAAGGAAAGTGGTAATTCTCGAATGCTTTCTAGCTCCTAGTTTTGGAATGACCAATCTAAATGATTTAATATAAAGTTCAATCGTGTGCAAAGATTTTAAGATAAATAAATCATCTTTGTACGTTGTCCTGAAGCTGAACAATAAGCATTAAACTGTATACAATTCAAAAAAGTTAAAATGTTCGATTGAAGCTAAAAGGTAGGATTTTCCCAGCCTTCAGTGGAGGAAATTTTGTATGTGTGTGCGGCAAAATTGGTTTCTCTCTATGTACCTTTTTTGCTCTGTCCTGTGTGCTTTTTCCTTCTTTATTTTTATGCACCGTTTATGGCTTGGGTTTTTTTTTTTCAACTGGAGACTCGACTCACGTTTGCCGCTTGAAAATAAAGTTTTGTGTCCAAAATGATCAACAAATGACCAAAATAATTAAGTCCGCAATATTTGTAAATAAAGAACAATCAGACGACAAGAGAGGCGTTTTAGGTTGCATAAAAATTATAGTCGAGTTTCTTTTTTTCATTTCGTAATCAAATGACCAAATGGAATAAATAATGACAAGGAGACCAAGAGAAAAAAAAATTAACAAATTTGGTCACAAATGACCAATGTTGCAACTGTGACTGGAGTATATTATATGAGTTGATTAGTAGAGCGAATGTGGCGCATGGTATTGAGAGAGGTGGGGTATGAAACGTAATTGAAATTGATAGGGAGTCACACTCAACTGTGATTTAAAATGCGCTATAGTTATTCTAATTTCTATAGTTTCATATAAATATACTACATACCTACATAATTTATAAATCCCTATACTATAATAAAACTAAGTCATTGTTTTCTTTGTTTCTGGCTACACTTCACTTACAGCAGCTTCTCCGATGTAAATGGTTCTTTTTCTATCAGAAAATTTCGCGGAGTTTATTTGTATGAAGATTATTTTGTTTTAAATTTGAGAAGTGTAACTCTGGCGAAGGAAGGCGAGCACGGGTTAGCTTGTTATACATACAAAAAATACATGTTTCTTATAAATATGAGGGGGGTTTGCTTTTCAATAGTAGATTTTGTGAAGGAAGGTTCGGTTCTTATTTCCGAATGTTTCTTATATCAGCTCTTTTTTATATGCACATATAGAGAAGAGAAAAGAAACCGATGTTCCACATGCGTTTCCTATAAGCGATTTGTTCTTATATCTTTGGTGGACTGTAATTGGACCGTTATTTGGTGAAAAGCATGACTAGCTATATGTTGATGGAGCTATATTTGCTTGTGTATTTATTTTCAACGAAGTTTTTCGGACAACTGAAAGGAGGATTTGTCGAATACTCACTTTTGAAAGATTCTAAACTGTTGATATTTTTAACTGAATTTGGTAAGGCTTAGAAATTTACCAGTGCGAATGGAGTGACATAACAATATGTCATATGCCATTCCATGTTGAAACAAATATGGGCGGGAATAAAGAGTGAAAATTCAAGGAGACAACACGTTTTGACGAATCTCATTCTACGAGAGAGAAGAAAGATGTAATGTAGAGAGTAGCTATACCCGTGTTGCTATCCAATTTGGTGTTATTTGTAAGGCACACAATGGTAACCCAGGAAGAGCAATAATGAGTAACAGATCTATGCAAGCTAGACTGAGAGGCAAACATCCTGTCTTCCCCATAGTGACTATTTTTGTGGAACAAGGTAACAAAAATTATGAAAAAATAAAGGTTAGCCAAGGCGCCAACAGAAGTTCCGCTTTCAATGCGATGGTTTCACCAGGCGACCACCAAGAAGGAACATTTATTCGATCACCAATTCAGACGAGCTATACACGCAGGGTCCAGGGCCGAGGGCACAGCTCTTATGAAACCCTTGGGCAAAGCAAAAGGAATGAGCTGTCGATAGAGAGATTACAAAGGAAAAATGCTTTAAAGCCAGAGTTCGAAATACATCGCCTATCTTCTCTGCACTCAATTATTTAGGTAAAGAAGACATATTTAAAAACAAACTCTTTCTTAACTACTAACATCAACATTCAATAAAATTGAGCAAAAGGTTTCGTATTCAAGAAACCCGTTTCATCCCATGTTTTCTTCTACACAGTCACTCCCCACATGTGGTGCATATTGAATGTCTTGCACTGCTCGTCGATAGCATTCGAATTTCTTCCATTTCAATGCAATTTTCCAATGAAAAAACTGTCAAACAAAAAATGTTTTTACTCTCTCCATCACTTCAAGGATCGCACTGGGGTATTCGTACACATTCTTTAGAAAAAGTTTCATTTGATAAATCGAAATACGATAAATACGATTCACCACTAACTTTTGCTACCCTGGTCTGGTGCTATACTTGAACTTTTGTATGTGGCTTTCGCCTTTGTTCCTTAAGCCCTTGATACTCTGATGTTTGTAAGTAGCACACTTATTACAAACTCTATTGTAGGTATTATTTGCTCAATATGACACAAGAAAACACAAATCAAGTTTGCGAATAGGTTAGACATCCACTTGATATTTCAAAATAAACAGAATCTAGTTTAGTTCAAAGATAAAAGTTTATTTTAGAAAACCTAGTACAGAAATGCTATACAAAGTAGTTGGATACGTAAATAAATCAGTTGCCTGATGTGTATTGGGGAGTCAAATAATATAAAATCTTCTGAAGGGTTTCTTTTTAAAGTTTTTAATTAAAGGCCGGAGTTAAATTAATATACGAGACAAATATACATAACACAAAAAAAACATCCGTCAATTATTGGACTTAAATAAATTTGAATGTTCAATCAAATAAATTGAAGCAAAACAGAAGACAATAGTATTGAGAGCGAGTTATCTGCTCTCGACCGCTTTGGTATGGTAATTGAAATATACAGTAACAGTTCAAATTTAAAACTATTTGTTTTGATTGAAATTCAATTGCAAGTCATATTCAAATATGATTCTTATTTTTTGTAATTTGCATAGTACCTACCTACTTTGAGGTTGAATCTTAAAGATTAAACTATGAAAAATTTCTTTGCACAATAATTAGGTAATCGAAGATTTGCTATTATACATGCACACTAAACAGATTCTAAGAATCCTTCGTGCGCAAAACACTTCCACAAAAAGCATATCTATTATTGGAATACACATTTACATGAACATTGACATCACAGACACACAAATAAACTAGAGTCAAATTTCAACAAGCAACATCGTTTAAGAGGATCAAAATACGCAGGTCTCTTGTACCCAATTATTAAGATTAACTAATGCATATAAATAAAAGAGGTACAAACACTGGTACAAAATCAAAAATTTAACAATCAATTAGATAAAACAATTAATAAATCTCTTAATACCTAAAATCTCACAACATAAAAGTAAATTTGTCTAAAATTAAAATGCATATTCAGTCGTACATTGATATCTGTCTTTTACTATCGTTGAATACCTGCAATCATTCGCTACATTACCTAAGAATAAAAGATTTTATACTTTTTGAATTAATTGTTCGACCTACATGGAATTAATCCAACCGTTACAATTTACTATACCTATTTACCTATCTCTTCATTGGTTTTTTTTTTAATTAAAACTTTCAGAATAAGAATAAAATTGGAATAAAATGTTGAATTAAACTTATTTGATGCAACACGATGACTTTCTTGATAATTTGTTAGTTTATTTATTTATTTATTTTCATCTTATAAGCTTAACTTATTTAAGATTACTTTACGTAATAAAAAAATTGTATGGCTTTTACAATTCACTTAAAATTATAGATTTACAATATTCCTTACTCATATTAAAATCAATTAGGTTTTTGTATTTATTTATTATAATTAACGATCCTTTCACTATGATCGTAAGGACCATAATTTGTTCTGTGTCTAGGTGGCATACAGAAAACATTTTGCCTAGGTTGTAAAACACGAGAGGGAGCATATTGATTAAATGTATGCAGAAAAAACGAACAATCAATGTGCCCAGTTAAGACGTCATTAGCAAACATTACGGAATAATATATCCTTCTTTTGCAAAGAGGTTTCAAGTTTATTAAAGAACATCGTGTCCTATTAGGTTGGAAGATTACTGTTCCTAGTAAACCTTCTTCAAATTTTCCCTAGCTGTGATTCAGCTTTGCGGTAAAAAGGATTTAAGCACTGCATCAGTATTCTAATATTGAAAGAATCAAGGCATTATATAGAGTTTTAAGTGTATTTATGGATAGTTAAAATCTTTAGAGTTTCGAAAAATGGAACCTAGCATTTGATTAGCTCTGTCAACTATGTACCTAGTCTATATGGAATGAAAAGTTTAGTCAGTGTCAAAGATGACCCCTAAGTCTTTTTGGTCTGAAACTCTACTCAGTGTCATGATTTTTATTTTATAATCAAAACATATATTTCTTTCTACTAAAAATGAGTACTGAACATTTCTTAATATTAAAATAAAGGCAACTTCGAACACATCAATCATATAATCGGTTTAAATCATTTTGTAACGCTTAGACATCTGACATACAGTTCATTGTTTTGTAGATCTTTAGATCATTTGCGTACAAAAGGCATTTAGAGTTTAGTATGAAAGAGGGTAAGTCATTGATAAGAAGAAGAAAGAGAAGAGGCCCAATATGGCTTCCTTGGGGAACACCTGAAACATTTTTAATCTCATTCGAAAAAGGGGATCCAATCTTAACAAATTGTTTGCGGTTTGACATGTAACTGCCGATCCATTCTAAAATGTTAGAATTAAGTCCAAAAAGCTTAAGTTTATTTTAAAGAACGTTGTTTGCACATCAACGGCCTTAGAAAAATCAGCAAGACAGTAATTAGTAAAAATAACCATGTATAGTTAGATGCTATTCGATTTTACTCTTTTCTGTTTAGTACTTCGTAGGTACTGTAGAGTAGTTTTTGGTATTAACAACATTAATAATCCCCCATATCCGGCGAGTTAGACCGAGCCTTGCCGCAAATATACCAAGTAAAATGCGTTGTATATGGCATCCTTGTCATCCTACAGATATGCAATAAGAAAAGCTCGAAATGAAACACGCATGGTAAGGCTAAGAAGCCAGCTGTTCTAATAAGAAACCTAACCATCAAATACACCCTATGTTTTGCAGTTAACGAAAGACCCATAGAGGCGAAATGGCTGATGCTGATGATTGTTTCAAAAGAAAATTGAAAAGCTTTCCCTTCAGGCAATATCTATCAAAATAAGAAAGGTTACCCTTCATAGGGCCTGAATGATTCCGTATACTTGCGGAATTTTACTCTAAGCTATTATATTTCGCGGTGCGCAAGGAATAAAGCTCTGTTCAGACGATGGCCATATCTGACAATATGGTCAGGTCTACAAATGAAAAAAATTGTCCCCAATGTCTGCCAACCGTGTGAACTGGCAGTTTTGTGTACCAATATTTGCAGAAAAGTCATTGTCAGATAATTGCCAGACCGCCATCTGACAGTGAAATTGTCAGGTATCTGCCAATCTTCTGAATACCCTATTTTATCATTGTCAGACCATTGCCAGACGCTTAGGACATTTGCAGACCCATTTGCCATTTGCAGATGTGCTGTGGTTACGATATCTGCAAATTTTTCATTTGTAGACAAATAATACGAAGAAAACGAAGTTTCGGAGTTATTTGCATTGCATTTTTATGTAGACTGGTACAAAATGTGTAAATTAAATAATTTGAAATAGGTATGTACTGTACGTGGACAAAGAAGTTGATATAGGAACGAAAAGGAACTAGGAAAGCTTATAACCCTTTCCTTTTTTAATAGTACTTATAAAAGAATTTAGAAATATTTATGATCCTTCCTAATCACTTTTTGTTTTGGGTATATTTTGTATTTTCCATTTTATGATGCTTGTAAAAGTATCTGGAATTGTTATGATTCTTTTATGACCCTGGCAAAAGTTCGTAAATTTGGTAGCAACAGAATCTCAGGCCTCTGGTGGTCTCTCTAGAACTCAAACTGTGCTTTGTGTACATTGAATGAAATAATTTTCCTGAAGATATTTATCCACGAGCATCCAGATTGCGCCCAGAACACCTGGAATGATGGACGAGATCGTTGACGCAGGAATGCGGAACAGATATTGCAGGGACCAAAAATGTTCCCCGGTAGCTAGGTATATTAGAGTTATTATAAGGCGCTCAGCCGCTAAAATGCTCGCACGCATATTTGTTTCTATGCTTTTGGATATGCGGAGCCACTAAAGCAAGAACATCACGGAATTGTTTGGAATAAATACTCAAACAATTGCAATACAATTGTGGCTCCTGAGCTCTGTTGGTCGGGCCACCCAATCCTTCGATGAAACACGCCGACGTTTATGTGGCAATTCATCCTCGTTGGTCTCAAATACGTACACGGCCAAGACAATCGCAACTGCATCTTTTTGTTCCATTTCAATTTTAGTTGTTCTATTATTACGTGCTTCCCAATCAAGACTTCACCACCGAATGAAAAAAAAAAAAACTATTTTTTATTTGTCTGACAATGCCTGCAAATATTTTGTCAGCAAACATCTGCCAACCGTGTGAACTGGCAATTTTCTACCTGACAACGTTGCTTATTTGTAGGCATACCATATCTGCAAATGAAATTGTCAGTGTTTGCTGTATCATTTGTTGACCTGGTAATATTGGCAGATCTAATTACCGTGAAGCGTTCCTCCTGTGTAAAACAATTAAAAAACTAGTAGTTCTGGCAAAGTCATGCTTCCTTAATAAATAGATTGAAAATACTTTATTATCATTTTTTGCACTTTATATAAAAACGTTAACAACAACAACTATTGGAAGGGGGTGTAAGTTATTATAAATAATGTGTATCCACAAAACCTTTGTCAATCGCTATAGGTA
Organism: Cheilosia grossa; assembly: GCA_963082955.1. Lineage (NCBI taxonomy): Eukaryota > Metazoa > Arthropoda > Insecta > Diptera > Syrphidae > Cheilosia > Cheilosia grossa. The sequence goes on along the minus strand of OY720145.1, from coordinate 25,868,351 downwards.
CATGCCTTATTTAATCTGGGAAATTCAAACCAGCAGTAAGGATTGTGAGATATTTTTTAAACTATAGAGTATGTATGAATAACATAGGTAATTATTACTTAAATTAAATCTCAAAGCACATACAAATCTACATACAATGTTGGACATAGTCATAAAGCTCGCAAGAGAAATATCTCCAGTTCGTGTCGTGCTCTGATCCTTTGAGCCGAAGCTGGTGGTTGTTACCCAAACGTCCTTTCTTGTGCTCTTTTCATTCCCTGTTTTCCATTTTCTTTAATAATTTCTTTCTGCTGAAATATACGAGACGCGGAATTTAATCTACTATTTCCATGGATACTGGAATAAAGAGATTACTCTTACGCTAAACTTAAGCTGGTCCCATTCGGTTTATATGCCTGATACTGCGGTACCTGAGCTGGTATTACGCTTAGGTCCCCTTTACCTTTTTAAATTATGAGTTGCATTACAAGAAATAAAAATAAAGGGAAATTAAGGGGATTGGTATTTTCAACTTTTAGCATTCCTGTTCAATGTTCCTACGAGGAAGATGAAATATAAAAACAAGAACGAGAGAAAACTATTTAAGAAACTGAACTTTTCATTATTTTTTTTTCCTGGCTAAACTTAAATCTTTAGTATTAATAATTTGACTGCAGACATGAGGGCTTGATACAATTCTACGCGGCATACCAATTGGTTGTCAGTTTAAGGACCCGACCTACGATAAGATGATTTTAGGATCTCAAAAACACGATAATAAATATTTTACCATGAGTATCGGAAACAGTTTTGTTAGTACATTAGTACATTTTACGGTGAATAGTCGAGAAAGTGTGGTTGCACCATACCTGAATGAGGTGTTCCCTTACAGCTCCAAATAAGTGATAAAACGAAATATCTACTTTCGAAATATGAATAAAATAAATAAATACTTCTCGTAAAACACCCTAACATTGACCACTTTTGAACTTTGAAATGTTGCTACTAATTACTAATTACGGGTGGTCAAAGTTAGACATATATTTATTATGGCAAAGATTGACTACCGCGCTTTTATATAACTGTACACCTGTTCATACCTACGTGGGTACCTACTTAGCACAAATAAACATGCCACCAAAGACTACTGAAAATCCAAAAAAAACTCTTCAATAGAACAACCGACAAATACATGAGATCCACCAATCATTGCTCAAAAGACTTCAATATTGCCATAGGAACGCTGATCAACCGCTTCAAAAATAAGCTCCTAAAGCGCATTGGTAGACCAAAACAACAGTATTTGGGAAACAGTTTCATTTGCGGTGTTAAAAATCATAAAAATAATGCGTCACGATGATAACGAAGAGGTTCGTTAAGAGCCATCCAAACAGAAGAACCGGGAAAGTGTGTAGAAGTCATCGCCGATTAAGTCGCTACACACTCACACGACGAAGAGCAACATTTTGAAGTTACAAAAACTTTTGAAGATGACGCAAAGACAAACAACTCCATGCTCGTTTCAAAAAAAAAAAAAAAAAACGACTCCCTCATCGAAGGCCACTATCCGAACCATTCCCATACGTTGAGACGATTCAGCAATTTGTACCACGTCATCGCCTTTATTATCAGATACCCTATGGCGCATATGCCAGTGATGAACAATAATAATACGAACTATCGATTTCATTTCATTTTCTTAATGAATATGATTATATGTATGTATATAAAGAAGCTGGATCGTATGACAAGTCATACAAACTTAACTGGATTCATTAAATCGGGACTGAAAGTTCATCAAAAAAAATAAATGCTAGGAATACATTTTTAATAGCAAGACTTAATAAACTTAACCATAGCTTCAAAGTGGCTTTAAAGGGTATCAGTGATAAATAAGTCGCGACTGAACAAAAATTATGAAATTCATAAAATCAGCAAAACGTTCTTAGCGCATGACTTAACAGAGTTAGACCGTTGTCTAAAAAATATGAAAGGAAAACAAATAATTTCCCAAAACATAGTGCAAACAGTTATAGTACTGGGCACTACTTTACCTTGTATTGTATATTATTACATAAATCTGTTTACGGCAAGTTGCAAGTTACGATCTCTGTCACAGTTGTCATATAAGATTGCATTAGGATTCGGACTCGTCCAACACAAGTTTTTAGTACAGGGACGAAAAGATGTTTGTCTCTCATTCTGGTTGCAATGACTTACATAAATCGGTCCCTCTTTAAAGCTCTCATAGGGTTTTCGTAGTTTGTATGATAATTCGCCATAGCTCAGAGAGCAATAATATTAGGGTGACCATCTTCCAATTTAAAATAAAAATATTGCTGAAGGAAATGAATTCCGTTTGTCTTTACTGGGGACGAGTGACCGGATGTGGTAAAAACCAACGACCGACAATAAGCAGTATATGTACCTGCTTTCATTTTGAAATTTCAGCGTGAAAAAATATTTGATTAAGAATGCAAAAATATAACAAAAATATGTCAAAAACATGCTCTACAAAGCAAAATATTCATTTATACCCAAATATATGCAGAAGTATGCCCTCACGAATAGGGCTGAAAATATTAACTTAGTTTTGTTTATTAAGTATTGCCCTCGTAATCACCTTTAATTTTTCGCAATATCACTACAACGCACTTATGATCACTTGTTGTAAAATAAAATATTACAAAAATATTATTGGATCCTTCAGAAATACTAGCAAATTAAAACCGAATGGCAGCACCCCTTATAATAATTCTTTCTCAAAAGCACCAAAACCGAAAGTTCGTTGACAAAATCTATAGAAAAACCCTTTGATATGCTTTCATTGTTACATGGTAACACTCTTCTGATATGCTTCAGTCACATCACACCAGCGTTGTGCAGAAGTACACAATTGGGTAATTTGGCGCAAGTATTTTAGCTTTGGCTCAATGCTCCGAGCCATAGAGAAATTTGTCACATTTGTCTGAAAACTTAACTAAAACAAATATGAATCAGGAAATAAGAAATTAATCGAGTGAACGTCGTTAAAAAAAAAACAAAAGCATGCCAATTTTAGGAAAATGACAACAACAATTGCTTGGTATGTCAGTGGTTTGGTTTTAATTTCAGTGGCAATTCTTGTGTTTGAGTGCCGTGAGAGTATCTACAGGCACTATGGTAGAAAAAAAAGCTCCTCCATAAGGCCTCCTGTACTGACAATTTTTGTTGTACAGAGTATAATATAATATAATTTTCTTCGATGGACAGACAGCCAGGCTGATTGACCGGAAATGCCTTTTTCTACAAGATCGGAACAAAAAATAGTCCAGCCCTTCAGTATAGGGACAGGGAATAGGGATTGCCAGGAAGACGAAGTGCTACATATTTTCTACGCCTGCAGCAGATGGGAAGCAGAAAGAGGGGAGCTGCGGAGAGAAGCATAGGTATCATCCCTCCAGACAACAAAGCTGAAGATATCCTGGCTAGCGAGTAGAACTGGAACCAAATCTGTAAATAAAATCTCTCCAACATATGCTCAGAAGAAATGGAAGATATTTATGAGCAGCAATTTCGAACGACAGAGTCAGTCCGAAAGGGTATAAAAATGTGTGTGAGTGGTTGGTCAGAAACTGAAGGGTCAGGAGGAGTTTTAGTTTACGTATACCCATGCAAAAAGGGGAGTCAGACACACGGGGATGGTCAACGTTGGAAAGACCTCCTTATGGTGCATAATGCATTTCTCCTCCTCCCAACAGGAAAACAAAAAAATATAAACAAATTTTCTTTATGTGTAGAAGTACATTCATTTCCATATACAATTATATATAATGTCATTAGCTAGAGCTAGTAATTTAACATAGTTAAAAATATTATATACCAACACACTTAGTCATCACATAAATTAAAGACAGTTAACCAAAATGTGTAACTACAAATATGTATAATAAATAACCACCTCAATATTTGTATCTACCTTTATAGGGAACATATTTCCCCTACATAAAGATTCATAATACTTGCACAAGTGGTGGTTGTTTGTTTACAATTTAGCTCCGACAAACCTTATATTGCCGAGCAATATAAAATCAAGTTAAGATATTAAAGCAAAATTGTTCAGCAACAATTTTTCATAATTTATGGCTACCGGAAACGAATGTTCCCATTCTTTAAGAGCTCAGGCATCCTTATATTGCCATCCTTGTCTGTTGGTCTTCGGTAGTGCTTTATTTTGCCTTGCATATAGATTCAAATTTAACACAATTATAATTTGATTAATGGCCAAAAGTTGTATTGCTTACTTTGACCGAATGCCAACTGGCGAAGGAGATTTGTGGAGATTTATGTCGATATTTTTTTTTTTTTTTAATTTTTGAAATGTTTATTGTAAGTTAGCAAAACCAGGACTAATCCTATAGTACATTGTCGCGGGGGAGTTCATAATTCCTCTTTGAATCCGAGGAAATATTTTTCTTGCTGTTTTAGGAAAAAAAAAGATACGAACAAATTTTGTCATTATGCTTGGCATCAAAAAAGTAACCGAAAGTAGATTATATACAATTTAAAGAATTATTTACAATTCCTTGGAAAAATGTAGAATTTGAAAAAAAAGAAAACTTAGGACTTAGACCACCTTCTTCTGCTTGGAGTGGCCTGAATTCATATTGTGTCAGCTTTTGCCTTCAAGTATCCGTTCTTTTTTTTTTAAATTGTGTCAAACTTTTTTATTCATTCTTACCGACTTTTATTTTTGCTTTGGTGATAATAAACACAGACGTCAAGTTAGTCCTGCTTAATGCAACATGTAGGGCAGAAAGGGAATGAAAGTAAAATTTTTCATATCTGCTTCCTTCCATACCTTCAAAACGATATTAACTTCCAAACTTTAACAACATGGATGTAAATGAGTAGATATTTACCTACCGTAAAATATTTAAATATTGTTAGAGACATAAATTAAAGTCAAATTAATTATGAAAACAAAACTGGTGAGACTTGGATTATTGAAATTAATTCCTCTTGCAAAACTTTTTGCTTCCTGTCTTCGAATGGCAATAGTTACGGGACATGATCAATAGGCACATGGCATTACTCGAAGCTCCAACTGATCTTTCCTTAAACCTCTTTTACCATAACTAGGTAGCAACCGTCCATACAAAACATATCACAAAAACCGTTTACCCCCATTTTTTTTTTATGTAGAAAAGGAATTACAATTCAATCGAAAACATTCTCTCGAAATGTTACATTGCGTTCTAGAAATACCACGCACGCATAATAAGTACTATATAAGGTTGAATGCCGATACCAGAAGTCGCTCTACCTTCTATCCTGTTTGCCTTCATACACGCAGAAAAATTGACCTTAACCGAGTGGAATTTTCGCTCGGTTAAAAAAAAATGTGTTGAAATCAACTAAGTCTCTGTAGAAAACAAATGAGTTATTATTGTTAAAAACTACCGTGTTAAAAAGGTTAAATACATGTTGTTAAAAATAACACACTAAATGTTTGTTATCAATTAAGTTGCTTCGTTAATATTAACCAACCAGTCTCGTTTTCCTGTTTGGTTAAATTCAAACAAGTATCTTGGTTAAGAAAAACCTACTAAATTTGGGGTTTTAACACATTGATTGGTTATTAATAACCGTGCTACTCATGTAAAATTAACCAAACGAATGTGTGTTAAAATCTAACAAGCTCTCTGTTAAAAACAACCAATAAACGTTGCTTAAATACAACCAATGACTTGTTTGTTTTTAACCCTTTTACTCGTGAGAATTTAACCAAGCGAATGTGTGTTAAAATCTAACAAGCTCTCTGTTGAAAACAACCAATAAACGTTGCTTAAATACAACCAATGACTTGTTTGTTTTTAACCCTTTTACTCGTGAGAATTTAACCAAGCGAATGTGTGTTAAAATCTAACAAGCTCTCTGTTGAAAACAACCAATAAACGTTGCTTAAATACAACCAATGACTTGTTTGTTTTTAACCCTTTTACTCGTGAGAATTTAACCAAGCAAATGTGTGTTAAAATCTAACAAGCTCTCTGTTGAAAACAACCAATAAACGTTGCTTAAATACAACCAATGACTTGTTTGTTTTTAACCCTTTTACTCGTGAGAATTTAACCAAGCGAATGTGTGTTAAAATCTAACAAGCTCTCTGTTGAAAACAACCAATAAACGTTGCTTAAATACAACCAATGACTTGTTTGTTTTTAACCCTTTTACTCGTGAGAATTTAACCAAGCGAATGTGTGTTAAAATCTAACAAGCTCTCTGTTGAAAACAACCAATAAACGTTGCTTAAATACAACCAATGACTTGTTTGTTTTTAACCCTTTTACTCGTGAGAATTTAACCAAGCGAATGTGTGTTAAAATCTAACAAGCTCTCTGTTGAAAACAACCAATAAACGTTGCTTAAATACAACCAATGACTTGTTTGTTTTTAACCCTTTTACTCGTGAGAATTTAACCAAGCGAATGTGTGTTAAAATCTAACAAGCTCTCTGTTGAAAACAACCAATAAACGTTGCTTAAATACAACCAATGACTTGTTTGTTTTTAACCCTTTTACTCGTGAGAATTTAACCAAGCGAATGTGTGTTAAAATCTAACAAGCTCTCTGTTGAAAACAACCAATAAACGTTGCTTAAATACAACCAATGACTTGTTTGTTTTTAACCCTTTTACTCGTGAGAATTTAACCAAGCGAATGTGTGTTAAAATCTAACAAGCTCTCTGTTGAAAACAACCAATAAACGTTGCTTAAATACAACCAATGACTTGTTTGTTTTTAACCCTTTTACTCGTGAGAATTTAACCAAGCGAATGTGTGTTAAAATCTAACAAGCTCTCTGTTGAAAACAACCAATAAACGTTGCTTAAATACAACCAATGACTTGTTTGTTTTTAACCCTTTTACTCGTGAGAATTTAACCAAGCGAATGTGTGTTAAAATCTAACAAGCTCTCTGTTGAAAACAACCAATAAACGTTGCTTAAATACAACCAATGACTTGTTTGTTTTTAACCCTTTTACTCGTGAGAATTTAACCAAGCGAATGTGTGTTAAAATCTAACAAGCTCTCTGTTGAAAACAACCAATAAACGTTGCTTAAATACAACCAATGACTTGTTTGTTTTTAACCCTTTTACTCGTGAGAATTTAACCAAGCGAATGTGTGTTAAAATCTAACAAGCTCTCTGTTGAAAACAACCAATAAACGTTGCTTAAATACAACCAATGACTTGTTTGTTTTTAACCCTTTTACTCGTGAGAATTTAACCAAGCGAATGTGTGTTAAAATCTAACAAGCTCTCTGTTGAAAACAACCAATAAACGTTGCTTAAATACAACCAATGACTTGTTTGTTTTTAACCCTTTTACTCGTGAGAATTTAACCAAGCGAATGTGTGTTAAAATCTAACAAGCTCTCTGTTGAAAACAACCAATAAACGTTGCTTAAATACAACCAATGACTTGTTTGTTTTTAACCCTTTTACTCGTGAGAATTTAACCAAGCGAATGTGTGTTAAAATCTAACAAGCTCTCTGTTGAAAACAACCAATAAACGTTGCTTAAATACAACCAATGACTTGTTTGTTTTTAACCCTTTTACTCGTGAGAATTTAACCAAGCGAATGTGTGTTAAAATCTAACAAGCTCTCTGTTGAAAACAACCAATAAACGTTGCTTAAATACAACCAATGACTTGTTTGTTTTTAACCCTTTTACTCGTGAGAATTTCCCAAAAATAAAGTAACATTCTGTTCAAAAAAAGAGAATTCTCCTCGATTTATTTTACATTCCATTTTTCCATAAAACAATTCTATAAAACATTTTCATCGAAATATGTACCTATCTGATATTTGTTATACGTAGAAATTGTGTATCTGTTAATTTTATCATTCAACTTGGTAAATTTCAACAAACACATACTGTTGTTTCTTAACAAGTTATACGCACACCACGAATTACGACGCTGCTTTTTCAAAACGCAGAAACCAGGGATGAAAAAATAATCGCAATTGTACTTTTATCGACACAGTTGATTTAAAGATATATACAAGTACGATTTGCCCAAATTCAGAACTTTGATGAATATATTCTACTTCTGAAAATACGTTCCGACATTCCTTCCGAATTTAGTACATTCACATTTCACGAACAAACTAAATTCTAAACAGGCTAATACAGCCTTAAAAACAAAGTTTTCTCTACTACTTTTTTGGCTTGCAATAGGAAAAAAAGAACACAGACAAAAATGGCCAAAGCAACAATTTTTTTTTTACATTTTTGTCTGATAAAATATGGCTTTTACTCTTAATTGTAGCTAGGCACTTGAAAACTAATTTAAGATAGGTATCTAATTGTAAGAAAATTTGCCAAAGGTACAAATTTAATGCAAAATAAATATTAGCTTTTTATTGAGTCCAATTGACATAATGGCCTTAACGCAATATTAATCTAATCTGTTTCTGTAGATATAATGAAGTAAAATTAAGTAATTTTTCACTCTGCGATTCAATCATTTTGAGAACCAAGCTAATGAAAAAAGCTACACTTTTGCACATGCTGAACAAAATGGTATAGTCTTTAGTTTAGCCCTTTACTTCAAAATTTGTAAGTACCAAACTCGTTTCGACCTATGCGTTGGTGAGAGATGATAATAATAAAACTTATATCGTTTTCCACGCGGCAAAAAGAAGCGTCCGGCAGAGTCCGGAATCAAAAAGATAGATTCTGAGATTTCATCTAATTGTGCTCTACAATATGGTATATATAGTCCTGCATTTATCACTTTATTTCAAAATTTGTTAGTACCAGACTTGTTTTGAACTATGCGTTTTGTGAGAGTTGATAATAACTAAACTCATAATGCAATTGGTACATACACATTTTAAAATAAAGATACAAACAGAAAATTATATATACCATCTTGTAAAGCACAGTTAGGAGAATTTGAAGAAACCAAGGAAGTATTGGTAACCAATCTCGACTTCCAGGAGCAGCCTTGAATAAATCGTCTTTTTCATTGCTGTGCTGCCTTTGCTAGGCCTTTGCGATCACAAATTATTCACGCACAATTGAACCCATTTCGGTACAGCACCTAAAAAATCAGTTTTGTCATCCCTGGTAGAAAATATGTGTGTGGCTGTTGATACAGATCATTCACGAACAATGGAAAACATTTGGGTACAATACCAAAAACTCGTTTTACATTCCTGGTAGGTAGAAATATGTGTGTGGCTGCAGATACAGTCAACTCGGTTAATATCTACAAACACAAGGCTTCTCGTTCATCTGTAAAACAGTGTGTCTCGGTTGATTTTAACACATACATCGTGTTATACGCATACGCATACTATCGCGAATTATGAACGACGCAAGTTTTGTAATTTTTATTTATTATTAAAAATACGTTTCTTTGTTTTATGATTTTTTTATTTTATGAACTTCTTGCTTTATTTTATAGTGTAATCTTTCGTAAATTATTCGTGTTTAAGAACGGTTGAAGAAGACTGACAAACTGGACCAGACTGAACATCAACTTGACTCGACTCCCGATATTTATAGTTTTGGAGATGTTGTTTTTATCATCTCAGAAAGATAACCGATGGAGGACAAAGAAATGCTAGATAAGCAAAAGACGATCGTTTGTTTTCGTTCAAACACAAAGTATGCCATGAAGCATATTTGGAAGAAGTAATAAAAGAGTACAAAGTATGCCATGAAGCATCTTTGGATGAATAATCAGTGAAGGGCAGAAATACTAGATAAACAGAAGACGATCGTTTGTTTTGGATCGAAGACAAAGTATGCCATGAAGCATCTTTGTGAATATTTTAAAGAGCAAACGTTTCACAATGTGAAACTAAAGGGGGTTGTGAGGAAAGAGGTGTTATCTCTGTCAGAGATATAACTCGCCCTTCCTTTAAATTCGAGTCTCTTCGAATACAAAAAGACAAAGATTTGGAGTATTTGTTAAAAACGAAAAGGATAAATCCTATTATTAGGATTATCATCAGGGTATATAGAATTATAGAATTGTAATTAAATGTTTTTTTATAAATATATTCGTTGATCTCTTCAATGTTTTTTATTTTTGGTAAAATTGGTATGTCGTGAAGTGGAGTCAGGTTTATGTTCGGTATAATAATAGAGTTTTTACTTACAAATCTTTTAAAATACAAGTCTTTTATCTGAATTTCACAATTTTCAAATTTGATAAAGTAATTTCCTTTTAACTGATATGTAAAATTGTTACAATTATTTGTCAGTGTGGTGTTTGAATTTATAATTAGAATGTTTCCAGTGTCAATTTCTGTCATTACTTCTTTATCATTAAATACTCTTGTACAGTTATTATATTTGTTTCTTATAATATTACGAGTACATAAATCAGTTTTTTGCATTTTTGAAAGTGGTTTACTTTCATCTAAAATAAAAGATTCATTGTTAAAAATTATAAATTTGGTTACATTTATGTTAACTTCGAAATAATGAACATTTGGTATAGGTAAAGCAAAGTAGGTTTTAAATAGTTTCTTATAAAAATTGGGTACAAGGATTATAAAAATTATATAATCTTCCCTTATACTTCCAAGTGAGCATTTAATGTGTCGTAACTTAAGGCTATCGATTTTATAATGTTCAATTTCTTCGGTACTCAATATAAATCTACTCATTATATTATGTTTTGAGATAAGGATATTATCCTGTATCTTCTCGATTATATCTTTAACAATATTTATATTTAAAAGTAAATTGTTGTATTTAGTTAGAGAAAGTAGATTTTTAAAATTTGATGATATGTTATATTGTCCTTGAATAGAACTCAGGAGAAGTCGTATTTCTTGTAAATAATTCTGTAAATCATTATTTATCTTAATCTGTTTGTTCAGATTTGAAATTATATTATGTTGATTAATATCCACTGCTTTGAAATGATTTTCTATACTCTCTCTGTCTTCATTATCCATATTTCCGAAAATCCATTTTATCGTGCTACCTCCTAAATTTATTAACGCTCTCTTTTGCCTTGTGTGAATATTGAGTGTTGAAAGTAAATGTTCGAGTTCTAAAATTTTCCTTTGTAGGGTAAGTTGAAATTCTGCTGTAATGTCTGAGTCGGAAGCAATTTTGACTTTAATGTCTTGAACTGTATGTCGTATGTCATTTAGGTTAATAAGATGAATTATTTTTGAATAATTTTGAATTATTTGTGTAGGCTCATTTTCCATCAGAGTATATCCTCCGTTAGTCTCTATTTTTGTGATTTCAAGGAATGCTTTTGTCATTAGGACATTTGAAAGCATAAGTAATGTTATAATAAGAATCTGAAAAATAATTAGGTATTTAAGTTTAAGAGTGAGTAAGTGTTGATTCAGTTGTTATATTTCAAGGGCCTTTTAATTTGGATAATATCAATTTTCTTGGTTCTATTAGGATTTAGTTTGAGGTATCTTTTTTCTGTCTTATGTCTATCAGCTTTTGGGTTTTTTATGAATAAACCTTCGGGTTTATAATGTGGTATGGGTTCTCGAGTAGAATTGATTTTATTAATTACTTTAATTTTCTTAACATTCATTTGTTTTGTAATTTTTTTAAAATCTAAATTTAAATGATTGATGAAATCAATTGGTTTCATCTTAGTTGTAGTGTGAATTGAATGATTATAAAATCCTATAGCTTTAATGACTAATTCTTCCACATTCTGATTTTCATCTTGTCGTTTTATCAGTCGAATATGTTCTAAAAGAGTCGAGTGTAATCTTTCTATGTCAGAGTTACCAGTATGTGAATTTGGTGTTGTAAAATGTGGTTTAATATTATTCTCCTGACAAAATAGTTTAATTAGTGAATTGTTGAACTCATTGTCCATAACAAGTTTCTCGGGTTTTCCTAACAATGATATTCTTTCTTGTAATTTTGTTCGAACTGTACACATATTTTTGTCAGTTATTCGATGAACTGATCCTAGTTTTGTAAATCTGTCAATAGTAGTCAAGAAGTAGTTTTTCTGTACCTGAAATATGTCAGCATGGACAATAGCATTGGGTCGATCTGGAGTTTCAGTATGATTAAAATATTTGTTAAAAGGTTTCCTATCGTATTTATTTTCATTACATAGTTGGCAGCTATTAATAAATCGGTTAATGTATTTAATTAAGTTTGGAATGAAGTAACTATTTTTCATTTCTTCGTAGTTTTCTAGTATACCTCTATGATTGGTGGTTTTATGAATGTTTCCGATAATGTCAAAAGTCTGTTCTTCGTTGAGAAGATCAATAGCTAATTTTGTACATTTTATAAATTTTATATTTCTGTCATTGCTAAAAAGTTGAATTAATTTGTGTTGAATAAAGTTATATTTTTCATTTTCAATTTCCGAATATATACCAACTGTTCCCTTTTTAATATTTCGTCTGAATAAGTCATTTAAGAAATGTTCGCTCCTAAAGTCATTTTCTGTTACATAAATAATTTTGTATTTCCTATGTAACATTTCGGTATCCTTTTCTTTTATTTTCATGAGTCTAATTTGTGTCTTGTATTTATTAACAATGGATTCAGAAATGTAAAAATGGTCATGTTGATCTTCAGTACCAGAATGTATTGTGTCGTCGTCAGTATCTGCTTGAAATAATGACTTAATATCTAAATTGTTGTCAGTCCATATGTCACTTCTTTCTTTCATTCTACTGAGGTAATCAGCTACCTTGTTTTCTTTTCCTTCAATATGCTCTACGTCGAAATCATACTCTCCTAACATTATTCTCCATCTTATAATTCGTGAATTGGGTTCCTTCAATGTATACAACCACTTTAATGGTTTATGATCTGTTCTAATGATAAATTTTCTACCGTAAAGGTATGGCCTAAAATATTTAACTGACCATACGATAGCTAATAATTCCTTTTCCAGAGTATGATAATTTTTTTCATGATCGTTTAATGTTCGACTTGCGTATGAAATTGGTTTGGCATTCTGACTTAAGACAGCACCGATTGCTAAGTTGCTCGCATCAGTTGTAACTGTAAATTTAGCATTAAAATCTGGAAATGCTAGAATAGGGGGGTTTGTAATGAGTAATTTTAATTTATTAAAGGACTCGATATAACTTTCATCGTGAATGTCGATTTTAGAATATTTTTTTAAGTATTTAATCATGGGGTTGGCTATCATTGAATAATTTTGTATAAATTTTCTATAAAATCCTGTCATGCCTAAGAATGATTTTATTTCTTTTACTGTTTTTGGCAATAATATTTTATTTATTGCTTCAATTTTATTTGGATTTGGTTTGATACCATCCATAGTTATAATATGCCCCAAAAATTCTGTTTGTCTTTGCAGAAATTTGCATTTGTCAATTTGAGCCTTCAAATTATATTCGTTCAGTTGAGCAAATATTCGATTTAAATTTTCAAAATGTTCTTCTAATGAAGTTGAGAATACCAGTATGTCGTCCATGTAGACTACACATATTTTATTTATGAAATCTTTCAGAATATAATTCATCATTCGTTGGAAGGTTGAGGGTGCATTTTTTAAGCCAAAGGGCATTCGAATGTACTCGAAATGGCCTAAGGGGGTAGAAAATGCGGTTTTTTCAATATCGTTTTCATCCATCAAAATCTGATGAAAACCTTTGGCTAAATCCAAAGTCGAAAAGTATTGCGCCCGTCCTAATTTATCAAAAAGTGATTCCATATTTGGAATTGGATATTTATCGTCAACTGTTATTTCATTTAGTTTTCTAAAATCAATAACAATGCGCCATTTATCTTGCTTAGAATTGTCCGATTTTTTTCGTACAATCCATAATGGTGAATTATAAGGCGATTTACTCGGTCTTATAATTCCTTCATCCAACATATCATTTATTTGGTTTTCTACCTCTTGTTCGTGAATCTGTGGATATCTATATGTCTTGGAGTAAACAGGTTTATTAGATGTGGTAATAATTTTATGTTTTATACAATCAGTTGCTGTTAACTGTTCTCCTTCGATATAAAACGTTTTCTTATTTCTTTTCAAAAAGTTAATCAGTTTTTGTCTTTCTTCCTTATTTAAGTCTTTACTTATTAAGTCAACAAAGTCCAAATTGTTTCTTTCTAATACATTCGTTTCTTTATGATGAATCATGGTTGAACTTTTAAATTCATCAAACATTATTTTTGAGTGATTAATAATAAGGGCGTTTTCCCTATAGTCAATTATGGCTCCTAATGGACTCAATAAATTATTCCCTATAATACAGTCGAATGATTTGTTGATAAAATTAGTAATTTTTACGGACATAGTTTTATTTGGAATATTAAATTCTAATGGTAAAAACACAATTGCTTCTTGGGTGATTCTTGTTGGTCCAGTTAAGGTATTTAACTGAATTGGGTACTTTAACGATTGTATTGTATTGAATGATCTAAAAATGTTATAGTCGCCTATAGTAGTAGCGGCACCTGTGTCAATTAAACATTTAATAGCAACGTTGTTTATAGTTAAAGTGATTATTGGAAGTTTGCGACCCGAGGCTGTCGTCGAAAATTTTCAACTTGTATTTGGTCTACTTCCATAGGTTCATGGAATGGATTTCGATTCCTTTGGAAGTTCTGATAATTTCCCGAATCGTTATTTTGAGGATATAAATTTCTTTGGTTTTGGACATTTCGATAATTTCCAGAATTGTTATTTTGAGGGTATAGATTTCTTTGATTTGGAAAATTTCTATGATTTCCGGAATTGTTAATTCGGGGATATAAATTTCTTTGGTTTTGGAAATTTGGATTGTTTCTAAAAATATTATTCTGAGGGTAAGAATTTCGATTTCTTTGATTTGGACCATTTCTTTGAGGAAGATAATTATTCTTAGATCTCTCTGAGTTATATTCATTTCTATTTTTCAATGCAATATCTGTCATCAAATTATTTTCCATATAATAGTTTTTAGCTTCGGAAATGTTTCCAATGTTATTTTGTAACAATATAGTTTTTATATGTACCGGTAAAAAATTAGTATATATATCAAATAATAGCTTAGAATTTTTCTCAGGTGAAAAATCTTCGTTTTTTATAATTTCTAAATTATATTTTGTGTTCATAAGATTTAGGATCTTTGTTAATTTATAATGTAGTTCTTCTATATTTTTTACCTTTATATCCATCGCATCTTCTCTTAAGTTGAAGTAAGATCTCTTGATACCAAATTCCTGTCTCAGCTTTATCAAAATGTTGTCCCAAGTTGGGTTACTTAGAGTGTCAACCGCTTTCAATGCTTTACCTTGAAGTTTGTTTGCTAGTATTATTTTAATCGTAGCTTGATGTCCTTCTGGTGTTAATGAGAGTATGAGCGCAATGTCTCTCATATAGTTCTGGAGAGAATAATTACTTTCTCCGTCAAATGGTGGGAGGCTTCTTGCTTCCTTTAGGCAATCCGACAATGGAAGTGCCATTTTTCGTCACTAAAATGTTCACTTTTATTTGTTAAATTTTTCAATGAAAATTTAATGCACGTTTTTATTTTCTTTTAAATGCAATCAATAAATTTATTTTATTGTTACTTTCGAAATTTCTTCACTTTCACTTGTTAAAATTTTCAATCAAAATTGTATGCACGTTTTTATTTAAAATGTAATCAATAAATTTATTTTATTGTTACTTTCGGAATTTCTTCACTTTCACTTGTTAAAATTTTCAATCAAAATTGTATGCACGTTTTTATTTAAAATGTAATCAATAAATTTATTTTATTGTTACTTTCGGGATTTCTTTACGTATCCCATCCTCGTCGCCAGTTTTGTAATTTTTATTTATTATTAAAAATACGTTTCTTTGTTTTATGATTTTTTTATTTTATGAACTTCTTGCTTTATTTTATAGTGTAATCTTTCGTAAATTATTCGTGTTTAAGAACGGTTGAAGAAGACTGACAAACTGGACCAGACTGAACATCAACTTGACTCGACTCCCGATATTTATAGTTTTGGAGATGTTGTTTTTATCATCTCAGAAAGATAACCGATGGAGGACAAAGAAATGCTAGATAAGCAAAAGACGATCGTTTGTTTTCGTTCAAACACAAAGTATGCCATGAAGCATATTTGGAAGAAGTAATAAAAGAGTACAAAGTATGCCATGAAGCATCTTTGGATGAATAATCAGTGAAGGGCAGAAATACTAGATAAACAGAAGACGATCGTTTGTTTTGGATCGAAGACAAAGTATGCCATGAAGCATCTTTGTGAATATTTTAAAGAGCAAACGTTTCACAATGTGAAACTAAAGGGGGTTGTGAGGAAAGAGGTGTTATCTCTGTCAGAGATATAACTCGCACGCTGCTCGCGACTAGTAATTGAGTCATTAAGTGTTGAACCTTTGTAGTGGCTGGTGGTGTGAAATCTGTGATAAGTGAAAATAAAAAAAACAAAAAAGACAAGGAAAAATAAAAAATTCATATTTATTGGTGAGTACATAATATTATTATCTTGTTTTCCTCTTGTTTAAAACAAATTATTGTCAATTTTGGTGGTTTTTATGTGAAAAAAGAAATAGAACTAAAGCAACGAATTTCAACGTAGTACTCGGTTAATAATTGCCGAGTTGAGAAACACTCGGTTAATATCAACCCTTTCAGTCTGGTATCGTGTTTTGACATGTTTTTTTCTTCTGGGATTCAGGTTCTTTATTAGCGAGTGCATTAACTATGTTGTTTTTCTCGAGTTTTAAACAATTTATTGTCAATTTTGGTGATATTCAAGTGAAAAAAAAATAGAACCAAAGCAAAGAATTTCAACCTAGTACTCGGTTAATAATTGCCGAGTTGAGAAACACTCGGTTAATATCAACCCTTTCAGTCTGGTATCGTGTTTTGACATGTTTTTTTCTTCTGGGATTCAGGTTCTTTATTAGCGAGTGCATTAACTATGTTGTTTTTCTCGAGTTTTAAACAATTTATTGTCAATTTTGGTGATATTCAAGTGAAAAAAAAATAGAACCAAAGCAAAGAATTTCAACCTAGTACTCGGTTAATAATTGCCGAGTTGAGAAACACTCGGTTAATATCAACCCTTTCAGTCTGGTATCGTGTTTTGACATGTTTTTTTCTTCTGGGATTCAGGTTCTTTATTAGCGAGTGCATTAACTATGTTGTTTTTCTCGAGTTTTAAACAATTTATTGTCAATTTTGGTGATATTCAAGTGAAAAAAAAATAGAACCAAAGCAAAGAATTTCAACCTAGTACTCGGTTAATAATTGCCGAGTTGAGAAACACTCGGTTAATATCAACCCTTTCAGTCTGGTATCGTGTTTTGACATGTTTTTTTCTTCTGGGATTCAGGTTCTTCACTCGGTTAATATCAACCCTTTCAGTCTGGTATCGTGTTTTGACATGTTTTTTTCTTCTGGGATTCAGGTTCTTCATTAGCGAGTGCATTAGTTTTGTTTTTCTTGGGCTTTTTTTTTCTTTTATGGCGATGTTCGCAACTTTTCTGGGACGAACTATTTAAAATGATTTCTGTCTATGTTTTCATCATTTCGAATCGTTTGTCACCAATAAATGGCGAACATCGTCTTAAAACCAGGCATAGCCTTAGTTCTCAATGTTTCTGTCAGTAGTAATTTAGTAATTAAATGATCGTATTTTGATATGCACATGCTCATATTAACACGTGCTTCACAGTTATCTAAAATGGATGAAGAAGTGTCAACCTTACTAAAGGAGTGGGGCCTGGAAGCCTACGTAGACATTTTTAAAGGTTCGTTTATATACCAAAACGTAAATTTATACAATATTATTCGCATATAAGAAAGTTGTAATTTGCTTAAAGTATTTTTGCTACACATGTGTTTTGCATTTTTGATTTCGATTCCTTACGGCACGAAAATTCTTTTGCGCTTGAAAAGCTTTTTAGAAGCTTGTGTTTTTCACAGACGATTCTTTCTTATACGCGACTTTCTTATGCAAGGTGGTGCAAAATTAATCCTCCAATTTTGTTTTTGAATTACTTTTTTGCTAAATTAATTTGATTGACGTACGAAGCTATTTGCAAAAATTATAAAATCTTCCGAAAGGGTGATTAAATTTGCGCCATTTTGTATATCTGATAAAAACCTATACTTTGCAAGTGATTAACTACGTGACATTGGTTAATTTTCATTTATAACAGAAAATGCTATAACTTCAATGTCTTTGGCGCTGCTTGGTGCCAGAGAGATAAAGGAAATGATCCCAGTTATAGGGCATCGGGTTCTGTTTACACGGAATTTCGAAGAATGGCGGAAAGCTATGCACCCTAATGCGTCCACGACTTTGGTTGGTTCATATTATTTAACCATTTGAAATGGTAGAAATAAAGTCTTTTTATTTTTCAGACTTTTGAAACTTCAGAATTATCTCTTGCTACAAACACACAAGAACAAAACGACTGCCTTAATTTCTCTTTTAGTGAGATTCTGCCAAATTTCGCTGTTAGCGACAGAGGGGATGCACTAGATTCCCCTTCAAGCGTTGTTGCTGATGATCAATTCAGCGAAAGTTTAGATGTAAGTACAGGGTTTAAATCGGAAAGGTGATTAGTGTTGATTGATGGTCTCTGCTTTCAATTTGCGTTTCTTTATGCATTCAGAGATCAATCAGAATAAATTGACTTATCTATCAGTTTGAGTAAAAAACACTGCATTTATAATCAACTAAGAGAAGGTGATTATAATAGGTGATTGCCACTAATAGCTTTAGCCGATAGTACAAAGGGTTTTTTTTTCACTTATTTTATTAATTATTAATATATTTCACTAATTTTTTATATTTATATGCACATTAAAATATTTTGTTACTAGGAACTTAACAAGCTGCTCGAAAGCTCACTGGAAGGAACCGGTCTACTGTCGCTGGATAAAACTCGACCGCTGGATAACGTTGCTCGACTGCGATTGGTGCGTATTGTCTGCACCAACATTTTAAAGAAAAACCCGGAAAAAAATATCACAGCTCAAATTTATGGGCACTGGACAAATCAGATTGTTCATTTGTTCCCTACCGAGAATAGATCGGTATATTTTCACAACAAGCTGATATATTCGAGTCGTGGGGTTGTAAACAGATTGGCTGGAAAATTGCCAGATCACATCCACAATCTAAAACGAAAATACCGGGAAAGTGGTGTTATCACTAAAAGGAAGCGTTCGTTTTCCGCTTCTGCGACGTCGTCACCTTCCTCCAGTCGAGTATCCTCTCCCGCATCAGTATCACATCCTATAAAGCGCCTAGCAACAGCTGCCAATTTCGAAGACTTCGAAGGACAATTCCAAGAAGATCTCCAATGGCTAAAAAATTCTAGCCATCCATGGGAAACAACCGAGGACAAATGGGAGAAAACGACCCATGCCCGACTTCACCATTTAAAGGATATGAGCATATCCGAGTATTTTGAGGAATATCCGGCCTTAAAAAAACCATTGGGATTTAAACTGGTAATATTTCATAGAAGTATAATTATATCAGAAATACATTATACATATATTTAGTCTTTAACGTGAACTACAGTTTCACAAGTAAAAGCTCTTATATTTATTAGTTCAGATTTTACTCATAGTTGTCACATAAATGCTTGCGTTATCTATGAGTTTCGATCTTTTCTTTTTATTTGGATATAGTTCAGGCTTTTCTTTACATATAATATTATGTAATTCTTCTTTTCTCTACAGCTGGTAAGGGATTTCGATAAAATATACAGCGACAACTGCAACGGACTGGTTGAAAATTTTCCAAAATTAAAAAAGGACATTTTCCAACTTGCTAGAAGCAAGGGAAAAGGAGTAAGAGGAAAGGATAAATACTTCGCTCACCTGCTGACTCGGGAAAATCGTAAGAAAACGTCATTTGTTAATAAATACATAACCTGCTAATCGAAATAAATCGAAGAATTTCCGATTCGATCGAATTTCAGAAAAAGCGTGGATATTTTAGCTTTACTAGATTGTTCCGAAAAATTTGTTTTTGTTTTGACCATTATGTTTTCTTTAGAAGAAAAAAACAAATCTGCATCATATTTTCTCTATATTTTTTAGCGCATTCTCTATATAGGTATAATTCTTCGAATCAGATTTGCACACATTTTGTGTAGAAAAATTAATTGGACGCATATGACTTATAATTGTTTTATTATTTTATATTTTCTCAGTTTCTGAAGAGATCAGCAACCTCGCGGCATTCCTGCTAATCCCTTCATTGTTGACCACATCAAACGTTAAGGTCAAAGGATCGAAGCAGAAAATTTGGCGACCCTCTAAGGCGGAAGCAAGGGATGGATTCATAACGAGAGTTGCAACGGATGCAGAGATAGATGCAGCAATTACCAGCAGGCGAGAAAAACTACAAGGTATTGGCCTTACATTACAGCCCTTCATTATAGTAGTAGGTAACTCAATCGATGCTATTGGGTCCTATTTTGTAGTTGTAGATGAAACTAAATATTTACTACCTACCATTTTAGAGGCAGTAGATGTTTGTTTCAAACTAATTTTTATTATTAATGCTGAATATCCGCCAGAGAGTAGATGTTCTTGGCTGTTTATTCAAAAAGCATTTTTTAAAATTAAGACAGAGTTCGATAAGGAATCTACCGCGGCCAATACCTTGTTGGGAGAGTTAGGTGTCAAGGAAAGTTAGAGTTTTCCCCTTCCAATTCATTTTCTTACAATGGTTGTTTGTTTCTTATGCAGATCCTACTTAAAGGATCTCAAAGTTCTAAGGCACCACTTTGATTTCAATCACAGTGACCATAACTTCACAACTTATAAATGTCGCGAAGGAGATTGTAAGCGATCGTTTCCAATTTTCAATTCCTTTAGAAGACACTTTAAAAAAAAACACGATTTTCAATGTTCAAATAATCCAACAAATTCTGAGAAGAATGCGGATATACTTAATGAAAGTGTTGTTGCAGAAAAACAATTAGAACAAACCAATAAAACTGAAAATACAGAAACCCTGTCACTTGATAAATCACTATCACTTTTTATAGCATCCCTTTATGCAAATGTGATCTTGCCTAGAAACGTAGTGCAAAATGTGATTGATGGCTTAGCAGAATATTTCGGTTCATTAAGTTCAAATTTGCAGAACTGTGTAGACAATATATGTATTGAGCATTCTCTATCTAATGATGTTTCAAATCAATTAATGCAAGCACTTGTTCCTTCAATCACCTCCCCCTTAGAATGTTTCCGAACAGAACAAAAAAGAATTTCTTATTTCACAAAACAAAAATCATACATTGAGCCTAAGGGAATAATAATCGGCCAAAGGTTCGATTATGTCAAAAAAGGTGGAATAACACGTATGGAACCTATTCCGTGCCAAGAACATTTTATATCTTTAAGAGATATATTGCAAAGATTTTTCTCCCTCGAGAACGTACTTTCGGAAACTTTTGAATATATGGACAGTCTTCGAAATAAAGATGGAATGGAAAATTTTATTCAAGGTTCACATTGGAAAGAAAGACTTAAGCACCATTCAAATCGCATTGTGTTACCTCTATTTATGTACTTCGATGATTATGAAATCGGAAACGTTCTAGGAAGTCATGCTGGTGTTCACAAACTAGGAGCTGTGTACGTCTCAGTTCCATGTCTTCCACCTTGGCGCTCCTCAGTTCTGTCCAACATATTCCTTATTTTATTATTTCATTCATCCGACAGAGTATCTTTTGGTAATAATGTTATATTTCAACCAATTATTGATGAGTTTAATTTTTTAAGCGAAGTGGGCATAGAAATAGATATTCCATCTTTCAAGGGATCTTTATTTTTTGAACTAGCTCTGATTCTTGGTGACAATTTAGGAATACACTCTCTGATTGGGTTCGTAGAGAGCTTTTCAGCAAATTTTTCTTGTAGAGTGTGCAAAGTTACAAAAGATGTATTGAAAAAGCAACTTTACGAAGATACAACACTTCTTCGAACAATGGCAAGCTATGAAGCAGATCTGGCTTTAAATAATTTATCTTTAACCGGCATTAAGGAAAAGTGCGTTTTTCTGGGCATAAACAACTTCGACTTGTTTCAACAGGTGGGCGTCGATATTATGCATGATATGCTAGAGGGTGTTGCCAAATACATTTTGAGTTTTATACTTTCAGAGTATACCGAAAAAAACAAATTTTTTTCTTTAACAATTTTCAATGATAAGCTATTAGCTTTCTCATATGGCCCTGATACTAAAAACAAACCTTGCCCTATCGAAAGAGAACATCTTAGGCGGGGAAATGTGCGTTTATCTTCAGGAGAAACGCTTACTCTTTTGCGGTTTTTGGGTTTACTTATAGGTGACTTTGTGCCGAGGGGTAATATTATTTGGGAAATGTATATAAAATTAAGACAAATTGTTGACATACTTCTTAGTATAAATGTTTCTGTTGGAACAGAAGATTTCTTGCAAGTATTAATAGCTGAACTTAATGAACAATATACTACACTTACCGAGGACTGTCTTAAGCCAAAGTTCCACAATCTCATTCACTACCATACCGCTTTTAAAAAATACGGCCCATTAACATCTTTGTGGTCAATGAGGTTCGAAGCTAAGCATAGGCAATCCAAAATGTCGGCTAGATCATCATGTAACCGAATGAATATCACTTTAACCTTAGCAATGAAACATCAACTTCAACTTAATGAAATGTTTTTAAGGGGAAAACTTTCTAATCTACTTGACGTTGGACCCAAAAAATATGGCATGTTATTTGAACTTGATAATATACGATCACAGCTATCACTGGACCCTAATAAAACGTTGACTATGGTCAGTTGGGCGACCATGTCTTCTGTACATTATAAAAAGGGATCCGTCTTAGTAAAAAGTCTTAGTTCAGATTGTTATTTGTACGACTTTTTTGTATTGGAAAAAATATATTTGTATGACTCAAGTCAATTGATTTTTGTTGGTATAGTACTTAAAACTAAATGTTTCGATGAACACTACTATGCATATGAGGTAGAAGTTCCATTAATACCTCAACAAATTGTTATTCCACTTGAATTTTTTCTATCGCCAATTCCTAACACTTTAAATATTTTATCTAACTCCAAGCAGTACGTTATTTTAAGAAGTCCACTATAAATAAAAAATAGATTAAATTATAAATGTAAATGATTTCGCTTTAACACTGCAGATTTCATAAATATGCTAATTAAAATAATATTATGTAAATTAATTTATAAAAATACACAATTTTGCACATTTCTTTTTAAATGATGAAATTTATGACCCATATATTTTAAGTAAAATTAAGTTTTGCATTAAAATTAATAAAAACATGTAATAAACAGAAAACATATATTTTGTATTCAAAAATACATTACAAACGATATTATAATAAAAAATCTATGTACTTAATATGAAAAAGATTTTTTTTTTATTTTACGATAAAATTATCCCTTTTAGATGGTTCAATTTTCAGGTGCACTCAAGTTCAACCAAGTAAACTGGTAAATTGGTACCACATGGACTGGCTAATAAGAAGTAAGTAGTTTGGTTAAATTCAACCAAGTAGATGTGCTAATTCCAACCGAGTAAGTTACGTAAATTTAACTTTTAGTTGGTTAAATGCTACCAAGAAAGTTGGCTAATTTTAACCAATTGGAATTGTTAAATGCAACCAAGTAGGTTGGTTGGTATCAACAGAGTAACATGGTTAAATCCAACCAAGTAGGTTGGTTGGTAACAACAGAGTAACATGGTTAAATCCAACCAAGTAGGTTGGTTAGTAACAACAGAGTAGCATGGTTAAATCCAACCAAGTAGGTTGGTTAGTAACAACAGAGTAACATGGTTAAATCCAACCAAGTCGGTTGGTTAGTAACAACAGAGTAACATGGTTAAATCCAACCAAGTAGGTTGGTTAGTAACAACAGAGTAACATGGTTAAATCCAACCAAGTCGGTTGGTTAGTAACAACAGAGTAGCATGGTTAAATCCAACCAAGTCGGTTGGTTAGTAACAACAGAGTAACATGGTTAAATCCAACCAAGTCGGTTGGTTAGTAACAACAGAGTAACATGGTTAAATCCAACCAAGTAGGTTGGTTACTAACAACAGAGTAACATGGTTAAATTCAACCAAGTCGGTTGGTTAGTAACAACAGAGTAACATGGTTAAATCCAACCAAGTCGGTTGGTTAGTAACAACAGAGTAACATGGTTAAATCCAACCAAGTCGGTTGGTTAGTAACAACAGAGTAACATGGTTAAATCCAACCAAGTCGGTTGGTTAGTAACAACAGAGTAACATGGTTGAATTCAACCATGTGTATTGGCTAATAACAACAGAGTAACTTGGTTGAATTCAGCCAAGTGGGTTGGCTAATAACAACAGATTGAATATGTTGAATTCTACCAAGTGAGTCGGCTAATAGCAACAGACTAAGTAGGTCAAATTCTAACAAGTTAGTTGGTTAAATACAACCAAGTAGGTTGGCTAATTTCAATCAAGTGAGTTGGATAATAACAACACAGCTACGTGGTTAAATTCAACCAAGTGGGTTCGCTTATAACAACAGAGTAACTTGGTTAAATTCAACCATGTGTATTAGCTAATAACAACAGAGTAACATGGTTTAATTCAACCATTGGGTTGGCTAATAACAACAGAGTAATTTGGTTAAATTATACCAAGTTAGTTTGTTATTTACGACCGAGCAAATTTGGAGGGGAAATTGATAAATCGGTTATTTTTAACAGAGTTTCGTTAAACAAGTTGACTCGGTTTATTTTAATCAACTAACTCTGTAGGAGCTATATTAACAGTATCACTTGGTAGTTTTTAACCGAAAGTCGGTTGTTTTTAAATAAGCGATTTTTCTGCGTGTACATCTATATATAAAATAGACTGATGTGTGCCCGCATAACTCGAGAACGGATCGTTATGATGAATTCGTATTGGCCCAAAAAAGGACAAAGGCAACATTTCGACGCGAAAACAAAGTTTTAAGGCGATCCAATAGGGAATATGGGATGGAAGTTTGTATGGGAAACGTGTCACTTTTCGTGAAAAATTTTGACACGCTGTCGTCGTGTCGTGTGTCTCTCGTGAGATTACGCTGGGACAGCCAGCGCGACCAGACATTTACGTCATAATGACGTCGGCATGTGAAAATTTGCTACTAAAAATGAATGGTGTAATCTTAGCTTAAATATTTCATATTTGTCATATTTTTCTCATGTGTAGTGGTGAAGTGTGGCGCGTTGTGTGGAAATGAACTAGAAAATCAGCAACGTCAAAAAAGCAAAAGAAACAACATTTGAATTCAGCACACTAGCCAAGCCAAAAAATAATAATTTCACAAGATTATATCATTGTAAGACTTGCTTGCAATTACAGCCTCTTTATTTACTACCTTGACTCGTAAATTCACTTTATTTTATACTGATTTTACTGCTGTTCCCGATGAGCTTCTATTCTATTCATCTTTCGAAAACCGTATCTATTGACAAAATACTGTCTCCCCTTTTTAAAAATTCTTTCGATGAGTTCAAAAACCTGAAGAAGCTGGTGCACTTGCACCCATAACGTGTTCCGTGAAGGAGTTTTCGGTTTATTGATTGATTGATACTGAAAAATGAAACAGAATAGCATTTGACTTAATAAAGCACGAGTCATTCATTCTGTTCAATTTTTATGAAAATAGTTTTAAATTATTTTTAAAATTTAGCTCGTAAATTCGATGAAAGCAAACACTAAATGTGGCAATATTCATCTAAAAGAAGTGTTCATAAAAATTTCAATTTTTAATGCAGATTAGATTAGATTAGATAAGACATTGTTTACATAAATAATTCAAGTTTAGAATAATTTTTGTTTCGCAAGTCTTTTATGACCTGGTTTAAAAAAAAACCGTCCGTTAATGTTAATATGTAACTGAAGAGAAATGTGAAGATAATTGAAATACATATTTTTATTTACATAATACTAACTACTTACTTAAGTGGCGCTACAGTCCGAAATGAACCCGGGCCTCAATCAACATGCCTCTCCAATTAGCCCGATCCTTAGCCTCCGGTTACGCACTCCAATTTGATTGAGGTCGGTTTCTACTTGGGCGCGCTACTTAAGGCGAGGTCTTCCTCAACTGCGTCCGACGTCTGGCTGGGAATCGAAGACTCTGCGGGCTGGAGTACATTCGTTCTACGTGTCCTACCAATGATGTCAATATCGTCGGCGTATGCTAGTAGTTGCATCGGTTCTTGGAAGATTGTGCCTCTGGTGTTGGCTCTGGAGTTTTGCACAATTCTCTCAAGAATCAAATTGAAGAAGTCACATGACAGTGCGTCGCCTTGTCTAAATCCTTTTTTTGGTATCGAATGTGTCGGTGAGGTCGTTTCCGACCCTGATGGAGCGGCGAGAATTCTCCAAAGTTTGGGCGGCATACCAAAACTATAGATATGGCTCTGTATAGTTCGTCTCTATAGATGCTGTCTTATGCAGCTTTAAAATCGATGAATAGGTGATGGGTATCGTTTTGGACTTCTTGGGTTTTTTCCAAGATATTGAGGAAACTTATGCCTCTGTAGTTGGCGCAGTTCAGAGGGTTCTTTTTTTTTGGATCGGGCAAACGATGCTGAGGTTCCATTCTTCAGGCATCCGACCAGATTTGGCTTATGAGTTGGTGGATGTTACTTACCGAGTTATCTCCGCCGACTTCACTTAGGATGGTTGGTAGTTTTCTGCCTGACAGCGCAGTTTTGTTCATCATCGCCGTTTAACAGTCCGCAGAAGTGGTTCTTCCATATCCTCAGCATCGACTGGGTCTCAACTACGATTTTTCCTTCTTCATCTCGACAGGATTCTGTTCGAGCCTTGTATCCTTGGCTTTGACGTTTTACACTTAGGTAAAACTGGCGAACATCATTCCTGTAGTGGCACCTCTCTATATCCTAGATCGTGCGCTTTTCCTGCTCTTTTTCTTCTTTCTAAAAAACCGGTGTTCTTCCTTTCTTCTTTGCCTATACAGCCCAGTGGTAGCTCTCGTCTTCACCTGCAGCTTAGCCTTCTAGGCCACGTTCTTGGCTGCATAATACAACAAACAGAATAATATCCCTTTTTTTATTAAAACATAAACTCGCCGAACTTTGAAATGTCTAGCCGAGTCCCGTCATGCCCACATAATGTTCAGATATGTTTTAATTTTGAACTGGTAGCCAGGTACAATACTGAGACCCCTCTTTTTTTTTTAAATTCGATTTAGAATCCGCGTGACATGCAAAAACAATCGAAAAATATAACATAAATCCTAACAACCGCTGCCAACCGTGGGGGAGTGTGATAGAGTCCGGAAATATACCAAGGTGAACTCTTTGACGCAGATCACACTGCGATTGCGGGATATGAGAGATCTCCGATGAGATCTAAGCAAGGCTTAGAGAATCTTTTCTCAGGACCCGAACGTGGGTCTGCATGCGTCATTAGTTAGCGCCACCATTGACGATTGATTCTGTAACGGATACAATAGTGAGTGGAATGTTCTCCAGGATATGGGCAGACTAAACTTATGCTCCGGAACATATGTAAAAAATTTATTAGCGTACTTTCGAAACAATTTTATTATCAAAAGCATTTAAATGTGCCACACCACTGTCTGCGAAGCTTGTGGTGAGGGCGACGATTCCTTTGCTGGGATCAGGTGCAAGATCTACGGTAGGTACTGATGTGGTGAGTGCTTATATTCACTATGTAAGGTCCTCATGGCTGAACTGTATTCTAAGAAAATTGGGCAAATTTCTGTAAAATCGGTGATACTGAATGTGCTTCCTGGCAGTACAATGGACCAGTTGCGTTTGAGAGCTTCAGTGGAGTGCTTCCTAACACGACACGAATAAAAATGTTTCACCTGTATTATGTTTGGGAAAAAGTCTATCTACCCATTATTCACCCACTTCCCAACTAATTACAGATCTGAAACTTTGCAAGCATTCATAAAACACAGTGGGCCTTACTTATAATCAATGGGTAGTCATTTTATATGGAACATTTTGCCGTTGGGAGTTCATACAATCTAGCCAGGACAACGAAAATAATTTTGTTAGACAACAAGAACGTTTTATTTCTCTTGTTTCCCTATAAATATTCGTATCTGCTTGAGTTGAGACGAATGGATTTATGTGTGCTCAGGCAGAAGTGTTACTAGTGTCCTTGATGACAAATATAGTTAAATCAGTGCAGCTGCAGTATCACAGACAATATATAATAAACCACCTTCTGAGAGGAAAAGGAAACAGAAGTCCAGAGGCGGTTGTTGTGTTCGTCGAATCGTATCGTTTGAAAATGTTAGTGCAATTTTAATGTGTTGGATTGGGGTCGATTTCTCCCATTTTTTTTTGCAGCGTTCTGCTTCGTTTTATTACTCCAGGCCAAGATGTACAGAACAGAAGGTAATATATTGCGCATGTTGTTATCCTATCTCTTTCTTATGTGTGACTCCACCTGAATAACACTTGTCTCGAGAGAATAAATTATGCAAAGTACAACTTTTCGCATTTACCTAATAAAAAGCATGCAGCATAGTATAATTCTTAGAACAGATTGTTTTTTTTTAATCACTGTTTTATACGATGTGTTTAAGGTAACAGTCAGCTGACAGAGAATACTCATTTTTTCTATGGTGGTTGTAGATGGTTTGAGTGCGATTTTATCCCATTATCCTTGTGCTTGTGAAAACAGAATCTAGCGTCTTCAGTTCCACTAAAAATAATAATAGTGGTTTTTGAAGACCTCCTTCATTGATTATATCTGGCCATGTTAAGCCAGGCAGTTTTTTTTTTAAATATCCAGCACGACATTCTGCGGAATCGAATTTAATGTACGATTATCCGATGCAAGACCACACATCAACCTGTAGTATTAAATAAATAAATAAATAAAGTGTTAAAGTGTGTAGGTACTTACAGTATTGATGGGTTCAGCTAGTTCTCGTCGATTGGGAGATTTCAGATTACCTAGCACAAGAGTTTGTAAGTGAAAATAATTGCGTTGCTGTTTTGCCGAGTAGCTATTTAAGGAACTCATGTTCCAAGTTGCGTGAATATTGATCGGGAATAAAATGGTTCGCTAGCTTGTTTTCACATCTAATTTATCTTTTGCTCCCCCAAATCTTTGCCATTTTACAGGAAAAATGAAAAAGTTATATTTTCACACTGCTCACCTGTGGAGCATTTTTTTGTTCTTTTCTTATTATTATGTGTATCGCAATTAACCACTAAACAAATTTTGATAGTTTTTTTATTTCACTAAATTATTTTCAAGGCCGCCAATCTTAAATTGAAAATCGTTAAAAATCTCGGTCGCTACAAGTCGCCAAATGAAAAGTATTGTAGAATCAAATAAAACCAAGCAACTTATTATTTAAAATACAAAAAATAACGCTTTTATTAAAAAAAAAAAAAAAAAAAAACAATTCTAATCGATATAAAGTTCAGCTTATAAAGGGTTTTCCAATGAGAGGTGTTATTGTGAATGACCCGCTATTTCGGTAGATGTCACTTTTGAAGCTTTTATTCTTTGACATTTGACGAGTAAAAACTACGCCATTACTAAAAATGGAACGATACACGCTTCAACAATACATTGAAATTATTAAAATTCACTACAAAAATGGTGAAAATCTTGCAGTCACAGTTCGCAAAACTAAAGCATTTTTTGGTCGTCGCGTCGTCGAGAAGCACCTTGTCGGACTGCAATACAGAAATTGGTGGAAAAATTCGAGCTGTTGAGACAAATTAGTGATGTGAAGAATAAAACCCGTACACGTCGCTCAAGAACAACTGAGAATATTGCTGCTGTAGCCCAAAGTGTTGAAGAAAACCCAGGTTTGTCCATTCCTCGTCGTTCTGTGGAATTGGGCATTCCACAAACGTCATTACACCGTAATTTGCATAAAGACTTGGGTCTTAGGGCATATAACGTTCAGTTAACATAAGAACTCAACACAAGCAACGAAAGCATTGATCTTTTACGGGAAAAGTTTCCGGACCGTGTTATCTCTCGATGAGGTGATCACAATTGGCCACCGAGATCTTGTGATTTAACACCTTGCGACTTCTTCCTTTGGGGCCACGTTAAAGTTAGGTCTACGCCAACAGCCCAGCGTCGATTCAAAACCTCAAAGATAAAATTCGTGAGGCTATCGAGGACATAGCGCAGCCACTTTGCGATTTGGTTATGAAAAATTTCATGAAAAGGATATGGTCCTGCATATGCGTGCTCTTGGTGGCTATTTGGCTGATGTTGTTTTTCATTATTAATGGCATACCTTCTACTTTATTATGAAATAAAGATCCGATCATTTATCTCAAAAAATGGCACTTTTCTTTGAATACCAAAATAACACCTCTAATTGGAGAACCCTTGATAAGGCGTGTTTTTTTTTTCAAAAAATGTACTCATCTTTTTCATTGAGATCATCATAAATCTTGGCATTAAATCATTAAAGCATTTCAGCAGAAGGCTCAAAACTAGCAAATCTATTTGCATCCTCGACATTCTTTTTGTTTTTATCGCATTCATACAGGAAAATGCTCGCTCAACCACTGCATTGCTTGCAGGTAGGAGGTAGGGATAATGTATTGAGGGCAAATTCCTCTAGCTCCAGGAACTCTGGTTGTCGCAAAACATTTGTTGTCTTCTGCACCTTATTCCAAAACTTAACAGCGTCGTCTTTGCGAGTATTTTCTGGATAAAAATGTTCCGACCAGTTTACTGAAATAAATTGTTTCCACTTAGACTCAGTAAGCTGTAAGACTTTCAAAATGGGGTCGCAGTTGGCTCAAACAAACTTCCGGTGATAAATATCCAATAGAAGCAAAAAGATTATTGCAATCAGACAACCTTCTTCGCATTTCTGCTACTAAAACGAGAATACAATTCTGAACTTGTTCCATTGTTTCATCCACAGTTGGAAATTTATTGTGACAGAATCTTTCAGTTTGACGCATGTCATTAACTTTAGGGGTGTGCAGTTAAGCTCGATTAATTTAATTTCCAATTTGGAAATCGAAAATGGATAATGTCTTTGCGAAGCCTAGACCTTTTGGTTTTTTTTTTTGTCGTAATTAGTGGGCAATATAAGTAAAGGGGGTTTCATTAGGAACTTGACAACTTCAAACTTTCAGTGTTTACGCACCCTTAAACCGATTACCGAACTGCCAATATCAAAATGTTGAGTAAAATTAACATTTTCATTGTGACGAAAACTACGTTTAAAAATAATCAAAATTTACTACCCAAAGTCCGAGTCGGTGGTCGCAATTTAAGAGCGCTAACGCCAATTTTCATTTTTCAGTGAAGTGGCGAACGGCAAACGGCTTTGTCAATGGGAACCCTCGTGAGCTTCATGAAACACCACTTTACCCGCCAAACGTCACTGTTTGGTGTGGTTTTCATGCCGGTGGCGTCATTGGGCCGTTTTTTTTTGTCGATGAAAATTACCGTCATGATACGGTAAATGGTATTTGCTACATAAATATGTTGGAACGTTATTTCCTTGAGCAATTGCATGAATTGGACATCAGTGAGATTTGATTCCAACAAGACGGTGCTACAAGTCACACAGAGGGTGCAACAGTCGATTTATTGAAGTCTCAGTTCGGTAAACGTGTTATCTCGAGAAACGGACCCATCTATTGGCCGCCGAAATCGTGTGATTTAACCAATCTAGACTTTTTTTCAGGGGACTACATTAAATCATTGGTCTATGCCAACAAGCCGGCGACATTAGAGGAGCTCAGAGCCATTATTCAACGAGAAATAGCGGCCATTTCGGTCGAAATGTGTAGCCGAGTCATCGAAAATTGGGTTCAACTTATCGACCGCTACAAACGTTCCCGTGGCGGGCATATGAACGAAGTCGAATTCCATTCATAAATGTTTTGGTAGAAATATTTTTGAGAAGTCTCAAGTGGTTTGCATTTTATTTAAAACAGAAGTAGTTAAGTCCTTAATGAAAGACCGTTTTTGGCGTTTTTTTATTTCCGAATAAAAATCTAAATACAGTGAACATTGGAAAACGTGAACTAATTAAAACTGAGGGTGTTCATGTTTTCGAGATTGTTCATGTTTTGGAATGTAACATTTTATGATTCTGCTCTTAAAATAAAACGCACTTTCTTCCATTTTATCTTCTTTTTGCTTGTAACTATTAGTATAGATTCATGAATATTTTTTACATATTTACACATACTGGTACGGCTCATTAACAAAATTTATTGGATTTTTTTTACATTTGAACGTTTTAAAAATACATAAAAGGTTTATTTCTTATTTTACTCCTTTTTTAAAGCTTTCAAAACTGTCTGCTTTCTCGTTTAATGTTAAAACCTTCACTTTCTTTGAACACATTTTTAAACAGAAAATAAGATGTTGATGCAAGCAAAAAACAGCAACCGAATGAGGGATGATAGCTATGCAATACGCACACGCACGTGTGGCACCAAATACATACATACTACGCATTGTCAATATTATGGGATTCCCCGAATTAAATAATTCAGTGCATTTTTATGTAGAAATGTTGAAAAAATTTCTGTTCACGTTTTAGAGCTTTTAGATTTGTTCACGTTTTAGAGCAGTCAATGTAAAAAATACAGTGTTCACGTTTTGGGGTAGTTCACGTTTTGGGGGGTTCACGTTTTCCAATGTTCACTGTATACGTAGATTTTAATTCGGAAATAAAAAAACGCCAAAAATCGCACGTCGCCAAACTGATTTGAAATCGGCCCTTTGGCGATAAATCGCCACATCTGAGAGCCCTGCTCAAGGGAGCTAAAAATTCTCCATTTCCCGAATATAGCACTTTGCGAAATGTAGTGCGGACTTTGAACATACATGCATAATATAGGTACATAAAATAAAAGCCCGGCAAAGCCGGACGGGGACTGCTAGAGGCATTATTTTAAAAAAAAATCTATTTTTAAAAACAAGCTATTGTTTTTTTAAAGTACGCATTTAAAAATAGAAAGTATTATCTCTTAAAGTCACCTATATCTTGCTATATATAAAGGTATGGGACAGCAGTTTAGTTAAAGTTATCTTTCTTTTTACAATAGCTCGATGTGTTTTTGATCTTAAAAGAAATTTCTATTTTTTAAGCAACCATTTTCAGGTGTGTTTCGCCGCATATTATTAACGACTAAAAAACGAACTAGTACCTGGTGTACGTACGAAAACACCAAATGAAACGCAAAATAACAGAGGCAAATATCTTTCATAGATTAAAGTTTAATTGGCCAGTCTAAGTTTCCTGGTTAAAATTATATCTTCGATTGAAAGCAAGACAACGAGTAGGAAGGCTAACGCTGGAACATCCGTTGAATGTAGTGTATACAAAGTCAAAAGCACGATCTGAATATAAATTAACAACACGTCGTGGCTACTGAACAACATCCATTCCATTTATGCTGCTCCATCCGGATGACGGAAATTAAATCAAACTATTTTTTTTTTTCAGCATGCATCGGCAGACAAAGCCAAAAGGAGTCCTCCCAATCCTAATTGACGCGTTATCATTGAAAGGAAATATAAAAGTTCTAGCCAACCCAGCTCCGATTCCAATTCGCCTGCAGCAGAAAAGGATAGTAGACATGCGAGAAAAGTTTTGCAACAGATTTAATTTAGAAACGAGGGTGGCATCCCAACATGTGGTGTAGATTTCCACCCAAAGCGTAAGAGTGAAGCAATAATTCAGATTGTCTGCGCGTGGTAGTGAAAATTCAATTAAATAAAATAATAGAAGATTAATTTTTTCGCAACAGCTTTCGGTTGCCAAAAAGGTTTTTTTTTAAGGCGTGTGAATTTGAAGGGGTATTCTTTCCTTTCTGAAGATTAGGAGTCATTTATCTTCATTATATTCCTTGAATTTGTATCTTCCTTTCTTGGTAACAACTTCCAGGTCAGTTTTGTTTATAAAGGTCGTCTAGGTAAAGATAGTAGCAGTTTATATAAGTTAACGCTGTGTTCGCACGGTGCAAAGATTATCAGCAAAGTGTTGTACCCTTGTTTCTGTACAAACCATTAAAGCTAAACAAGACTTTGAGCCGTAAAACACCCAGCCACTGAATGTGATGAGAAATAAAGGAGGCTTTGTGGTGCTGACAATATCCATGTTCTGTCTGTAACTCATGTTATAAATTTTTAGTAAATTTTGTTTCAATTCATATAGTGATAAACAAATCGATGTGATTATTACAGAACATGGGCCCAATCGGCAAAGTTGTGTGTGCAGTTGCGTACATAATATATTATTTATCAATAGCATGGTGACAACAACATTTTAGAAAGCGTTTCTATAAACCTTTTCTATAGAAATAGTCACTCCAACTTTGCGATTCATTTATTTTTATTTCGTTGTCGATAGGTAATTAGACTAAGCGAGGGGTGGTCATCCGATCCGAGAATACCGAACTTTTAATTCACCCATTTTAAAGAGAAATTCAATCGTATGCAACTTAAAGTTTAAGAATCTTGTCTTTAGCTACTATGTTTTTGTTAATAATTCGGAGATTTAAACGGCAAAACCAGTAAAACAAATCATTTAACATTTTAAGTTTCGAACCGGTTGTCTCGAATTTGGCCATCAAACCTTGGAGAGTCGATTTTGGTAATAAATTTGTATAATTAAGATGTGCTGCTCAATCGTTCAACTTGCTATTGTGATTTGTCATCAGCGACTGGAAAAAAACGCCAGATTGGATAGACGCCATAGGCTGCCAACATCCTTCCTTTTTTTTTAACTTTAAAAATTAATTTTTTATTTTTCTTTCTTTAAGCTTACACACTAGACAAAAACGATTAAATCTAATTTAAAACTAACATTTATCTTATTCTAGCTTACTGGCTCCAAGCGAGCGCTCTAAACTTATCAATATCCTTAAAATTATTGCCTTTCGGCCTTAAATTTATCCATTTCTATGATTTGTTTTGTTTTTTAATTTTCAAGAAACTTTAGAAAACTTGAACTCTTTATTATTTGTTTTACTTAAAGCTACTTAAGGCTACCCAAGCTACTTAACCTAAATTACCTATAATCAGGGTGGTGAGCAATCAAATCGATTGGTCACCATCCTGATCGCGTCCATGGGCGCCTAACAGCCGCCCACAAGGGTTCATCAGGGTCACCGAGACTCGAGCGAGGCTATAAGCGTCGTTCGAGTCTCGGCAGCACTATCATGTTGGCTAGCCCGGCACCTTTTTTCTTAAGTATTCTAACAGATTTAATACTGATTCAGATTTGGTTAATCTAGCTAGTTCAAAAGACGTGACTGTTAATCCAGAGTTTATGTTTATTACCTGCTTTTTTGACTTCATGATTTATATTTTCTAAATGTCTGTGCAAATCATTATTTCTTACATATGTACTCATAGACATACATACGATGAAACTTGAAACTGTAATTGAAAATTAAAATAAAAATTCTGGTGTGCTTATGGCGTTTTCGATTGAAGAAAAGAATTGCCTTTTCTACCAAAAGATCAAATCTTTTGCTTCTATGTTTCATTCGAAAAAAAAATATCCCTTCTGGGTCAATTCTTAGCACGACAGAAATATTCGCGATATTTTAAAAAACATTGCATTGGACTAACCAACATACACTAGCAAATTGTCAGATTGAAATGTTTCTTGTTTTGTTCGAAAAAAATTTGCGCTATGTGACCCGAAAATATGCTATTTAAGTATTTAAGAGTGCGAATGTAATCTTTAGTTGAAACAAATTAATTTTTTTTTAGAAAATAACAATAAAGTAGCCACAGAAAAACAAACCTCACTTATATGCAGTGTTGCCACTAAATAAATGTGAATCTGGTCAAATGACCGGCAATATATTTTAACTAAAAATAGAAAACAAAAATTAACTGATATTATATTATACGTAGTTTCTTTATTTTTCCAAACTTATCTTAAATCCAATAAAACAAGTTTCTGTGAGCCCAACTTTTTGGTTGTTTTTGTCTTTCGTCGAGATTTTTGGGGCATTTTCAAAGTTGCCTGTAGTTCATCGGATTTTTTTGGAGAATTTTTTTCCGTTTCGAAACTGCGGTGATTTTTTATTACGAAACGAGGACCTGTTTGATATTTGCTCTTGACCAAAAGGACAATACAAAAAATGTATTGCATGTTGACAAAAGTCAATCACGAATACATGAAAGAACAGAGCTTTAAACTTATCATAGAACATATTGTAAGTAAATATAAAATTGGTGCATTGCAGAGTGCAAGCAAAGTAAACAATTATGATAAGCTAAGATTGGGAATAACAATAAGAAAGCCTACAGAGGGTATATTGATTATATTGAATAGGAAATAAATGATGAATCACAGGAAAATATGAACTTAATTAATTAAATTGACTAAAAGCATCTTAAACACAGTTTAAAGAGAAAACAAAAAATCGGATAATAGTTAATGGAATCTCAAACAAACATTTTGCACCACATTTCTTTTTACCATCATAAGGTTATCAAACTTTCCTCATTGATTTCCTTTTTGATTTAATTGTAAGCCTTTTAAATCTATGCTATTTTTTTTTTTTAGTTTTATGTTTAACATATTCAAAATGTTCATACCACGAGACATGATGAACAAATGAAAACAAAAAAGAGCAATTTTTCGAATAAAGTACTGATACTAATGGTTTTCGTTGGCGCAAAAAGTTGGTCTCCATCTCTTCTTGAAGAGCAAAGTGAAAATAAAAATGTAACTCTTTCTAATGTTTCTCACAACTTTGTGTGAAAATTAAAGAACTAAAATATTTAAGAATTACACTCACATTAAATACTGTACTAGAAAATATAATCACCAATATAAAGCCGCTTTTCACAGTTTATATGTGCAACAAAACGATGTGTGTCACACTCTTATGACCGCTAAAAAGGGGAGATACACTATTTTCTTACCAAATACACTGATTACGGAGTTACACTATATTCTAAATCAGCAATAAATGAAGAATTTTATATAATGGTGGATTCCAATTTTGCAAAGTGGTAGATATCGTATTGAGCTAATAGATGTCATTTAAACCTTATTTTCACTGAAATTGGAGTTACAGCCTTTTTTGGTTTCACCGACGGTTTCTGCTATCCTCACTTGATCCATTCTTATTGTTTCGGCCCCGAAGGCCCCTATCTAGCGTAACAGAGTGGAAACATATTTTACTTTTCAAGCAGTTGAAATTGAGAGAAAGGCCTTTGTGTCAGCAACAGTAAAAAGATTCACTCCAGTTACGAAGAGAACAATACCGACCACCTCATCGAAATCGAGGACAAAGGTTTAACCTTTTTCGTTGGCTTTTTACTGAAACGGAATTACTGGATTATTTTCCGCTGGTAGGATATATTTATTATTACCACCAGTGACGCAAGGATTTCACAGTGGGAGAACTTAATCTCTGGCATATTGTTTGCATAGAGAAAAATATCAGTTGTTATATATTGTACAAATGGAACGTTGTAATTGGAATAACTAAGACTCAAGTTGTTCAACGGATTTCGAGTGCATCTATCTGACAACTTCTTTATCTATTCTCTGTGCTGCAGACAACTGAAAATAAAGGCAGATAGCTAGCAAAGCGACGTGAGATGTCAACGGAGCAATGTTTTATTTCCAATGGGTAATTGTTTTTCTGAAAAAAATAAAAAATAAAAAATAAACCACACCTCAATTGTTGGGATTTGTATTAATAGGGCAAAAGCGGATTGAAATCAACTTGGCGATGCCCAGCAATTCGATCCGTCTTATTCCAATCAATTGTGTTTATTTTTATTTCCATCGATCGCCACAGGGTATTGTCTATTAGTACTCGAGCTTGAAGCACGAGTGTGGAAGTGGAATATGAATTATTGTCTGCTTGAATGAGTTTCAGTAGTTAGACAATGCCTCTCAGGCAAAATTATTGAATTAAATCAATGGTGCCGTTAATGTAGTGAAGATGACGGATAGGTATTTTACGGAAGTTACCCCAACACATTTGTGAAAATTGTGCGAACTCTCAATCCGAATTCACACAATTTTTCAAAAATCTGTACAATAACTTGCACACGAGGATTATTATTAACATCTAGTGGAACGTCATAATAAGCAGCTGTGACTTTGATGTAGTTATGTATTTTATATACTTTGGGTAAGCTTTTAACTCTGACAGTGATAACAATTCGGAAATCATTCAAGGAGTTATGTTTGCCATTCGCTGTTCCATTGACCTAATAAGGCTCTTGAGTAGAGTCTAAAGACTTTTCAAGAATCACAGACAAAATTGTTTTGAAATTATGTACCAATTTTTTACACAGAAACGCTAATTATCGAAATTTTCTCCAACACAATGTTATGGCGGCGTGAAGAAAGAAAACCGAAAACTCGTTTATCCATTCGATATACTTTTGTTCTTACATGTTCTCAAAATGCACTTTATTTACATAATACTATCTGTAGGTAGTTTCGAGGCTGCCAAATATTATTTCAGAACATTCAAGATTCAAGAAACATTATTCTTTTCGAAAAACAAAAATCACCGAAAATATTCTTTAACGCGAGGAAGGCTTTTTAAATGCGCCCAGTATTTTACCACAAAAAAAAGAGAAGCCTGAAAGAAACTACACCATCTTTCGTTTTTTCCGAAACTTATAGAGATAGAGAGTGGAAGAAAGTGGCGATCATGGCCCCAGCTATTCTCTAATATTCTGGGATTAACTTGGGAAAAAGGAAGTTTTTAAGATTTTTTCACTGAAAGATATACACTACAGTCAAAATGAATATCAGAAATATAAATTTTATTTATGATATTATTACTTAATTTTTGTTACCCGCCATCAAGCCCTATGCTATGTATTAAATGTAAACGTACTGTATTCATCTAGTACCCACACCCACAAGCCACAAAGTGTTCCTCACTAACTCAAATATATTGCAAGACTAAGGAAACCGATGTCCTTACGTACAACAGTCAATGTCTTCACTAAACATTAAATTTGTACTCAGTTCTCTGTATACAGGCAATATGCGTCTGATTGATTACCGTGTTGT
The DNA here is from genome assembly GCA_963082955.1 of Cheilosia grossa. NCBI lineage: Eukaryota > Metazoa > Arthropoda > Insecta > Diptera > Syrphidae > Cheilosia > Cheilosia grossa. The sequence continues at coordinate 25,829,312 of OY720145.1, read as the reverse complement.
ACCGCAAACCACGTTCGTTCATTCATCTCCTTACCACTAATGCGCCTGACGTTCCAAATCCATTAAATTCTCTTTTACAAATTCACATCTCATAAATGCAGCCCTTATTTGCTGCTACGTCTACATCCTATCTTCTATCGTCCAAACCGCATTGATGAATTGGGTATTTTAAATTTTCCCGCCACTTAAATAGATGCCTTCCGCCCAGTTTCCAGTCCCCTTACAGTATTCCTTGCTCTTGAAGGAATGATTCCGCCATGTTCAAGAGAGAGAGATGACTGCTGTAATTTTATTGCTTTTGGCTTGAAGCGAGGGAAGCATCTTTTCAGCACCCACTGATTCATTGCATCAGAGAGGTGAAATAGAGGAATGAACAGCAGGCGTTTACTGGCACATCTGAGGAAGCGGATTAACTTGAACCGCGAGGGTTCTTTAATAAATCAACCAAAAGCACTTCCGAAGCAGGTGGTGGCCATAAGGAGTGAAGCTTTTCGTACTCCAACTTACAATGAATAGAAAGCAAAAAAGGTTACCATTGCAGGTGTTTACTTGTTACTAGTTCAAGTGCAATTATTGGGTTAGTGAAAGATTTCAGTTCGGCGTTCACTGATTTAATCTTAAATAAAAGAATTTCTATAAAATATTAACGTGGAGGAAACTATTACATTCATGGCGTTCATTCATGACACGGACACAAATCTATGCATTGTAAAAGGCAACTAGTAATACGAATTATTATAAGAAAAGGATAAAGAGATTTCATGGCGGGATATGTTGGAAACTCATTTACACAAAATTTATTCATTTTTGTCAACGTTCAAGATAGGGTTGGCAGATACCAATAGTTTAGATAGAATGCTTCACTAATTCAATTTGTGTGCGTAGTTTATGAAAATGTTTTTTTTTTTTTTTTTTCGTATTCCTATTTTTAAATACTTTCGTTAGACGTTTACATTCTTTTATAATTTATATTAATCCATGTTTTACAAAAAGAAACTTCTCTGTGAGGTGTTACATATAAACGCACACAAAATAATTGTTGTTTGGGTCTTGTCCTATACCTGTTTGCACCTGTAACTAATTGATAGGTATATCTGAAGTTTGTAATTTTTTTCCGAAAATGAACCTGTTTTCTAAAACGAAAAACTTGGAAATAATTTCCAGCTCTTATTTCTACACAAATTTCCCAAACCCATTTGGACATGAAAATTGCAAGGGGAGCTGAAAAATCAAATCTCAAACAACTACAGCACGAAAGAGCATTTACATACACCACGGCTGAGCACTTTATTATTCTTTTCCAAAAGGCAGCAGCAGATGGCTACGACTGAGAACTAAGTTAATTTTTTTTAAGCTGCAGTGTGCACACGAGTGACCAACTCTGCCACAAATCTTCCACCGATTTAACGTAAAATCATTATTTCAGACTTAATGCTCATATAATATGCTCTAAGCGCAGATCTTCGTTGCTGTATTCTTTATCCGTGCTGTTCCTTTTTTTTTTTCGTTTATTTCTGCGGTTCCTTCTTTTGTTCGTGTCCATGTCCTCGTTGAGTTAAAACTTGAGCGCTGTGGAACAAAAAAATAACCCTGAACGTAATTGAATTATGAAAGCTATCCTGGCGGTAGTGATGGTCGTGCTTGCTCGCTCTGTTGCTGCTGTTTGAGAGATTAAAGTGTCCAATAAGCACGTAATGATGCACACTGTAAATTCATCTGTATAATTATGTATTGAGTTCTTAACTTTTCTTTTACATTTCTGTAGAAATGGTCAGGCCCTAGAAGAGCGGACACCAACAAATTTAATCAAAGAAAGTCAGCTTTGTTAAATGTATCATGTATCCTAAGAGGGAGCCATTGTGTACCTGGAGCAAATATCGTGTCGCTGGAGTGAGTCAATTCTGTTCGCATTGATTTATGCGTCTGCTTTGCTTGGTGTATCAGGTGTGAGTTCTGTTCCGACTTTCTAAAAAAACTTTTGAGGAAAACTTTGATAAACCATTAAATTTCGCATCTACCTACGCTATTTGATGATTTATAAGGAGCAGATGTTGGTTCAAGTTTCTCCGAAGTCCTATTAATACAGTTGAATGAAACTTTCCCGACCCAGGAAGCCAATGATCTACATATGAGTTTGGTTTTATAAATTCGCAGATACGTGAAGTTTAAAAATGATAAAATTGAAAATGATCGCAGCATTTAAAGAATAAAATTATTGATTTTTACACCAAAAGGAATTGAGTTCAATGGCTTGGAATTATGACATAATATTTAAATACCTTTTAATTACCTACGTACTAGGAGAAAGATATTGCATTCGTACAAAATTTCGAACTCGTGATGTTAATCAATTCCGATATTTCGATGATGGAGGCACTCAAAAAAGTGGGTCGCGAAATTCTGTCCGCCTGTCTATCTGCCTGGACAGACTCCAGGAGGACTACAGCTAAAACGGTTGCCCGGATTTGGTTCAAACATCAGGCTCCATCCTGCAATCTACATACCTACTCATTAACCTTACCTAACCTTATGGATGGCAATTGGTTGGAGTCATTATTTTAATGTTTTTTTTTTTTTTTTTTTTTTTCAAAATGAATATCTAACTTATTAACTTTTATAAATCGGGCATTGAGAAGCTTTTGATACATTTTCTCACCTTTTGTATTTCCATTCGTATAATATTTCATATTAAATGCAGATAGCTAGCCCTTTTTTGTATATCTGCAAAGATTATTAGGCCCACAGGTTCTACAAATAAAATGTTTCAACATATTTCTTTGCCACCTGTCTGGTGATGAGATATAGTCCTTCCGAAATAAAAATAAATAAATAAATAGTTCTCGCAACAGGACCGTAGAGACCCTAGGCATAGCTTCTCATAGCAATTCGTTTTGTGTGAGTTGTTAATTTTTGGGATGAATGGAAGGGATCTACAATTATATGCCGGTTCCAAACGGCTTATTGAGAAGCTCTTTCAAGACAGTTATACTCTCGGATGTTTGTCAGACGTTGGCGAGAGGTGACGCAGTAGATTCGAACCTGGAACCCCTCACTGCGCCTTCTAGCCCTTCCGAAATAGTGATTACAAATTGAGAGATTTTCCCAACATATAGGGGTAGTTTGTTAAGAAAGGGGAGTTTATAAAAAAAATCTTTTTGGGTAGATATGTGGAGAACCGCTGATTTTAGAGCCATGTATTCGAAGACTTTTTATTTTATGATTCCAATATGTTGACACATTCTTGAAAAATACCAAACATAATCTAATCTATGTATTGAGAAAATACTGCCGAAGAAATAAACATACAACTATTGAAAATCTTTAAAACAATACTTTCGAAGTACAAGGACATTTTTTTCTGTAAGAATATACATAATGGTCTTTCTATTATAATTCATAATTCAATTTACATTTTATTTAACTCAATATCAGTTGTACCTTTAAAAGCAATAGTTTACCAAGTGCCACCATCGTACCATGGACATGGAAGGTGCGCGAAATGAACTTACAAGTCCATCGTTAACCAAATTGTCCATATAAGTCAAACAAATGTATTGCCTCAGGAGTCCTTTCTTGGCAATCATGTTTTTTTTTTTTTGTTTTATATATTTCAAAGCTGAGCTCGTACTAAGAAAAAAACAAAGAAAGATAATTTATACACAAAAGAAAGGCAATTAACAGTATGACCGCCATCTGTGAAAACCCATAAATTCGGCTGTTTCAGCAACACAAAAACGTGGGCCCTTTCCTCACGCCTCAACCGCATTATGTTAGATCCTTCTCAATGTCACGCAATAGGCAGTTTTTGTATCCTTTGTCTTTGTGTTCCCATCGCTTAGCTGACCCAAGTTATTTGTGGCAATGGCGGTTAAAAAAGGACAAAAAAATCTAATTAGAACTAAAAAGGTACGTTCTTCCATTGCCTAAAAACCGTATCCACTTATTAGATATATGAAATCTCTACAAGGTTTTTTTTTGCTTATGGAAAATTATGACAACTACGTATACCTCCCTACCTTGGAGAGAAAGTTAATTCGAAGTGAAAAGCGCCACCCGAATCATATAATGTCCTCTTTTATTGCAACCTACTCATTTCTAAGTTATTTTTATATAATATTCTGCCTCTTTTAACCGCAGAAAAGCCGTTAGTTTACCAAGGTTATATCTAATAAACAGACCATTTATGTCCTCCCCAACTTAATTTTCATCTTATTATTTATTTCTTAGTGACACACATGTGTGGTGACAAATTGTAATAAATATCTCGTCATTATCCTGAATGTTGTACAATTTTTTTTATGGATAGTTTAGCTTGGAATCGTAAGCATCAACAGTAGATACAAAGTGGTTGCAATTTGGAAAGATATCTTTTCTTATGTATAGGGCGGAAGTGTAAACGATCAAAGTGTACTTTCCATTATAATCTATATATAGACGTAAACCGGTCATCCCTATATAAATCTAGATATGCCTCTTTGCCTGACGAAAGATATTAGATTATCAAGTGACAACTGTATGAGCTTGATTTTTTTGTAAACAATCATAACATTCATTGAAATTGAGTTTCATTGATTTGCGCATTAAAAGCCTTTGTGCATATAAAATTTACCCCTGCGCCCTGCCATAACAAACCATTAGGTCCTATCACTCCACTAAAATATTCTACGCTTCATCATAGTCGGAGTGGTACAAATAAATATAATAACTATTTGTTAAAAGTGGGCGCATGCTATGCCGCTGAATGAAATCGTTCGACTTTTCACAGTGTGTACACTGTTTAGCTAAGTTCGAATGTCCTCAAACTTCAAGTTCATCTCATATCTCGTCCCTCTAAGGTCGCTTTCGCCAAGTCGAGGGTATGGATAGCGCTAGAGGTGCATCTTGCGATGACGACCAGGATCCCGTTGTAAGATACTAATTGCCTTTCAACATTGACGATGTATGATATATTCAGTCTTATTCCGTGTGGTGTTTTACTTTCACGACGTTTGTTGTTTTATGAGGCGTTTCATTTAAGAAGACTTCCAGACAGGGAAAAAGGTCGTCGGTAAGTAGTTCACATTCCACATACGATCCACACCAGCTAATATGCGCCAATGACAGATAAATGGCGGTATCTGTTTATTGCATTTTGTTTTTTGAAAGAAATTGTTGCAAGTTGTATCGAAAAAATGAAGAGTGTACCAATGTTTTGGAGTAGTAATGACATGAGAAAACCTGAGCTCATTCGCATACGGAAACAGATAAGGACAAAATCCAATCCATTGGATCTACCGGATACAAAGTTAGCGCACGAAAAAAAATTCATTTAAAAAAATCAATTTAATCAAGTGTTTTCAGATTCAATTCAGTTCCTGGTTGGTTATGTTTACCCTAGAAAATAATCGAATTTCATTTGAATAGATTACCAATTAGAATATTTACATTTCCAGCCGTCGTTCACTACTTGTCGTTCAGTCTCTTGTAAACGACAAATACCATCGTTTTTCTTGTCGTTTTATGTCGTTCAACGCCTTACAGAATGGCAGTGAAGTTTCTCAAATGACGTTCGTCGTACGCCAATAGGTTCCACGTGACGTTCAGTGACAAATTGCGTTCAACGACTCAAAAACGCCTCCCGTAATTCCAAATTCAAATTGGAGTTTCTTAAATCGTCGTAAACGCCACTCGGAATAAGGGTGATTATGTTGATCTGTTCCAGCAAAGCATTTTAAGTCTTCTGGGATTCCACCACTCATTACACTAAGGACGTGAAGGTGAGCACACTGTTGTTTAACACTTGTATCGCATTTCTATCAAGTAGAGTTTTTTCTGTAACGGATTGCAGCAGTAATTATAAAAAAAAATTTTCACGAAGAAAATTACTTATTTCAAATCAACAAACTTTCGGTTTAAAAATACCAAGTAATACTGTTTATATAGCTCCTACACAGTTAGTCGATGAAAAATAACCAAGTTAACTTGTTTAGATAAATTCGGTTATAAATGGTTGTAAATCAAAAACTAGCTCTGTAGAATTTAACCCACTTACTATGTTTGGTTGATATTAACCCAGAAACTTGATTGATAACAAACACACTTGTCGTGTATCTTTTAAGAGTATGGTTAGGTTAGGTTGAAGTGGCTGTCGGCTAGCCGACACACTTAGACCCTTGTAAGGTCCCCTGTGATACCACATGAATCTAAAATGCAATTCTTCCTACTCGTTGAACCAATTGGATCTTCTGATGAAGCGTAGGATATTCCGAATGTCTGTGCTTTTTAGATCGTTCAGACCATCATAGTAGAACGCTCCCAGATGGAGTTTACGTCTTTGTGAGAGGGCCGGACAAGTACAGAGGAGATGGAGAATAGTTTCTTCCTCCTCCTCGTCAAGACAGCTTCTGCAAAAATCGTTTGCAAATACGCCAAGAAGCTGCCTGAAAGCTTCGTCTTGACCACCTGCCACCGTTCAGGGGAGATCGTGCCATCATCGTCGCTACGATCGATCACAGCGATCACCAATTTATTCTTAAGAACGTCACTAAACGACTTTTGAGAAGTGACGTTGGATGACCTATTTGGGGCGACGGTGCTATGCACCTTAGGTCTTTTGGGAGCCGGCACGGTCCCCTCCAACGATCTCTGGCGCTTAGACGTAGAGTCCTTGCTGGTCGTTAGTGGATCGTTCTTCAAGAATTTTACCGCCCATTCAAGTTTGCTGTTTTGCTCGGCGGTCCTATCAGCCTTCAAAGATTCTCCGAAGACCTTTAGGATATGAGCAGCATAGCGACGTTTACCACACGCCCTTTTAGATGGAGTGCGATGCCGCCCTGCCTCACTAGGAGACGCTTGCGAGATCTTACCTCCTGTTACGCTAGTAGCAGTGGTAGGGCCATGCATAAGAGTATGCATTTGTCCTTTTTGTTGTAACACTCTTTTTAACCAAGCAAAATCACACTCGGTTAGAGAAAATGTTTGCGAGCGTTCCGGACCATCAATGATAATTGCAGGTTTTAAAACTAATTTAAGAACATTCCGAATTGATGCAAGTACAACAAACAACAATCCAAATAGAGTAGATGCTTTGTCCAGTTCATACAAACTATAATTATAGAACTTAGTTACGCATTATGACCGCATAACTGAAATTCATGTTTCGAAAAGAGTATGGCCAACCAAAAAGCCTTGCTGTTGTTTTGGTTGAGATTCGCCTATTATGGGCGAAAATTCGGAAAATGAGTCCAAACTGCGAATGAATTAATTAAAGTGCACATAAGCGAATGAAAAGGGTAAGGCAGAGAGATGTCACTCAATTTTTAAGAAAACTAGTATTACTCCAGCGATGAAAACTCATCAAAATTGAGATGGATTCAAATTTATATTCTCTAATTAGTTGTTATATTTGTTTAGAAATAAGCGGAACTTTTGAGCTACTAAATATTACCAACCAACGCATAATGCTCATTATAAAGATAAGCGTTGTTTTTAATTCAAGTGGGTTTCCGTGAAATTTTAATTCTACTTTTAAAACTTCGTCATATTTTTCCTTTTTCATAAAGGAACTGCTTGTCAACATTGCTGTAAGGGGAAACTTTTGCTTTTGGCAGTTCGGTGGGTACACTCAATATGTACTCTGGGGAAATTGTGTTCATCGCTAACCTATAAGAGAAAACTGTCTTCTTAGGCTATGCAGCAATTTAAAAGCGAACTTCAACTTTTCTTATGATTTCAAATTTTTACTTTCTGTTTCTGTAGGTATTCTGTGTGGAACAAAGAATTTCTTTTCTCAAACCAGAAAGAAAACAAAGAAAAAAAAAATGCACCGAGCGGAGTTCATTAATTCATTTCCTTGTATGGATGTCGCATTGAAATAAAAAAAGTTTTCTCTCCTGTTTTGAATTTGTTTTCCGTCCGTAAAACGAACAAAGTTTTAAATAGTTTATGGAGTTAATTAATTGGTGACTTATGTCAATAAAATAATAAAAAAAAATTATATGCGACGGAAAATGTTTATGAAAGGCCGAAACTTCCTCGCACATTTGGGACGCTTGGGAAAACAAACTAATAAAAGGAACTTTATGAATAATCAATACTGCGGCATCAGATACGAGGAAAGTGTTTCAAAAGATATAACTTGGGTTGAATTTGTTTCTTCCGGGAAATTGCAAATTTGAATGGTATTCGAAATGTTTATAAGTTGTTTTATATCCCAGTGGTACACATAAATTGTATCGAATTCGGTTACCAGTATAAGTTTTCTTTTTGTCAGACGTAGATGGAAGATGCTATAAGTATACGTCCATTCTGAATCAAATGCCGAATGAAGAATATTTTATTTCGGTAGAGTTTTAATTGCATTTTTATTCAATGTTGTATGAAAAGACACGCTACCAATAAGATATGTGCAGATATGCCTATATTTGATATCGGCACCTATCTATAAGCAAAGCAGATTACAGCTTTAAAAGCTAGTGAACGCCTGAAACCATTTGTCAACGAACTGATTGAACCCTTTCAGTGCGGTAGCTCCACAACCGAATATTCACATTACGGCAAATCCTTGAGAAAAATCAAGAACTTCTAGTCGATACACCAACCACATTTTTAAAGATTTTAATGCCGCATATGACAGAATTTGTAGATACGAGCTATACAGATCCATGACTAGTTGGCCATCCCTGCAAATCCTGACAGATTGAGCAGAATGCCGGTGGAAAACGTTGGGAAGCCGTCTCACTGAGATCCGAGAATTTTGATGTCAAAAAAGGATTTAGGGAGGTTGATGCCACTTTTCCAACATCATACTTGAGGGTAAAACAATATATGTGTTCTGTCAGCAAGAAGGGACGCACAACATCGACGAGTTGGACAGAACGTCACAATCGACAGCTTAAACTTTGAGGTGGTTCGGGACTCTGCCTATCTCGGCTCCGCTATAACCTCTGAAAATGACATACCTCACAAACAAGCGAAGCATTACATTAGTCAACCGCTGTCACTTAGGCCTAAGAAAGTAATTGAGTAAAGCCTTGTCGAGAAACGCCAAGGCGACTCTCTATAATACCCTCATCATCCCAGTCCTGCTTTATGGTGTAGAAGCATAGACGTTATCAAAGGCGAATGAAAATCTCTTCGGTCTCCTCGAACGCAAAATTCTTTTAGTGATTTTCGGTCCCGTTTACTTTGACGAGCCTTGGAGCAGGATATATAACAGCCACCTCTACGAGCTGTCCCGCCACATCGAACTGGTCTGTAAAGTACGCATCAGTCGTCAGCTGATACGTGTAGAGCTGGGGCAATGCTCCGAAGCGAAGATTTTTCGAATCCAACCCGGAGAAACTATACGAAGTTGTTGCTTGGGCAAATGGATGGGGATCTAAACCAACTTTAAGTGCTCAACTGGATGGGCGTATTGGTTCAGGCCCAGGGTAAAACCCGATTTTAGCGCCAGTAAGTAAATACTTGCCGACGAAACTGTACTATGCGTGGCGAACATTCCAGCTCATGATAAATCGGCTGTTTGAGTACTTTAAAATGGCTGGAACTAGCTGGTGTGGAATGGATCTAAATGTACCAAAATATTTGGTCAAATCAGGCTGACTCCACAGAGCAGTTAATAGGAGATCATATTACAATCATGAGGAAAAATGCTTTTGTTATGAGCATAGAGTGGAACAAATATCAACAGTGCTAAAGATACATGGAGAGCTTCTCAAACTGAATTATGTACCACGTAGTTCCCTACCTATAGTCTGCAGCATGGGTAATTTGGCGGAGAGAGGATATCTTACATTTTGTTGGGAGGTGCCCAATTTAAATGGAGAAGGTCAATATTTAGAAGGAATATCTCATCGGAAAACCAAGTCTTACAAATCCTTAAAATCCCACAACTAACCAGGTAGGTACTGCAAATTGACCCTTCAATATAGACTGAGAATTCAAATGAAAGTTTCTAGAATCCAAAGTAAATTATTGTGCTAGTGGTGTATTCTGATCACTTAAAGAAAGACTTGTTTTACCACTTTTTGTTTTGCCAATTAGAGAGAGGGCAATGCTATGTTAATCGATTTTTGTAAACAAATGTACTAAATTTAATTTTCTGAATCCTAAAATAAAAATCTATACCTATCTATCTTTATATCTATCTATAAAATATCCAAAATATGTTTAGCCTGCATCCACTCTAATACACAGCGAAGGAATAGCAACACTCGCTTTTTCAACCTTCTTCGTAGTGACATCTAATAGATCTAAGAATTGGATAATATCTCAAACTTGACATTGTAACTGAAAATAATATCTTCTGCACCTGCTCAGGAAAGTTTAACAATGCGAATGCTTGTTTTATGTTACAAAGAATATTTCACAAAATCCAATTCGAACTGTCACCGTTCAAAATCGTGCTAGCGATATGTTTCAAATTGATGTAACCCACAGTCTCACCTCTTTTTATTTTGTAATCGCGTGGAATGAGTGAGTGAAATGGCAGTTCGGACCTCAAAGTGTAGAAAGGAAAGGAGAGTAATAATCAAAATTATTAAAAACGACGCTGAAAAGTACGCATATAAGCAACATAATGCCATGTTTAAGGCACTTAGTAGATTATAATTAATTTAGTTGCCATAATTCACTTTGTCATCGTAATAGCTATATTTAGTTACAGTATGAAGGTAGTAGGGGTTGGGAATTTGCGAAATGCTGCGGCAAGGAAAAAATATGCATAAGCTTCTACTTTGAAATTTTTATGCAGCGATTCCAGTCCCAAATAGAGATAAAACACTTTCGGGTCTATTGGAAACCCTTATCACTGCCAAAAATTAAGGGGGAAAAGGAAAACATTTATTCGTAGAATCCTTGTTTCACCCAAAACAAATAGGTACGCAATTTTACCTCTGAAGTCCAAAGATCGAAACGTGCATGTTTCAAAAGTCAAGAAGAAGCATTTACTGCTGTCAACGTTCATTTGGCGTAGGCATTTAAAAAGGTTAATAGAATTGCAGTTAATGATGCGAACATAAAATATGTACGCACAGAAGATTAAAATTGGAAAACTTAATGTTCGCATCAATGCACCAGAAGACAAAAGAAAAGTGAATGAACAATGAATAAATACGAAGGGATGGCAGTGAACGACTTTGATATAAAATGTTTAAGGCAGGCAAGAGGAAATTCATGAAAGTAGTGAAATTCTGTCCGTTGCCTAACAGGACACAATCTGAGAGCGGCAATAAAAAATTGTAGTAGCTTTTATCAAACGTCAGCGGAAAGCAAAATAATTGGTCAATATCCAGTTTTTACCCAAAATCAGTAAATTATGCAATGTTGCTGATTTTTGGGCGCTCTTTCTGAATCTGCATCTGTTTTGGTCTATCTCTTTCGGTTCATCAAATATTTTGCAACCTTCTTATTCTTAGAGCCAATTATTCAAACTAAATTCAATTCAAATCGTTAAAAGTGTAATTTTGTATGGAATAAGTAGATAAACTTTTCAAATATTTTAAAGTTTCATTAAGAAAAATTAGATCAATTGGGTATTACATACACACCGTGGATATGATTTGTTAGGCCATTTTGCTCTCAACGAAAAATGAGTATACATTGCTTAAATGTTCTGCCAAAAACATCAATGGGAGGTTTACGTTGGTATAAGTTAGGTTAGGGAAATGTGTGTGGCGCGCCAGCTCCATTTCCACTCGGAGGTCCTAAGCCCATTTTGATTCCCTTCATAGATTAAACAAACCCCAAAATTATCTGGTGGATTCTTCTTATTTCTGACCATTTAAACCAATTGGTGCTCTTTGCGAATGTGAGAAGATCGGATATTCCTGCTTTTGGCAGTTCCGATAGATTTTCGAAGAACCTGGAGCCCAGGGTTCGGAGTCGTCCTTCCTGATGAGCGGAACATTGACACAGGAAATGTAGGAACGCCTCCGTTTTCTCCTCATCTCCACAGCTTCTGCATAGGTCGTTGATTTCTCGATTCCATTTCCGGAGCATGGATTTGGTTGCGCAGTGTGAGCATGCAAATAGAGTTCTTTTCTAGAGATATGAGATTTTTTGTTCTTTTTGAGGACCAGGTGTTGTTGGTCTCTTTTTTGATTGTATCGCTAAAAATGCCGTACAGTAACAGTATGCCAATCGGTGGCTGTATTGAGTTTTCGTTTGTGTCCATCACTGACCTCAGCCCTGCAACCTCATCCGCCTTCTCGTTCCCTTCGATATTCCAATGTCCAGAAACCCAGCAGAGCTTGATGTTGTGGTTGTTGATACTGCTTAATGAGTTTCGATAGTTCTTTACAACCTTTGATTTTACTGTGTTGGCTATAATCGATCTAAGAGCGGCTTGACTTTCTACGAAAATAGTTATGTTCGAGGTTGGAATGCTGCTATTACGTATGTGTGCAGCTGCTTTATCCAAGTAAAAAATAAATAGTTGGCGCAACAGGTCCAAGCAACGTAGGAACCCAAGGCCAAGCTTCGCACAACCATTCGTTTTGTGCGAGGCTAATTGAGAAGCTCTTTCAAGAGAGTTATACTTTCGGATGTTTGTCAGACGTTCGCGAGAAGTGGCTCAGTGGAAAAAACTCTATGTTGGGGTTTTTCGGGGTTCTAACCAGCAACCCCTCGCTAAGTAGTCCAAAACACTAACCACTAAGCCACTGCGCCACCAAGATAGTATCTCTGCTAGAAAAACGTGCAGGAGTCGGGAAGTCTCCCGGACTCCTTTTTTTGCATTGTTTCTGAACCTACGTGCTCCAGTACATATCTCCATCTTGGATCCGTCGGTGTTAATAGGGATTTCATGGTCGCTTTATATTTTGTTCGTCTCCCATTCTTATCTGCTTGGGAAGAGAGTTTGAATTTATGTGCTAATGTCGTTTTAGGGAATGATGTAGTCTGTTGTGTCCTAGTTCTTCTACATTCTCTTATATAGTAACATGACCACGATTTGCCCATTCCAGCAGGGAGAACTCTGCGTTTAATGAACATGTCAAGGGGAAGAAAATGAAGTATCATTTTTAGCCCCGATTGTGGTGCGCTTTTTACAGCTCCTGCAGTACTAAGCGAGGCGGGTCTTTTGTACTATATTGAGCATAGTCATAAAGCTTTTCAATTTCGTGAAACTCGCCCACCATGCGAGAGGTCCAAAGGACATTATGGATCTGATGATTGAAGTTTACATTAAGGGGATGATATACGGTTTCAATCAAAAAATTTTCTCGACGTCTTCTTACAGGCTTAAAAGGCATTGCCACCCTTTGGTATGAATGTGATAAAGTTCGGCAATATACCACGTTTTAACATTACTGAATGCTATCGGCTAAAAATTATATATTTTTAAAAGGCGATTAATCCCCTCTATATTATTTCTGTAGTGTATTGTCACCTCTTTAAAAAGAAAAAGAGATTTTCTGGGTTATCTTTGCATTTTTACTTTTAAAGATTAACAATCGAAAAAGTTTAATTTAACTACCTACATTAAATTTCAACTACGCAACTTTTCTCTCGTACACAATGCCCTTACAAACGACGCCACGAAAGAGAGTCGACGGCCGAAGAGAGTTACAGTCATAACTCACAAGAGTATTACATTGAAAACATATGTTTTGTTAACGTCCTTAAGTTGTATGAAGAAAGTGATGGGTGCCGGTTTCCCCATCTGAGAGTTCTCGCACGGGTACGCTAGTTTGATTTATTTGGTTAATTAAGCTATTTAAAGGAGATGTTCTATATACTGGAAACATAAAATATGAAACATGGTTATGTATTCTCCACTTTTGGATATCATAAGCTTCGATTTCATGAGTAGGTACATTCTTCTTAAATAACCGAAGAAAATTTGCTCAAAATTATTTTATTTCCCTCAACCAATCAACATTGTTCATATTTTATAGATTTTTATATCTAACGGATAACATTCAGTAACTGCTGAAAGCGGAAGCGACTCATATATACCAATACGAGTGACTTGGTGAGCCGGAATTTTTTAAGTGAAGTGACATTTGTCAATTAATTTGTATATAAATAGTTTAAGTTCTAGCGCACCAAATATAGGTACAGCTTGTGGCCAAGTAACAGATAATCGGCCGAAGTTGGGGGTCGCAGTATGGTTCGTCTACGAACTATCGTGGTAATAGTGAGACACTTAATTGTTCTCTTTTCTAAAAGCATGCACAGACATGTCAGTATTGGTTATAATGTTTATTTTCCTCTTCATGTGTTTTGATGATGTTGCGCTCGAATTTCTGACGTAGGTGCGCTATACCTCCACCGGGAAAATATCATAAAAATATGTATTCAAAGTATTTTTCCGAAAGTTTTTAGGTTTTAAATAGCAACATGAAATAATCAATCGTCTCTTGGTCTAAACCACACATTCTTTGTTACAATGGATCTTTTAGGTCGTATATCGGTCGAAAGGGATATCGGAATACCCAATCCACCAGTATCACGTCAAATGGCCAACCGACTTATAAAGACATTTTCAAACCATCTCCACTAGATGCATCAGCTTATACAGCCATTTTCTATCCACTTCCACCAGATGCATCATATTTTTTAATAGACTGACGCAAGACTTATAGTTATTAAGATCTGCGATAGATTCAGAAAGGTTCAATGGAAGACCATTCATTGAAATTCTTATTGATGGTAGACAAAAGCTCTTTTGGACAGTGCTGTAATTAATTAAATAATGAATTCAATATTCCATTTTCATGGATAGAGTCCAAGTTTCATACCGAGATAGAACCGGCCAGAAGATAATATGTTTCTTTTACTTAAATGTCACTTTCCAATCCGGTTAAAAAGTTATAATTTTTTCTATAAGTACTTCTCTTAAACGGGAGATGGGAATAAACTTTTCGAATGAATTCAGACTATTTCTTGCAGTGATAGGTGAGGTAAAAAGTGACATCAGCTTCGACGTGGACACCCAAGTACTGACCGTAGAGCAAAGGTGTTTGTTGGAAGATGTGGTAAGATCGATCCCCTCCTTCAGTGAATTAGCTCTTGGCAAAACCTCTCTGGTTGAACATTGGTAAAGCTCTGTTCAGACGATTGCCAGATCTGACAGTGTTGTCAGGCCTATAAATGAAAAAAATTGTCCAAATGTCTGCCAACCGTCTGAACTGGCAACCGTGTGAACTGGCAGTTTTGTCTAGATAATGAAATTATCAGGTATCTGCCAATCATCTGAACACCAAATTTTATCATTGTCATACCATTGGCGGACGCTTAGGAAATTTGCAGACCCATATGCTATTTGCAGATGTGCTGTTGTTACGAAATCTGCAAATTTTTCATTTGTAGACAAATATTTTTCATAATTAAACGACAAAAACGATGTTTCGGTGTTATATTCGTTGCATTTTTCTGTAGATTGGTGCAAAATGTGTGAATTATATAATTTGAAATGTGTATGTACTGTACGTGGACAAAGAAGTTGATATAGGAACGAAAAGGATCTAGGAAAGCTTATAACCCTTCCCTTTTTTAATGGTACTTATAAAAGGATCTAGAAATATTTATGATCCTTTCTAACTACTTTTTGTTTTAGGCATATTTTGTATTTTCAGTTTTATGATGCTTGTAAAAGTATATGGAAATATTTATGATCCTTCTTATTTACTTTTTGTTTTGTCATTTGTATTATTCCTTTTATGACCCTTGCAGAAGGATCCTTTCTCCAATGCAGTTTGGAAATTGTCAAAGTTCGTAAATTTGGTAACAACAGAATTCGCAGGCCTCTGGTGTTCTCGGCGCCTAGAACTCAAATTGTGCTTTCTGTACATTGAATTAGGGAATGAAATAATTTTCCTGAATGTATTTATCAACGAACATACAGATTGCATCCAGAACATCTGGAATGATGGACGAGATCGTTGACGCAGTAATGCGGAACAGATATTGCAGGGATCGAAAATGTTCTCCGGTAGATATGTATCGTACAGTCAACACATAATATGCGGAGTGACTAAAGCATCGAATTGTTCAGAATACATACTCAAATAGTTGCGATACAATTGTGGTTCCTCAGTTCTGTTGGTCGGGCCACCCTATCCTTCGGGCAAACACGCCGACGTTTATGTCGCAATTCATCCTCGCTGCTGTCAAATACGTACACGGCCAAAACAATCGCAATTGAATCTTTTTGTTCCATTGCAATTTGCTTGTTCTCTTTTTACGTGCTTGTGAGCAAACATCTGCCAATCGTGTGAACTGGCAATTTTCTACCTGACAACGTTGCCAGAAAAATTTATTTGTAGGCATACCATGTGCAAATGAAATTGTCAGAGTTTGGGATAAAACCTGGTTAACTGGCAATTTGGTATTGTAAGGTAGTTTGCTTTTGTCAATTCTTTTGTAGCTCATTGCTATATCATTTGTAGACCTGACAATATTGGCAGATCTGGCAATCGTGTGAACATAGCTTAAGGCTATACGATGACACGTTTCACTTTTAGTGGCGGTCACACGGTGGAATAGGCGTGACAAAACTAATACCCATTGCATTTTTGGTCAATTCAAAAAAAAATTGTATATTTCACCGGTACAAAACATACATAAATTTACATAAATTTCTGAAAAATTACAAACACTTATTTGTTCAGTCGAAACTAAAGTACTCACTTCTACAAAATTTTCAATTGGGATTCTCAGATTTCAAATTTCTTATGTCCAATTGATAAAGAGAAACTGAATTTCTCAATTTATTTTTGTCATTGCTGTATTTGGAATACAAGTATCTTGAAACTTGTTTTTGAAAAATGATTTGTAGGTAGGGGCAGCCGGCAGCGTCGTTCCGAAGAAATTTTGGGGCTGAGCCATTACACAAAATGAAACGAAAACGAAGAGGGAGTTTTCCGTAATTTCCAAAAAAAAAAAAAATGCAAGATTAATGCGGGTACCTACTTTCGTTTGGTGAATCTTGTAACTCCGATTGTCTTGTGACGCCGTTCAGTTGAGTAAATTCTCATTTTCTGAAACATCTTTTCATTTTTCAATATTTTTTTTTTTAAGAAAATTATGTTCAAGTTTTGAGCCAAATATGACCTGTTTCTCTTTGTCTTGGCGCATTGAGCCAAAGCTAGAATACTTGAGCAAAATTACTCAATTGCGTACTTCACCACAAGGCTGGAAGGGGGCTTAGAAATTAATTCGAATTTCAGATATTTCCTTAGTTTTACGTTTTTCGCACTTTTGAGATAACTAGCGTGGTAAAAAAGTCTACCCTTATTGTAACCTGGCCTATACACATCATATTGGAAAACAAATTACACATTACATCTCTGCACAATCTTACCGAAAAAATCAAGAGAATATGTCATGTTAAACGCAGTGAAAGTAGTTCTTAAATATTTGTCTCCGTCTATTTATATATACGAATTTTTTATTGAATAAAGTACGTTCCACACTATTGTGCTCTACAAAATCCAAAAGATGGGGGATTTCGTTTTTCATATCAAAGATAGGTAGATATATTCTTTATTTTCATGTTCTTACAATCATTGTGCCATATAATAAAGTACGTTATACAGCTTGGCTTATTAGCCGTCTGAAGTTTTAAGCCTTAAATATATTAACATTATAAAAATTCAAAAAAAAGAATACAGTTATTACAAATTAATATCAAATCTAAGCTCGTAACATAACAAATTAAACAATGTAAAAGTAGAGAAAAATTTAACTCAAGAAAACAAATTTTAAGTTTTCAAAATGTAATATACATATAAACTATTTAAAAGAAAAAGGATTGCAATTAAATAACAAATAGATTGAGAGGTGACAAAAGTCGTGTTAATGTATCTAAATGTAAATTGGCTTTTAGTTTAGCTAAAACAAAAATTTAAAAAGCGAAAACAAAATTTAAATTGTTATACACCTAGGCGTATAGTTTGGCTTAAACAAAAAATAAAACGGGACTTAAAGTGCTGCAAAAGAATTTCGATAATTCATAGCATGGACGACAAATCGAGCAAGCAATCTCCACCCACTACATCCATTAAGAATTTGAACAATTTCTTCAAACGATAAAAAGCTTTTATCAAAGTACAGTCTATGGATTTCCTGTCGAATTGGGCATAATGCGAGGAAGTGAAAGACATTCTCATATTGATCAAGGGTGCATAGTGGACACTTGGGGGTGTAAGTCGCTCCTATGCGGTCTGGAATTCAGCTCTATCATTTCTGTACGATTTTTAAAAAACTACGCTCATTTCCAGAGCTGATAGCTAATTGCTAAAATAATTGTTTGTTCCCAAGGTAAGATTAAGCTGCCTATAAACTGATCTGGTCGATGAGTCTTTAGCTCTATTCAAGCAACGCTTAAAAAGATTACCCTCAACAACAGAAATGCAATCGTGGTAAATACTCCTCCACCCCAAACGTTGTTCTCATTCAGCTGAATAGATATATTGTTTGCTGCGGCTAAATCGTACCAGTCTTTAAACGGTGAGTAGTTACATCTGACAGCTATAAGAAGACCTTTTTTTTGCAAGTTATTCCTAGGTCTTATTATAACTTTGCTGATGTAATCTGCGTTTGCTTTTAGGTTCTTTGTAAAAACGTAAGGTAGGCCAGATTCTGCATGAATTGCATAGCTAAGTGTAGATTGTGGAAGCCTAAAAATCCGTTTAAAAAAAATTTATCTGTATACTTTCGATCTCATCACGCTGTCAATAGCCATCAATTTCGTTCGCGTAGCAAAAAAAAAAACCATTTATTGTAGCATTAAAAACCCTTAATTTGGAAACAGGATGCACGTATTTATTTGAAAAGACCTTAGGTGATATGATGTTAATTACTGCCGTTTTGGCCGCAAGAGTTTTCTCTTTGATGTGAGGTATTATTATTAAGATCGTATGTTGATACAAACCCAAATACTGCAGCTCGTTTACAACCTCAATTCGAGTACAATCCAGTTACCAAACGTGTTCACTACCCCAACGATGTTGTGCTCTGAAGACAAGAATTTTAGATTAAGCTGTGTTTATTTTCAGATCCCAAGTATCGCAATAGTTCTTTAATTTATTAATTTGGAGCTGGAGAGAATAGGGACTGTCAGAAAGGATGACAAGAGCATCTGCGTAAAGTAATACTTTGACATCTACATCTCCGAATTTAATGCCACCTGATGGGATGCTGTCACATACGTCATCTATAAAAAGAGAGAACACACCCTTGTGGAACACTAACGTCGTCATGTCAAAATTTGACATGAAAAGTGGCATTTGTTATCGTAGCTTATAAAAAAGCCAATAAAGCACCGCCATTTTCCGATATCCCCTCCAAGCACTGAGGAAGCAAAAAGAAAAAAAAAAAAAAAAAACAGAGAGAATCAAACAATGTAATTGTGGCCAGCGTGACGGTTGTGCGACTAAAGTCCCAACTTGACATTTTTTTCGAGAGCCTGACACAATTTTTGCTATTCGTCCTTATTTAGTTGGAAAAGGCACTTCAAAAATTTTTCAAGAATCCTGCAGCGGTCACCCTGAATGTAGCCATATGCTGCAGCTGTTAACCTCAGTCAGGGAACGGATGAACAGAGGCATTTTTTTATGTGATTGTAATGAGCAGATTGACCTTGCTGTAGGTATTTGAAATACTTTATGTAACACGTGTGCTAAGTCGATAATAATTTTAAGCATGAAGATAAAATGGATTTGCCTGAGTCATTGAAGAATATTTATTTGAATTCTTCCATACGCTTTTTGGATTTCCAGTTACTTCCGACTGTGCAGACCTTCAACAACTGAACTTAGAAAATAAAAAGTACTAAAATTCGTTTGGTTTCGTCTTCTTTGCGTACAAATTTGTATGTAAGTTGTCTTTTGTACAATTTGCTGCAACATCTGCTTTAGATGTATTTCGAGAAGAAAGATGGGAATAACAAGAAAGAGAGAATAAAAACTATTACAACTTAGTAATGGACCAATAATCCTATAGATTCGATTTTTGCTCGCAAGGAAGCGATGTTTTGGTTGATGGCACTTTTACTTTTCTATCTAATATCTTGGATCCAAAGGTCTTAAACTTTACGGAATCATTTGAGAAATTGAATCTTGTCCAGTGCCTACGTTCTGTAACTCATGCAATAACTTTTCGCTTAGAAACAAAACTTAGAAACAAAATATTCCGCCTTTTATCGCATCTGGAAAATAATGGGTTTCTCTAACTCCATGCGAAAAAGTATCTAGTAGCTTTTAATTCCATGGGAATTTTGGAAAGATTTCCCCAAGCTGTCAAAATAGTGGAAAGCAAAACAATACAAATTTATTAATTTACAGGCATTGTCAGTGGAGTTTCGGCGTTACTTTTAAACATTTGCTTGTCACTAGTTTTGGGGGAATAATGTGACCAGCGTAACATGTTACGGATTCATTATTTTCAAAACTTCCTCCTTAAAATCAATAAGCCCACGTGGAGCATCTTGTTCATAAAATATCTACGGATATTGACTCGTTTTTTGATAGATTTAGGTCATTCTATAATCAGCCATAAATTCAACAAGCTTTTGCCTTTGAATTTAGGAAATTTTTAAGCCCATCGAAAATTTAAATGATTCTTGTTATTTACGTTTTTTTTATATTATTTCTTATACTTTTTTATCATCACAAGCTCTGTATGTTGTGATAAATAGTTACAGAACCTGAATGTATCACATATTTCCAGGGGTTTCATATCGAAATGTTCTGTGTGATATAGTTTTCGATTCATACAGTTACAGAACGCATAATGTGATAAAAATGACATTATGTTGTAAAAGTGTGGGTTGAATAATGTTACCAAGAGAAATACATACGGAGAATTAACTTCTAGAATTCAATTACCCAAACAAATCAGAAAGTGGGCTGAGTAGCCGTAATAACATATGAGGCTCGTGTCTTGTGGACGGCCACAAATAAGTAGGTACGGGTTGTGTTGACCGGGTTACAAAGAACAGTCTGCAATGCCCTCTCTATAGCTTTACCTCTACAGGTGCAATGGAGACGTTTGTGCATCTTTTACCACTGAACTATAAAATATAAGAATAAATTCAGGTAACAGTGCGCGTGTGCTACATAGCTCTTAAAATTTCCCCGACAGCCTCGAAAAAGCGGAAGAAAGCCTAGGCATTTGACTTCGAAACACGCTATACTCAAGTATTGTACCTATTGGTAGAGGGGATTGTTATATTAATTCAGTTTCCAGGGAAAATGAAATCTCATCATTTACTGATAAATCCAAAACAGTGAGAGTTTGAGATCAGGTATATAATCCAGAGAGTTGGACTTACAGATGGTCCTAAGACTTCCGGACACATGCAGTGTGTTCCAGGCAGAGGTTATGGCCGAACAAAAAGCTACGGAGTAAATTAAGATGAGATTGAGATCAATATCCAACAGGAATATCGCTGTCTACAAGTCAGGGCTCGCTTAAGGTGCGCTAGAGTCGCATTGCCGCACAATGCTGTAGCCATATTAAGAATAAAGTTAACATTAACAATAATTAGTTGTAAGGAAGTATGCAATGAAATTCGGTTTAGTTAACACGGATACATGCAGGTACTTTGAGGACCTACAAGTCTCGGAGGACTTCAAATACATATTCTTAGAATGTTAAGCAACCGCTTGGAGTAAAAGCAAGCACTTCTAAAGGGAAATAATGGGTTTCTCTGTTCTTTGACAATTTGGACAAGGTTGGCTTCTCAAACTAAATTGAGACTATACCCACTCAGATTCTGTAGCGAAATTGATTGTTTGCGCAAACTGGTTTTAAGAGTTCATATGAATTTTTTTGGAAAATGCGTTAAACCCCGTTAAACTCGCCATTCCGTTTATTAAGAAGAAATTAAGTTTAAATAGATACTAAACCAAATGTTTTGAAATTATTGACTTTTGAATAAAAGATAAAAACGTTTTACTACACAAGCGATTAAAGCGATTCGGAAACCAAAATTCATTCAAAAATTCATAGATATGTCGCTGAAATATTTGTTCCCATTGATCATTACTGGTGTGCCTCAATGGATTGCATGATACCTGTTGTACCTACAAATACCAGTTACATTAGAGATGGAGAAAAATAGGGATAGAGTGGTTTTGGACACTTGATGTGATTTAATTTGATTTTGATTAATATCATTGAAAATTCAAAATTCTTAAACATAAATTTACAAAAACTTTAAGTATGAATTATTTATTTTAATCGCATTTTTATTAAATTCTTTCTTTAACTTACATATTAGACAAAAACGACTAAATCAAGGTAATTTGAGACTAACATTTATTTAATTCAGGCTTTTTCTCAGTGAGCGCTCTAAAATTGTAATGATCACTGTCTCTCAGCTGAATGACTCATTAGCTTCTGTTTAAGTCAAGCTAAGAATCTAGTCTACAAGGTTTTTGCGTTTAGTGATCAAAAAAGAACCACACCGCCAATGAACAAAAAATTACAAAAATCCTGAAAAACAACTATTACCCTAATGTTCTCATAAGAAGTATAAAATTAATCAGAAACAAAAACAATGTGAAGGTCATTGTAACATCAGCTAATTAGTTAGTTGGTTAGGACTTTTATTTCATAGAAAAAGACAGTTTTCAAGTTTTTTTTTTATGTTTGGTCATTATTGGCCGTCTACCAGATTGTCATAAAGGCTACACACATAAAATATTTGTTTAGTTACATACTGAAAAAGTTGACTTCTATAAAAACGCAGTATGTATCTTTAATTTGTGAATTTCAAATCGAGTCCCCATTGTCGAAATTAAAGCCCTAAACTAACAAGCAATATCAATACCTCACTATCCAAACGAACCACAATCTAGCGATCTAGATTTTGGCAACGCAACTGTGCTTCAAATGGAGACACACACCTCAAAACGGTTTAATGTTCACTCGAGGTGATGTTATAGGTACATCATTAACAATAGGAATAACATGTTCAGAAAACCGTATCCAAAATATAGCTGATATAGCTCACTTACTTACTTACTTAAGGTGGCGCTACAGTCCGGGGTGGACCTGGGCCTCAACCAACAAGCATCTCCAGCCAGCACGGTCTTCCTATACTGCGCCGTCCGTCGGGTGTGGATTCGAAGATCTTCCGGGCCGGAGCATTCACGTCCATTCGCTCTACATGACCCAGCCACCTCAGTCGTTGGACCTTCACTCTTCTGCCTAGGTCGATGTCGCTGTACAGCCCGTACAGTTTGTCGTTGTATCTCCTCCTCCATTCACCGTCTATGCAGACGGGACCGAAAATTACTCGAAGAATTTTCCGCTCGGAGCATTCAAGAGTGACCTCATCCTAGTCGATGGTAAAATTAAAGAACACACTAAACACCAATTGAGGTTGTATATTTTTAAAGTTTCGTATCTTATTTTATTAATTTTTTTTTTTTTTGTATCTTGTTATTAATATTTAAGGTCAAAAACAATTTACGCCCCTTCAACATTTTTTAACTTCATACACTTATAACAAAAAAAAAAAAAAAATAAAGCCGACGGGAAATCTATGTCAAAGAGTCGCCACCACTCCGTGTTCCTAGAGAAAGATTACTGCAAGTGCACATGTCTCAACGAAATGCTCTTCATGGACAGCTAAATTTATAGTACTTTCTGAAGTGGCACGACATAGATGCATTATAATTTGCCTTCGAGGCATACAAAACGTCTAATTGTGGCGTCTATGTACTTTTTAACATTGACAAACTATAACGCTTGGAAATGTTCAATACCAATATGTAAGTGGTAGTTATCCGTAAGTTCTACTGTAGGCTATGGTAGAAAATTGTGTGTATTGTAATCGTTCAAAGCAAATGAATCATCTTCTGATTGAGAAAACCTTTTTATCATGTTTCAACTCGGCGACACAATTAAATTCACCCCAAAGCGCAAATGCGTAAAACCATTTTATTCTTTCCATCGCACACAGCCGACAGGCAGGCAATTTCGCGTCCTACTTACAAATAAAAGTTAATGTAATGCGTGCCTACCGTAGACTTACAGCGTAAAAGAGTTTTCAAAACCAAATAATGGCTGTTGGGTTTGGAGAAGCTGCCAGCTGAAATCATGTCAACAGCCTTGTAGGAATTTAATACAGAGAGCGAGACACGCAGCCAGAGAGTTAACTTATGAACGTGCATTTTGAAGATGTTTATAATTCGTATTCCTGTTGAGTGGTAGTGGGGGAACACGCGGAGGACTAGACTGAATAGAAAACGATTTTCTACCTCCCGAGAATTGGTTGAGAGGAGAGGATGCGCTGTGACGGAAGTTGAGCAATATATCATTTTCTGCACTACAATGATTATTTAAGTTTGCTGCGAAGAGTTTTCTACTCGATATAGTATCATGCGGATATGAATAATGATGGGACTGGTATGAAGTATCTGTATCGTTCCTTTTGTCTTTTGCAAAAATAACTTGACGTTTATATCACTATTAGAAAATTACATTCACAAATGAATTCGAAAAGTAAATGGAAGCAGGGTAATGTTAAGCCACACTGTGAATAACGATGTACAAATTAAATATTAATGCTTGTGTACTGTTAGTTTTACTGAATGGCCTAAATTCTAGTAAAATCTAAGATGTCTTTTTATAATTAAATATTGGAGCAAGTAAATCATCTCATTTTGAGTGCAATTTTAATTAAAAGGACATAGGCGAATATCTGGAAGAAACCTGTCAAAAAGTTATGCAAGAACGTGCGACCCATACATTACGAGGTGCTAACTCTAAACATGTGTATGAAGAGAAAAGTAAATAAATATTTATACAAATATGATTACTAGCTACTTATACTCAGATTCAATAAATACGCAGTGGATAATCTTAATCAATATATCATAATTTCGGAGAGTGCACTAAACACTATTGTGGGATGGTAAGCCAGACGGACGAACGTAACAACAGACTTATACAGTAACCGAACATGACGATCACGACCGAGACGAACGATGCCAAACACACACTACACAGTAAGCACAACGCCAAATATACAAGACAGGCAGACAGCGACCGAGACGAACAACGACGCCACTGACGTGGTGCGAACACAATACACAGACACACGAACACGAACAATATTTATTTAAAAATACAATATGAGTTTTCTTTGTTGTTTCCGCAAAATAAAATGTTTAATTCCAAAAAAAAATAATTTTTCTATATTCGCCTAAATTATTTGTTCAGGAGTAAGATTATTAATATCATATCTCTGTGATTGTAAATTGTTGAGGCAATAAGTAAATGTAATTTTGAACGTAATAAAAAATATAAGTTAGGTAATATAAGTTTCCGATGCTTGTATGGCAATCACAGTTACAAATTGAATTGATGTATTACTTTTTGACTTATATCCATAATTAACTAATGGTTCTCGGTAAATTATTCTGGTTGAGTTTCAATTTAGTTTTTTTGGCGATTTTAAACAAACATAATCCGTTGCCTATGGCACTACTTATAATTTTGTGGCAACAAGGAAAAACAGCATAAGTCGACTTATGACAAAATTGATTTAATGTTACTATCGGATGCACTGTATCCTGCTTTATATGTCATATTTGTTTCATTGAAATATCTCTTACGGTTGCTGTGTTATGGGTCAGGAAAAATCGTCGTCTTCCCACACCTGCATGGCAAACCTTTATCCTTAATACTGCGCTCCTGAAAAGTGGCTAAAAATGACTTATGTTGTTTTTCCTTTTTGCCACAGAATTGTACTTGACCCAGAAACTGAGAGTGAGCTTCTTTTAGATATCGAAGAAATTACAGTTCCAAGAATAAATGCAGATTTCTTTCTGTTTTCTGTCGGGTTGCAGCTGTCTTTAAAAATAATTACAAGAATAGAAAACTGTGGATGACGTACATAACCTCAGCACATATTTAGAGCTGGACTAAAAACATTTTCTCTTACAAAAGGAACAAGTCGTTTATATAGGGTTTTCAAACAAGAGGTGTTATTGTGAATGACCCGCTATTTCGGTAGCTGTCACTTTTGAAGCTTTTATTCTTTGACATTTGACAAGTAAAAACTACGCCATTACTAAAAATGAAACGATACACGCTTCCACAATGCATTTCAACTATTAAAATTCACTACAAAAATGGTGAAAATCTTGCAGTCATAGTTCGCAAAACGAAAGCATTTTTTGGTCGTCGTGAAGCACCTTGTCGGACCGCAATACAGAAAATGGTGGAAAAATTCGAGCTTTTGGGACAAGTTAGTGATGTGAAGAATAAAATCCGTGCACGTCGCTCAAGAACAACTGAGAATATTGCTGCTGTAACCCAAAGTGTTGAAGAAAACCCAGGTTTGTCCATTCCTCGTCGTTCTTTGGAATTGGGCATTCCACAAACGTCATTACACCGTATTTTGCATAAAAACTTGGGTCTTAAGGCTTATAAAGTTCAGTCAACACAAGAACTCAACACAAGCAACGAAAGCATTGATCTTTTACGGGAAAAGTTTCCGGACCGTGTTATCTCTCGAAGAGGTGATCACAATTGGCCACCGAGATCTTGTGATTCAACACCTTACGATTTCTTCCTTTGGGGCAACGTGAAAGATAAGGTCTACTCCAACAGCCCAGCGTCGATTCAAGACCTCAAAGATAAAATTCGTTAGGCTATCGAGGGCATAGGGCAGCCACTTTGCGATTTGGTTATGGAAAATTTCATGAAAAGGATATGGTCCTGTATGCGTGCTCGTGGTGGCCATTTGGCTGATGTTTTTTTTCGTTATTAACGGCATACCTTCCTCTTTATTATGAAATAAAGATCCGATCATTCATCTCAAAAAATTGCATTTTTCTTTGAATACCAAAATAACACCTATACCATAATCTACCATACCAGGGAACAGTTCTGGTGCTACAACTCTGTGTCTGTATATGAATACTTTTTGTAATAAAGGTGACGCAGGAAATAGTCCCGTCGAGTTTTATGTATGCGCTTAAAACGTATACACCCAAGTTATTTCAAAAGCTTAAACAAAAATCGATCAAGCGATTTACCGCTATATTATGTAAGACTTAAGCCGCTTTATTATGTGAGAAAAAGTTTCTGGGTCGCTTTCGGAATTTTTGTACTACATAATCTAAAATCAGTAACAAATTATTTCATCATGCTTTTAATTTAACTCACAAAAAGCAACCTTGTTATTTTCCAAGAGAAATAATATACACAACAACTAAGACGTATGTGTGTGCCAAAAATAAAGTAGCTACTCACGGAAATATATTTTGCTAACACGCGATGACTTCGTATTAAACGCTCTGAAGTTCATGTGCGAATACTAATAATAATTAAATTGTGAAACTCAATGGGAACTGAATCGTGCTTGATTATAAAACACAGGTTAAGCACGACTGCTGCTAACAAAACGACTTTATTTTTGGGACACCGCAGTTGATGCTGCTTAAGTGTTAATAACTGTATTATGAACTTATGAAACAATTAAATACTCTTATATTACAGTTGTCAAATAAATTGCAAATTAGCTTCGAGTAATTTACTGAGCGCTTTATATGGCGCAAGGAAGATGATGATACTCATTAAGCAAATTAAAATTATGTTGGAATTTATTTTAACTCCTTTCCATGGGTGTGCTAACTGCAGCTTTTCAATTCTAAATTTGGTGTCAAACTTTGTGTTTCCCAACAATTTAGGTGTTTGAGACAGTATTCTATTAAACTGATACTTTTGACACAAACAGACATGATGGAAAATGACCTAGGTTACTTGCTTATCTAAGACAAAGAATCTAGAAAGTCGACAAACGATGCGAAGCTCCAAGTAAAGCGAAATTTAATAAGGTCGACTTTAAACATGAATTTTGCTTCAATTTATTATCTTATACTCGCTGGGAGGATACCCTATTTTTTATAACAGAATTTCGTACACCTGAACGGAAGTACATGTATCATAATATAGATAGCTGCATGGATAAGACATCGATGGTGATATCGGAGGGCGATATATAAACCGGAAGCAAGACGTTAACAGAAGGCGAACAAAATGTTATTTAAATGAGAAATAATGATGGGGAATTTTTATTTTTGTTGTTGCCAGGGCTTAACCAAATTCGTGTGTATTGACAGTTATGTGTGGTGTGGCATCCTGAATAACCATCTGTGTGCTGCTGTGTTACGTGAATGAATGTTCAACTAATGAATGGTTCATGTACCCCATCACGTTTAGGGTATGATGTATACGGAGTATAGAAAATGTAAAAGGAAAGGTTTGTATTCATGGAGATAAAATGATATTGTACATGATGGTAAGATGTCGAGGCAAAGCATTTCCTAACAAGCTTCGTTGATTGCATCCTGACGATGTCGAAAGCCATAGCTTTAATCATACTTTTCGGTAAGCTCGGAAGGAAAAGGAATATCAATGTTCAGTATTGAGTAATATTCTTCCAATAGATGCATTTGTAAGGACAGGCACAGCAGGAGCTTCCGAAATTAATTTCCGTATCTAGTAACAACATTTTACCTTTGGGTTGGAACATTTTCAAGAACAAAGCATAATGTGCACTCAATATTATAGAGAAAGTACGACTATATGCTGCATATAGGCGATTATTAGCTTTTTAAACTGTGGGCGTGAGATGTAACCGTATCATTTGTAATTTTTACTTTTATTTTTATATGAAACTCGGCAATGGAAAACTCCATTTATGTATATCTAGCTAAATACTTGAACAAAAACTATCTTTTATGCCTGTGAAACCTACTGGAGAGATTTCGATGGAATTTGTTTTGATATTCCCTTATAGGATCTTAATGTTAAAGACTTTGTCATATATTAGCACTCGTACATTCTGTCAGCCTTCAGCCTTTTTCAGCATTCCTGCAGCTTGCCATTATCCGAATAATTTTTAATCGACAAAGAAAAATCCAACATTCTCTTTGAGGCTTTCAAACAGCTTGTAAACGGTTATGTAATCCAGCTTGAAAGCAAATTTTATGATTAAGCTTGAAGGCAAATGCTACTTCCTGTCTAGTTTAATTATACACTAAAATGTCACTAAATCGGCAAAAAGACTAGACGGCAATTGTATTTTTAGGATTATAAAATAAAATAGAAAAGGCTTTATAAAGTCCATTATTTTTTTTTATACATTTTTTGTTCTCTATGTAGGTTATATATCAGCACTAAAGGAAAATATTCTGACGTAAATTATAACGGAAGATGATAACAGCGAGGATCAATTCCCGCCAATAACTTGAACTGAATTTGAATTCATCATCCTTCCACTTCCGTCAACTATTAATAATTAGGTAAAATTATATAGACTCTACAATCAAAAGGCAAAGAGTCCCATTCATACAAACGGCACCAACAGCTATGCTCGCCAAATAAAACGCGCGACAAAAAAAAAGGCGAACTATTTCGAGTCCAACTTCTTATAAGTTAATAATATTTTCCGTCGAATAACACCACCCTTTTTCCTGCAGCAAGATCCCACCCATCCGACGAGCTAGGACGAGCTATATGCTAGCAGGACTACAGCTGTTAAAGGGATGGGCATGGGACAATTCTTTCACACTCCTGCCCGTCTGGCCTCTATGCCCTGTAACATTCAGGCTTAACTGTAGATTAGGGTTTGATAGGGTGAGTTGGGAGTATTGAAGAAAGAGAAGACATCTTTAGTTTGGTTTACACCATGCTTATCCTTGCGACCATTTGTGAGGTGATTGGATGATACATTCAGACGAATATCTTTGATGAATTCTCTTCTTCATTTCAATTATAAGCTTCCAACTCAAACTTCGCAACAGCAAAGGAGAAAACATTCCAAATTTTAGTAATACTAAAAGGTTAGTTAAAAAATTAATATTTCAAGGTTATTATGGTGTTAGATTTTTAATATTGTTCTTATTTATATTTTCACGTTAGTGAAAACTGATCGTAGTCTTTCTATGTTATTTTCGTTTTACAAAATTCTATCTAGCTATGTATTTTCCGGTGTCTCTATGTTCATACGGTTTATTCTTTCAGAGAAAATGTCATCTCATAGAAGATAACAAATATTGAAGGTACAATATTAAAAAATCACATAGGCGAGGGATAGTGAATTCAATTGTCTTGGAACATAAACTATTTTCTACTTAAACAGTTAACAAAGGAAATAAATCCTTCAGGAGAAACATTGGAAATTTACCTTTTCGTTGGAATTTAGATGATTAGAAACCATCTCCTGGGAAAAATGGAAAAAGTACGATTTTGTGGGAAATTCGGTTAAGATTATATTTCTACTATCTGATTCAGTGTTTAAAAACAAGCCGATCTAAATTGCTCGTTATGTAACAAAATAAATCTTCTACAAAAAAAATCTTCCAATTAGGTTCCTTAAGAGTATTTTTCCTCCGTTTTAAAAATCACCTAAAAACAGCAGAATAAGTCTTTTGTCGGAGTCACTATTCAGTTTTTAGAAGAAGAAGCCAAGAATAAATATTTGGGATCGATGAACAAATACTACAGGCAGAGAATTATATGAAACTATTAAAGAAGTCGGCGCCAAATATCACTCAACGGGGAAACCTAACTACTGGCCTGAAGATAGGAATAAAACTCCAGATCTTGTCGACTTCTTTATATCTAAAAATGTATCTTCAATATAAAATAAATATAGAAGAAGGCCCTGATCTTCAATCAGATCATTCCTCAATACTTCTTACACTTGGCGATAGAATAATAATAAACGAACATAGCCCTACACTAGTTAATAGACTGACTGATTGGAACCACTTCAGGCAGAAGTTGGAAGAATGTATTCAACTATCATCAGCTAATCAAACAGAAGATCAACTAGAAGAAGCAGTGCAAATATTTACATATACAAAAAGCTGCATGGGCTGCAACTCCCAAAAGAACAAATAAGATTAAACAAAACTCTTATCCTCGTGAAATATTTGAAATTATTACAGAAAAGAGGACAGCTAAAAAACGTTGGCAACAGACAAGGGCGCCAAGCGACAAAACCAAACTGAACAACTTAAATAATAAGCTCAGAAAAACTATTAAAGAATTTAATAACGAGTCTTTAAAAACATATCTTACCAGTCTTACAAATGATGCTAGTACCGACTGCTCGCTCTGGAAGGCAACACAGAAAATGAACAGGCCAATAGCTCACATTTCGCCGGTAAAAACCAGAGAAGGTAACTGGGCAAAAAGCAGTCACGAAAAAGCAAATACTTTTGCAGAGTACCTTGAGAACTTTCTCAAACCTTATGAAGATAAAGATTATCAAGGAAACGAAGAAAGGTGCGTAGAAGACAGACCTATTCGGTCGGTGACAGCTAAAGAACTTGCCAAAGAAATCAAAGAAGGCATAAATATAAAAAAACCCCCAGGGTTCGATTTAATCACAGGGGAAATTTTAAAACAATTTCCTCGAAAAGGTTTAAACAAACTAGCGCAGATTATAAATGCTGCATTTAAGTTGAGATATGTGCCAAGCATGTGGAAGGTCGCGGATGTAATAATGATACCAAAACCAGGTAAACCCCCTATCGAAGTAACCTCATATCGCCCAATATCGATACTACCAATGTTGTCCAAGCTGTTCGAAAAAATGCTGGCAAAACGTCTGCAAAAAATAATTGATGTAATATCGCTAGTTCCAATTCATCAATTTGGGTTTAGAAACAAGGACTCTACAATTGATCAGGTGCAGAGAATCACAGATAAAATCGAAAAAGCATTCGAAGAGAAAAATGTGTGCTCTACAATATTTCTTGATATAGCACAAGCTTTCGATAAAGTCTGGCATAAGGGACTGATCCATAAATTACAAAGGCAACTGCCGAAGCAGTATTCGACAATTCTGGAGTCATATATTTATAACAGATCGATTCTTCAGAATTAAACAAGAGACAGAGTACTCAACACTAAGAGCAATTAAAGCTGGTGTACCACAAGGTAGTGTGCTAGGTCCAGTGCTATACCTTCTGTTTTACTAGCGATTTACCTGAAAGTGAAGGAACTACTACAGCAACTTTTCCAGATGACACTGCTGTGCTTGCTGTTGGAGCAACAAAAAAACTCCAAATGGCAATAAACGGTATTTCAGAATGGACTAAAAAGTGGCAGATTAGATTGAATGGCCTAAAGTCAGTCCATATTAATTTTACATATAAAAACGTACCACACATTCTAATATACATTAATAACAACGTAGTGGAATACTCAAATACAGCTAAATATCTGGGCATAACCCTAGACGGGCAACTGCGTTGGAAAGCGCATGTAAAGAAAAAAAGAGATGAGTTGAACATGCGATACAGTAAAATGTATTGGCTTATTGGGAGATACTCATCCCTGTCCAACTACAATAAATTACTGCTATACAAGCAAGTCTTGAAACCAATATGGACCTACGGGCTCCAATTGTGGGCATGCACATGCCAAACAAATTTACAAAAAATTCAAGTCTTCCAAAATAAAGTACTAAGGAACGTAGTTAATGCACCTTGGTTCATACGCAACGCTGATCTACATAGAGATCTAAATATTGAAATGGTTGAAGATGAAGTTAAAAAAGTTGCCCAAAGGCACAGAAGTAGGCTTCTCAACCATTTTAACGTAGAACTTACAGAACTATTAAATACTGACAATGTAATCAGAACATTGAGGCGGGTCAGACCCCTTGATCTAGAAGATTTAGCCAAGGCCAAGAGATTAGGTAATATCTTCAAACAAAAAAGTTTCGAAATCCGACAACCGGCGGATTCTTCTTCTGAATTTTTCAAATAATTTAAAAATAAATTGCCGATTAGTCGAACGACTAGGTGCAATCCCATTCGGGATGACGACAGTCAGTCCCTCCCGGGAGGTTTTTTAGAGGTTGTTCGAGTCCCTCACTATTGCAGAAGCTGTAGGAAAATCGCCTCAGTCTGCATTTTTATAGTTCGGAAGGAACAAAAAAAGAACATATCCCACACCTTTTCTACCACCAATCAGCTATAATATCCTAGACACCAAACCAATTATTCCAGATCCACACCATTTTTAATAGTTGCTGAATGTGTACAGTGTGGAGGTGTGGCCAACCAATGAGAAACCGTGTTGCGGTGAGAGATTCAAATTTTTTGTTGTACCTTTTTGCATAGTCCCAAAATAGAAAACTCTAGACCAAAAATCACACCACTATCCTGGTACATAGAGTCATGATCGGTACATCAAAATACGGGATAAACGGTTTTGAAAGAGTGGCGTGAGACCGGAGAAAAACAACAAATGATGCGGTATGGTGTTCCGAGCTGCAAAGGAAATCAAAGCCAAGATCGACAGTCAGTCGGATTTGAGTTGTTGATCTCGCAAGGCATCGGTTCGGGAGCAAAGTGAACAGTAATACACGTAAACCACGACCATTGAGAACAAAAAAAAAAAATATAAATCAGTTTTTATTTTAAATTTGATTTAACAAAGTGGAATTTGCCTGCCCCCCTACTACCTGGCAGATGGAAATAGCCGCGGAATTTTCGAAAGCGCGCGGTGTGATACAAAAGAAATAGAAAAAATCAGTCTATTATATGGAATTCAAATATTCCAACGTGTTATCTGTTCCCCTTGCCAAGCCATAAACTCTCCATTCACCTGTCTCGGGGCAGTGCTCGAAAAGATAAGCTAAAAGTAACCTCCTCAAAAATAAAAACGAGAACAAATGAGAACGCTTCAACGCCCGAACTACCCCGCACGTCTCCGTTTCGTTTAACCACCCACTGCACCAGAATATTTGTCATCATCCACACACCTGACCCTTCCGCCCAGCAGAGCCCCTGATCGTACCAGGAATCGCGGTCTCTACATGGTATTCACCACCAAGAGCAACCAATAGTGAAAATCCATGCTCTCAGCAACAAAATTTCACCTCCATGGCAACATTGTTACATTTTTTTTTTGTGCTTCGCAACATTGTAGAGCCCTCCTTTCGCGATATTATAATTTTCATCTGCTAATTGTGTAGTACCTAGTATTCTCAATTTTCTTGTGGTTGTAATTGCAAGCACCAACTAAGAGTGAAGAAAAAAAATAGGTAATAAAAATCCAATTTTCCCTATTGTTGGTTCAGTGGAAAAAAAAGTGAAATTGTTATTCAGGGTTTAGTTCAAATTAAAATACATCGACATAAAACTTAATAACTATAAAACAGGTACCATGTAAGCGACCCAAAGGATGCTGTGCACAGGATCAACAGGGACCTTCAATTGTATTGGTACGATACTTCATTCGTACAATTGAGTTTGGGTAAGTGAGATTATACTTTTTTTTTATTTTGATTTGAACGGACAAAGAAAAACAAAACAAAAAAAAAAGAGAGATATTACTATGAATTTAGCTAATGAATGCGATATTTGGTACTTGCAAGATTTGAAATAAGGAGATAGATTGTTTTAGATTAAATTTTTTCTTTCCCTCCTCGTTTTTTTTTTTTTTTTTGGTGGCTCGAATATTAAATTTCAGTTAGATCGTTAGATTTAATTTTTTTTTTGATTGAATTACAAAAAAAACGAATAAAAAAGGAAAATAATTGTCATCATTATTCGGTTTATATTAATAATTTGTCTTGACTTTTCAACTATATTTTTCTTTTTCACTTTGTATTTTATTTTAGTACCTTTTTTTTCCTATTTTTTTTTATAACTTCAAATAAATATTACTATGCTGCATAAACTTTACCAATCGCATTTCACCACTTATTGACGCGACGATTTTTTTTTGGGAAGTTTTGTTTGGTTTTCTGGTTTTCCAATAAGGAAGAAGGTATCCTCAGTCAACTTCTTGCTTGTCTGGTAACACGCATGGTAATTATGCACTGCTATTTTTTTTTCACTTGGATGTGATGTGACCGGATGTGACCTACAGTAGGTATGGATAGAGGGGTCGTTTGACCGCTATTTTCAATTTGGGGTTACTACAAAAAATGGAGTAAGGTAGTAACAATGGTGTACTTCTGTCGGAAGTCGATCTTCTCTGCAGAGTACTTTGGGAGGGTTGAGACATACTCAGGAGGCACTACCATCTATGCTCTCCACCGCGCAGCTCAGAAAACAATGTAATCGAATATTATCGGGCCCTAAACTAAATTTTACATTCAGTTCGGATAACATCTCCGATACATTTTTTTTTCTCGTTATTCATTATTTTTGGCCTGAAATAACGTAACACCGTCCATTTTCTAGTAGCAAGATTCCCCCCCCAATCCGACGAGCTAGAACCAGGATTATGCTAGAAGGCCAACCGCTGCATAGAAATATGGACACCCCTTTCTTATCTCTGCCCGGATGGACTGATTGTCCTGTATCCTTTGGTCTTAAGGGTGGATATAGATGTGAGAGGGTTCTATGGGGTTGACCGGTTTAAGGAAGAGAAGGTTGTCTGAAGTTGAGGTCCTTTTTTTTTTTCATGTTCCTAATATTTATGTCAACTATCTCATTTTCTTTCTACCACCAACTATACCTTCACCACCACCAGAAGGAGGTCAGTTATATGATCGTCTCAACCCCTATAGAAGAGAAATTTCGTTACAAAGCATCCCTCGCGTACTTGCTCTGCAATGTCTTTCGATGATTTTTCCTTCCAGCGAACCCCCAAACAAAACAAAAATAAAAAGTTTTTAGAAAAAAACAAACCTACGAATAGATTAAATTGTTTGAAAAACACAACAGAATATGTTAAAAAAATGTACTTACAGAGGGCTAGACGAATGGTGCATTTCCATTGATAAATATAATCTACGGATTATAAATTGTAGATTGAATAAATGAAAATGAAATGGAAATAATGACAGTACGGTTATAACAGAGAATTTTGATGAACAAAAAACAACACCGGGCTTCACACAGTGAATTTAGTCAAAACTGCATCAGCGAAAATAAAAAAAAATAAATGCAAATGCCAGTGACGAATTGTGTAAAAGCGAATAGACGTTGGTATGAAGGAAGGCCAAATTAAGAACTCTACGTTTTATAAATATATTGGAACGCTTTCTAGAAATGATTTCAACGATTGGGCAATACTTCTATGCCGTTCCGATGCAATACTAATGATTTCATGAGCTTGTCTGTCTACGAGAAATCGTTCAACTCTTACAGCCTTTAATGTTAAATCAGAACTATAAAAAGAGGTTGCAAAGTGATTTAATAAGCTTTCTTACTTACTTAGGGTGGCGCTACAGTCCGGGGTGGACCTGGGCCTCAACCAACAAGTGTCTCCAGCCAGCACGGGCTTTGGCCAGCTGTCTCCAGTTTCGCACGCTCAGTTGGTTAAGGTCCCCTTGAACTTGCGTGCGCCACCTGAGTCGCGATCTTCCTCTACTGCGCCGTCCCTCGGGTGTGGATTCGAAGATCTTCCGGGCCGGAGCATTCACGTCCATTCGCTCTACATGACCCAGCCACCTCAGTCGTTGGACCTTGACTCTTCTGGCTAGGTCGAAATCGCTCTACAGCCCGTACAGTTCATCGTTGTATCTCCTCCTCCATTCACCGTCTATGCAGACGGGACCGAAAATGGATTTAATAAGCTAGAGCACTGTTATTTCTTAGCTATTGCAACCGCTCAAGATCCACGCATCAAGCTGATTTAGGGAAAATTTGCCCGAGGAAACGTATTAAAAATAAATACATATCCAATATGCAAGCAACAGTTTTACTAACTGAGTCTAAAAGGATGATGATATAGAAAGTGACCTATAGAGCTGCCACAAAAAACTAAGACATAATGTCTTCCATAAGAAATAAAACAATAGATCAAACAAAAGCACAAACAGAGTGTGTCGTCCACTATAATTCACATAAAAGGCGATGCTGTAGAGATATGCGATGACATGAAGACTCTATTTCTATGCATAGAGTAAGATCGGGTAATGTGGAGTAGGCGGGTAACATTTTACTGTTTGAGAAATTTCTCCTCCTCCGAAATTGAAAAGGGTCGCCACCACAAACAGGGGAAGAAAAACTGGAGCCGCAATTTTGACTGTATCACCATACAAGAATCAGTTACAAGAAAGCATTAATAAGGTTAAAACTACTAAGAACCCAACAAAAATTAAAGAGTCAGCAAAAAATGAAAAACCTGTAAAAATTAAAGAGCAAAAGTTAGTCAAAACTAAGACACTGCCAAATAAACCATTCACTTCTAGACGCCGTCAGTCTTCATCATCAGATGATAGCCTTGCTCGTTATGAAATTTTATTTGCCGATTCTGAAGATGATATTGGGGAATTTCTGCCTTCAAGAGACACTAAATGTAACTTCTGCGATTTGCCTTGGGATGATGACTTGCCTGTGGACAAATGGGTCCAGTGTCTCCAATGCGATATTGTTTGGGATCACGAAAAATGCATCCCGAAGAGAAGTGCTATTTTTGTACGCAGCTCATGTGACAACACAAGCATAAATTGATAGGATGGATATTTATTCAAAAAACAGTTATTTTTGTTATTTTTTTGATTCAAACTGAATTTATTCCAAAGTTTGTTGGAAAATACTGATTTTTTTATGTTTATTGTTTATTTTAATATTATTTGTATAATGTTAATTGAAGTTCGTAAAGCTTTAAATGTTTTCATTATTTTTTCATTTATATTGACTAACATCGAATAATTATTTTTTTATACTAATTTAAAATTAATTTAAATGTAATTCATCCATAAAAAGGAAAAATCTAAATAAATTATAATTATTTCTGCTGTTAATAATCGCTTTCTGGTAATGTGGAGCACTAGTCCACATTGCCCGCTCTATAGGCCCACATTACCCGCAACTTTTGTAAAAGGTCAGTTTTTCACTTTTCTGAAACTTTTGCAAAAATTTAATCTATTTGAGGAAAATTGAGTACAAGGATAAGAAAATGGTATTCCCAACGTTTCAAAGACCGATTAAACATTTTTGCATTCTCAAAATAAACTTTAGTTTTTAAAATATTGCTTAAAACAATAAGAGTAGTCCACATTACCCGATCTTACTCTACATGTTTTCGGCATCGACAATTCACTTTTGAAAACGTGTATGTTCTTATTAGCGATGATGCCACGTACCTACTAACTTCCATTCAAAAAGTGCGTTAGGTACTCATTTAACGCCTTTTATTTTTTTGATATAAGAATATTCGTTCCTCTTCATAAGCAAACTATTGATAGAAAGGACAAACGTTATAAATCGATACGTAAGCATTAAAAACAATAACATTGGAGTAATTGGATTTCAATCAAACTACTCTCTAAATATTGCCGGAACAAATACGAACTAACTCATCAATTTTCAGCCAAGTCTATTGAGTCTTTACGTCACATACATACATAGCCTTTTATTTATGTAGATATCACTTAGCCCTTATCCTATTGAATTGATTTTTTGCTTCGTTGTAGTATTTTATTCGATTCACTGGCTTCCAAGCCAAACAAGCAAGTAATTTATTAAATTGATTGTTTTGTTCACTCCCACTGGATCTGAAGAAGCAGCAGAAATAGACATCGCTATCCCGATAAGGTACGTATTTTTTATAAACATCTCCTTAAATCGTGACTTCGTGACATTTCGAATCGATTCATCACTATATTTATAGCCTCACTCCATTACGTTCCATTGAACCTAAAGGATCACTTAAGCAATTGTCAAACAGACAAAATTCATAGTCAACATAATGTTTCCCAACAACTGCATTTGTTCCTTTTTCGGTTTGATGCAAATGTTTCCACTAAACCCCCAGCAGCGACACAGACTAACTCTGTGATTATTATAATCAGGGTTAACGATCCAACGGATGTTGGTTTAAATGTTAGTGTGCAATTAATCATTGAAGAAAAATAAAAATAAAGTGTCAAAAAAAAAAACAGAGCCAAATAGGTGCACACCTGTCTGTGTGTTTTCTTTTTTTCTTTCATTCTTAAACATTCTCTGCAATAGTGATAAAGGCCAGAGGCCAGGTGTGAAACTTTAGAGTGGTTATCATTAATTACCGCTCAGGGCGTCCGCAGCACGCTCAAGATATTTAACATTTAACGGAACGAAAAAACGGGAGAAATTTTTAATGATAATGCAAAATAGGTAAAGCAGCAACCCTTGAGAGTTGTTCAAAGCCTACCACACTACGTGGTATCCTTTAATTATATTCGCATACTAATTAGGAACAGAACCACGTGGCACTTCACTTTCTTCTTCGGTAACTTTCGCCTCTTCCTGTGTATTATTACGAACCGAAAATTATATACGTAGTTGTAATTACCAGAGCCGTTATTAGTGTTACTATTGGCGCTTTAATATCCCTTCACATACCTATTAACCGACGTTTTTGTTCTTTCTCCCTCTAATACGATGTTGTAAAAGCAATAACAATAACTCGAAAAAGCTTCACCAAGGACTCTTCGACTTCTCTGAACAACAGAACAACAAAGAATACTGAGAACAAATACATACTGGAAAATCCGGAAAAAAATTGTGGTTGTGTAAAATTATAGAGGGGAATTTTTAAACGTGCGGATAGGTACGAGTATAATGCGATACAACCACACTTCGCAAACAAGGTTAAATCCTAAAAGGGCAAGGTATGGAAGAAGAATGGAGTATTGTACCAACATATCCTTTGTAATAAAATCACCTTGAAACTTAATACCGGTATGTGGATTTGCATTAATGTTGCTCAAAATAAGAAACCTGGAAGGCGCAAAATGAAGGAATGTTATGACCGTAAATAAATCCAGCCTGGCTTCGTTCAATTGGAACACTTATGACTTGCAGATAGCATCGAAGTAACGCATTTCTTATATCAATTACTCAAGTTTAGTTTACTCTGTTTCTTAAAAATAATTCTCGATTGGTATGTTTTTTTTTTAATATCATATTCTATACACATGTAGAGGTAATCAGCATGCGCTTTTAGTTAACGGCTGTAATTTGTTTTCAACTTTATTTTTATTTAACAAAATATTTAAGGTTAATGGCTTAAGGTCTCAAAATCTTACGGTGATGATAAAATTTGTGCTTGCACAGGTTTTGTACTTAGCAACCCTTGCTAGTCGAGAACAAAAAATCTCTGAACCATTAAATCTAATAGACATTTAGCTTTTTAGGAACAGAAAATCCGAACGAATTTTAAAAAAATGTATTTTATAAAGCGCCTCTTCACCACTAAAGAGTGAACAGGTATCATCAAAAATAAAAAGGGGCGTCCAAAATGACTGCCTTGTAAGACTCTTGACGTTCGCAAAAAATGAGACCTCCCAATCATCGAGAATGTAGCATCGGACTAAATAAATTAAAAGGCATTAATAAAGGTTTAATGATGGTGCCAAGCTTAGGATTTTAGTCAACTCTAGACATTCAACACGATTCCGGCAAATTAGACATTACTGACGAGAAAAAAAGGCATCTTTCTCTGTGGGTGGTTGTCGAAAAACGTACATAATATAGACCAAACAAAAGGGAAATTATTTATAAGCTAGGATGTCTCTGTCCAGCAAACTATCGATTAACCTTACAACTATTTTCTTAGGTAAGGTAATTCACTACCAAATGCTAAAATGATACAATGATAAAACATTAAAAAGCCAATTTCGTTATTCCAAATTAAGATCCAACGTTAGTGCTAATTTCACGGTGCTGTTATGTCAAAGACGTATTCAAAACTGACTATCATGGGCATGACTTTCATAACCATTATAAAAATGGCCATACACGAAATCACTACTAGATGAAGACTTGTTGTTATCAACAATGAACCTTTTTGCACATGCTTGAGCTATTTTTGATAGATGAAGACTTGTTGTTATCAAAAATGAACCTTTTTGCACATGCTTGAGCTATTTTTGATAGAGTGTCTTCGGGGTACTTTCTGTGCAATCTATCCTATCTATTGCTCGATGAGACTTTAAGGCAAAGGCGTGTATGTGCGATTTTACCTATAAAATATTTTAAACGAATTTCACAGTCATTCTTCACATCTTTATCTATTGCTATCCAAAAGCGATCAGAAATCTTGAGACTATGTTATGTATGTTATGTATTAAAGAGTTCAATCGCATGAAACTACCTCATACGATGCTAGGCACATGTGGTACCAAAATGCATCCATTTTCCTTCTGTCGATCTCATATGGGGTCAATCGAAGAACAAGCAACAAAAAGATTAATGCGAAATCGAAGTTCCTATGCCATTGGTCAACGGGACATCGAAATCCTTTTTGATTGATGAGGAGAAATCCTATGTCATTACATTGCGAAAAAAATACAACATATTGTGAATGGCTGTGCCAGCCTATGTTATAAAGACATCGGCTTTAAGCCATTGCCTAGAGGCACATGAAAAAGATTAAAACAAGTTAGTATTGGTACACGAAGAAATAATTTTCAGTTAATTAATCGCCAGTAAATGTTGTTATAATAAAATAAATGAAATATACCAATCCCCCAGAGATTTACAAAGACTCTCCTTCAAGGGAATCGATCAGAGCCTGCAACAAGTGGATCCTTAAAATTCATAATCTAAGATCGAAATGCAGTGGTAATTACTTTTTAAAGTAGAAAAAAAAAAAAACATTAATTAAATTATAAGTGGATTTGACTGTTTGTCTATTCCAACGCAACATCCCGCATTTTGGCTGGATCCCATGGCATAATTAATTACAGTCCTACAAATTAACCCCAATGAACCAATGATAATAAATTTACATGAAAGTCGGGAGGCATTTCGTCTTGGGACCCACCGATGAAGCAGGATACGTTGTATGGCATTCAACCCTGGAAATTAATGTGTAATATATCGACCTCGGAGTGACATTGCAGGGCAAGATATAACATAATTGCAAAGTGCTGTTGGTGAAAAAAGGTCATGCAATGCGTCGTCCCATTGGAGGTGAAATAGAAGAGAATGTTACGTTACGCCCGGGAATTTAGGAACATAAATAAAGGTTTGGAAGCAAAATGGTTGCGTACATAAGGAAAGTTAAAGCTGAACACCATATAGAACGCATTTTGATAAATAAATACATTAAATAGTAGGCATATAAAAACCATAGGCCTAAGTTATTACAACTTTTTTAATCTTATATAAAAGAGAGAGACGTTATTTACTACGCTTATAACTCAAGAACGCCTGGACCGATTTCCACTATACACTATACTAGATAGAAGAGTGCAGTAACTTTAGAAGTCTGACACATCTGTAGTGACTTCTGTTTTATCGCAATAAAAAACACAAAGCTTTTATGTATCATTTTCTTCCACAGATTTTTATAATGTCAAAATACCGCGGAGAGATAAATTAATTTTTCCACTTGTTTAAAATTATGGTGCCCAGTGGCCAGTGCCATTAGCCAATGCATAATTATTGATTTCGATGAATGTATTCCCATTTCTTAATAATACGTATATAAATATATAAAGGAGCACGCATACAGGACCATATCCTTTTCATGAAATTTTCCATAACCAAATCGCAAAGTGGCTGCCCTATGTCCTCGATAACCTCACGAATTTTATCTTTGAGGTCTTGAATCGACGCTGGGCTGTTGGCATAGACCTTATCTTTCACGTGGCCCCAAAGGAAGAAGTCGCAAGGGGTTAAATCACAAGATCTCGGTGGCCAATAGTGATCTCCTCTTCGAGAGATAACACGGTCCGGAAACTTTTCCTGTAAAAGATCAATGCTTTCGTTGCTTGTGTGGCACGTAGCGCGGTCTTGTTGAAAGTAAACTTTGTCCAGATCAATACCATCCAACTCCGACCATAAAAAATCACTTATCATTTCTTGATAGCGCAATCCACTCACCGTAACTGTTGATCCAACCTCATTTTCGAAAATGTAAGGTCCAGTGACCCCGCCGGACCATAAACCGCACCAAACACTCACACGTTGAGGATGGAGAGGCTTCTCAACAATAACTCTTGGGTTTTCGGAGCCCCAGATGCGACAATTTTGCTTGTTGACGTAGCCACCGAGGTGGAAATGGGCCTCATCAGTCAAGATGATTTTTCGATGGAACTCCGGATCATTTTCACGCATTTCAAGGACCTAGTCAGCAAAGACACGACGTTGTTGATGATCGGCCGGCTTGAGTTCTTGTGTTAACCTATTCCAAAGAACGACGAGGAATGGACAAACCTGGATTTTCTTCAACACCTTGGGCTACAGCAGCAATATTCTCAGTTGTTCTTGAGCGACGTGCACGGGTTTTATTCTTCACATCACTGACTTGTCCCAACAGCTCGAATTTTTCCACCAATTTCTGTATTGCGGTCCGACAAGGTGCCTCCCGACGACCTAAAAATGCTTTAGTTTTGCGAGCTGTGACTGTAAGATTTTCACCGTTTTTGTAGTGAATTTTAATAATTTCAATGCGTTGTTGAAGCGTGTATCGTTCCATTTTTAATAATGGCGTAATTTCTACTTGTCAAAAGTGACAGCTAACGCTATAGCGAGTCATTCATAATAACACCTCTCATTGGAAAACCCTTTATTTATACTTCCAAAATCAGAATAATACGAAAATAACAAAAAATATTTTATGCAACAAGTCCGAAAAAAAAATATTTTTGTAAGATCTTGTTTACCTTCTAACCTATTAAGTCCCCTGATTTAAGCAGACAGTCCTTTTTCTGTCATTAGTCATAGCCACCCATAAATGCAAATGACATTCATCGTCAGAAAAC
Source organism: Cheilosia grossa (assembly GCA_963082955.1). NCBI lineage: Eukaryota > Metazoa > Arthropoda > Insecta > Diptera > Syrphidae > Cheilosia > Cheilosia grossa. The sequence goes on along the minus strand of OY720145.1, from coordinate 25,785,685 downwards.
TCTTCATCGCCGCCGGCGTATACTTTGAAGGAAGCTACTTCAAGTTGTCCCCTTCTCTCTTTGTTCTTAGATCAAACAGACCAAAACAAAAAGTGAAATAAAGTTTAATTTCGCTAAAAATTGTATTTGTATTTGTGAGAGTAGCAAATAGCACAGCCAAGTATTGTTGTTTATTTTTATTTTTTTTTTGTTCCCGGCTATGTATTTCGTCCTTTTGTACACTTTCCTTTTTGACGTAAATAAGAGATTTCATTTTCTCACTCTTCTCTTTCTCCAAACAACGGAAAAGATTCACTCTATCACTAGCTGTGTTTCTCCATTCTCTAAAACTAAGCTAATTAGTTAATAAAGGGGTCTGTTTTTGTTGTTGTGGACAGGACTACCACTCCTATAATAAACTACGGGTTATGTGTTCTGAGGGCTGTGAAAAATGCGCAATGGTCCCGCCATGAGCAGGACTTCATAAAATTCGGCATCTAAATTATGTATATATGTATGTATATACATCTTTGGTTAGTCCCCAGCCTTTGGAAACTTACTTAATAACTGTGAAGTCAAAGTTAGTTGGTTCTGTGGGCAGTGAGCCCTTTCAACATCTGGAAGAGTGAGATAGAGATTCTGAGTGATGGGATAGGAAACCCCACAGCCGTAGCGATGCGGAAAATATTAGTAGCTAGGTTATTTTTAAGGAAATTATTTTCCCTTTTCCACTTATTACATTTTGTCGAAAAGTAGGTAATACAATTTGAAAAGCGTCCTGCTCACAAGTTGGCGGTAACAGTTATATGTGAGAAATAGAATACTGTTGGCCTAAGGGTACGAGACCATAAGTTAAACCTCGCAAAATGAGAAAACATAATTTTAATTAGGAATATTTCGAATACTTTTACTTCGTCAGACAATTTGTTTGATGTTTCATTAGAGCAAATAATTATGCTTGTCCTTTTACCAGAGAGAATCTGTAAACCGTATCCCAAAAACATTCACCCCACTACCAAGTCGTGTAGTGTAAAGAACATTAGGAATAGTTGTTTCTTTTTTGGGATCCAAGGGCATATGGCAAGTCCAATATAGGTCTACTTTATGCCGTTTATTTCTTTTTCACTAACCGGTTTATGGTTGTATTTTGGAATGTTTAATAATTAAGTATACTTTGTCATACGTACATGTAAAATGACAAATACCATTTTCAACACACAGGCACGAAATAATTTGCCGTGCATACCAAAGTACAAACCCATGACTCATTTTTATGTAAACATTCCAATTAGAACCTTCTTTTTTTTTCATTGTGTGTGTAGGTACCCGAAATCAAACCGCAAGCTAATTGAGTGAATTACCAACTGAATCAGGATCCAAAGTCCATTTGATGAGAGGGTCACTCTTTGCCATTCATCTTTGTTGATTAGGTATTCCAAACTTGGTTTTTACAATGAAAAGCATTGCGGTTGCGTTAATACACCACAGTAGATTAATTACTTATGCTGCGGTTGATTTTTCAGTCCTTAATATTGGAATAAATAATTAGCTGCAAAAAAAGAATTTCGGTGAATGAGTGAGAAAGTACAAAGAAAAAAGGGTTCCTTTGAAAATAAATTCATTATTAAATGCCCACACAGGATTTGTAAACAAAAATCTACAGAGTAATAAACGGAAAAGTTTTTATTACCAAATTCGTAATTATTACGAAAAGATTTTAACTTTTTTCGTTGAAGTTGCGCCGTAAAAAAAAATATATTCAGGACGTTCAAATATCTAGTTTAGTAAGTCTGACAACTGTCTGACTAGATGTGTCTGGTTTTTTTCTGGCTTAAATCGGTCATATGAGCAGCTCTATCAGTTGACGTTTTTTGAGGCTTAGCTGACGAATCTAGTCAAGAAATTCGTGACTGAGTACCAAGTTGACAGTTGACTTATGCCGAATTCACAATGTCGCGTTGAACGCGTGCGTGCGGTGCGCTTTGACACGCTTTATCGAAATTTTACGATTTTAAGTGCCAAAGCGCGCGAGCAACAATTTTGTAAAACGAAATGCTGCTTTGAAGCGAATGCGCGTTGAAAGAGAAGAGTATGACAGTTCGGTTTGTTTCTTGGCTAAAAAACACAAATTCAGAGCAGAATTAAAATTTCAAGTGTACTCCTTTTTTTCTTCTATCTGCAATTTTTATGCACGATTTGAAAAAGGATTCTCCAAAAAACAAGAAAATCATATTTAAAATTAAATATAAATATCAAAAATATAATAAATAAAACATTAACATTAAAAATAAATATATCAAAAAGCAACCATAATTGGTTAATATTTTTTCTACAAAAAAATCTAAAAAAATGAGTAGTTGCTCTACAAGAAAAAATGTTATTCGTCATTTCCACACACTTAATTAATTAATTTGCATTGAAAGAACATCATTTAGCTCTTTAAAAGTTGTGTGTGAAAAACATTAGTGGATCTGTGCCACTCCAACTATGAACGGCACATTCTATGTCTTCAAATCGAACAAGTCGAAATTCTCAAGTTGTCAAACGCGCGTGATAGTAGAAAGTAGGTCTACTCAGGCGTCGCGTTGAACTTTACGATATTTACGATCTAAAGTCGACTCAACGCCTGAAGCTGTATTTTGTGTGGCAGCATATGAACGCTTTGTTTCTACATAATCTGTCAACGCACGCGCGCGTCAACGCGACATTGTGAATTCGGCATTAAACAAGAGACAGAGTACTCAATACTAAGAGAAATTAAAGCTGTTATACCACAAGGTAGTGTGCTAGGTCCAGTGCTATACCTTCTGTTTTACTAGCGATTTACCTGAAAGTGAAGGAACTACTGCAGCAACTTTTCCAGATGACACTGCTGTGCTTGCTTTTGGAGCAACAAAAAAACTCCAAATGGCAATAAACGGTATTTCAGAATGGACTAAAAAGTGACAGATTAGATTGAATGACCTAAAGTCAGTCCATATTAATTTTACATATAAAAACGTACCACACATTCCAGTATACATTAATAACAACGTAGTGGAATACTCAAATACAGCTAAATATCTGGACATGACCCTAAACAGCAACTGCGTTGGAAAGCGCATGTAAAGAAAAAAAGAGATGAGTTGAACATGCGATACAGTAAAATGTATTGGCTTATTGGGAGATACTCATCCCTGTCCAACTACAATAAATTACTGCTATACAAGCAAGTCTTGAAACCAATATGGACCTACGGGCTCCAATTGTGGGCATGCACATGCCAAACAAATTTACAAAAAATTCAAGTCTTCCAAAATAAAGTACTAAGGAACGTTGTTAATGCACCTTGGTACATACGCAACGCTGATCTACATAAAGATCTAAATATTGAAATGGTTGCAGATGAAGATAAGAAAGTTGCCCAAGGGCACAGAAGTAGGCTTCTCCACTTACAGAACTATTAAATACTGACAATGTAATCAGAAGATTGAGGCTGGTAAAACCCCTTGATCTATAAGAGTAAGCCAAGCCAAGAGATTAGGTTTAGATGTAGATTTAGATTTATCGAGTACATGCTAGCACAGTAAGAGTACACTACTTATAATTCTATGATAGTTAAACAGTATAATAACATTAACATTAAAATTTTAAATTTAAAGTTTAAAGTTCGAAAGTAAATTAGACTTAGAATATAACTTTGCTTATATTTGCATGATCTTAATATGTAAATGTGAGACGTGATCATATGTTCTAAGGCCACAGACATAGAGGATAGTGTATTTAAATACTACTTGTAGCTTTCTTTTACTGTTCGCATAACTATCATAAAAGAGTTCACAGCCGATTCACAGAGGTGTACACTTCTGAGCAGTCCACAAAGTACGAAGAACCCCATAAGCCCTCCCCACTATTAAGTTTATGTGATTATTCCATGTTAGTGTTCTATTGAATACAACACCAAGATTTTTTGAAGAGTCAACGAATAGGGCATTTATTTAACATAATAGATGGAAAATACGATAGGTCTACCGTTTTTTTCGAAATGACTAAACATTTACACTTGTTTGGATTAAGTACCAAACTGTTTTTCCATGACCAATTCCAAATTCGTTGAAGATCCTCATTAACGTCATTGGCGCAGCTCTCGATAAGGCCTAGGGGACAACTTCGATAGATTTGTATGTCATCGGCCTAAAAGTGTTTTGATGAATGCAAAATTTGAGGAGCTATATCATTAATGTACAGCGAAAATAAGAGTGTTCCCAAAATCGACCCTTGGGGAACGCCTCGCGATAAGGGAAGAAACTCTGATAGAACACCGTCAAGACACACAGCTTGCTGTCTTTCACTTAAATACGATGCAATTAGCTTTAAAGCGTAGGGGGATATGTGGAAGTGTTTGCGCAGCTTTGTAATAAGAGTAGAGTGATCAACCATATCAAACGCCTTGGAAAAGTCTAAAAGGACCAGGAAGGTAATACAGTCTTTATCCAATTTTTCCCTTACGTCTTCTACCACCCTTTTCAAAGCAGTTGTACAACTGTGTTTGGCACGACATCCAGATTGAACTGAGACAATCAGGTTTTTATATACCAGGTTAATATCTTCAAACAAAAAAGTTTCGAAATCCGACAACCGGCCGATTAGTCGAACGACCAGGTGCAGTCCCATTCGGGATGACGATAGTGAGTCCCTCCTGGGAGATTTATTTTTTAGAGGTTGTTCGAGTCCCTCACTATTGCAGAAGCATCCCTCGCGTACTTGCTCTGCAATGTCTTTCAATGATTTTTCCTTCCAGCGAACCCCCAAACAAAACAAAAAAAGAATTATTTTTCATGTAAAATCAACAAAATTCAGTGACGTATGCCTCGCTCACGGATGCGATAGTTCGGCCCCTGACTTTCATATATTGTATCCATGCGTGTTTTTATTTAGGGTCGAATAACATTTTTAGAAAAAGGCAATTTTGTAAATATACCACAGAGCCACAAAATTGCTTTCATATGACCAGCAATTCACAGATATTATTCACCAAAGTTAGCTCCATAGAATGTTTATAATATTATGTATTATGGACACCTTATGATTGTTTTCGCAAAGCAGTATGTCTAAAGATTTCGTAAAAATGCAGTGTGATGAGAAAAGACAAAAGTTTTCCAATTACAAATTAGTACCATGTGCTACCTATTCACTGCGCATTTTAAGGTATTCACTCAGAAAAAGGGAGAGTGGAAGCCAAAGCTCACCAATTGCTGGTCATCAGCTGTACATGTATAATAGAGAGTGCCGCATCATTAAAAAAAAAATTGAACAATCCTACCAGCATCTTACTCACTCGTAAAAAGTGCCACTGCTTTTAATTATAACGCAGCAGTCTCGCTCTATGCAACGCTATACAACACAAATTGAGGTCACTCGTGCTGGTTCGTTTTATATCTCAAAATATCTGCAATGACAGCGATTGATAAAGGGTGGTTTTAGACTGCAGTGGCGGAATAGCATCAAGATTTATGTGCACTTTTGTATTTTTTATATTTAAATAAATGGACTATAACTTTTTTTTTATTTTAGCGAACAAAGAAACAAAAGGTTATTTAGTTATAGTCATTCCCTCCATCTGGTAATTTCTTTTGTTTTTTACTTTTTGAAACCTAAAAACTGTCGGAAAAGACTCCTGCTCCGGCAGCCAGGTGAACTATTTTAATTGTAAGTATTCCCAGCCATTAAACTCGAGACAGTGTCCGAAAGTTTTCAGTTCCTTAAAAATATCACAAGTTAAACACGAAGAATACGGATACACTTCAGCAGAAGAAGCAGTTACTGAAGTTTTCTTATGTCTATACTTGGATAAAAGTTTAACATTATGGATTCTAAAAGTACCAACCTACTACTAAGTTTTCTGTATTTATTTTGTGTGGTAATGAGGATGTGTATACCCACCTTAATATACTAAAGCAAGTATACCTAAACCAAAGGCTTGTGTCGAAGTAGCTGCACATTTAATTTATTGCGAAACGGTTTTAAGTAGTTCGTTTTGTGTATTGAGTTTACTCTTCATAATAATATGTGGAAGGCATAAAACAAATATTATATTAAGGGAATGCAAATTGAGCGAACAAAAATTTGTTTGTCTATCGAGTTTGAATAAAGCTGTATTAAATTATATTTAGGTGAGAATATGTACAGCTAATGTTGTATGTAAGATCTCATACATGCATTCAGTGGGCACCATGCAGTGGTTGGTGACGTGAAATAAAGCCAAAGGAAATAAGGTGATAAAACTTTGTGAGATGTTGTGGGCACGCCCATGAAGCTTTCTGTTTCAAGGTAAGCGGTATTCAACAAACAACAAATGAATAGGTATAGCTATGTATGTAGGCATTTCGCAACGGCTACATGCATTTCTTCTCACCTATGTTTAGTAAAACAAACGTCGCTTTTACAATGTTGTAATTGTGCAAGTGTAGTTTTCATCGAACGCGTGTCAAATTTAATTACTTCACTATAAATTGGTTTTTAGATTTATTTTTTGTTATAAGTCGTAGTTTGAAATGGTTTCCAAATCGGCTTATGTGGAATACCATGAGGACGGTATAGTAGAATATTCCACATATACTATACAAACGATTTTTTAATCCCAGGCTGCTTTTGAAGATGCCCAAGAAAGGTGAAATAAGGCGATGGGATGCAGGAGGAATGGAAAAGTGGGCATTCAAATGGCATCAAAAATATGCATTCATGTAATGTGGAATATACTTTTCCAAAAAGTGTTTGCAGAAAAGGTGGCATTGGAAAACGGGGCGTCACATCTCCCATAACTACAACAAAGCTTTTACATTCACCATACATCTTGATATTTTTGACAGGCTTTTGCCTTAAAATTCAGTGAAGATAAATAAATTTCCTGCTGTAATTTGACAAATCATGGAATAGTTTAAGTCCGGAAAAATATACACCTAAACATAGGCATTCCTCAGGGTTCTGTTTTGGGCCCTATTCTATTTTTAGTTTTTGTGAATTCACTTTTCATTCAAATTTTTATAGGTTTTTGCTGATGACTCTGCTTTATCATGTCCTGAAAAAAAAAATAATTTAATTCACTTATTGCTGTCAATAATGACTTGGAAACTCTGCGCAATTGGTTTTTCAACCATAAACTGATTAAAATTGATAAAAATAAATTTATGATGTTCAGCATTTTGGGTTCTATCTGTGAAGATATGGTGTTGAACTATCATTCACCTATTTGTCCCAAATATTATCTGTCAAATGTGTGCACACATTCTATTTGCAAGCCTACTTACAATTCCAATGCAATATGTTCTGATGGTTGCTTTAACATTGAACGTGTTGACAATTTTAAGTATTTGGGTGTGATATTGGATGGCAGGTTAAGCTGGAAAGATCATACATCTAATTTGAAACAATACTTAAAAACGTTTTAAGACAGATTTATCATCTCAGCCCTTATTATAGTCGAATGTTTTTTTTTTTAAATCTAAGCTTAACCTCTAATAAAACCCAACCTTTGCTTACTAATCAAAGGCATGTTTTTCGTATTTTACGCAGAGTTAACCGTAGAACTCACAGCTTTGTGTTGTTCAGAAACCTTGATGAACTCCCACTTAAGCATCTATATTTTTATAAAGTTTTGAAAACATTTATTGAACATTCCAGATATTCTACTCCCAGATTGTATGGGTCCCATAATTTACGTGTAAGTGATCTGAATTTAGTTTAAATAACCACGATAAACAAATCACACTTTTCGCTTTTCCATAAGGTCACCGCGCCTCGTTTATTTACCCTTAAGTCTAAGATGCTAGGGACGCATAGCAGTTTTCTTAACTAACTTAAAATCAGTACTTTTTTCATTTAATTATGAGGAAATAGATTCACTACTAACAGTAATAGTTCGATTTTTTAATAATTTATAACATTTTGTTTTTGGTCTGATCTCACTTCTTTTTGCAAAGATTTTAATATTTCTCATGTCAAAATCTCGAAGGATACTAAAAGAGAGAACTGTGGACTCTACTTAACTCAAGTCAGTTTATACCTATTTCCTTTGGTATATGTTCTTTTTGTTATTGTTTTTTTTTTTTTTTTTTGATTTGCGCTTCAATTGTTTCTTCTTGTCCTGGCAAGGAATTAGTTCTTGTGGAATGTTTTTTGAGGATCGGTTGGCCCACTATCGTTCACATATTTTTCGAACACGTGCATTGACTGAAGAAACTTCTCAATCTATTATTCTCTAAAAAAAATACTTTCTTGGGCGTTTATTCGACTGGATTCATAAATAATTAAGTGCACACCATTAAGAGTTTTTACTCTACACAAAGTTACGTAAGCCTGGCTGACAAAATAATTGTGACCCAATATCAATAAGAGCATTTTCGAGACTGAGGCCTTGGCTTTCATCTATTGTGATCCATATCCAAGGCAGAGAGGAAACTGTTCTGTATATACGAAAGCTCTTTTCATGACTTTAAATTTAGTTCTAGCAGGCATTCAATCATAAACAATTCCACGACTCACCTCCTTGGAATTTTTCTTGTCATCAACATCACATGAATTTTTTTTTTAACTATTCCTATGGATCCTTTGACACAACCTAAACTTACTTCTATATTTCTACGTAGCAAAGCAGTCACACCAATTGTTAAAACAGTTGTCCTTTCCAGTCCAGCAGTCATAGATCAATCATCTTCAAATTTTCCCAAAGCTTCTTGGGCTTTCTTAGACAAGTGGCGAGGTCAATCTATTGAGTCAATAGCAACAAGTCTAATTTCAGGACCATAAATAATGCTAAGCATGGCAATATAAAGCTGATTACAAATATTTGTGTAGGTAGTAAGCAAACTGTTTTTTTTCGCGTTGTTTGGAGAGGAAAGAAGAAATTTCGTTCAACCTGTCGGTGGTAGAACTAGAAGAAAGGGGAGTTATGTGAGAGAACAGGGTATCCCGATTTTGCTTTGTTGTAGCCCTACTCTTGTTCTTTTCAGCATTTCAACAAATTTCATCACGCATACCACGCGTACCACGCGTTAGAGAAACCTCATAAGACCTACCGTTCTGCAAAATTGCAATATTGTACGATATCGGGAATTGCTCTATAATTTTTATTATCTGTCAGTCAGTAAGTTACGGTTTTTATATCATATATCTCAGGAATTGATTTAAATTTCTAAGATTTGGTAAGAAGCCTTTGCTATACCAGCTTAGCAAATATTCCAAATTTTAAGTTCCGGACTCCATTGGTACTGAGTTTGTTCTTGTAAAAAGGGTGTAGTGCCAGAACTTGGCTGGGCACTACCGGGCCCTTGAATTAGACGGCATACCTCCTCAATTTTACGCAAAAAGAAATGCAACAACTGTACTTTTGAAATTTGAACTTATCTCGAAAACGGTCCACACGATTTTAACAAAAATGCATTTCAAAGGAAATATGTTCATTTCATATTTTTGAAAACAGCCATTTTTTTTTTAATTTCTTTCCTTTACCTGAAAATAGAAATAGCGATTCGGGCCAAAAACCATACTAAGAGCAAAATTGACGTTTTCGAATCGCTAATTTTAGGACCTGCTCACATGCCGAGCATTGGTTTTAAAAACTAAGTAGTGCTAACATCCTGAACAATACCTAATTATCAGTTTTCAGCTTAATGGGTAAGCAATAGTGTTTTTCGAACTAAACAATATAGTTACTGCTTTGTCTGCATAGTTTTGGTAAGCCCTCTATAACAATTTTCATTTAAATACATACAGATTAAAGATAAAGTATTCGAAATAAGATCCAGTTCCTAGTTTTTCTTTCAAAAATTTAACAAATCAGATTTATAATTATTTTTTATCAAAAATGACTGCCCAATACCGCTTTGATTTCACATAAATATCAAAATAGAAATCAAAATCAAATGCATGTTCCTGAGAGCTTATAAAAACTAATAAAAAATGGCATTTTTATATTTTTAATATTAATAGGTACTGCCGTATCAGAATAATAACTCAAAGGTGGATTTTAATTAACACCTTTTATTTATCCTACTATTTGTTGAACCGTTTCTTTTATCTAGCATCGCTTCTCAGATTTTGCCTTCCTGCCTATTAAAATAAGAAAACAACCAACCGAACTGTTGATGAACGAAAATGTTTCGTTTATTTTTTTTAAAGTCCTCTTGTGAAATTCATATCGAAGAGAAATTTGTTAAAAGCCGTAAAAATCTCTTAGAAAGGAAAGTAGTTAATATCGGAAACGAAAAACTACCTCTCAACTTCTTGAAAGCATTGGGATTACCTATTATTATATTTATTATTGTTAAATTGCTCAAATTCAAAATTGGGGTGTTTGGTGTTGGGCAGTGAGACATAAAACAGCCGAGTTAATTGGGATTTAAGTAAAGTTTTTTACAGATAAGTGTAAAAACCGCAAGAGGGTTCTATACTACAGGTATCCGATCGGAACGGAAATTCCTCGGATTTATACGAAATCGGAGAACTTCGATTTGAGACATCCGTTAAGATACAACTTTCGGAAAAATTCTCCGGTGACATAAATAGTATCTTGTCGCATTGCGTGGAACCTCATTATACCACTTACTTTTGACAGCCACATTTTAAAACATTTTAATGTGGAATGAACGCGTTTATATGCTTCATTTATTTTATACCGAAACCGATACTTCGACCGCAAATTGAGTTCCGATCAGATTTGATATTCGTATCGGAATTTTTTCCGAACGGATACCTCGAAAGGGTTGATTATGAGTGGATATGTTTATTGTTTATAAGAAAATTTGTGTATACTGTATACATCTATTTTCAAGGTTTTGGAAAAGTGTTATTATCTATCCAAAACAATTAACATTATCCAAACATCAAATAGGTCAAGTCGATCTCTAAAGTTTCCTCACGAACTTCCTGTTAGTAGTAAGTAGTCTATATTGTTTTCAATCGAATAGCACTGAAGTTCTAACTATAAGAAATAAGTTATACGATCTTAATTTTTGAGCAATTTAAAGTAAAAGTGAAAAAAAAAAAATCTTTATACAAATCAAGAGTTTTCCATACTTTGACTTTGTTGGGAGCCGGTTAAAAATGGAGAGTTTCCAAAACTGAACAACCACATGGTTCTGCCTAGAATGCCTGTTGATAAGTTGAGATTTCATCACCGGATGAATTGCCTAGCTAATATTTCTTCAGCAGTTCCTACACTTTAACCCGAAATGCGCTATGGAAAACAAAGCACACTTAAGTCACAACATCAGCACTAGCACCTCAAATAACACCGGGACCCGAATTGGTAACTGAAATAGATCGTTTTCCAGACACCTCTGGAGGCAGGTTTTACAAGAGCAACAATCCCCTCTCAGACCAATCCTTTGAAGATCTTTTTAAATGTGGTCTATGTAAGATAAAAAAAAAAAAAAAAACTTGTATTTTTCTAAAGTGCACGTTCTTTATATTATTATTTAATGACACTTTGAACTTGCTTAAAAAATTACCTGTATTATTTGCATAGCTTTTATTTATTTTTTTTTTTTTTGTTTTTTTTAAAGAAAAATCTTTTGGTTCAGTATTCATTTGGTAAAATTTGTGCTCCTTTTTCAGCTTTTTAGCATAAATTAAAAATAAAATAAATTTATTTACAGAAGTGATAAGTTAATAATTTCAAATTTTATTTTAAAATTATTTTCTGAAACATTTATATAAAGCCTAAGAGTATTTATATCTATTTTGTTAATTTTGTGTTTTAAACACGGAATTAAGAAAGATGTCTTTTTGTTTTACTTTACCAAGAATTTTGATAGCAAAACGAACAAAAAAACGCATGGGATTTAAATATAAATATATTGGGTCGGAGTCCCCGTAGTAGTACCTACTCTGTAGCATCGTGTTCAAAAGTTGTTAATGTCAGATGGCATTACTAATAATCGTTTTTTACCTTCACCTTATATACTTTGTAGGTCACAATAATTATGCAATTTTGTTTGGAAAATTTCGCCTTTGAGAGTCAGAAAAATGTAGCCCTAACACTAAATATTGTTATTAATATCGCGGAGAGTGTGTTAGGTATTAAAACTAAGAATCTGATCGATTTTGCAGCTGTTTTTCTAGAGCGAGGCAAGCCTTGTAACAAAGCTACCAATACGTTTCTTTCTGCGCCGCTTTTCTGCATTCAAGCTAATTGAGTTTTTTTTAACTGCTCAAATACCCATATCCACGACGTCCTTTTAATCAGATCGTGGTACATCGCACCCGAAAGTAAAAGAGATATTCATTTCCAAAAAAGTGAGAGAGACTAAATCAGATTTAACCCTCGTCAAGGATAGGACACAGGAGTATAATGCTACAAAATACGTTCATGCAGTCGCCTAAATACCACTTTTTGATGACAAAAACAGACAAAAGGGGCTTCTTTCAAATTCTGTATTTTTTCAGTTTTAAACAAAGTCGTATTAAAAATCATAAAATAAAAAATTCCAAGAAAACCCATTTACCATACCAAAATGCGCTGATAACCCAATTGACATGGAAGACAAGTTCTAGAGAAATGCCAGTCCTTTCTCGACCATCAGCGCAGAGATTGTCATGCATTCTAATGCTTGACTGGAAATTTTAGCAGTCTCAGATTTTCGTTGTCGAATTTAATTTGCCATCTCCGCTGTGTTTTTCTGCGGTTATGTAATTTGAGAATCATTTGCTTACAGCGTTCCAATGAAATTGAGGGAAATCGAATTAATTTAAAAATCCAGGCAGCTCACATTTATGTAGAATCGTGCGGAGGGAACACTTGCGGCCCTTAAGTTTCCGCGCAACGAAAAATCATCGGTCGACAAGTAATTAGGCTAACTTCTCTTTCCTTTTTTGCTCTTTTCTCATCCCCAGGCGACAGACGTTTCTCCATTTATTCGTATCTCATCTTTCCATTCGCCTTGTGTCCTTGAGTCGATCGATAATTTGCGAATTTAATGGTTCAAGCGTTTAAAGCGTAAAAACGTTGAAACATTTGTCGCACACCTCGTCTTTGGGGTGCAGAAACTTAAATCCCTCCGACTTACTGATTTGAATGCCTTAGCACGTTCCCGTGCAGTCGAGAGCTGTGCTAAAAGATGTTAACCCAATTTCAGTTGTTTCTTGTGAAATGAGAGGGTGGCACAGACTCGGAGTCCCGCTGTTGGATATCGTTGTTCCAGTTTCTTGTTTTTTGCGTCTTATTGAGAAAACTCGAACGTGTGATGAAAACCGTGTTGAATGTGACAACCACTCATGTTTCTATCTGCTAAGGATTGATAATATGATGATGTCCCGCGTAGGTACATACCGCACATTCAAACTCGTGACTCGTGGTTATATTTTTATTTTTATTTTTTCAAATATCCCACGTTTCAACATTTTTGTTTGTTGCGCAATATGTGGATTGCGGGTGTTCGGTTGAGGTAGCAAAATCTTCAATAACCTAACGATATATGTAAGGGAATAGTAGATATCTACGGTCCAACGTAGGTTCTGTATAAAAATATGCCAAGCATGTTCACCATTTCATGGACTTCTGGGTGATGAAAATCCATCGAATTGGCAACAACTGTTTTCTTACTGTACTGTCCACAATATAAACACTTGTATGTTCGAAAAAAAAACCTATACAAACTATAGAAAAGGCTAACAGAAAAGAGATACAAAATTAAAATGATTTTTAATATCACCACCCGCTGCTTCTAGGGTTCAAGGGAGTAATGTTAAATATCTCTTTTATAATAAAATCCATAAAAATCAGAGTCATCAATATTTATAAAGTCGATACGTTTATTGCACTTAAGTTTTTATTAATAGTCGAATTATGGCAAATCACCAATTAGTAAAATTCGAGCCGCCTACGAGAGACAACTTTGATACCTGGAAACTCCATGTGGAAGCGCTTTTGGTTAGAAGTGATACCTGGGCTTATGTAAGAAGCGACTCACTGGTAAAAAAGCAAAGGACAGTTACTTTATCTAGAGCGGAGGCAGAGTATAATAGCTGATTCAGTCAAAGAGGCAATGTATCTTAAGAAAATTTTGCTCGAAATTGCCTTTACAGATGAGAAGAGTGTTACCATATACAATGACAGTAAAAGTACTCAATCAGTTCAACATTCTCGGACTAAGCATATAGACATCAGGAGCCATTTTTTCGCGATGCTATAAATAAAGTAGAGATAGTCTTAAGACAAATCGATATTGATCACATGACGGCGGATATAAAGGGTTTCCAATAAGAGGTGTTATTGTGAATGACCCGCTATTTCGGTAGCTGTCACTTTTGAAGCTTTTATTCTTTGACAATTGACAAGTAGAAACTACGCCATTACTAAAAATGGAACACGCTTCAACAACGCATTGGAATTATTAAAATTCACTACAAAAATGGTGAAAATCTTGCAGTCACAGTTCGCAAAACTGAAGCATTTTTTGGTCGTCGTGAAGCACCTTGTCGGACCGCAATGCAGAAATTGGTGGAAAAATTCGAGCTGTTGGGACAAGTTAGTGATGTGAAGAATAAAACCCGTCGCACGTGTAGCCCAAAGTGTTGAAGAAAACCCAGGTTTGTCCATTCCTCGTCGTTCTTTGGAATTGGGCATTCCACAAACGTCATTACACCGTATTTTGCATAAAGACTCGGGTCTTAAGGCTTATAAAGTTCAGTTAACACAAGAACTCAAGCCGGCCGATCATCAACAACGTCGTGTCTTTGCTGATTGGGACCTGGAAATGCATGAAAATGATCCGGAATTCCATCGAAAAATCATCTTGACTGATGAGGTCCATTTCCTCCTCGGTGGCTACGTCAACAAGCAAAATTGTCGCATCTGGGGCTCGGAAAACCAAAGAGTTATTGTTGAGAAGCCTCTCCATCCTCAACGTGTGAGTGTTTGGTGCGGTTTATGGTCCGGCGGGGTCATTGGACCTTACTTTTTCGAAAATGAGGTTGGATCAACAGTTACGGTGAATGGATTGCGCTATCGACAGATGATTAATGATTTTTTATGGTCGGAGTTAGATGGTATCGATCTGGACAACGTTTGCTTTCAACAAGACGGCGCTACGTGCCACACAAGCAACGAAAGCATTGATCTTTTACGGGAAAAGTTTCCGGACCGTGTTATCTCTCGAAGAGATGATCACAATTGGCCACCGAGATCTTGTGATTTAACACCTTGCGATTTCTTCCTTTGGGGCCACGTGAAAGATAAGGTCTATGCCAACAGCCCAGCGTCGATTCAAGACCTCAAAGATAAAATTCGTGAGGCTATCGAGGACACAGGGCAGCCGCTTTGCGATTTGGTTATGGAAAATTTCATGAAAAGGATATGGTCCTGTATGCGTGCTCGTGATGGCCATTTGGCTGATGTTGTTTTTCGTTATTAACGGCATACCTTCCTCTTTATTATGAAATAAACATCCGATCATTTATCTCAAAAAATGGCATTTTTCTTTGAATACCAAAATAACACCTCTTATTGGAAAACCCTTTACTTACCAAGGGACTCACTGCACTGAAGCATTACTCACATTTAGAGGAACTTTGCCACACTATTCCGCTGCCTTGCAGTATTCCTAGTGCAAATTTATTGGATCAGTTTGGATGGACATGAAGGATGAATAATTTATGCTACAGTTAAGATTGATTATCGTGTTGGCTACCAAAACAGGGCTTGTGGTTACGGGATTTTTAAAATGAGGTCGTATTAGTTAATATACTAATTCCAAAATATGTACCCGGAATGTGACCGAATTCTAGGGAGTTGCCAAAATGAGTATTCATGTGTTTGTAAGTTGGTTCACACGGACCATAAAATGTAAAATTGAAATACTGATAGCAATATAAAACGTACACGCATAACCTTTCCCTTTCAATAAGGATGCTGAAATACCTAAACGAAGATAATTTCATGAATTTACATGAAGGGTAAAGGTATCAACAGTGAATCAGGGTACACAGTGAATTGATACACAGTGAATCACTTGCTCTCATAATGTCTCTTTTTTATTTTAAAATTAATCTGGAAAAGAGAAAATAACACATTTTCCCTTCCCCTTGCAACCGACTATAAGTCTACGTGATCGACTTGTCGAAGGTCCTTATCCTCGTGTGTTTTTCTGTTTTATTTTTGATTTTATTAAAAAACTGTGTATTGTAACTTCGCTTGAGTCTAATATTTTTACTTTTGCTTATATAGATATCCTTAATAATTTTTGTCGATTTGTTTACTTTGGTGAAATATCTTATAAATTATTAACATATTTTTGTGAAATGAGAACAGTGTACACAGTGAATCAGTTGGAAGTAGTCCACAGTAAATCATTGATTCGAGGCTCCAGAACTCAAATTTTACATTCCATGTTAGTTTTTTAAATATTGATGTTCGCTAGAAGCTTATAGTAATAATTATGCGCAATTGTGTTACCAGTTTTATTTTTATTTTATTTTCGTACAGAAAAAAAGTAACGTTATCTAATTTTTGTTACTGCTATTCTGGTTTGCTTAAAGCGACATAATAAAGTAAACATGTTTGCATGTAGGTTTTTAAGGAGATACAACTTAATAAATACAAGAGTTCGCCTAGGGGTAGAAATTCTTCTACCATTCTTTCTTTATAGTGACCTAGCTTATTGATACAATATTGGAACAAAGTATTTTTGAGACAAGTAAAGGGTCAAATTGTTTCCATCTTATTGGAATGCCTTTATCGACACAAAACCGAGTCGAATACACAGTGTGGTTAGTTATAAATAATTTAAATTAAATTTGGATAAAGTCACAAATTTCTAATTGGCAACGCAATTTATCAATAATTGTTATGTTATCTATTGCAATCATTGCTTACTTTTTCTAAAAAAATTGTGAATTCTTATACTCTTATAAAATGGGTTCACGCACATCAGTGGCATTAATATCCAAACTAACGTAAGCCTTGCATAGTATTGAAAACGGTTGCTTATAGCTGTGCTTTCAAAATAGATAAGTACTTAATGCTTGTAGCCTAATTTGAATATAAAGGAAACTTTTTACCAACATAATAACTCATTTTAACGTCGTCTTGAAAATAATTGCACCAGCAAAAGGATTTCATATTTATCTAAACGAAGTTCACTGCTTTTGGGTGTATTTCCTTATTTCATCCCACATTTCACCTGATAAAATCTGACCATGTGAGTATACATTTTAGACCTTCGAACTTATTGCTTGAATATAGCGATTTTAAAAGATATTGAGATCCACCCATACCTACTTTCAAAGAAATTATGTACCTACCTTTTAGAATTTTGATGGGAAGAGTAGCACACACACCTGAAATTTATGAAAAAGGTATTGAATTTTAGCTAGTTAATTATTTGAAATAAATTTAATCACTAAATATTCGTTCGCACAACACATAACAAAAATAATATTTTGATAACTACATTAAGTTTTAGCAGCGTTGGGTGGTTCACAATAAATTGATCTATGTACAACTTTTCACGACTATTAAATATGAAGTAAGTCGAATCAAAATGACAATCGAACTAAAATGATATACCTACAAATGAAAGCGGTCCATAACAAGAGCCATAAATTTATACACTAATTGGATTCTACTTTTTGAATTATAATTGCTTGTTTGTATAAAAAGTTTTGATACATTACATTCCAGGAGTAGTGTAAAACATGAAAGTGATGTTTTCATGACGAACACATTCTTAATCAAAAATATTTCAGTCATACAGATAATAGAACACAAATGAAAATACGTTTTACGAAATGCGAATACTTCAAAGAGTTCAAAGGATTTTTTCCGGATCTTTTTAGATTTCAGGGGAAACATAAATTCATCGCATTCCCCTCTTCTTCTCCTTTTTTAGTTTTACATCATTTAAATTCAAATCTCTAACGATACTAATTAGTTGTTCGTCTTCGAACTAAAAGCATTTTCAAGGTTTAATTCAGACATTAATAAGAATTTATAACTTGCATGTTGCATTTTGTAAAAGCATTTTTTGAAGTAGAAAACAATACAACTACTTTATTTTGTTTTGACGCTTTTTTGACTCGTGAGAAGCTGCATGTATAGCCGAGGCTTAGAACTCTTTCGTACAATTGCTTCAAGGATAATGTTAACCAAGTTACACGATAGCGGATCGCCTTCTCTCAAACTCGAAAAGTTACATGACTCCTTTGAAAAGTTCACCCGGGTCGACGAAATTTTTGACTATGATCATCCAGACTAAATGGCTCATCCTGCTTGACAGTTCTCTGTTAATCGTCTACGCCGTTCTTCGTTGGAATGTGCCAGTTGGCACTCTTGGTCGAACCAGAGGTTTCGTTGTGTTCCTAGTTCATCGGTGGCTGCACCTACACCTATGATGGCACGCTGACAGTGTTGCCGCTGGTCCTCTGCACTTGTCTCCGACGAAGCCGCAGATGAGCGTGCTTTCCGACTGTGGAGCCAAAGATATCCAGGATCTCAACTAACGGTTCGGTTGCATTCGGTCTGTTCAAACTCCAGACATTCCAAGGGCAAATCCAAGGTTCGTTGTCCTTATTTTGTGGTAGGGAAGTTTCCACAACCCCCAGCCTGGGGCGCCAGGTCCTTAACGGAACCCCTTGGAAAAAGGGGACCGCTTCGAAGATATGAACGCTGCCGGTGGCCCATTAAGGACTCATCCACCACCATCTCAACATTTCAACACACTGACCTCATTCTTAGGTGTTCATGTTAGGCTTTTGAGCCATAATGGTGTTACTATTTTCTCCATGTTCAACACTCGCGCTTACAACTTGAGCACGTCGTACCCGGATTGGCGAGACCAGTACCCGGTGATTACCACGGGGAGGTGAAATAAGCACAATCGATGAGTGTGAAAAAGTTGCGACTACTGGACATCACCAAGTTGATGCCAGTCAGAAGCCATCCCTATTCATAAAACCACCACTGGTACTCTTATTACAAAATACTAATTTAAAGTTGTCAATGCTGATAGCATAAACTTCTTTCTTATGGAGTTTCTCAAAAGACGTTTGACTTTTTTATGTGTGTGATTTTGATAGCGAAAATTGCTTACTTTTCGAGTTTCCCAAAATAATGGCCGGTAGTTAATCTTAAAAAGTTTTTTTCTACATACTTTCGAACGGTTCCAACGTATCTACATTCTACACCAACATACAATGATAGATACAAATAAATAATACAAGTATGGGCATATTATTTCCAGTGTCGATTCTGTTCATTGACCCAGAACAAATTTCCAAACAATCTTAATTCCTTCTAAATCAACCATAACATTCCCTTCAACTTCGTTCAATCGACGCGTCAAATTGCTTTCTGGCGCAAATAAGCCTTTTTAACGATTTACGGTTACGGCGACTGACGGGTGAAAATAACACCTCTCTCTTCAATCGCTACCAACCAAAACCAAAGGCCTGTAGGATGTACACTTTATTTACCCACTCTCATTTCACATGTGTATGTGTGCGGTGGCTCTTGAAATTAGCCTATTCGCAATTTAGCCACGTTCTTTACTTATTTACTGGAGTGCTTGATAGCGTATTTTTATTGTTGTTCTACTTCAAAATTCCAACTTTCCAATTTCGAGGAAATCTGAAAAAAGTACAAAATATAAACGAACAACAACCGCTTACAGGATTTACCGCGGGGCTCAAATTCGTTTGTTTACGTTTCTAACGGGATTTCCAGCAATTACCAATATTAATGGGGTAATTCTGTTGTTGAATCGAAAAACAAGAGACTCAAAAAAAAGTCCGCATCGAGAAGTGGGGAGCCAATTTTGTGTGTTTGATTTTTAAACCTCTTTGACGTAAGGCCAATCGTTATCGATTTTTATTGCAAAATTTTCGATGGAAAAACTTTTTCCTGTGCGAGAAAACTAATAAATTTTCATGAAAATCCGATTCGTAAATTGATTTCATTGTACATTACTTTGTTTAAGCATTCGGAGAGTTTGGAGGTGAATAAACAATATACTTACCATTACGGGGGAGTATGATAACAATAGATAAGAAGGTGAATCGGATAAGGAATGTACAAAAAAAATGTTTGCCAATTTCGGTAGACAACAATTCCGGATTTAGATATTAAATACTTTTGCAGACGTTCTAATTTTTAAAAGTTCAAATCGAAACCGACAAATTTGAAAGAGATGGGAAAACGAATCGGGTATACAAGCGGATAGCAAAAAGAAAGCAAATGCTGTTAAATAGTGATGGCGTCAGGCATTGGCTAAGGCTATGTGCAGATGGTTGAAATATGTTCTTGTTTCTTGAAAGAAGTAATGAATATTGACATGGAAGCGGACAGCTTGCGTACTGATGTAAATGGCGAAAGTAAAGTAATTGAAAAGCTTCTGACAGCATCCATTTTGGTGGATGTAAGAATGTGATTGGCACAAACATACATAAACTAGCGAAATGAAGTGCGATGAGTTACAAGTGAAGGCGTAAGCATTGAACGCCTGACCCTCAAACTAATTCAGATCCTGTAGTTGCGGGAGGCTGTTAATCCCATGAATAAGAAGATGGTGAATCAAGGGTTTTTTATTTCATTCTAAAAAAAAGTTGGATGATACTCGTAGGGACGTCAGTTACAGTGATGTAACCGAGAAAGATAAAATCTAAAAAGGACAAGCGTGACGACAAACACATAACCGGAAACAATATATCGGACCTATTGATGATCTCCCTACTCATCTTCAAAAATCTCAATACTAAAAGTGCGTAGCAAGTATCCCTATCCTCAACCGCACCTGCGAGTATTGGATCTGAGGCTGAGGACGATGGACACAAAATAACGGTGTGGGTGTTATAATAAAGGGTTTTTCAACAGGGACGCTACAAAAGGAGAGCGACAGGGATAGCAAACGACGCCGAATTTCTTGCCGCTCTTTTGACATTTCTCTTCAGTAATGTTTGCCATTTCATGACGGAAAGATATACGAGCCAACAATGAGTCGAAATTATTAAAATTTACTACCGAAATTCGGAGTCAGTGGCCTCAGCGTTAAGAGCGCTACGTCCAATTTATGGTCGTCATAATCGTCCTAGCAGATCAACAATTGAGCGTCTAGTGGGAAAATTTGAATCCACAGCCACAGTACAAAATGTTCTCGTGCCAGTGAGACAAAGAAGTGCCCGTAGTATCGAGAATATTGCTGCCGCTGAGGCTTCAGTTGAAGAAAGCCCAAATGTGTCTCTTACACGTCGTTCTCAAGCGTTGGGCATCTCTTTGACGTCGTTGTGGCGAATTTTGCGAAAAGATCTTGGCCTACATCCTTACAAGATTAAATTGACGCAAGAACTGAGGCCGCTTGACCATCAGAAGCGTCGTATGTTCGTGAATTGTACTTTCACAGGAATAAAGAATTTCATTGATATCAAAAACCGTTTTTGTTTTATTTAAAAAAACTTTTGTTGCGCTCTTATTGAAAAACCCTTTACATGAGTATAAAAATCTTTTCATATACGCCCAATCTGGCAGCGGTGTAATTTCTAATCGATTCGCTTTACTGTGGCCAAATTTATCTATTGCAAAGTAAAATTATTCTCTAATGTGGTCGTTTATGCCAATTCTGAATGGCAATAACAACTGTGGGCGCTTTTTGGTTTGTTGTGAGTCCGTGGTGTAATTTTTTATTTTGGAGATAAGATCCGCGGGCTTTTGTTTCCACGTGACTTATTACACTGCACCGGATGTAACTTGCCTTTCGTAATAAGCTCTGCTCTGCCTCCGAACATGAAATTTTTTTGACATGATATGCGATACCTTTGGGAACGCGGGCAATGACCAATTCACTCAGGTAATTTAAATTAGGATAGATAAGAAGCAAACATATACTGGTACGCGCACGTACGTTGCATTAAGTTAGATAAACGGGATGTACGAATAAGACACGGTATAAAATAACTGTATCGTGGGAGGAATAACAAGAATGTGTAATAAGATTTGGATATGCGAAGTAATAGGTATGCGAGTACATTATGAGATAATAAACGTATACCTTTAAATTCATATGCAGTAAAATAGGTAATAGGCTATAGGATATATACGTATGAGCAAACACTCTTAATTTTCCTTTTTTCTGACAGAAAGTATAAGGCTCCAAATGTTAGATGCATTTTTTTAAATTATTAGTTATGCGCAGTATTCGACAAAATATCTGTTATAAATATAAGTAGGTATAATATACCCTAGTCGGCGTGAAATTCATAAATTTCAAAATCCACCAACCCTTCCAATCACAATGAAGTATTCTAAAAACATAAAATTTACTATCCGAAGAGGATTCGCCTTGTTAGTCAAAGTGATTAATCATTCTTGGGATCAGTCAAACTCTCATCTGTTTAAAGTCGGTCAGCTGTTTCACTTTGTTGATACACAAAACACCGTTACTTTTTTCTAATAAGACTCACGAGGCAATTAACTGTTTACTAATTAGTGAAGCCATTGTCATTATTCATTTTGCAGGATACTTTTATTGCTGTGGTTGCCAGTTGGCTATCTCACACTCTCACTGGTTCATAAGTATATAATATGGGAGTTTCATGCGCTGTTCTACATCTATACGCAAAGTGCGTGTGATTTAGAAATAATTATCAAAACGAAAAATGTATACGAATACCTGCTTTTCGTTTTTTCCCTAACATTTATTCGCTGTATCCATTCTGATAACAATAAATCAAATTTAGCTATTTATAGCAAGAATGTTCTCGTGGGAAAATGACAAAAAAAAGGAAGAAAATCGATTGGTAATCCAAAGAACGCTATTATATTTGCTTATGATCAAATTATGGATTTTTGAGTAGACTACAGAGGTCCGGTTAATAAAGAAATTTTCGCCATAAGAATTCGTTGAGAAAATCTCCTGTTTTTTTTTATTAGAAGCAACTTATCATGGAGACTCTTCTGTGGTAAGATAGAGGAATCCTCCGAGGCATCAAGGCTGAGAAAGATACTCTCGACAAATCCAACAATGCCAAGTTGTCTGAAAAAGACAGATGGCTCTTGGACGACTTCTAACGAAGAATCGCTTAATCTGCTGCTCGACACCCACTTCCCAGGCACCTCAAAGAGTATTGCCCACAAAGATCCAAACATATCAATTTTGCAATCTACCAACCTACAAGGCGCTAAATAGCTTCAAACCATACAAATCCTCGGGACCAGACGGCATACTACCAGCCGAGCTATAAAACACTTCGAAGCTGTTTTGGATCTGGTGTACAGCCCATTGCTATGGAGAGAAGTTAAAGTGGTTTTCATACCCAAAGCAGGTAAATGCTCTCATGTAAGTCCGAAAGATCTCCGACCTATTAGTCTTTCATCAATTCTCCTAAAAACTTTAGAACGACTGATTGAAACCCATTTACGCCAAAGCATTGACAAAAAACTCCTGTCAACGGCGCAACATGCCTACTCTAAGGGAAAATCTGTAGAAACGGCTCTACACACGCTAACGCGCTCTATTGAGGATTCCCTCAGTCATAAGGAGTATACAATGGTTGCATTGCTAGACATAGAAGGTGCTTTCAACAACGTCGACTCATCTGCGATCGCTGGTGCAATGGCAGCTCTGAACGTGGATGCATCACTTGGCGAGCTGATTAATTTGATGCTCAATAGCCGAATTAACAACTCAAGTCTGGGTGAGATATCTACCAGAAGATCTGTCAGTAGCGGAACCCCACAAGAAGGCGTCATATCTCCCCTTCTCTGGAATTTGGTGGTGAATGAACTGCTGATATACCTGGAAGCGGGATGTAACAATGTGATTGCCTATGCGGACGACGTTGCTATTGCTGTATCAGGAAAGCATCTTAATACTTTAAAAGAACTCCTACAACACGCTCTCAATGGGCTAATAACTTGAGCGAACAAATGTGGGCTGGGGGTAAACCCTCACAAAACTGAACTTGTCATCTTTTCTAGGAAATACAAGATTCCACACATTTACCCTCCATGCATAAAGGGCACTAGATTGACATTCTCAACTGAAGCTAAATACTTGGGACTCGTTTTTGATAGAAAGTTAACCTGGAAGCCTAACATCCAAGAAAGAGTTAAAAAAGCCACTGTGGCACTAAGGGAAAAAAGGGGTTTACAGCCTCGTATCACTCACTGACTATACGCGTTCGTCATAAGACCGATACTCACGTATGGCGTGGTTGTTTGGTGGACTGCTTTGGACAAAGCGAACAATCGTGATAAGCTAAGCAAAGTCCAAAGAACACCTTGCTTGTGCATCGGCGGGGTTCTTCGCACTACCCCCTCTGCTGCACTTTACATCCTGTTTCATCTGGCACCCATTGACATCTCAGTAGGCAAACGGCAGCTTCCGCAGCCGTACGCCTTTAAGCCACTTCACAATGGACCAGCGAAACAACTGGCCATGCTGGTATCCTGAACGATCTTCAGAACCTTCCAGGAAACATCGACTACACCACACCAGAACTTAAGTTCGATAAGAACTTCCAGGTCTTCATTCCCACCAGATTAATCTGGGAGGAGGACGCATTCCTGGGTGATGAATCGATCCATTCACGGATGGTTCGAAAACTGAGGATGGTGTTGGTGGTGGTGTAGTCTCCGACAGATTAAATCTTAGTCTCTCCTTTCGTCTTCCTGATCACTGTAGCGTTTTTCAGGCGGAAATTATGGCGATAAAAGAAGTCTTATCTTGGCTGAAAGAAAACGTGATATCTGCTAAAGATATCCGTATCTTTTCGGATAGTCAAGCTGCTATCAAGTGCCTGGAATCAGTCTCTACAAATTCTATAACAGCCCAAGACTGTCGTTAATCTCTCATAGAGATGGCGGAGCAGTTCAATATTCACCTATGTTGGGTGCCGGGGCATAGGGACATCCCCGGTAACTGCAAGGCTGATGAACTCGCCAAACACGGAAACCCACTACCTACACTTCCAGTTAAGGATTCGTTAGGTATTCCAATCACTACTTGTAAACTCATAATAAAGCAGGATGCTATCAATAGAGTAAATCTTAGATGAACAACCGGCTCGACACGTCTAGCGACAAAACGGATTTGGCCAAAGCTGGATCTAAAACGTTCTAGATACTTGATATACTTGGATAGGAAGAATATTTGTGCTACAATAAGTGTCATCACAGGACACTGTCTCATAGGCAGGCATGCAACAAGGATTGGCGTATTTGCAAACGATTTTTGCAGAAGCTGTCTTGACGAGGAGGAAGAAAAAACTATTCTCCACCTTGTCCGGCCCTCTCACAAAGACGAAAACTCCATCTGGGAGCGTTCTACTATAATGATCTGAACGATCTAAAAAACACAGACATTCTGAATCTCCTACGCTTCATCAGAAGCTCCAATTGGTTCAACGAGTAGGAAGAATTGAATTTTAGATTCGGCTAGCCGACAGCCACTTCAACCTAACCTTACCTAAGCAGCTTAAAGTTTGGTATACGCCAAGAGCTTGTGAAGGATATACCTACGCTTTTTGTTTAAGCTGCATAAGTGTGAATACGCCAATACAACACCTATCGACAAATAAAAGGTTTTCCAATAAGAGGTGTTATTTTGGTATTCAAAGAAAATAATTTTGAGATAAATGAACGGATATTTGTTTCATAGTAAAGAGGAAGGTATGCCGTTAATAATGAAAAATTTATGCAATTTAAACTTTGAATAGGATCTAATGACCTTTTTAATTTTAAAGTATTCCGTAAGAAGCCCTTTCTTTCAAGCAGTTCGATGTGGTTTTAATATTTCACAAAAACATCGCATAATACAAAGTAGCTTCCTGATGTTTATTCTATATCGAACAAAAGTTGTTAAATGCCGCACAATAATTGACTTTATATGAAGGAATGCCGAAAATGTTAAAAATCAAAATGAGAGCAGACAATTGACTGGATTGAAATACACACAAAGAAACTCCAATTTGTTGACTATTTATTTCCCCAGATAGGACTCCCCACTGGGTGGCTGTGTTTAGTTCAAATTCTAACTATTTTGAAAGGCAGACATTTAAATTGGGTCGTGCTGCATTGCGCAAACACACGTCTCTACACATCTACACATCACTCTTGGGAAATTCTATCAAAAGCCGATAGGATTAAACGATCAAATACCGAATTAAAAATGTATGAAAAGAAAATACAGTTCCGCCCCATCTCAGCTCAACTACGAGTACATACATACAGGTTCTACTATCAGATGACAGCAGTAGCCTAGCGCTATTTTAGAAGTTTCAAAGGACCACGAAAACGACGAGGGCCATTCACTGCAACACAAGTCGGCAGAAAGTCCCGCATAAATTGTCGTCGTTGCTGAGAGGGCAAAAACCCTAAACTAGAGCATTTATTTATTTGAAATTGGATTGTCTGCCACAGAGGTACACACACACAAACACACATGTGGTGGAGGGATATAAATTGACCTCATGTCCTTGAAAGCAATTTGTGCTGCACGGGAGATTTATTTTAAGGGTATTTTTTGCCCTTGTTTCTTCTTCTGTGATTTTTCGGGGACCTACCGCATTTAAAGACTTATCAGAGTAGTTAGGAACTTTATCTAGCATTTGGTGCTTGTTTGAGTTCTATACTATTTGGATATGGATGGTTGGTTGTGAGGGCGACTATATGGTATACTAATGCTGTAGAAGTGGGCTGAGGTGGATAACTTGTGGTATTTATTAATGGGTTTCGGGGCTTTGTAAGGAATACAATTTTTTTAAGGCATTGTGTTTTTGTAAACTTTATTTTGTCCAGAGAGTTACTTTTTTTCCTTAAGTAATGTCTTTACAGAAGACTGTATTTACTAGATATATGTATTTGGGGCATTTTTATGGGTATATAATATATCTTTTAATGGTATCGTTCGCCAAGTTTTGCCAGCCTCGCTGTCTTGTTCAGTATATAAAGGGTCCGCCATCTAACTTTTTTTTTTCAACTAGTGCTTATTTCGCGAATGGTAACACTTAGCTCAAGTCTGATTCGACAGATAATTAGTTCTATCCTTCCGCTGAACGAATATGGTTGTGTATACGCTTGAACAACGCTGGGAAATATTGCGACATTACATTGAAAAGCATGGTAATGTTGCAGAATGTGTGCGAAAATTGCGTACGAAATTTGGAAAAAGAGAAGCACCGTCAGCTCCGTATGTTCGTTATCTTGTGAAAAAAGTGAAAGAAACTGGCATCCTCATCGATAAACCAAAGCGTGAAAAGCCAAAAACAGTACGTACACTGTTTGGTGCAGAATTTGGTCCAGAGGCATAATTGAGCCGTTTTTCTTCGAAAATGAGCAAGGAGTGGCCGTTACAGTCAATGGCGATCGTTATCGGGCCATGTTGAACGAATTTTTGTTCACAAAAATTGAAGAGGAGGATATTGGCAACATTTGGTTTCAACAGGACGGCGCTACGTGCCACACAGCCGAAGCTACACTCGATGTTTTGCGCCCTGTTTTTGAAGATCGTATTATCAGCCGCACAGCTGATGTCGTTTGGCCACCTCGGAGCTGCGATTTGACACCGTTGGACTGTGTTTCTCTTCAAATTGAAATTCAGAGAATACCTATCTCACACACACGTGGGAAAAAGACAATCTGAAGCTGATTTATTTTTTTTCATTTAAAATATTACCAATAAAGAAATCATGCTACGAGCATTTAAAAAACGATTTTCTTTTGTTGAATTTATTGGTTTTTTTCTTTGAAAAAATATACCGGAAAAAAATAGTCATTTAAGTATACCTATTGGGTTTTTTGAATCTTCAGTTCTATTAATAGCTGTCAAAAATACAGCGCTAGTGCCAACTGGACTTTTCCTTTGAACAGCAATCCGCAATAAAGGGTTTACCTTCCTTTACATTTATTCGCAAACGAGCATCCCAAAAGATTATTTTGTATTGCTGTGGAACAATCGCCACTCCACACGTTTTGGAAAGGTTGTATGTTGGATTTTCATTGATCTGCATATTCAGTGAGCCTTAGAGCACATTCTGCTGTTCGTCCGCCATCCAACATCGCGGAAGCCGTTCCTTAACAAGCCGAACTAAACTGATTTTGCGATCGTAATGTGTGTGAGTGATGCTGAAAGATGATGTGGGAAATGTTGTTGTATTGAAATGATTTCAAGCTTTCAAATTAACAAAGTGAAATCAGTGGAAATTGTTTTTCAAAAGCGGGTTAGTCAACTAAGGCCCGTTTGCTGATACTACTCATAGCGATTTAAGTTCTACTTAAAATCCTTATGGGCTACTTTTTCTATGTCATAAACTGTCACATAAGACTTTAAGTGGAACCTCAATATGAGTAGTATCAGCAAACGGGCCTAAGTGGTTTAGCATTGGGTGTCAAAACAATTGCTATCTCTATAGATTTATAGTAGGTAAATGGGATAGTTGTCACTCGCGCATACTTAAAATCTTTGATCGGAGCGGACTTATGCCACTCACGGACTACAAGAAACCAAAGTTTGACTTTGACACATAAATGTCAAAAGTTCAAAGACAGAGAATGGAACAGGAGCCAAAGTCTTCTCGGAAGAACTAGGTATCAGTCAATCATACCGACTGGCAAATCACTGCAGCGGTTTCCAGGCAGTGATCTAGCGGGTAAAAAACCGGCTCAGACTCTCTTATCGATGCAACTACCAGCAATGGAAACTGCACAGCTAAGCAGCACTAAAGGCAATCTGGTAAACTCAAGATCTGTTAGTCATAAACCATACACCATCATTCAATACTGCTATGCTGGATTCCTGGACATGTTGGAGTGGAAGGGAACGAGGCAGCGGATATCACGATGGGAAAAATGACTACGCTTCGTGAGATAAATGAGGAGAGAGTTCTAAAAACACTGCACCAACTTTTGAATTTCAAATCAATAGTTGGGAATCAAAGTAGCGAATAAAAGCAATCTTCAACTCTTTCTCTCTCTCTTTCAAATCAACTCCGAAGTTGGTCAACCTTCAACCTCGGAGTTATCGGGAAATTTAAACAATAGTGAATAAAACTGCCCTTAATTCACTACTTTGATTCTCAACTCCTCAGTTAAAATTCAAAAGTTGGCGTACTTGCTGTTTCAGATGTATCCCTGGGATATTTGTGACAGATGACACCAAAGTTCAACTTTGGATTTGTATTTCGGCCGTCACTTTCGTCAAAGACAAAGCACACTTCTTTATGATTTTCGTTAATAACGGGTAAGGATGTTGGCCAAGATCTTTTCGCAAAATTCGCCACAACGACGTCACAGAGATGCCCAACGCTTGCGAACGACGTGTGAGAGACACATTTGGGCTTTCTCCGAATTTCGGTAGTAAATTTTAATAATTTTAACTCGTTGTTGTCTCGTATAATATCTTTCCATCATGAAATGGCAAACCTTACTGAAGAGAAATGTCAAAAGCGCGGCAATAAATTCGGCGTAGTTTGCTGTCCCTGTCGCTCTACTTTTGTAGCGTCCCTGACTCCCTGTTGAATTTCGCTCTTGCGAAAAAGACACTAGCTGTTTGCAGAAGTTCCCGCAAGATTGCCAATTGCCTTGGACACTCGTTTCAACAAACAATTTACGCTAATTGAATTGATCCAAGTCCATAGCAACGATTAATAACTGGCTTTTTGGTCGGATTTCACTTGATCCCAAAAAATATATGCACCATCATTATATGAAGCACCATCATTATATTCCGCTTTGAAAGACGAAAATGAGAGATGAAGTCGCGGTCGTCCCATTTTTCGAGTCGAACACGTGGTAGCATCTTGTATTGCCACCTTTCACAGACCAAGTTGCGCTCGTCTTCTTCGCTGCCCGAATCAGACGATAGCCAATCTTCCCAGAAATAATTTGAACGATATACATCGTTTGAGTTTTACAAATAAATATTTGATTATTTTCGCCACTTGATTTGAAAAACAGAAATGAGAAAAAAAGATCTGACATTTGACTTTAAAACCCAAGTTTACTATACAACTTCTACTATTTCGGGGAGTTGAGCGAACCCAAAGTTGATTAACTTTCGGTTTACTCAACTTCGGTATCCAAAGTTGAGCGAGTCAACTTTAAGTGAATAAAAGTAAATTCTCAATAAAAATACAAAAATCCCAAAGTCAAAAACAGAATGGTTTTGTAAGTTGCATGTCCTATCATGTACTTTATAAGGGTGATCACAAAGGGCCTGGATGAAATTGTATATAATGCAAACTGCCCCGCTAACCTAACCTAACCTAAATAGGATAGTTATTAGCATGCAATAATTTGCTACTCAATAATGGTTGTATTGTCACATATTAAATACATACAGTTTTTAACTTTATAGTTTCACGGTTGTTAATAATTGAAATGGCAACACAATTTTCCTGTAATCACCTAGTGTTCCCAAAATAAGAGTAGATATTAACGATTTTCTTCCGTCGAAGCGTGTAAAAGACATACTCCAGCAAGCGACGAAATTTGTACTCTTACTATCTCTGGAGAGGGGTCTCAATTCTCAATTCTCAAGTCACTGCCCCACTTCTAGCGAACGTCGTTAAACCTTCTCAATTAGCAATTCCGGCTCGGCATAAAATTATAGGTCCCTGATACGTCCGAAAAATAATAAGTCATGCAAAGCGAATGGTTTTCAGGAGCTTTGGCAATAATACACAAATCAGTTGCGCCAACTGTTATTTTTCCAATTTCTTACGAGTCGGTTTTTCGTGGAAAGGTAGTCAATGCCGTGCCTACTGCATAACAATATTGTCATAGTCCTAATAATGGCTGCTATGAGCATTATCAATTATAAAGAAGGACTAGCGAGATTTTCCGTCGGAAATTTTATACAACGCACACTCCGTCGGAGGCTTTAAGTCACAAACTATGTCTTTGGACATAGAAAGATTTGCTAAAATTTATCAACAGTTCACTGCAACTCGTAACCAATTCCCACGACAAATTTGTGTCGGAGGATTTTGGACAAAATCAAATGGAGTTATCAAAACTTCACTTCGTTGCACTGCGATGTGTCATTTTAATTGTTTAAATTAATTTTTATTGGTAACTTTCATTTAACTTACATCCTAGACAAAAACGATTAAATCTAATTAAAAGCTAACATTTATCTTATTCTAGCTTACTGGCTCTCAGCAAGTGCTCTAAACTTAACTATATCATTAAAATTATTGCCTTTCGGCCTTAAGTCTATCTATATTCAAATGGTTTGTTTTTTAATCGTCAAGAAACTTCCAAAACTTGAATCTGCGATGTGTGCTTGGATATACGTTATGTGGTATCAAAACAATCTTTTGAAAACTGTATTCGGCGAATTTTCTGTTCCGATGCATACCTCTCTAAGACGAAAGAATCTGTGATGGAACCGGTAGCTTTGCCGGCTCCTAATTTTGTTTATGCCATTTTATTAGAAATATCAACACTAGCCCTTTTTTATTATCAGTCATGATCCATATAGATCATCGAAATACATGCACTTACAACAACAGCATAATGATCCTGAAATCGTTTTTCAATGTTGGTGTGCCTGTAAACGATAGCCAAGCCACACAGTCACTTTGCCAGGCTAAAATATTCAACACCCTTCATAACACAAAAAATCAAAAAGAATTTTTTTTCACATCGACTAAATTTCCTTCGAGATGATTTTGCATTTTCATTCCATAAAGGTATGCCCAGACCGGCGAAATATTTCGTATATATTTAAGTAAATGTTTCATAAACATTTTTATTTAGCATAAAAAAATGTTTATGAAATTTTCCGCAGTTCGTGAATAATTTGTTTCACAAGTCTCCCTGCCGTAAGGTGAGAAAAGTCCAGAAAATCTTGGAGTAATGAAAAATCGAAACTAAATAGAAGCCTGCATAAATTTAAATTGTTTACAAAACTGCCGCTATTTTCGTAAAGGCTCTATCTACAAAATTTTCAATTTCGATATTAATGCATATTTGGAGTTAGGGCTTTGTCTCCGATTTAATTATATTTATTTCAAAATGCTGGAGCTTCAAATGCGATAGAAAATTCAAATTTCTAGAAGCCCTAAGTACAAAACACATACATCAATATTTTAAAAAGGCCCTAACTGAGATATAGGGCCTTTTATAACACATTGAATAGAGAAAATTTACCCACGTTTTTCTAAAAAGATATTTTTATAAGATATTTTCAAAAGCTTAAAAGCCCTATCTACCCTATTTCCCGAACACCTAATAATCGTTCTTTTCTAACTACTTCAAAAAATAAAGCACACATTAAGCATCCAAACAATTTTTTCTTGCATTTTTCATGTTTTATCTTCAGGTTGCGGAACTAGATTTAGCATTTTCCTCTATATCTCTAAAGTGTGAAAATGTTAGTTAGGGCCTTTACGAAAATACGGGCAGAAAACCAGTTATTGGGAAGCACGTTTCGTTTTTATCACAAAATATCACAGAAAAATCTAATTCTAATTTCAGTTTGTTCTTCTCGAATTTCGTGCCTAAGCCACTGTCATTTACTTTGTCTAAGAATTCCAATTTGAGCGACCAGAGGTGCAAACTGCATTAAGATTTCCATTACATTTCGAACTGATTGTAGGTAAACTCATTTCCTTTAAGAAACAAAACACTCCATATTACGGAAGCGGTGTTGTTCTTTTCGAGCATCTGGCCGTGAATTTCCGACAGTAAAAAGCATTTTGATAAACATTTAATAAATACGTAATCGGCGTCTACACCGGTAAAAACAGAAATGTTTGACAAATGTTTATGAAATGTATCTGAAGCAATTCGATTTTTAAAAAAAATCATTCGCTCGCATGAATACACAGAAATACCGAAATACTAGCAGCAAAATAATGTTTATTTGTTGCATATTTGAACATAGAATTTTAAATTGTTTTTTTTTTTTTTAAAACAATATCCAAAAATAAAAATTATTAATTTGACACATATGGGAGCACCCCCGACAAGCAAATGAAATCTCATGTCAATTGACATTATATTTTGACGTCACGTTGTACAGAATTTTTGCAATATGAAGTTTGTCATTTTCATATACATTATCCGTCGTGTTTTGAAAGCAACTGTTGCCACAACTCCAAAATAAAATTTTTCCATGATCCGTATTGTTTTATTTTCGTGATCTGATTTGGATCAGACTTTCTCTATTATATAAAGGATCTCACACTTTTCTCATTTGGACTAAAATTCGTTTGATTATTTGTATAGTATTTAACAGTGCTTCAAGCTCTTTTATTTTGCCTCCTTTCACTAAAATTGGTATAGACAAATTCGGACGATACCCCAATAATTCTATTACTAGTCAAAGTGAATTAAGCAATTCGTTGACCGATATCTTCTATCACGTAACAGAGACCTTCCAGCTGTTAATACACTCATTACATTAATTCGCAGAAATGGTCCTACTGTACCTAAAATACTTGAATATGTCGTCAAAAATTCCCATTTACGGCTCAACTCAACTATTTCGGTGTGCTCCAACCTAAATTTTCGCTTATTTGAGCCTTATGCCATCACGACTATGCATGGCAGAGCAAGCCTTTCACGTGTACGTGCAACACCCACAAATTCACTTTATGGCTCAGATTTTATTGTTTTCCTTTTCTCTTCTTGGTATACCTTCGGGATTTTCCTTCACCATTTTAAGCACATACGTGTATTTATTGTTCCCTTAGCTGGAATACAAGGAAATCCTTCTAGCATTTTGGGCTTTAGTCTTGGACTGAGACCTATAGCATTGGTCTCCCATTGTGTACCTATCCAAAATAATAAATTGTCTCCGGCATTAATTTTATTGTACACCAAACTTCACTTCGATTCAAACACACACAGGATAAATTGGAGCAGTAGACTGAAAAAGGGTATGCAACAGAAAAAATAAAAGCATAACCCAGAGATGAAGAATTGGCAAACGCCTAACCTACATGACCCCAACCCTGGGGAATAACGCAAAGCCTACATTTGTCCAAAGCGGGATAGCCCTATATCCTGTCTCCTGGTGTAGCATTCCATTAATTTTAGGGATTTAAGTCACGCAACTTCATCGTCTCAGTCGATAAAATGTTGGGGCCATGGCTGTGCGTGCGTTTGTGTGGATATTCATGTGCACACGTTGCAATTAAATGCGGATGAATGCGGACCTTACACATGTAGAGATTTTCACCATGACGTTTCTTTGATAAATCTATGCGATGCGATACCATACATATCTTTCTATCAAAACTGATCTGCGGATGTGATCAGTGTATTTATGGATACCTTTGTATAGGTACCTCAAAAAATTTTATAAGCTGCACGTGTAGGTCGCCAAGGGCGTTTACTGTATTCTTTTCACAGCCCTATATAGGTTCCATTCATATTCGTTTATACGCTATTCGTTAAAATGCCTTTAAAGTGAATTTATTACTTTCGGAATGTGAGTCCAGTCCAGCGAGCTAAGTGAAAGTCATTCTTGCGTTGTTAGTCTATATATGGATTCCAGGTGAGTTTTCGTGTTACATGGTCGGTAAATAAAGTCAAGTTAGAAGTATAATTAGTAGGTAGGTCTCGTAAGCATTTCCTGTGGGCGCTATGTAGTTAAAAACTTCTGTTCTATCAATCGTGTGTAGATATTAGTTTGGTACTTAGTTACTTTTTGTTTGAACATGAACAGGAACACGGTGGAGAGAATCGTAATGAATTGAGGGGCCATTTGTAATATGGATGTAGGTATTGGGGCAGATTATTCAATATGTTTAATTAATGATGTTGGTGTTAAGCGATCCCTTTATATCAGATTAGTGGGTATAGACCATTTTCAACCACTCTGGCGGGTAGTTCATATACGATTTCAAAGTAATTCTTGGTTTTAAGGTTTATGTTTGTATTTTGATATTGAAAAAATGGATATTTCTTTCAAAAAAACGTTATTAAAAAATCAATTAAAGAAAAATCGAGTTGACACATATTTTTTTCTTAAAGGAACATAATTCTTAATTACAAATGGAGAAAAAAATAAGTAAGATAATAATCAAATATACTTCAAAACCTATATTAGTGGTACATTTTCATAAGGCGGTCAATGTTAGGAATTTGGAGCCCTAACATAGACATCCACTATTTTCTATATAAGTCCAATAGGAATTGACCTAGTTTAGTAAAACTATGATTTAATAGCTCAGAATGATAGTCCCCTTAAACTAAAAGTCGCACATTGCAGATATTCATAAACAAAGCTTTGAAATTCAAACACAGAGTTGAAAACTGGTCAATGTTAGGGCAGTTGACGGAACTTAAAAACACTCTCAACTGAGCGGCCAAGAGTAAAAAGAACAATAAACATAGCAAAAATTTATTTCTTATACATGCATGTCTTATACATTATATGTTATGTAGATAATTACTTCATTCATACTGGAGACTGGATCTACACAATAATGATCAGGCCCGTCATAATATGGTGGGCTATAGCAAACCAAAAGGTAGAAATTATAGGTAGCTTACAAGGGTACATCGTCTCGCATGCTTTGGTCTCTTTAGGGCCAAGCAAACCTGCCCCATAGCTGACATTGAAGCCAAACATATTTATAATTAGATAAGTCGTGGTTAACACCCAGAGCTAGTGGCTTTGTTTTCCGAAACTGCAAAATTTACGAAAGACTTTATTATTCAACGTTTTTCTTTAGAGATCTTTTACAGAGATGCATGGGCCAGCAATATGGTTCTAAAATGGATTGAGATGTATGAGCCCGTATTCGTAAACCGAACCATGGCTTTATGAGCAATACAATGATTGAAAATTTCACAAACGTTTATGTTCGAGTATAACGTGCCATTATCGCACCCATATTTAGTTGGTTTTCCCACACAAACAAATTTAACTAAAATATTTATAGACAAAACATCGAAAATTCACAATCCTTAGATTGTTTTATGTAAAAAATATGAGTTCAAAATATTCTGATTCAGCAACATAGCACTTTTCGCAGAAATTGCTTTGTCGAACTTATATTGTATAATACACCGATTACATTGAAACACGGTAGGATGTTTACTGTGGGAAAAATATACAAAAAAAAAAATCCACATAAACTATATCCGCTTCTTCGGAGTAAGAACACGTCTCTCTCAGCCGGAGACCGATCAAGAACTAAACTCTTGCGCGTCATCTTGCAATATAAAACACGTAACAGATATGTATGGTATCGAGTAAGAGTTTTTGATTAGGTTTTGTTTTTTTTTAGTACATTTTCGACATATAACTACAGGCAAACAAAAATACTTGCAAGATATTATAAAATGTTTTTCTATTTCAAATACAATCTAATTTTTATGAGGAAGATCAGGGAGAACTGTTTCAAATACAAGTGTTTGGTACAAGCAAGTACGCGCAAGTCGAGGACAACGAATCCGCACCGACAAATCAGGAAGCGTTGTAAAAGGAAACATTTTTGA
The DNA here is from genome assembly GCA_963082955.1 of Cheilosia grossa. NCBI lineage: Eukaryota > Metazoa > Arthropoda > Insecta > Diptera > Syrphidae > Cheilosia > Cheilosia grossa. The sequence goes on along the minus strand of OY720145.1, from coordinate 25,749,285 downwards.
GCAAAACGTGAGGCACAGTTCAGAGAAAGTAATTTTATTTTATTATTTAAAAACAAAATAGACAGATTGAATTTTCCATGACCGTTTTTAAAATTCCCTGACTTTCCAAACCAGTGGCAACCATGGAATAATGCCACATTTTTGTTTTCTCCTTCTTCCAATTAAATTCCTTACAGAATATTTGTTTGCCTTTTTAGGTCTGAATTGCACACGACGATTACCAAAAATACTCTTTTCCCCGAATCCTGCATTAAAAAACAACAAAATGCACTATTTTTTGTTGTTCTGACTACTAAAAAAAATTTAATTTTTCGCCCTTTAAACTTATTTTGAAAGGCAAAATGCCCACGAAATTAATTAATTACCCATGATTTGGTATCACTGGGTTGAAGTGTTTGTCGACTAGCCGACCAGTGGTCCCAGATTGAGGGGAAAAGCGCCAATTGTGACGCTTTTTAAATGAAAAAGGGGGAACAAATGGACAAGCTTTAAAAAAGGGGAAACAAAAAAAAAAAAATGCTTAAAACTAAAATTAAAACTAATTTTCATGAGGAAAAAATTTCAAAGAATTAATTGTTCATATTAAACATGAAAGAAAACAGCCCATCGATCGTCTACGTAGGACTTTTTGTGCACCTGAATGCATTTGATACATCTATTAACTATGTCTGGTATTTAGAAAAGGAAATTATTGTATAATATGTATATTTTTATGTGATATGCTTATTTCTTAGTTTTTCTTATGAAAACAGTGCAAATTTCACTTAGGAGAGAAAGAGGTTTTTTTTGTAGTTTACGGGAAAACTAAAATTTTTAATAAAAAAAAGGGGGAAAACAGTCTTCAAAGTTTTGGCACTGTGGCCGACACAATTTAACCATTATAAGGTCCCTTCTCCCTTATGACTTACTTACAGTGAGTATGGATACTCTCACTACATATGCAAGTCGTACAAATGCAGACAAAAAAAGTACAATAAAATCGTGAAATAAGCAAAATCAGGTAAAAAGTATTTCTTTTCACCCTTATGATAACGGATTGCTCATGATAAAAAGAGTACACCACAGATTTTACCCGCGTTAAATTAATTTAACACGACAATTTTTTTTAGTAATTATTTATTCACAAATTTGTTAAGTGTAGTAAAAGTTGTGCTACTCGTTGTCGGCTGAGGGTTGAACCGAAGCCCTGGTACCGTGTCTATTTATACGGTGTTTGTTTTGGGGTTGGTGTGTGGTTGCTCTGGTGACGCTGTCAAGTGGGTGATCATAAATTATCTGGAACAGATTATAATGCTTTTCCTTAAGAGTTCGGAAATGGTTGTCAGTCAAGACGTATTCTCTCTCAGCCAGCAAGGATGAATTGGTATGAGCAGGTAACCAGCTTTGCTTTCGTAAAGTGTGTCATAGGTATTTGAAGTTTTTCTCATTGATTATTGATTAAATGGGTTTAGTTATGGATCTTTGAAAAAAAAATCATCTTGGAAATAAATGTTTCCTTCTATTCTACGATATTGAACCTTGATAATGGATTTTTTTTTATTTTGCAGGTTTTATTCTGAAGAAATACCACCTAACGCACAACTGTGAGTTGAAATTAATTCCGCAAATTAACGTTTCCTCTGTTTTAACAGATTTCAAAAAATAAATATGAAGGACAAGGTGCGAAATGGACACGGATCTTGCAAGAATCTTATAGACTCGTTAGAAAACCATGAACAAGAATATTTCTTGTTTTCCCAACATGTTTTTTATAAATAATTTTGAGGCGAATGTTTTTAACATTTTGAAAAATTAATTCCCTTACAATTGTTGTAAGAATCAAAAGAAGGAAGATCTTGTTAATTTTTAAGTCCGAGTACGAATTTATCATATTTTAAAAAAAGTTCAATAAAGATAACAAAAAAAGTAAAAACAAACAAAAATATTTATTTTTGTCAACCAAACTGATAACTAGGCATGAAACTCTCTTCGTGGGTTGTGCTATGCCTTTTAAAATACTCTATGTGGGACAAATTGCTGTGCTTTTCCTGTTACGGATACTATGTATGTGTATGTTGTTCCCCGACCATATTATGATTTTCTCTAAATAGTTCTTATTTTTGCTAATATGTACCTAACTACATTTTTTCATGATTTGTATAAGAAAACAATTAAAGTTAATATGAATGGATGTTTGCATGTATAATGAGATTAGAAAGTTTGGTTAAGGGAAAACTGATCAGGCTGTTATGTCAAAGGCTCCAAATTACTTTCTTTTTTTCCCCATATTTCAATTAAAAGAACGTTAAAATACGACCTATTTTCGGATGTGAACGTAGGTACCCTCTAACACTCATTCATCCTACCTTTGTCAGTGAAAGTATGAAACAAAAGCATTTTATACTCACAAGAATTTCGACTGTTAGTTTTATGTTTAACCACTACATGTACAAATTCAATATGAAGTAATGAGCCTACTAAAATCAGAATTTTTTAAGAAACTTCAAAGCAGAACACAAAAACGTATTTGTAAGCCATCAAAAACTCCGTCTCCGTTTACTTAAGTTCGGTAATTTCCGCTACTAAAATACACCCAAAGGATAAATATGATTCAAATCTAAATTCTATGACTTTCAGCATCACCATCACCATCAGCGTCATCATCATCATCACCAGTCATCTATCACCCAATTTAAGAAGAACGTTGAAAGTCTCTGAAACATGTATAGCTTATCAGTCTTAAGCGTTTGCTTCTTGCTGCATTTTCCTCCTTTTACCGCTGCCTATCCCTATCTGCTGAGGAATTTGCCCAAATGTGATTTTTATTGCCGTGGACATAAAATATTTTATGTTATTGCTCTGCTAACATTCAGGAGAGGTGCTCGCATCAACACAAACACACAATTGCTACAAGCCAATGGCAGGGAATCTTACATTTTTAATTCGATATTTTCCTTTTCCCGACCTTCAATATGGATTTCGATGTCGATCTGAGTCAATTGAAGCAATTCTATCAGTAACATAAAATCCAGAAGAGATATTTTTGGTCGCTTTTATGTTTAATTGAATTGTATTTGCTCCGTGGCTTCTCACTCATCGGCAAGACAATTCTTGGCTAAAGTCGATTATGTTGCCTTCATCCTTGTTCTCGCCATTCGATTCGTCTCAATGTCTGACTGAATATGAATATGAATTGTGACAGTGATGTGATGCCTTGATGGGACCACTTCGAATTATATTATCCCGTTTTTATTTGTTTATTCTGGTAATAACATTTTAGGAGAGGCGTCGTCTTAATGTGTCACTGCGTAAGTAATAAATCCGACTTCGACAGATCAATGTTTGCTTGGCAGTTTTATGATGAATCTTCGGTCGTTTTCTGGATTGGGGAATGTTTCCCCAAGGAAAAAGTTGGGATATAGCAAGGCAAGAAGTGTAGTTATTTTATGTGAAAATTGGAACATATTCCATAAAAAAACTGACCAGACCATTCAATATAGATTCAGTTCACAAAAGGTTTCTATGCCCAGTAAAGTACCTTTTTAGGGGTCATAATATTCAGAGAAACATAATGTTATTCAATCGGGGGGAGAAATTGTTTAGGGAAATCTGTTTTTGTTTTTTAATTCTATTTTATTTGTATTTTGTTATTATATCCTCTTTGGTAACCTTAAAATGTGTGTGTTATTTTAAAATGCAGTTAAATAATCAATCGATTACAAATGCAACTTCCGGTGACATTTTGTGTTGCATTTTTTTGGCGCACACTTTTCATTCGGAAAATCAAACTTACAGGAAAGCGTTTCAAATTCGAAATTCCTTCTTTTAAGTTGTATTTTTTGGAAAAAAGTAGCCGGATCTGGGGGCTTTTCATAGTTATCTGGAGGGAAATATTTTGACCGTCTGGCAACGCTGGCATAGTGATAGTATCATGATGGTCGCCTTTCGTAGTATTAATTGTATTTTGAAATGTATCTTTCTGGATAGTCGCAAATGACATTTATTTAAAATATTCTAGACAGTAATGAAGTTAAACAAAATTAAGATACCTACCTATAAGTTAGGTACTTGTTGATAATTATTCAGTACACCATGTCATTGAAAATCTCCACCATTGTGTATAAAAACTGTTTATATACAATGGTATTATACACATTGTTACCATAGATGTTGCAAAATGAGAGAAAAAATCCTAATTTGATAAATATCAGAACAGGATTGTGCATCCAATTGAACGCTCTATCTCCATATATGTTGTGTGCGTTTATTGGTTACAACCACCGACAAATTGTTTTACACTTTGACACGTCCAACAAAGTCATCCTCTTCACCGTCGACGGTCGTCGTCATTGCAGGAGTTGTTTTATTGTCTATTCCGGTTCTGTGTTCTATCTGATGTCACCCTTGGAACAACAATCAATCAATGCAGTAACAGGGTATGATTTTTGCTTGGGTATTGGGTGGATTCTTTCCGTCATATCATATTATAACCATTCATGTATGTAGGAATTCATGCAGTATCTGAGTCATGCAAAAGACAATGCATGATTGGCGACATAAATATAAGTTGCATAGAAAGCTCGTATAGTTGCCATATCATGACATTCACGTTGTGCTCACATTCGGTGACGACACTGGATGGTTGTGTGTAAAAAGCTATTTAAAACGTGAGGTAAGCGCTTCGGGAGAGAGGTATTTATTTTCGGTTTGAAATAAAACAATAGAAAAAAACGACAGCGCGGAAACTTGTGACAAGCTCGTTGGTACTGTTTTTAGTGCTGAATGATTTCTATCAATGTTCCAACGTGAGCACATGGGGATACGTCTTTTTTACAATTTCATTGATTATCATTTATCAAGTATACACATCTGACTCACTGACTTACAACACAGCTATAGCTTATCAAATGAAACATCAGCGCAAAAACAAAGCTCCCCCTAGTATTGACCGGCGGATTGTTATTCGTATCGCAATGGATATAATATATAACTCTGGTGTATGTGTGCTTTCCGAAACACCCACAAATCTTTTTAACATTTTCAAGTGGCGCTTGTAGTCTGCAATAAGAAAATCTGAAATCACTGGATCTTCCTTCGCAGACTCTGAATTTGCAGTATTCTAAGATTTTGAACAACTACCGGAATAAACGCAGACAACTTAATTTGAATAGTACTGCCAGACCATCATGATTGAATTCGAGATATAGACATACTACACGTTCACTGTAGACTAATTGATAGAATGAGACAAACTTTTATGTTTGTAAAAAACATCTGTCGGAATATTTCTGCAACAAATACCTATTTTGCGAAATCGATATGAAATGAATTTAGGTAATAAGAATGTTCCCTCCACTTGAATACCTAGGTATAGCTTGACGTATCCGTCAACCGTATTTGATGGGTTTCAATCTTGCTGTATTTTAGAAGAAAGAAAAGAAAAGAAAAACCATCGGCAACACACTTTGTTCACCTCCCGTTTGAGTGGTGTGTGTTCATGAAACATCAACTCAAAGTAACGAAGTAATTTGCATTGGCATATGCTGAAGATATAAACAAAACTAACTACACAACAATGCACAGGTGACGAACTTTCCAGGGCAAAAGTGCATTCCGACCTTTTAAAGGGTCCGCCATCTAAATTTTTTTTAACTAGTGCTTATTTCGCGAATGGTAACACTTAGCTCATGTCTGATTTGACAGATAATTAGTTGTATCCTTCCGCTGAACGAATATGGTTGTGTATATGCTTGAACAACGCTGGAAAATATTGCGACAATATTATGTCGTGGTAATGTTGCAGAATGTGTGCGAAAATTGCGTACGGAATTTGGAAGAAGAGAAGCGCCGTCAGCTCCGTATGTTCGTTATCTTGTGAAAAAAGTGAAAGAAACTGACATCCTCATCGATAAACCAAAGCGTGAAAAGCCAAAAACAGTACGTACACTGTTTGGTGCAGAATTTGTTCCAGAGGCATAATTCAGCCATTTTTCTTCGAAAATGAGCAAGGAGTGGCCGTTACAGTCAATGGCGATCGTTATCGGGCCATGTTGAACGAATTTTTGTTCACAAAAATTGAAGAGAAGGATATTGGCAACATTTGGTTTCAACAGGACGGCGCTACATACCACACAGCCGAAGCTACACTCGATGTTTTGCGCCCTGTTTTTGAAGATCGCATTATCAGCCGCAGAGCTGATGTCGCTTGGTCACCTCGGAGCTGCGATTTGACCTCGTTGGACTATTATTTGCGGGGTGCCGTAAAAGATAAGTGTTACGCCGACAAACCAGAGACAATTGACGCTTTAAAGGACAATATTCGTGAAGCCATTGGTGAAATACAGCTGCACACAATCGATAATGTGCTTAAAAATTGGACCGATCGTGTAGGCTAGTGCATGGCCAGCCGAGGCAGCCATCTGAATGAAATTATTTTCCATCAAAAGAAATTTGAGAAAATATTCAGTAGTTTTTTTTTTATAGCATTTTCAAAAAAAAAAAAGTTATTTGGCGGACCCTGTATAGTGGTGTTACTCTATACGAGTATGTACACCAGACACCACTTATTCTGACCGCAATTTCCTAATTTATACTCCGAACTGATGTGCATTTTAATATGTTGGTCCAATGACAATAGTTCAAACAAACTTGCCAAAAAGAGCTAAAGCGAAATCAAAGATTCAATCTCCTAAATAAGTTCCAACAAAAAAAATAGTCATTTGAAATGTCCTAACCGACAGAAACAGGAGACCATTAAACCGACTTGCATTTGAAATCAAATGACTCGAAGTTTTCTTCCAAGCCATACATGAGCAGGAACTGTGCCAAAAACCAGACATTCAAATTATCTTGGCACCCAATTATAAACCTGACATCAGTCCTGATAACACAAACAACATAATGTAACTGCAACAAATACAAGAAATGAAAATAAAAATAAAAAAATATGTCTTATGGGATGAATAGCTCATTGAGAGTGGGGGTGGTTGGGTGGTTTTCAGAATATCACTAGGCAAGGCTCCGCCATACTAAGATAGTATATCAAAAAATGTACACTCATAATGCATGCAATGATGTCAAGGTATACTTTACCCCTCATGCTGACGGTCACCTAATAGTCACATTTTCAACATTTGGGAGCATTTCAGCGAACATGTTCTTATCTTCTAAATATATGTTACGTACTTTCATGTCTGTTTTGATAGCTAGTTAAGTTACCTTGATGACTTTATCAACTTTAGTTTAACTAAGATGTGATCCATAGAGCCCCCATAAGACATAAGCTTGTTCCATCATCACAAACGTTTAGGGTTACCAAATTTGTCACATGGAACGTACTTTCTCTTACCGCGAAAATGACAAGATTATTGTTCAACCTAATTTTAGTGAGTTTGCTGCTCACGTTTTATCTGAACCGCCTCAACAGTTCTCTCAATAGTTCAGGAGGTTTGATTTAGCATTAACTGGCAGCTTAATGCTAAAATCTGTAATGGATTCATCTAAAAGTCAGTTATTAAGGGCGCTAATATGAAGTCAAGCTGCTATAAATGCCCTGAGGCCCCTATGAAACTTAATTTTTTCCCTCATTTTTATAATTTTTATCACATTTAGGGCCACTTACCACTTACCCAACTTATTTGACAACAGTATTTATTCATCTATCCATTGCTTAGTCCTGTTCTGTAGATAAGGTGAAAATTGCGTTGCAGGGCGACACTTTTTGATAAACTATTAAATGCTTATGCATTTCCGAAAGACTGGATAGTCCTGCCCAAACATCAAATAGTATCTAAAACCAAGTGCCGAATACCCGGTATTTTGACATTAACAGCAAAAAGTAAATAAATATCGACAGTAGATTTAAATTTAATTTCGAACGACGACGATGAAGTAATTATAGCATTCATTCAAAATGATTTTGATAACCAAGCAGCATTGGAAAGAAACATCATTTTGAAAGTTTTTTTTCTTTCATTGTAGCTCCATCGGTTATTTTATTTTCAAATATAAAAGAAGTATTGGTTTCACATTTCAGCATTTCTTTGCGACGGAATTTCGAACTGGTGCAATGCAAAGCGGGAGTAAGTATCCATTTGTTTATAATGGGTAAGCTATTCAGAAGTTTATGTAGTTATCCTATAACCTGGTGCAAGTTGCTAAAAATCATGGTCACTAACAGACTTATTATTATTCGCAAAGCATCCACAAATTTTCAAATAATGTTGAAATGTCGGATAGAAAGCTGAAAATTTTCAATACAATTTTAATGCGTTTTTCTTATTTGTCTAGTTGTCTATTCCTACTGTTCTAGTTTCGTTTTAAAAAGCATGAAAAATGCAAACAATTTTTGTTGTCTCAGAATCAGTACTGCCCTGCTTTGAAACCATCCAAACGCTTCGCTTAGCGTCAGGAACAAAGCCAAAAAATGGTTCGTGTAGACGAAAAAAAGCTCATTAACTTGACAGAAAATACTCGGGGACCCCCATTAAAAGGCCTTAACATTTCTGTGCAGTCTTCAAATCACCTGTAAATTCGACTTTAAAAAGCAGGGAACAACAGTTATAAGTCTTAGATAGACCAAAGCTATTTAGCTTTACAAAGACAATGCCAACAAAATACTAAATCAACCCAGGCAAATCTATTCGGTTACCTAACAGGTTATGCCGCCTTACCTCAATCAAATGCATTTACTCGACTAATCGGAATGAGTCTAAAATAAAAACTTCCACAGGTTTCGTTTTAGATAGCTAGTCTAAAGAAGTGGGACCCTTAATAACTGTTACTTCTACAGTGAAAACACGCACTATAATTAGGATGGATTCATGAACAACGCCAAAGAAGGTTTCCATGAGCTTATGTATAATTGTTGGTAATCACAGGCTAAATCCTAATCTGATGAGCCAAGCATTGAGTTACAAAGCATTTGCCAACCTAGCGAGCGTGCCGACTGAGAGTCGACAATGGAGAGAACAAATCTTAATCGAGCTTACTGATAACATGCTCAGCTCCTGATACACAACGATTTCTTCACAGATCAGTTGCCTACTGAAAGTAACTATAATAGTTTTAAGCACTCACAATGCACCTCAACCTTACATTTGGAGGAGGTATCGGCAAACTCAACCAAATAGAATTATAGAGTAAAAATAACGTTCGCAATACTATTTTATGTCGGATCTTCTTTCCACCTAGAATTGAGTTAAAATCATTGACTAAGGACCTCAAAACATCTTTTAACTGTTATCAGTAGCGTCATCCGAAAGGAAAACCTATTAATACAATATCTCTGCAGGATTCGGGAAAATCGGTTTTGTTCGGTAAATGAAATTGTTTTGGAAAGTTTAATTCCGTTTTGCTTGCCCTAACTTTCGACCGCACGCACGTACCTCCTATACTGCATAACATAAATGTCCTAGTAACTTTGTATGTATGATACATGCACCCAATACTTTCATGAGTCGAAGACGGAACTTTTCAATTACAGTTTATGTTTCCCTAAAAGTTGTTTCCATGTTCGTCATGTGTACGCATTTGTTCCTCATACCTATGGCTAACAGCGATATTATACTTGTACGTTGTATTGTGTTTTGTGTATCTATGTAAGTACGATTACCTAGACCTACCCTAGTGTGAAGTTGTGAGATAAAAAGTTTTCGACTTTTCATTTGTTTCATATGAAAGTTCTTAACCTTACTTGAGCGGTGATGTGGATTTTGTTTTTGGTTATGATGCATAAGGAAAAAGTTTTTTTCCTGAAAATAAATGAGCCTAAATGATTTTGTCAATATTCCTTCAGCTTGAGAAAAATGTAATTTTAGTTATGCCAGGTAAAAAAAATAATTTTGGTTAAAGTTTAGTTACAGGACTCTCTTGTCTGTTATTTAACTCATATTTATAGATCAACTTATGTATGCAATAGAATGAATAAAATAAAACACGCAAGGACCTCGGACCGGTATAAAAGTATAGATATAATCGTAAATATGGAAAACTAGCTGCCCTTTTAACTAAGTACCGCTTAAAATTGGTTAAATTATTAACATAATTTTGAAATTTTAGCCTCTCTATTGAAGGAAGAAGCTCTTTTGGAATTAAGTTGAATTCAGTATGCATAGTGATGACTTCATAGATTTCCGGGTGGGCTTCTTGATCGGGTATTTCCGAGGGAATTATCGCTTCTGCTATTCGACCGAGTACATTCAACAAACAGCTGTCCAAAAACATTGTGCTCAACGATGAAGTCGTTTTGATTTTTTGTTTGAAAAATCTCGCGGTGATGTTACGCCGTTTGGTCGGGAAATAGGAGCCAGAGACAACACTGAGACCCCCAGCAATCCTCTAGCAGCTGGCGCCCTAAATTTTTTTTAAATTCGCCAATTTGTTTTCCTATCGGTGTTGTAAATTTAGAATCCGAGTTACATGCAGAAACATACACAAAATATAAAATAAATACTGCCAACCGCTTCCGCAACCGTGGATAATGTCATAGAGTTCGGGAATACCACATTTTAACATTAATGAATGCTATTGGTTAGTTATTACCTATATATTTTTTAAATTCGATAAATTTGATTTGTTTTGTTAAACTATTTAAAGGAGATGTTCTATATACATACTAGAAGAAACATGGTTGCGTATTTTCCGCTTTTAAATATCATTAGCTTTAATTTCATGAGTACATTTTTCATAAATAACTGAAGAAAATTTGCTCAAGATGTTTTTATTGTCCCTCAACCAATCTATATTGTTCGTTTTTCCTAAATATTTTAAGCAAAAGTACACTTATTCCTAAAAAAAATACTATCCACACGTAACGAATAATTTCAAATTTAACGGATAAAGTTCTATGAACGCTGACAGCATTTTTGCCGACAGCGGAAGTGTGTTGGTGAGCCTGAATTTATGAAGTTACGTGACATTTGCCATTAGGTAGGTACGATAAGAATTTCTAAGTAACAATACTAGCGCACCAAATTGTGGCCACTCCGTACAAATTTGGGGTCTCAGTATTGTCTCTGATAGGAGCTGTGTGTTGTGTAATTTCTAATTTCTGGCTGGCCATTTCGGATTGCAGGTGAACCTGATGAATATGACGTAATGCCGCATTGCGTTCTCCGTATATTTTTGCATAATATGCCTCGGGCTTGCAAGTTATGACGCTATGGCAATTGTCAATCGGCCGAATCTAAAGGAACTTATGATCCTTATTCAATTCCGATGGTGAATTTTTTTTACCTAAGCCTTTGCGCCTTGTATGGGACAATTTATCCACATTTACATAAGGGATAGTTCGTCTACTCTAAAGCGTTTGTTGAACAGTTTTCCGCTGTGGTTTTTGACGCATTTTTTAACGAGATTTTTCACTCGTTTTCCATTGGATTGTTTTGCTTGGTTTTAGATTGTAACCGCGTACTTTGATAACAGTGGCTCAAAATTACGTAATTTAGAAGCATACGTTGTATTGTTGGTTGTGTGAGGAAATGGCGTGATTGTGGTGTATCTTCCCAAAACGGGTAATTTTAGCATTCCTCATGCCAAGCACAACCCAAGCGTTTCGGTTGATCACTTCAATGCATTGTAAAGCTGACAGATGACAATCAATGACTTAATATTAACGCACGGAAGATCATGCGAGTGTGGAATAATAGCGAAATGCCAGCTTGATTTTAATTGAAAAGTGATATACGTGTCCTTAAATTTTTACGTCGATTGAGGTTCCATTAATCTTAATCATTGTTTGCACGATTGGTGACTCTTACTACAAGACCTGCTTCCACCCAAAGATGATCCAAAATTCCTAACTAGATGGTCAACTGAGAGCAGAATCGGTATACATTTGCCTTTAAGCTGCCTGTCTGGCACAGGATTTCCTAATGCTCTCAGATTTCATATTTCGTGTGTCTAATCGAACATAAAAACTTCACTTGCTCTTTTTTGTGCTGGTATTCGTGCAATTCACATTTTGTGTGGCCTTTGATTCTACGCGTTTCGCATTCACTGGTTGAATTGTACCTAATTAAAACATTCGGGATTTGCGTACCGACTGGTTTCTAAATATTTATATATAAATAATCTAAAAAAAATAGAAAAACATCACGAAAACCTAAACAAACTCTACCAGTTGTCAAACTCAAAAGCACTTGTATTGGTAAATCTGAACACACAGAAAAATCGCTTATTTAAAATCAACCAACTTTCGGTTAAAAACTACCAAGTGATGCTGTTAACATAGCTCCTACAGAGTTAGTGGATTAAAAATAACCCAGTCAACTTGTTTAACGAAATTTGGTTAAAAATAACGCTTTATCAAATTTTCTTGGTTGTAAATAACAAACTAACTCTGTTGAATTTAACCAACTGGTTGATATTTATCTAGAAATTTGGTTCTTAACAACTGATAAACTGTGTTATTTTTAACAGTATGCATTTTACCTATTTAAATCGGTAGATAGTGTTTAACAACGAATAGCCGGTGTTTGTAATTTTTTTGCCATTTTTTTTAACCGATCAAAAAACGCACTCTGTAAGATCCAATTTTTGAGCGTGAAGCAAATCTGAGAAAAAATCCAGATTCGTAAAAGTGTTTTGAAATCCGAAAAAGATTGCGTTTTTGTACCAAACGAACAAAAAAGTGATCTAGCGCAAAAAGAGAGCTCTGAGAGTGCCGAATCGAATACCACACAATATAAGTATTCGTCCCTTAGAAAATCCTATTGTGGTACTTCATTCCTTATAGCTTTAAACATGAAATCAAACCAAGTGTGTCACCACCTATTTTTCCATCTTAAAGCAAAACATCGTAGACAAGTCTGCAAAAAGCGCAATTTGCTGCATTAAAAACTACATTTTCATCATATGGAATACCTTTGATTTTCTTCAAAAGGAAAACCTTTCAACTCTTATGAATACCGAGAGTTTGCATTTGCATAGGAGTTTGAATTCGCCTACTGAAGCCCATTCTACAATAAATCTAACGCTTTAGCTGAAAAAATGGTCCAAATCTGAATCAGCAACAAACGGCAACAATAAGAACGCACACCGAAAGGAACTGTTGTTGAGTCCAGATAATCCTGTAGTACAAAGGCGAGAGGTCGACAGGTTACCCGGAATAGTAGTTGAAAAATCCTATATGAAAGGAATCGCAATGGGTCTTAGGGCCTCCTTCCCTAACTTAACCTGACCTAACCTCATTTCATTCTACAAAAAGAAATGATTTCCAAATCAAAACTTCAATTCTTGTCGGTACACAGAATATGGAGTTGCATCAACTGTTACAGTTGAACGCACTATTTTGACTGGAACATCGTGAAAACCAGAAATTGTATTTTATCAGAAAATTAAATTTTGTATGGAAGGGAAAAAATAGTTTACCCCTCGAAAAAAATCGTGTTTTCGTAAAAAGAAAGATCCGATTATTTGGAGGCAAATCGTGTACTGAGAGCAACTTGTCATGCAAATGAAGATTAAGATTAACGGAACCTTATTCGACGTGAAGACCGAACTACACGTGAACCACCTTTCAATTTAAATCGAGCTGTGTTTCGCTGTGCCTCCGCATTCGCATACAATTTTCTTCGGTGCGTTCATATTGGGCCATTGAATGTCGTCCGTCAGTATTGCACTGCACTGATGTACTCGATGGAACGCTTGGGTTGTGCTGTAGATGAGAAAAAGTCAAATGACACGTCTATGCGTCGCCACCGCAGCAATTGCGATCGCTTCTGCATGAAGTTAAACCACAATCACGGCATTTCCTCGCATACACCTTCCAAATGATTTAATATATGGATTTATTGTCCCATTCTCCCTTTCACTATTCATATCCAAGAAAAGATCAACCATCTTCCTTTAGTTAACCATTCTCACATTGACATATATGTTGCAAGCCCGAGGTATACCTATGCACAAGTATGCGCTGGACTCAATAACGTCCAGCGTTACGGTCGCCCCTACTCATTATCAAGATTACCTGCTATCTGAAATGGGCCAAGATTGCGCGGCTCTTAATTCGTGGACAAACCTCGAGCAAACGCCCAAGAGTGTGTTCGTGGGCCGAATAAATATAAAACACTTTTCTTTTATTTTTTATTTAATATGTCTTTATTTAATAAAGATCAAACTTTGACTGAACTCTTGATTTCTGATTTTTCCTAAAGAAAACTTATTTGCTGTAAAATAAAAAAAGCATGAGTAGAGAAGGATCTGTATCTTGGAAATTCTCTTGCAATTATTATTTTTCCGAAAATAGAAAATCAAATCAACTAACGAACTATTTGTTTTAAGTTTCACACAAAGCATGGATTCTACTTTTCATTAGAAACTCATCCTGTTATGATTTTCAAGCTTAGGGCAATATTTTGAATATGAAGCCCAAAAATCGTTGAAAATTTGGGTATTTTTTCAATTAACACATCTAACTTATTCGCGTCGTGCATTTTATTTGACTTCTATCTTCTGCAATTGGCTTTTGTGGCTTGGGTCAGATCAAAAGGCCTGCAAAATAAATTGCTATGCTTGCTTTTCGATGTCACCTGACTGCAAGAGTGCTGCCAAGTTTTAAAAGTGCTGGTTTGTCCAAAAATATCTTCTTTTTTTTTTAGTTTTGTGGAGGAATAACACAAAAAGAAACAAAATTAACGCAAAATTTTGAAAATGTGTTGGGCGCTTATGGAAGACATTTCTATCGTTTTTTTCTTAAGTAGCCCAAAATACGACAAAGCGCCTAATCTGGCAACATTGAATGAGAGTATTAAGCCTGACGAGCTCATAGACTTATATATTATTATAAACATTTTTTTGAAAATAAAATATTTTGAATTCTTTGTTTTATACGAAAAATAGTTTTCAATGCAATTGACTCCATTTCAGTACAATCTTACAAGAGTTTTTAGTACAAATCGAAAATGGCATTTTCCATCCCTGAGAGACTCTGAGAGTCAGTCGATACACAACAGCCGCTGAGTCAAGTTCGTGCGTGCATAAGCTGGGACACAACACATTTCATCGTTAAGCACAATGTTTTGTACAACAGTGTTGCTGGATGTGTTCGCTGGAATGGCAGAAGCGAGGAGTGCCGCATGCATTTTGCTTTGGTTGATTGAAAAAATCTGACCGGACCAAGTCGACTCAACCATTATCGCTGAAATGGGAACCCGATCAAGAAGCCGGAAATCTATGAAGTCACAAATATGCATTGAGTTCAATTAAATTCCAAAAGAGTTTAATTCTTTTAATAGAGGGTCTTGATTTTCGAAAGGGATATTAATAATTTAATCAATTTTTAGCGACACAAAGTTCGCGGGCCAGCTGGTTTTATATATTATTTAGCTAGACGCAACTCTAGCTGAGTCTTAAGCACGATAACCTTAAGTCAAGCATAGAAGTAAGAACAGCAATATAAATTTCACTACATCACGCAAATTGTAATGTTGTTTACCAATTCAATCGAAACCTTCTAGTTGATAAATAATATTGCACACGCTCATGTTCTACGGACAAATACATATTATATAGGTACGTAATTGCCCAGTAAAATGCAAAGCATAAAAATGCCGCAAAAGTATCATCTTAGACAATATTGATAACGGAGAGGAATACTTAATTAAATCAAAATTTGCATAATAAAAAAGGACCATCCTTTCCTCATGAAGGTTTGTATGTGGTCAATTGATTTACATGTACGGATCACAACAAAAGATGACTTCTGTCCCTGCTAGGCTGATTGAACTTTTGGCAAAATTTGTTCGAAATTCCTTTCCCCATCCAGTGCGTCCAGTTTAACTTGAATCGGCAGAAACCAGCTAAAGTGAAACAACACACATACATGGGCTACATCTGACAATGCCCTCATTGGAATGAGTGCTGTTGATGTCCCTTCTTTTTCTTTCGAACTGCTATCCTTTATTTTTGTTCCACCAGCCCTTTTCCTGCCCCAGACACACAAGGCAACATTGAATAGCAGCGCAACAGCATTAGCAGTTGTCGTAAAATTGAAATAAGGCTTAGATGTGTAAAAATGTTACCCACGTTCATAGAAGTGGTAGTGGTGGTACAACACCACGGCCACCACGGTACCGCTTCTGACAATAAAATTCCTTCAATTTACATAAAAGCAAGGAGGCCGTAAACAAGTTAATATCACAAGAGGAAAAAAAAGCGAAGAGATAGCAGCTGGAACGAGCATGGGTGTAAAGCGAAGCTACAGAATTCCAGGACATCGCATCCTTGTGAACAAATACAACCCTACATACTATGTCTACCTGATGCTATGAATGAATCGATTGAAGGCGGGTATGAAAATTCTAAGCGACTTCAGGAGCGGATTTCATTGATGGTGAATTTTATAGAGCCTTAATATCCCATGCACAAAGCTTCGAAAAGATGCATCCTTAACTGATTAGCAAATATACGTATTTAGAAATATATTCCAATTATATTCTGAATACATTAAGGGTCTTTCTTAAGAGAATAAAACCCATTTATTCAGATTTTTCTTTAAAATTCTTTCTAAAATTCAACTAGAAGACTTCAGAATCGGGCGCTCTACTAAGCATGCATATTAATTAATTAATAACGACGCATGAAGAGGAATTTTATTTAAGTCGTTTCCCGACGTACATAGATATACACATTGAATGCTCGGCTTATAAATATACCTAAGCGGTATTACAATATTTCATATACTCTCGTATAATTTACAACAATTTAAGTGCAATAATGTTAATCTTTTCCGAGAAAACTATGAAAACAGAAGCAACTACTATTCCCTTACTATCATTGTTATTTTAGTTCAAGCTGCAATGAAATTAACAAATATAATAATAAATCGAACTTATCTATACCTTCCTTAAACAGAACATACCTAAATAAATATATAAATATTAAACGCAATTGGTTATTGTACCCTTTGCTTTTTCACAGCCATTTGTTTTGTGTCAGTTTTTCATTATTGGGGCGAATGGAAGGGATCTAAAATTGTTGCCGTGTCCAAACGGATAATTAAGAAGCCATTTCATGACAGTTATACTTTCGGATGATTGCTTCCATCTAAAAATTGATTTTTTTTTTTATCGCTTAGTAGTTCAACAAACTAACCACTAAGCCACTGCACCTACTATTTACATACCTAATTACCACAAATATAATTAGACTTAATAAAACTTAAATCAATTTCATTAACTATAAAATACAGCAATCCTTATTCCATTATGGGGTAGATTTCTAATTTCGCATGATGTCATTCCCAATACACAACCGTTTTAACCTCATCTCTCTCTACTCTTATTCATGGGATATGCAAGTTCAGTGCTAAAACAGTTGACAAAATAGTTGATCCCTATAAACCAATTCCATCCGGTTTTCGGGGGCAAATCCTTTAGTTATGAGCACGAAATGCAAAATAACAAAAGCCATTTCACCTTCGGGGCATCTGGCGTTGTCACCATTGGTGTACGATGTTGATTTTCGAAACAAATTTGGTGCAAAGTTAATACCTAACACCTGCTTGTTGAATGGCCCCAACTGTAGTGGTACGATGAAGTTAGTTATGTATTTCCAATTTCAATGAGAACAACATGCTTTTGACAGCAGAACTACGTTTTGCGTTTAACTAATTCACGACATTGCAAAAACTGTTGTACGCAATAGGTTTTCCATTTACAGAAATTTTTCATTTCCTTTATTTATTCAATCTACGATTTATAATCCACTGATTTCGAAAACAAAACAATCAGTTATATAATCAGTAGGTTAAATATGAATTTAATTGGTGATAAGCGAAATAAGTCTATCCTTAAAAATATTTCAGATTAAACAATTTAATACAAATTGAGATAGGTTCACGTTGCCCATACAATGTAGTGTGGCTACTTTCGAATAAAAGAGGTCTTGATCTAAGAGATCTTGAAGGAGCATACAAATTCAAACACATGAGTAGATTCTCACAATCAATCCTTCCGGATAAGATATCACGAATAAACAAAACATTACACATTTTTCTCCTCGATTCAAAAGTTTGGAATCCAAGTAAAAGACATTTTGAACGGTAAGAATGATGAACCTCAACTCCATTGTTATGAAACAAGTGCCGTAGAGCAAATCTCAAAAATTTCTTTTGAACGCTTTCAATTCTGCGTACATTTAAAGCAGAAGTGGAGCCCCAGACAACGCAACCATATTCGAAAACAGGGCGCACAATGCTGCAAAATAATGCCTTAAGAGTGTAGGGATCTTTGAAGTCTGCAGCATTCCTATTAATGAACCCTAATAGGGAATTCGCCCTGGAAACTGCATAGTTAACGTGTAAATGAAAACTTAACTTGACATCAAAGATAACACCAAGATCTTTGAAGTCATCAACTACTCTTTTTCTATCACCATTTAAAGAATATTGTGGAAAAATAGAATGAAAAATTTAATTAAAACTAAAACAAGCACATTTGCCGCTGTTTAACATTAAATCGTTTGAACAGCACCACTTAGAGAAAGCGTTCAAGTCGTTTTGTAAAAGTAAACAGTCGTTAATTGTTACTATTCTCTTAAAGAATTTTATATAATCTGCGTACATAAGGCAGGGGCAGTTTTTTATTAAGCCCGGTAGATCGTTAATAAAAAGTAGAAATAACAGCGGACCTATATGGCTTCCTTCAGGGACGCCTGAAGTAACTAAGATTTTCTTAGACAAATAGTCCCCTATAACGACATATTGTGTCCTGCCATGCAAGTAGGAACTAAACCATCGAAGTATGGGGCCATAAAATCCATATGCACTCAATTTTTCATTAAATTAACTCTGCTAAATGCTTTCACGAAGTCAGTTTAATCACGTGAACTTGTTTATGGCTTTCTAAAGACGCTATACAAAAATTTGCGAATTCCACTAAGTTTGAAACAGTAGATCTGCCTTTCTAGAAACCATGTTGATATTTACTGACTTGTTGCTTGATTGTAAAAACAACCTTATCTTTTACAAGGTTATCTAACATTTTGGGAACAACCGAGAGTTTAGTAATAGGTCTGTAGTTAGAAACAAGATGCCTTGTACCCGACTTATAGACTGGATCTTTGGTAGATACTTTCCATTCATTTAAAAAGATTCCCTCAACAAGGGATTCATTAAACAAATCTAACAACGGAAAACAAAGTGAGGTAGAACAAAAACGTAGCACGATAGGGTAAAATCCCAAAATATCTGGCTTTCTTTGTGGTTTTAAACTATTTAAGACAATCTGGACATCACTGACGTCTAAGGTGTACAATGAACAATCAAAAACAGATGGGAGGGAACGAATATAGTTAAAATAAACAGAAGTTGAAGATGCGGAATTGTATATAAATACTTTTAAAATACTCAGCAAACATATCAGCATCATGTTAAAATAGCGAAATAATTACTTAACGGGCTCACGACCCGTGGAGAGTCTCTGCCTGAGACACTGCAGCCTTCCATCCTCTACGATCCCGGGCCCGCTGCTGGGATTCTATTCGAAGATACTCTTAGCTGGAGCATAATTGTTCATTCGCTCGATGTGGCCGAGCCAATGTAGTCGATGTATTTTAGCTTTTTGGACTACATCCACATCTTGATACAGCTCATAGAGTTAGCGGTTGTATCTTCTCCTCCATTGGCCCTCTTCGCACACAGGACCAAAAATCCGCCGAAGAATTTTTCTTTCGAAGGAACCCAGTATTAGCTCTCCCTTCCTGTTTATCGTCCAGCACTCGGCGCCGTAAAGCAGAACAACTGCCAGGATAAGGGTTTTGTAAAGCATACATTTCTTCCCTCGAGTTAGGAGTTTTCAACCCAATTTTTTTGCCAAACAGCGGTTTCCTAGGGTAATTCTCCGCCGGATCTCCTCTAGGATGTCGTTCGTGGAGTTCATGTTTACTCCGAGTTAGATCAATAGGGACGTTTTGTCCCAGGCGTTGGACAGATGTTTGTTTGTTGATAGCATGTACTTAGTCTTGTCCTCATTTACTTCAAGACCAACAGATTTCGCCTGTTCTTCAATCGCCGTGAAAGATTCTATCACGGAGTTCTGTGACCGACCAATGATGTCAATATCGCATACCCCCAGCAGTTGATCGGACCTGTTGAAGATAGTGGCTTCCGTGTTGACAACTGCCTTGTGCACTATCTGTTCCAGTACGAGATTGAAGAAGTCGCATGATAGCGCGTCCCCTTGCCGAAATCCGGTACATGTTTGGAATATTTCGGAGGAGCTTTTTCCAAATTGCACGTTGCAGCAAGTGTTTTCTAGTGTCACGTGACACAACTGAATCAATTTTGCCGGGATTCCGAATTCGGCCATCGCCACATAGAGCCTGACGATACGCGGCCTTGAAGTCGATGAATCGGTAGTTTGTCTCGACTTGAAATTCGTTAGTCTTTTTCAGGATTTGCCTCAGTGTGCAAATTTGGTCTATTGTCGATCTGCCGGACCGGAAGCCACACTGGTACGTGCCGATTAGTGTGTCGCAAAACGGTTTAAGACGTTCATTGTGCCTCAGTTTTATAAAAATTGTAGTAGACAATATTAAAACCGAAAAATGTCGAATAGCTTCCTTGTAATATTTGGATAGTTTAGAAAAGTTGTTGGTAAAAACCCAACATGTTCTAGTTTAATGAAAAAATTCTAATAAAAATAAGTTATCATTAACTTTCCAACAAATTTATACAATAAATTAATATGACGGAAAAAAATATATATCATAATTGTACGATTTTCTTGACGATTGAACTCATGTCCAAATCTTTAGAGCTCTTTTTGACAAACTTAAATCTGTTATAAGCTATTGTGATTGAAATGAAATGAGCGATGTAAGCCCGACCTACTTAAGCTCAAATATCAACAAAATAACTTGTTTATAAGCGTGGTATGGGAAGTTTTGCTAACAAGCAAAACAAAAAAGTGGCGCCGAACTGTCAGCCCACAAACTAATAATTTGAGCTTTGGAACAAGTTCGTCCAGCCGTGTAGGCTAAAGACCTCAGGAGTCGACGGACAGACGAACGCACCAACAGACGGAGAGCCGATCAGATTTATGAGACCCCCTCCGTCACACTAATGTCAGAATTAATTAAAATCTCGAGTTCGAAATTTTGTACAAATACAATAGCTCGCACTTACTACGTAATAAAGTAAAAAAGCTTAGTTAAAAAAAATGTTGTTTATTTTCAAGAGATTTGCAGAATTATGTAATTGAAACGCTCCCAGTGATTCTTTCCACAGTCAAAAAATAAAAGTAAGTATGTTAATAATGCTTATTCACTTAAGTCGCAGGAAAAAACAATATAACTTTACGAATTGATTGATATTAACGATGCATTTCCTATACCTATAACTAAAACTATTACCTATAGAATGCGAAGGAGTTGCATTTCCAGTGAACATGAAGAGTTATTTTTTGACCATGTTAATGATAAGTTTAGGCAACCGTATTCATTTTTTAATAAAACCCAACAAATCTTGATAAATTAGGTGTTAAATAGCTTAATTACCCACTGAATGGCTAAATACTCACAAAGGACGTCGCAAAAGATAGCCGACCTAGAAAGTTCCATTTACATAAATCATAAATTAATGTTGGAGAAAAAACAAACAGCATATTTAGCGCGGGACAAATATTATAATAACTTGTTATCTCCAGATTATAAAGGGTTTTTCAACAGGGACGCTACAAAAGTAGAGCGACAGGGACAGCAAACGACGCCGAATTTCTTGCCTCTCTTTTGACATTTCTCTTCAGTAAGGTTTGGCATTTCATGATGGAAATTTATACGAGCCAACAACGAGACGAAATTATTCAAATTTACTACCGAAATTCGGAGTCAGTGGCCTCAAGGTTACGTCCAATTTATGGTCGTCATAATCGTCCTAGCAGATCAACAATTAAGCGTCTAGTGGAAAAATTTGAATCCACAGGCACAGTTCAAAATGTTCCCGTGCCAGTGAGACAAAGAAGTGCCCGGAGTGTCGAGAATATTGCTGCCGCTGAGGCTTCAGTTGAAGAAAGTCCAAATTTGTCTCTCACACGTCGTTCTCAAGCGTTGGGCATCTCTGTGACGTCATTGTGGCGAATTTTGCCAAAAGATTGGAACATGTGGTTCCAACAGGACGGCGCCACAAGCCACACAGCGAATGTCACAATCAATTTATTGGAAACCAATGGAGAACGTGTTATCTCACGAAATGGTCTAGTCGCTTGGCCGCCTCGGTCGTGCGATTTGACGCCGTTAGACTATTTTCTGTGGGCCTACGTCAAGTCTATGGTCTATGCCAACAAGCCAGCGACGATTGATGAACTTCGTACGAATATCGAACGTGAAATTGCAGCAGTATCGGCCGATTTGTGCTTGAAAACCGTCGAAAATTGGGTTCAGCGTCTGGACTTCTGCAAGCGTGCCCGTGGTGGCCATGAAATCGAGCTCCATACATAATGGCATCGAACGTACTTTCACAGAAATAAAGAATTTCGTTGATATCCAAAACCGTTTTTGTTTTATTTGTAGCGCTCTTATTGAAAAACCCTTTATTTATGAAAAATTGTTTTCGACAAAATATTAAAGGTGAATGCTTAAAATTATTACTGGAAAGCCGCATAAATAGTTTTCGCAATATACCCAAGATAAATGCAAATAGATATAACAGGAAATCGATTCCGATTTATAATCAAGGTGTTGAAGTTATGGATGTTGGGCTTTTTATAGTTTCTATACATAATTGCATCATTTCAAGTACGTACAGCAAAACTGTCATGTTCAGTAAATTCAATGTGTCCATTGATGATGACAGTTTAAAATCGGGAAAAAGCGCTTAACATAATGTCACATTTTCTTGTCTATAATTATCATGCGGATAAATGTATTATTAGGTTCAATACCATACAAATTATACTTTTTTTTCTGTTATTGTGTGCCTTACGATATGAGTTAATATTGATAACCTTATAATACCTTTGTAATGAAATAAAATATGCAAGCGGTGTTCTCCGAAATAAGTCGCCACGGAGGGAGTTCCAAAGAATTACAAGGCATAGGTCAGCAGCAAGTATTATTTTGCGAAATGATATTAGAAAGGATATCTTATAGTCGAACCCAGGAGCAAAATATTATACTGAGATCCCCAGTTTTGTAGGCAGTAACTTGCCTACAAGCTAAATTTTAAATTTGAAATGCTGTCGCGCAATCCATTCGCGCGTAGTCTTTAGACTTTTTAAGGTTCCGTACCCAAAATGAAAAAAACGGAACCTAGTCTATCTCAGAAACTAATTGACGTAGAAGTCTAAAATTTGCACACAACATCCGGTAAAGCCTCTTATTAAAAGACAAATGGTAGCGATACATCGACTGGATTTAGTGTTATTAGTAATTTAGTGAAAAAATATGTTTATTTTTACAGCACAAAAAGCTGTTTATTTAATGATTTACAAAAAAAAAATGGACATATAAATTTTGTGTAGATCATGCTTGTAGCTTGTTGCCGAAGACTGTCATGCAGAAAACTTAATATTTAAAAGATATTTACAAAAAACTGTCAATTACTATACAAAATACGCTCCTTTTAACAATTTTTCATTCGATATTGGTGTGTTCTCTTAATCGATCCGAATTGGAATTTTCAATGTTTGCTCAACTCTCCTCATTCTCATTCACACATCGACAACACATTCCATCCAGATACCAGACTCCACAGTCCACAGCCGCACTCCACAGAACAGTCCACATCCTCAGCCACATTAGTGTTTGTGCTCCCGCTCATCTCCATTGTCCATTGTCTAATTCTCCATTCATTAAACCGTGTTCTCTTAATCGAACTTTACCAATCGATACTCATTCTCATCCACACATATTGTTGATTGTTGTGCACAAACATCCTCTCGGTCATTTCATTCATTGGAACACACATCTTACGCTTACATTCAATCAGTTAACTTCATCTGCAAAAAATCTTCGAAATTTTCAACTCTAAAGAAGTACGGAACCTTCGGTGCGCGAGTGACACTCGCACTTGCCCGGTTTTTATTTGATTCACACTGAGGATTCTGATTTAGCGAATGTTGGATATGTCATTTTGTAACACCACCATTTTTATTCATTTTTTTTTATATATTATATTGTTAAATTTATTTTTCATCTATATATCTTTCTTTTGTTTACTTTAAATTTACTCTTAAAAACAAAAATGTCAAAAACCAAAATAATCGTAACTTGGCACCACTGACTGAGAGTAATTGAATTTCCAAACACTTGTCAAAAGCTTTTCCAGCAAAACAATAAACAAACATAACAAAAGCTTCCCCAAAAGCTCTCAGATTTAATATAAAAGCCGGAGCAAATCACAGATCGAGTTGACTCACGTTTGGTATTTCGCTTGATCGAAGGTTCAATAACCGTCATCCTGAAAAGTGCCACACTTGAGTTTGCTTTGCTTCGACTATAGTTTTTTCTTCTCTCTGACCTTTCCCTACTGCGGTTCTTTTACTGCATAGGCGATAGATAAGCAAGATCAAACAACTACAGTCAGAGTTGCCATATTTCCTTTTTTTCCATATTCTTTCGTTAGAGTTACCTTTTCCATTAATTGTTTCTTTTTGAAAATAAAATAATTTTCTTGTTTACATTATAACGAGCCTTGCCTTCTTATTTGTTCGGTTTGTTTTTCACTGCTCCGCTTGTTGTTGTTGTTGTTGTTACACAACTTTACTTCGCGGTTTTGTTTTATTTTCCTTTGTTCGTCTGCCTGTTCAACGTTTACTGCGGCCTTCGGACAGCATAAGCGTAAGCAGAGAGGCAAACAAAGCTGCAGGGGTAGCAGAACGTTCGTTCATTGGCGAATGGACGGTGACGTACCGGCGGAGTGCAGCTACATGACAACACCATCTGACGTAGCACGACCCGATCTAAACCAGGGGGGAAATCCGCCTCCTACAATTTAACTAAGATAATGTTTACTCCAAAAAGGCACACTATTCGAATTACATTATGTTACTAGTAACTATTTAAGTAATTTTTCCCTTTGTCGGTCGTATAGGATGTCAACCATAGGATAGCGTTTACTCCTTCGACAAATTATTCCAAGCATACGTTTTTCTTTTCCGAATCGTCTAACTAAATCACATTCATAGGTAACATCATTTATCTAATCTAAGCCATGTGTATATAACATGGGTCAAACATAATACATTAATCATCAATAGATAGTTTCTATTTCCCGCAGTTTAGGGTATAATTTAATTTATATTTTTATTGAATTAAAATATAATAACTTAATAACGGCTTGCATTTTAAATATCGTATTTATTAAATACGAATTAAATGTGCACATATGAATTTATTGACCAGTTTTTTTCTCTCAGAATAAACATTTTTAAAATTACATTCCCGGCCATTCTCAACGAACATATTATTTTGCGCATTTGCTCACCCCAGCAGAAGAGCATTATGACATCAATTTCCATATCGTTTCCTAGAAATATGACATTTCATACATATACATCCTGTTTGGGTCGTGTAACATGTTCTCCTCTGCTTCCACAGCTCGCCCCGCCTTGCAGCGAACGTTCATGTGTCTTATATCAAAATTGCAAAGACGAAAGGAAACAAAGAAAATAAAAACTTACTTCTCCCATGGTCTAGAGCAAGACAACAAAGAAGGAGTCCCTTCTGCATAATACATTCCCATCGTCTTCAAATGATAGCTGAGGACATTCCCTTAAAGCTCAAGGTAGATCCTAATGGGTCTTTCCTTTAAAATACAGAACATCTGAAGGAAAGGAAAGGGGAGTTTTTCTTTAGGATATCCTATCACCGCCATACATGAAATAAACTGAATACTCTGGTCTATACAGAAAATTTAATGAAGAGTTGAAGAATTATATGAAGGAGAAAGAACAGAAGAAGGACTCATGTTGCCAGGAAAGGTGCGGAGTGATTTCCGGTATATGCTTTAGGTTATTTCTGTTCTGTTCCTTTTCTTTTTAACTGAGAGCAGAAGTGTATTCGATAATTTTGAAAGTTGTTAATAAAATATTCCCAACTGTATTACTATTGCCATTCGCTGAATACACCTTCACTTTTCCCATTCGCCAAACTTTCAGATCATTTCGGATGTGGTATGGTCTACTCCCTACTTTGTAAGTCGCAGTATCAAATACTCAACTTTGGTATATTCCTTTCATTAGGTATTGAAAATGTGTTTTCAATAACACATATCCGGCATTAAGGGCAAGTACTAGAAGAGTTATTATCGTATTGCCGGGTTTAATCGCCTATTCAGTGAATAAAAGGGTACTTGGAGCAACTCGTTGGACGACATGTAGTGCATGTTATAATGTGTACACTTCAGAGTATTTATACCTACCCTTACCGGCAATAAGGCAAGGGTTGATAAGCAAAGCAAAACAGTGCCTTAAAGGCGATGTCGTATAAACCCTGGAATCTGAGTATAAATTGCTAAGAAATTTCATGGTATGTTCTCATCTAATTGTCCGTAATAAGCACCGTTACTATCTTTTCTGATTTTGGGCATATTTGGTTAAATCAGCGATCATGCCTTTTTTACTTTACGTAATCGTTATAGTCGTTAAACACGGCATAGAGTTAAATAACATAAATCCGTTAAACTCAAATTGAAAAGAGACCTACATAGGTATTGATTTGTATTAAATTTATCGAGTGTATTAAGAATGTTTGCAAAAACAGTTTCGTTCTTAAACTTCTATGTAAGGCATTCCCAAAAAGTGATGTAGTGGAGATCGCTGTTGAATTTTCTTGTTACTACACGAGGAACCTCTGTCATATAAGCTCAACACAACAACCATTGAGAAACCTTCACATTAGAAAGAAAACATAAGGATGTGATGAGGGTGTGGGTATTCAAATAAAACTCGGCTTAGACTCAATACTCCCCGATTCCTAATAATTCGGTACACCTTCACAAAAATAAGGGCTCAAAGCCTACTAAATAGTAGCTAGGCGTATTTTTCACTGTTTGTTTGCTTTCCTATGTGGGCTTATCGAAAGCATAACAAAAAATTGTAATTCAAAAGATAGTGACTGTAGGTTTGTTCCTTTACATTTAAATTTAACGAATTTTTTCTAAACTCGTAAGTACAAATTTTTACTTAACCCAATTTTTAGCTTGAAAAACTCGTCAAAGGGAGCGGCTTCGAGAGAGCATTTATGTTATGTGTAGATATTGGCTTGCCCTGACAATAAAATAAGTACTAAATAGACTGTCAGCTCCCGCTCAGCTACCCGATTACATTTTGAAAATAAAATGCTCTCTTAAATTTTTCTATATGTGAATACATGGAAGCAGAAAAAAAAATCCAAAGTTACTAGATAATTAAATAAACTTCTGAATAGCTAATCCAAGATAAACAAATAAATAGAAACTCCCCTGCACCAATTCAAAATTCCGTCTGAATAAGTAGCCCTATTTTATTTCATTTCATTTTTTATTCAATCTACGATATTATAATCCACAGTTTTCTAAAACAAAACAATCAGTTATATAATCAATAAGTTAAATATGAATTTAATTGGCTATACACGAAATTAATCTATCCTTAAAAATATTTCTGGGCAAAAATATATCCAACTCGTAATAAACGATTTTGGCAATTATTACAATTATTGAGAGTCCTCGAAGTGTCAAGTAGAGGGTAGTTGTTGCAATTGCGTGCTGAAAATCCTACTTTACTTTGCCTTGCTGAGATTGAAGTTTTTATAAGTTGAAGCCGTCAGTTACAGACAAATGTGGCAAGTTCTGGTTAGAGAGTTATAAGCAGGGATAGGATTTTGCTATTGTCTTTTTTATGGCTTAATCGGAAGATGACATCGACTTTACAAGAACACGTTTCATGTCCTCTTGATTCCAAATATATGTATTTTATTCAGCCTTTTTTGTCTATTTTCCAAAGTTTTGCTCGCTTGAATATTGTAGAAAAATGCTCGTATTTATATGCATGTTAATATATCTGCGCGAACATGTTTCTTCCACACACTACGTAATACGCACACCTAGGCTGACTCTTGTATAAGAGAACATATCTTCTTTTGATCGAAAAAAAATGTCAGGTATCTTTTCGAAAAAATATGCAATTTGTCCTCTTTTTGTGATTTCTCGGTTTACGGAGTTTTTCGACACTACAAAACTACAACAAAAGCTTTTTTCAACTGATTCAATTATCTGCATCTTTCACAGCCTAAAGTATTTTTGTAACCGAACTCATTCACTTTTAACAATCGTCTGAACACACACAGCTAGATTTTTTTTGCAATTTCATTGGATTTGTTAAAATATATGTTTTTTGTTTGTTTGTTTAAGTGAAATATAAAGAATATATCTGTAATTTTGGTTGTTGGTTTTTGGTCTTCAATTTTTCATTTGAAATTTTTGAAGGTGTCCTCTTTTAGCTGGGCGTGGAGCAGGTCCCCCTACGCATACCTAGATTCTTAGGCGCATTAAAATTGTTAAAAACGTCTAGTCTTATTTTGGGGCGAATCAACATGGAAATACTTGACTACAGATACAGATGGTTTGAACTTGTGCGTGACCGCAGACGTTATTGTGTGCAACACCGTTTTTGTTTGTATGCAAAACTCATTAACTCGAAGTGTGCTTCTTTACGCAGTTGGTACTTAATATCTTGGAGCGTTTTTTCTACAAAAATATTTAACTAGAGGAGGTCAATTAAAGTGCTTATATGCCTCAAACGGCTTGCAAAGAGGTAACAAAATTGAAAAATTTTGTATTGAAATTTGGACCAGATTATTTTTCAACTGACGGAAAAGTGCTTTTATGGAAATTGTGTAGTATTTATAAAAGACAACCACGAAAAAAAAATAACATATCAAAAGATAAAAGCACCAGCAAGCAATGGCTTTAAGGAAAAAAACAAAAACGTTTTCTAGACATGTTCAAATTGCAAAAGAACCCGAGTATGCAGTCCTCTATTTAAGCCAGCGGTTGAAATCTTTAGAGCAGTTTTCGGACAAATCAAACTGTCATACCAGTTTATGGTATATTCCATTTAATATGGAAAGCACCATTAATATCGAGGTTACCGTGCAAAAAAAAGTCTGGGTTTGTTTTTTTAATTGCAGCGGCACAGATCCACTATTGCTATTGATGTTTTTTCAATGCTTATTAATTATTACGAGTAATTGAGTGTGTGGAAAGGACGAATATTATTTTTTTTTACCAACTAGCGATTTCTTTATGTTTTTAAGAGACAAAATATTAATCAAGGTCTTGCATCCATATTAAGGTTGCTTTTTGCTTTGATATATTGTTCAATATGATGTTCTTTTATTTTGGTGCATAAAAATAGAAGAAAAGAAAGCAGCAGACTTGAAATTGTAATCCTGCTCTGAATTTGAGTTTATTTGCCAAACCAAAATAAAGTTTCAATCTGTCAGACTCAACTCTATCAACGCGCATTAGCTTCAAGTCCGCAATTGGTTTTACAAAATTCACGCTTGCGCGAGTTACGAGCGGTCAACACCGATCGAACACAAAACAGAAACCGAAAAATAAAAACAAGCAAACAATTTATTTGAACAAAAATGCGCTTTATTCAAAAGCTTAAATATGACTGCCGTGAATCATAATCAAGATAGTCTAAGCAATGTACATAAAAGCGATAGTCCGCTGCTCAGCTGCTGTTATCGTTGGAGTGTTGTTGTGCTGTGTAATGATTGATGTGTACAAAGGACAAGAGGGTACTTGTCATGATTGCAGATGAAACGCGAGTGCACGCCTAGCTTTGTGCTAGCTTTGGTCGCCGGAAAATGGGTGGGTTTTTGCGATCATCAACAATCTTAACCATACATAAAAATTTATTGCGTGCATTAACAAATGAAATTAAAATTAACACCAAAATCCGTCGTTGAAAGAGATTAAATCAAAATGGTTTAAATCTGAAAATTTTAGCCCACAATAATAGAAGAAAGAAAAATCAACTGGTGTTCATTAAACGGAGAAAATTAGATGGTAATCTTTTCTCCGGAGCCTTCTCTACCCTCTCAACCGGTGGGTACAGCTGCTTAGCTGTTAACGCTGTTGTATGTACTTCTTGTTGTACATATTACTCGCGCTTTGACATTTATAATCGTAAAGTTTCGGTAAAGCGTCAAGCGTGTCAAAGCACGACATTGGGCATTCAAATTAACAATTATTGCTTATATTCAGCTAAGCAGAGTAAGGCAAACCAAGCAGACAGAAAATCGTAAAATATATAGGAACAACCCATAGCAATTAAGTAAAAAAAAAACTTCTAAAAATTCAATTGGCTTTAGGTACACAGCAGAAACAAAAAATGAAACGTATTGAAAATAAATATATAGGAAGTCCATAAATTTCTCCTTAGGTTTTCTTCAAAATTGATTTGATTATTAATCTTATATTAATCGTCAAATCGTCTTCATTCCTTGCTCTGTAAATTTTCCACCTCCGTCCAAAACCTTTCTATTTGATCACAGAAACTTAAAAGAAAAAGATTATGCTTAATCCTTCTTAACACGGACATATTTTATGTTAATTATGCCTGTATGTATATTGCAAAGGCAATTTTCATATATTCGCATGTGTTTTCTACATCGAAAGTTCTAAAATCTGGATATAACGACACATAGTTTTCAGTATAATCGCTCCAAAGGCATCACCCACAGGTCAAAACCTTTTTATCAAATTAATTCCTAATTAGACCATTTTCTTAAAATGGATAAAAATCTGTTCTTCGACATCTAATAATAAATTTAAATAATTTTGTCAGATACTCGTATACGTAGTCTTTTCCATTTTTGTTTCGTATATTAATAATGAAAAGTCCTTGCGCACTGAGTCCTCCGTGAAGAACGGAACGATATTCCATTTATTTGTTTGATGTTCGCTTCTGGTTTCCCGTGGGCCGTGATGATATAGACATAAATAAACACAAATGTATGCAGATCATAAATCATTCGGATTTTCTAGGGATCCTTAAAACAAAGAAAGGACACTCCACAAAAAGAGCAAATATTTTTTGGGGATAAGAAACTCTTTAATATGACAGAACTCATCTTTACTTTTTCTTAAAAGTTCACAAGAGAAGTAGGGCCAACCGGATATGACCAACGTATTGCCTAGCATAAAATTTATCACATGTCGGGTGAGCTGATAAATAAATACATGGGTAGACATTGATTAGGGATAAGAACGCATACTGCTGAAAACGTATGTATGGGTAGGTATGCCTTTAGGATGGAAAATGCGACAGAGTATATATATATAAGTGTGTGGAAAGTGTGGGGTTTATTGAATAGGTTGAAATTCCAGGCATCACCACATATAAGATTTAGGGGCGAGGGAATTCAGGTAAAAGGACGAAGGTGAGGGAATTCCATATAAGCATGACGTTGGAGAGGATGTCAAGACCCTTTTTTACTTAAAAGTTAAAATTCTTGTGGAACATCACATGCTATATGGGTGGAGCTTATTTCCACTGACTTTTTGGCAAGGGTAAGAGAAACATTTTTTTCAACGTTACTAAGTCGACATATTGTTTCTAGAGGTTGAGAGTGGGAATTTTTAATTTTATCTGAAAGTGATTTTCTGAAGAATTTTGCAGGAAATTGGTTTTGCGCTGGCACATACCACAGATCTTTGGTTTCTTTGTGTTAATATATTGTAAAAATGTTTGTCTCAGAAATTTTAACACTATTAATCTAGGCAGAAGTTATTGGACTATTAAAGGAGGTAGGTATGTTTTGGAACAGTGAGAATGTGATATGTCGCTGGTCATGTAAATATTTCAATATTTAGGAACGATTTTAGTAAAATATTTTATACAGTTAGCTGCAACCGCCAGGCAACGTAATTGTTCTTGTTATAACGAAGATTTGGTATATTCATCAGCACATACTGGCAAACTGTTGGAGGGTTAAAAAGAAGATGAATTTTTAAAATGCATTGCTTTAGTATGTATTTATAATTTTATTACAATAATTAAAAGCTCTGCATTTGAAGATGATGTTCATTATTAATTTATTGTGTATGTATAACTGTATAAATATTAGAAGCTGTTAATGATTTTTTTTTTATTGCAATTATATTCTTAAAAACCATACCTAACGTTAATATTAAAAAAAAAAAAATTAATAAAATGATAATGCTAACGTGAACTAACTTGCTGAACGAGAAAAAAAGTAATGTCCAACGACTAAAAATTGAGTTCTATTCAAGTATTTTTTTTAAAAATTTCTTATTTGTTTTTTTTCCTGTTGTTCATTATTTGGAATTCGAAAATATCGTAGGTATAATATTTAAGAACGCAATTCAATATACCTACATAGTTTTATCGATAAACTGAATCCACTTAAAACCATTCAAAAATCCAATTTTTGCAATACGAAAATATCTCCAGAAAATGCAAAATTTCTTTCTTCCTGTTTTACTTGACAGTGTTTTTTTATAATTTAATAGTATTCCATGAATAAGAGAAAGTGAAATTTTATTATATTTAATTTGGATTAAAATGTGTAATGACGTCATAAGTGGTTTCTCTATATCCAAAAAACTGAATTGTGATCTCTTCTACGCACTCACACACACGAACACGCACGCTTTTATTTACCAATACCCTGTCTAGTTAGCTGGTTTAAATTCGAACACTTTAATGGGAAAATAAAGTCCTATTTGTTGTATGTGTTATTATTTATATACAAATTACTTTCAGACAGGTATTAACAAATTTTCAAAACATAATGTGTGTATCGTGTTCTACAATACTCATAGTTATGCACATTGCATTTACCATAGCGAGATTGAAATTTCGAGTGTGTTCTAGTTCTTTTTAGTTCCATTATTGAAATCATTTTATTCCCGTTTTTATGGCTTTCATATATTTTCAATACGACCAAAAATATATTCAATTCAATAAAAGGTTTTATATTCGATGATTTCCTTTTATTGCAGAAAATTTTTCGAATACGATTTTTCAATAACGAAAAACGAGCTGAGTACCTACCTACCTATCTCTTAATGGATTTAATTTGCGAGTATGGTAAAACCGATAAGAACGTAGAAGAGGAAATACGAATGAAAAAATAGCTTTAATCAATTGAATTTGGTAGAACTTCGCTGTTGCCATATAAATTTTAGTTTTGTGAGTAATATTCCCAAAAACTGGCAACTGTTCTCACTCATTTCATCGGCAGAAGTAACGATTACATGTTTCTTGGAAACAATAGTCTAACGCGTGGTAAAATCATTTGTAGTTCAGCTTGTCAGCCGCATTTGTAGTGACTTACGACATCTATACTATAGATCCTTTATAAGTATTTTGGTATGCAAAGCTATTTAACAATCGTAATAAGCAAAAATAAAAATTTGTAGGTCCTCTTTAAATTCGTTCAACATAAGCTAAGGTTCTCACAAGCAATCGTTTGTGAGAGTTTATGTTTTTTGTGAAGAATTGAAGGGACGACCTTCAAATTCTATACCGAATCAGAACAAGTTTGGTACCTTACACACATATTTTTTTTTCTTTTTTTAATACCTGTTTCTATGGGCTTAAATGTAAACCCATCTTACGAATATCCAAGCAAACGTTTTATATTACCCTTGTCATCTTCTTCCTTCTATATAAATGGCGAAGAAGTAGTAGCCCTTCTGCATGAAAGAAAACTTCTCCATTTGACTGTCGATGCGCAGCTTATATCGAAGAAGTTTGACGGATAATTTTCCACGCAATTCAGCTTTGAAGAATAGATTATATTATGTTTTCCTGTCCTGATTTTGTTTACTTCGAGCAGGTGGAAATCCTTTAAAAGACACTATGAGAGCGCTACAAGCTTACATCGTACTTGAATTAAGTTACAGGCAACTTCCCGGAATTCTGCGACGAAGATTTATAATAACTGTCCTGGAAAGGCTTCTCAATCCAGCCGTTCGAAATCGTCATACAATTGTAAAAATTGTCCAAATATTTTAACATTGTTGTCGTTGTTCCGCGATATTTGGCATGCAAATGGAACTTGGACCTTATTAATAAATATCAGAATCAATTTAGGTTTATTGAGAATGATCAGCTACGGTTTCGTGCAAGTATTGACCCGGCTGAAGACGCCTCGTATAAGCTTATTACGTTTCTTCGGAGGCAGTACCAACTCTCCATCGGCTTGGAATGTGTTGTAATCAGGAACTCGGAACCTTTCTAGGCTCTTCCTTTATTTCCGGACTGAGCATAGCGTTTTGAACTATTACTGCTATATTTTCGGACATTGTATTGGACGACATTATATTTTGTTGCATTTTCGCCAGACGTCTTGCGTTACCTTAATCGGCGGCGCAGGGACCTTCGGCCTTTTTATGACTTTAATAGCCTCATCTAGACTAATTTGATTCCCTTTCAGCTGCTTTGGTTTTGTGGTAGGTAATTGGTGACTTCATGGTTTTTAAAATCTTTAACTTACCTTGTCAGAACGTTGCACAGTCGATTTAGGTACCCTTATCTTGTGAAGAAAGAATTTGTTGCGACTTTTTACACGATTTTCGTTTGGTCTTGAAAATATATATCTCTTATTTCCGTTAGTTTTTTAAAAAAAAAACCCTCCCAACTAGGTATGTAAAGGGTTATTTCGCGAATGGTAACACTTAGCTCAGGTCTGATTTGACAGATAATTAGTTTTATCCTTCCGCTAACCGAATATGGTTGTGTATACGCTTGAACAACGTTGGGAAATATTGCGACATTATTTTGAAAATCATGGTAATGTTGCAGAATGTGTGCGAAAATTGCGTACGGAATTTGGAAGAAGAGAAGCGCCCTCAGCTCCGTATGTTCGTTATCTTGTGAAAAAAGTGAAAGAAACTGGCATCCTCATCGATAAACCAAAGCGTGAAAAGCCAAAAACAGTATGTACACTGTTTGGTGCAGAATTTGGTCCAGAGGCATAATTGAGCCATTTTTCTTCGAAAATGAGCAAGGAGTGGCCGTTGCAGTCAATGGCGATCGTTATCGGGCCATGTTGAACGAATTTTTGTTCACAAAAATTGAAGAGGAGGATATTGACAACATTTGGTTTCAACAGGACGGCGCTACGTGCCACAAAGCCGAAGCTACACTCGATGTTTTGCGCCCTATTTTTGAAGATCGCATTATCAGCCGCAGAGCTGATGTCGTTTGGCCACCTCGGAGCTGCGATTTGACACCGTTGGAGTATTATTTGTGGGGTGCCGTAAAAGATAAGTGTTACGCCGACAAGCCAGAGACAATTGACGCTTTAAAGGACAATATTCGTGAAGCCTCTGGTGAAATACAGCTGCACACAATCGATAATGTGCTTAAAAATTGGACCGATCGTGTAGGCTACTGCATGGCCAGCCGAGGCAGCCATTTGAATGAAATCATTTTCCATTATTAACCGGAAGGATTGTACTTTCAAATAAAAAAAGAAATTTGAGAAAATATTCAATAGTTTTTTTTATAGCATTTTCAAAAAAAAAGAAGTTATTTGGCGGACCATGTTGAAACGATAAAAACTTGTTTAACATTTATTTACATTTCTGTAGGTGCATACTAACTTTGTATATTATCAGCAAACCTAAACTAAAACTGTAGAGAGCTTTTAATAAAGCTACCTAATTTCTATTGAAATTCACCCACACGAATTTTCTAATGTCACCGGGTCTACAAAATCCTCAAATCAGAGGTTCCTTTACTTAAACTTTGGGTATTGCTTAGGAACTGCATTCAGTTATATCGATGTTTGTAACATTCCACTAATATTTAAAATTTGTTGGATATTCAAAATGTATAATGTTTTAGTTGTCGAACAAAATCCCCCATTCAATAGCCGAAACTATAATTGTAAGGTTTTGCTATAATATCAATGGTATTCAAATTTTTATCTTAGGTTACCTGGGTATGTGAGTATTTAGAAAAATAAGTACCACCGTATTGTATTACACACAAGAATCAACAATTAGCCTTAGCAAAAACTCAACAGAAAAATATTCAGTTGTTATTTTCTTTCCCTTTGATGGAAGCTCCATTCGGCCTACGGAGAAGAGTGTTCTATAGGTGCTGTAGTACGCTGATCCTCAGTATTAATTCATTTGCCGGGAGGTTAAAATTACACGCGTCACTTGTACTGAGTGCTCTCAAAGGAGTACATCATTCCATTATGTCAGTATTACAAATTGTTCCTGTTTCAAATTATGATGATGTAGGTACATACATTTATTTAATATTGTTCTTTTGATGCGTCATCAAACTAGTATATAAAGGTAAATAAGGAGACAAAAGTACCCCCGTACGTGGAACAAAACGGGTTTTTCCGTGTACGCTGTCGACCGAGTTATATTTTGCCTTTTGTATGTTTTTCCTTACTGTTTATTTTTCGATGTGCCTTTTATTTATTTCTAATTATTTTCTTGTTTATAAATGGCACACGTGTACACAGGCAAAATATGATGAAAGACAAGCAAACAACAGAATAAATGCAAATGGAAAGGAAATCTGTCAAACACATTGCATATTTTCTTGATGAGATTTCCTTCCCAAAAAAAGTCGTCGACGGAAGGAGTCAAATTAATCATCGTTGAATTAAAGGTTGATTTATAATATTTTAAGTTGAACTTCTTGGGCGGCGACTCGATATTGGACGAGAAGGGAGAGTAAAATTTCATGGACATGAAACGTTTTGATTGTTTTGAAGAATTTCGTTCAGCGTGGGAGAAGAAAGAGAGAAGGAGAAGGAGAGCGATGCCTTACGTTACCAATATAGAAATACTATACTGGAGAAGAAGTCCAAGTCGATACCCACCACCTGTTTATCTATTTTAAGGACGCATATGACAGCATTTATAGAGACGAGCTATACAGAGCCATATCTAACTTTGGCATCCCTGCCAAACTTGTCAGATTGTGCAGAACGACGATGGAGAACGCTCGCTGCTCCATAAAGGTTGGAATCAATCGCACAGAGACCTTTGACATAAAAAGGGATTTAGACAGGGTGACGCGCTGTTATGTTACTTTTTTAACACCATTCTTGAGAAGATTGTGCGAATCTCGCAAGCCAACACCAGAGTCACAAGTTTCTCGAAGCCAGAGCAATTACTTTCATCATCGACATCATTAGCCCTTTTTTATTATCAGCCATGATCCATATAGATCATCGAAATACATGCACTTACAACAACAGCACATGATCCTGATATTCATCGAGATCACGAATCATGATCTGAAAATGTATTGTACTAGGTGGCTTGTTTCATTTTTCAATGTTGGTGTGCCTGTAAACGGTAGCCATTAGCCAAGCCACACAGTCAGGTTGCCAGACTAAAATATTCAACACCCTTCACAACACAAAAAATCAAAAAGCATTTTTTTCACATCGAATACATTTCCCGCCTTCGAGATGATTTTGCTTTTTCATTCCATAAAGGTATGTCCAAACCAGCGAAATATTTAAGTAAATGTTTCATAAACATTTATTTAACAGAAAAAAAATGATTATGAAATGTTTCGCAGTTCGTTAATAATTTGTTTCAGAGGTGTGTTTTTGTTCTTTTAACATAAAATACAAATGTCCAGAAAATCTTGGAATAATAGAAAATCGAAACTAGCTACCTGCATAAATTTAAATTGTTTTAGAACCTAGTTATTGGGAAACACGTTTCTTTTTTATCACAGAAAAATCTTATTCTAACTTCATTTTGTTCTTCTGGAATTTCGTGCCTAAGCCGCTGTCATTTACTTTCTCTAAGAATTCCAATCTGAGCGGACCAGAGGTGCAAACTGAATTAAGATTTCTATTACAATTTGAACTGATTGTAGGTAAACTCATTTCCTTATAGAAACAAAACACACCATATAACGGAAGCCGTGTTGTTGTTTTCGAGCCTCTGGTCGTGAATTTCCGACACTAAAAAGTATTTCATAAACGCTTAATAAATACTTAATCGGCGTATACACCGGCAAAAACAGAAATGTTTGACAAATGTTTATGAAATGTTTCTGAAGCAAATCGAGAACATTTCATAAATGTTTAAAAAAATCATTCGCTCGCATGAATGCACCGAAATACCGAAATACAGCAGCAAAATATTGTATATTTGTTGCATTTTTTAACACAGAATTTTAAATTACTTTTCTTAAAAACAATATCCAAAAATACAAATTATTAATTTGATTCATATGGTAACACCCCCCACAAGCGAATGAAATGTCATGTCAATTGTCATCATATTGTGACGTCACGTTGTACAGAAAGTTTGCAATATGGCTGGTGGCAATATGAAGTTTGTAATGCTCATACATTACCCCTTGTGTTTTGAAAGCAACTGTTGCCACAACTCGAAAATAAAATTTTTCTATGATCCGTATTGTTTTATTTTCATGATCTGATTCGGATCAGATCACGCTGATAATAAAATACGGCTATTGACATCATTGGCAGAACACAGCGAGCTGTCACCAGTGCGTTTGCAAGTATCAGTACAGAAGCCGCAAAAATGGGTTAAGTGGTGAATGAGGGCAAAACAAAATATATGCTGTCAACAGGAAGGGTCACACAACATCGACGAACAGGACAGAGCGTCACGATAGACAGCTATAACTCTGAGGTAGTTCGGGACTTTCTGTAGTCCTGCTTTAGAAGCATGGCCGCTATCAAAGGCGGATGAAGATCTCCTTGTTCGCTTCGATCGAAAAATTCTTCGAGTGACTTTCAGTCCTGTTTGCGTTGACGGGATTTGGAGGAGGAGATTTTACATCGAGCTCTACGAGCTATACAGCGACATCGACCCGGTCAGAAAAGTACGCATCAGTCTTCTAAGATGGCTGGGACAATTAGAGCTATTGGACACAGACGCTCGGTCATGAAGAGTCATCGCCTTAGTTGGCGCGCGCAAGGGGACCTCAACCAACTTGGAGTCCGCACTTGAAGAAGTAAGACAAAGATCGCGCTAACTGGAGAGGCGTATTGGTTGAGGCCCAGGTCCACCCGGACTGCAGCGCCACCTATGATAGCAAGTAATAAGTAAGTAGTAAAACTATTGCATAGAAACACTATAAAGCTATCACTTCGTAGATACTGACCAAACCAAAAAGAATTTATATGTAACTTAAGCAGGCGATATAAGACCGCAATATCTTCGAAAGGGTACAATGCCGAGTGATGAAATTTTATATTTTCAATACTTTTCCACCTCACCAATCTAATAAAACACAAATTGTGTCCATTAGCCTAACGTTTTATGATTTATATGGTATTTAAGCGAAACTACAGCTTAAATTTGATTGTGAAGTTAGCCCGCACTTTTTCTAAAGGGTGATTAAACTTTAAGGGCCGATGTTGAACGTGAACCACACCTAAACGTTAGGTTTTTTTCTGCATTTCATTGACATTTCTCAATTTCAGACTAATTCAATTTGAACCATGGAAAGATACACAGTCGAGCAATGCGTTAAAGTTATTCAGGCTTATTATGAAAATGGGCGTTCAAATCAAAATGCATATCGTGCACTTCGTGATTTTTTCGGTCAATTTAATCGGCACGTTTTCACCTCAGTGGATTCGTCAATGAGCAGAATTGCCGCATTTGGGCGAA
Source organism: Cheilosia grossa (assembly GCA_963082955.1). Lineage (NCBI taxonomy): Eukaryota > Metazoa > Arthropoda > Insecta > Diptera > Syrphidae > Cheilosia > Cheilosia grossa. The sequence continues at coordinate 25,709,702 of OY720145.1, read as the reverse complement.
TGATAATCTAAGATTGATTGTCGAAAAACTAATGCACGCACAAAGAGTGACTGTTTGGTGCGGTAAATGGGCTGACGGCAACATCGGGCCTTATTTTTTCCAAAATGAGGCCGGTCAGGCAGTTACTGCGAATGGTGTTCGCTATCGTGAGATGATAACGAACTTTTTATGGCCCGAATCGGAAGATATGGATGTGGGCGAAATGTGGTTTCCACAAAACGGTGTCACTTGCCACACAGCTAACGAAACAATAGCTCTTTTGCGGTAGAAATTCAATGACCGTGTTATCTCACGTCGTGGCGATGTTAATTGGCCGCCACGATCATGCGATTTGACACCGTTGGACTTCTTTCTTTGGGGTTATTTGAACGAAAAGGTGTACCTCGATAAGCCAGCAACAATTCAAGAGCTAAAGGATGAGATAATTCGGCACATTGACGGCATAGAACCTCAATTATGCCTCAGCGTCATCCAAAATTTGGACCATCGGATGGAGGTGTGCCGCCGAGTTCGCGGCGGTCATTTGGCCGATATTTTGTTCCATACATAATTGAACAATACCAATATTATCATTATAAAAAGAAATGACAGTAATTTCCTAAATAATTTGTGTGACAGTAATTTCCTAAATAATTCAAAATCAATATCGGCCCTTAAAACTTAACCACCCTTTAGAATGAAAAAATGGGTATGCAGTTCGATAGGCAATCGTTTGTAGTTGTTTGTAGGGAATTTTTTTTTTAGTTCAACCGTTAGAAAGTTAGAACCATTTGAAAAAAAAATTTCACAAGCTTAATTTTGCCTTCTAACTTGCGGTCCCCATAACTCAAAAACTGTTGAACTGCCAACGCTGAAACTTTGCACATCTATTCTATGCACCCTTTTCTATCATACAAAATAGAAGACAGCCCGCGTCACCGGACACTTTTTATTCGCAATCTAAATTTGCCCATTTTTAAGCGATTTTGCTTAAATTTCATATAGACAATTCATAAACCGTTAGGTGGTATAGTTTTTGAGAAATACAAATTGTTAAAATTTGTTTTCTGAATGAAACTTGTATAGATAAAATCAATATATAGGAATGCAGAATGATGAAATAAAAAATGTTCTAAGCCTCATAATGTTCAAATATTACTTAACAATTATATGAAAAGCAGCAATAGGCTTTGAGGGGAATAGTCTTATATCGGTGTTAACAATAAGTAGTCAATAGTGAATTACTAGGGCTATTTGCGTCGTCCACATAAATTCTTCTCTGAAAATGGTAAATCCTCATATTATGATCTTTAAAATTTGAATGGGTTGATACATTTCCTGTTAGTAATTCATGTTATTTTATCTAACTGGCGCAAACAAACGAATTTCTGCATTACTATTTCCTTATAATGAACTAATGTGTCTTCTCTTTGGTATAATAAAGGAAGCAATGCCACTTAGGCTAAATACCAAAATATTACGAAACTATTTGAGCACCTGTGTCGTTTTTTGTCATATACTCCATCAAAAAAATAAAATTACTAACATTATTCACTTTACTAATAAATGATTGCACGTCAATCCTATCGATATGTGCGTGGCATGGGTTTCTGCACTGTGATCCGATAATAAGCTGTGAGTTCTATTTAGTGGAAACACAGATTCAAATCCAATTTATTCTGTAATGTAAAGCATTTATAACGAAGTTGGGTCGTAGAATAGCCCCTTACCACTCTGGTAATTCCTAAATATAACCACCAGCCGCACCCCAATTAAACAGTTCTCTACACGAAAACTGTATTTCGAGCGAGAGTATCGTCTAGATATACATATTTACAAGCAGTGGCGGTTATAACGAAATCAGCGTAATGAAATGTAAATACATACTACGAAGCCGCAGCTCTTGTTGTCCTAATTCCAACCCCAGTCCATCTTGGGAGTCAATTGCCTGTTGAAAGTGCGCCGTGGTTTATATTGTATTTGCAATATTTCACGGTGTGGGAATAGGTAACGAACAGATATTCCGGAAAGAAATTGGGAAATTCTTATAAACATATACAAAATAGCTGTTTGCCATTCACAAGAAGTGTCCTACAGGTTTCTTGTCCTGTCTGTACTCTCCGTATGTTTTTTTTTCTTTTGGTTGTATTCAGCAGTAAAGTGCAGAGTAAACTCTGTTTGTATATTGGCACTCGATGTGAATTTCGAATGTTTTATGATAGTGTATAAATATTTATTCGATTTGGAATTCCTCACACAGAGTGGTAAGGAGGGCAGGATAATGGACTTCCATGAAGCAGAGATATGATTCTGATTTGTATTTCATTGCCATAAAGGACGACCTTCAAGCACTGTGTTGTATCTTGTACCTACATTAGTAGTCATGCAAATACTGACCTTAATAGCAATATGCGTGTATATTCCAATAGATATGCGTGTATATACACATACCAAGCTGCCGCCAGGTAACTCTAGCATTATTCTGTTTTTTTGTGGCAGAACTTTTTATTGAATCAGCATATTATGTGATGGTTCAGAGGCTTTACTCATCAAAAAGGGAAACTACCTGTCGAATAATGGGAATGCTAAGGAACTAACGAAGTAAATATGTTGACAGAGCGAAATTGTGAAAGTGCATTTTGATGAAGATTGTTATTCCCAAGGAGTTTTGGAAGGTTAGCTAAACAAAACTTCCCTATACATCGGCAGATATTATGTAGACTGCTAGGTAGTTTCCACATTATTTACATTCACTGACCTCAACAATTTGCTATAGGTTAGTGTTTATTATTTTCAGTTCCGGTATGTGGCTAAAAAAAGATGGAACACTAAGCTCAGTTTAATATTCGTGTGCTTGGAGCTTCGCAGAATTTATTTAAGAACATATGCTGAATTACAAAGCCAGAAGCAGATAGAGAATGCCGACGAGCCATACCATATCCTCTGACTGAGGCCCATTTACCATGTTCTAAACAACATACAAAAGCGAATCATATGTAATCAAAAACTAGCATCTTCGGTAAAATAAACTGACGCAGCTGTAAATTAACCCTTTGCACGGAGAAATGAAAGGGATCTACAATTTTATGCCGAGTCAAACGGCTAATTGAGAAGCTTTTTTATGATAGTTCTACACTCAGATGTTTGTCAGACGTTCGCGACAGGGGCGCAGTGAAAAAAAAACCCTGAGTTGGAATTTGGGTTTCTTCGGGAATCGAAGACCCCTCGCTTATTAGTCCAACACACTAACCACTAAGCAAAACTGCGACCAAACAATTTAGTAAGGTCCATCAACAATTTGCTGGGGACAAAAGCTTTGCTGGTTCAGCAAATTGACTGAAGGCACACTGGACTAAATACCTTCTTGAATTCTATTGGTTGGATTGAGACTCTCCTCTTTTACGAGCTTCAAGAACCAGTTCAAGTGAGTAAGTAGGATATCAGCACAAAGGGCTACAAACCGCCAAACCTATATACAAAAGATATACAAAGTTGCCCTGGAAAATTGCTAACAATTTCTTAAAACTGGTACAAATCAGCTGGCGCAACAGTTCCGTATTGGATTTGATTTTCGATGGAATCGTTCAAGAAGAAAAACGAGATCAGAATCAAATTGAATTTCGATCATTTCGATCATGCGCTCACCAGCAGATGAAAATCCGTCACACACACGTCATCATTAGGCGTTTTTCTTTTTTTAGTTCAGAGCTGAGCTCGAGCATTATGAGCGCGCTCTGAACCGAGCGTGCTCAGAGCGTTCTGATGTTTTCTTGTTTATCCCTTTTTTTCTGTCAAATGTGACTGGAAGTGTGCTTGTAAATGTGTAATCAGCTTTTTCCTCAGCTTAATCAGTCAATTTATTCTGAGCTCATAGAGCGCGCTCTGATCATGCTCTGAACGAAAAAAGAAACACAACTTTAAGCTCTGATGTATCTGAGCTAAAACAGGAACACGAACTTTTTGTATAACAGTTCAAGTTCTGCTCTGAACTAAAAAAGAAAAACGGCTATTATTATTAAAGAACTTCCGCACATCAGCCGTACTCGGTATAACACTCTCAACCCAGCAAAATTGAGACTCGTATAATCCCCGAGCAAAAACAGGAGCAGCTAGTTGACTCAGATCTACGATCCATAGCAAAACGCACTTTTATCCATTCATTGTGATGGAAGCGAGTCCGTACGAGTCATACTTGTTCTAGCAGCGTCGATGATTGTTATCAGAGTAGACTTTAATAACTTCCTTTTAATTGAAGGAACTATTTTGGTCATTGGATGTAGTTCGTCGAATGGCAAAAGCTTTATAATTTGGAAAAAGGTCTAAACCTTGTTATTTTTTCATAACAATGCAGAAATAACCATAACATTTGAAATATTCAAAAGCTTGGTTCAAGAATTCTAAATATAGGGTTTAGGTACATTAAGTTGTTGAATTCAAGTCATTTCTCCAACATTGTCTGTCAAATCATTGCCGATTGATTTAATTGTATGCTGCAGTAATCCTTTTGGTTCATCTCTTTCATGCCCCAAATTAAATTTCTATTAACACCCATTCAAAACACTCGTACTTATGAGCAAAATAACGTCCAAATGCAATTATTAACTCAAACAGTACAATAAATTGTTTTCGAACACACCTACTCGTACTACCAATCTAACTTAATCGAAATTAGGATTGAATCCTCTTCGAGGTTTATATTAGCAATCAATATACCCTCCTAAAGCCTTAACACTTCAAAAGCAGCAATTATAACAAATTCAATTCCCATTTCGACTACCACTTTAAAGCATACTGAGCTTTTCCCTAACAAAGTGCCGACCACAACGAACCGAATTTTTAAAGGATGATAGAATTTCATCGGTTGTAAACCCTGCCTGGCACACTATTAAATAAATGAATTCAAAACAAACCAAACATCCAAATCACAATTCAATCTGCCGAACATGAACTCTAATTGGCGGCTTTAATTTGCACAATTCTAATTGCGTTTCGTGGATATATGAATGCAAAATGTTACCACTATACATGTAGAGGCGAGGATTATGTAAAGGTATACGTAGATATGTAGTATAAGGCCGACACATGCCTCAATTAAACACCAATTGCTGATTTCTCGATATTTTATCAGTACCACTCAAAACACATTAGAATGCGAACGATTCATTTTCAAGCAGAAACCATGCTACACTAGTTGTTTTGCCTAATCCGCTCGACCAACCCTAACACGGCCACATCAGCGTTTTCCATTAGCTCATTGCGCCGGCCGGCATGGAGAGCAGCCAACGGGTGAAAAACCAAAACTAATATTAGAGGTGGGTGTAGCGCATAGTGGACGATGGTTAATTTACGTGGGTAAGGGTGTAAGTAAAGCCCATAAGGACACAACAGGCTTAATCAAGTTTTGTTTTGATGGATCTTCTTTGTTATGTTTTGGTGTTAAGGATAATAGAATTCCAATATATATAGGTGCAAGGCAGAAACACGTTTGTATGCCAGAAAACACGAGTTCAAATTCCCCCCTATTGTAGGATGGAATGGTATATTGAAGTACCAAAACTGGGTGTGCCATTTGCCAGGCTGAAATTAAATCATTTAATATAAAGTCTGTTGAGGTTTCACATTTATACTGAAAGCGGATTAGGCTGATAAGCTGACTAAGGGTGCCTATATTGACCTTGAAACTACCATGTTGATTAGAAGGTCTGAAAGGTAAAAAGGGCACTACATCACTGGGAATGTATGTGTGTAAATACATCAGCAACGATCATTATATATTTAACAAAATATCGGCCAAATGTCCGCCGCCCGCGATCTCGGCAGCACACCTACATCCGATGGTCCAATTTTTCGGTGACGCTGAGGCATAATTGAGGTTCTATGCCGTAAATGTGCCGAATTATTGACGTACACCTTTTCTTTCAAATAACCCCAAAGAAAGAAGTCCATAGGTGTCAAATCGCATGATCGTGGCGGCCAATTAACATCGCCACAACGTGAGATAACACGGCCATTGAATTTCTCCCGCAAAAGAGCCATTGTTTCGTTAGCTGTGTGGCAAGTGGCGCCGTCCTGTTGAAACCACATATCGTCCACATCCATATCTTCCAATTAGGGCCATAAAAAGTTCGTTATCATCTCACGATAGCGAACACCATTCACAGTAACTGCCTGACCGGCCTCATTTTCGAAAAAATACGGCCCGATGTTGCCGTCAGCCCATTTACCGCACCAAACAGTCACTCTTTGTGCGTGCATTGGTTTTTCGACAATCAATCTTGGATTATCATTCGCCCAAATACGGCAATTCTGCTCATTGACGAATCCACTGAGGTGAAAACGTGCCGATAAAATTGACCGAAAAAATCACGAAGTGCACGATATGCATTTTGATTTGAACGCCCATTTTCATAATAAGCCTGAATGACTTTAACGCATTGCTCGACTGTGTATCTTTCCATGGTTCAAATTGAATTAGTCTGAAATTGAGAAATGTCAAATGAAATGCAGAAAAAAACTTGACGTTTAGGTGTAGTTCACATTCAACATCGGCCCTTAAAATCTAACCACCCTTTATAACAAGTGAAACTGAGAAATAAACAACTTTCTCAACTTTGGTGTTTTAGAAAGGAGAATCTACTCGGATTGTGGATTGATGTTTTCTTTTACAATGAGTGAACTACTTTTGTATAGAGAATCTGTAAGACTAATTGGGATCCTCTTGGGTGGAGCTTTATTGTGCATTCGCTTACTGTGGCCAAATTTGCTGTCGTTCATTGCGACGCTTTGTTGTCTGTTATCTACATTAAAAACACATCTTTTCTTGTGCTAGTTTCATTTCAGAAATAACTAGTTTTGCCCGTTCTTTAACCATCATAACTTAGAGCTAAATATAGTGCCCCTCGCATTAACACCTGCCCTTAATGCGACGAGTTCATATGTATACTGCTACGAAATGCGCTTAAATAGTCGCATGGTACCGCATCCGGTGCAGACTTGGAAATAGTTCCTGTATTTTGACAACTATACAGTATCTTAACTATTTTTTTTTTATATTGTCGTACCACTTTTAAATCACTGTACGTAAAGAAAACAATAAATAGAAGAACTTACGTTCCCGGTACAACTTACAACGGTATCACTCATTTCATATTTAAATATTTTGTCTGGCAGTGCCCACTTACCTGAAATAGAAAATACATGTATATTAAAAATTATTGTTAATTATATCTACTTGTACGTATATCATAAAAGTAATCAGTCTGTTTGAAAAATTCACGCACGTACACAGTACGTACTCCGTAGAGTGTATTAGTAACTGAAAGTGGTCTGATAACAATTTACCCTTTTTTTTTAGGTTACGAAAATTGCTATGTTGGTCCTCATTAGAAAAAAGATATTAGACCTTTTTTATTATCAGCCACGATCCATTTATAGATCATCGATTTATATGCACTTACAACAACAGCATATTATCCTGCTATTCATCGAGACCAGGAATCATGATCTGAAAATGTATTGTACTGTTTCCCACTAGGTGGCTTGTTTCAGTCTTCAATGTGTTGGTGTGCCTGTAAACGATAGCCAAGCCACACAGTCACGTTGCCAGGCTAAAATATTCAACACCCTTCATAACACATAAAATCATAAAGCATTTTTTCACATCGAATAAATTTCCCGTCCTTCGAGATTTTGCTTTTTCATTCTATAAAGGATTGCCCAGACCAGCGAAATATTTCAGAAATATTTAAGTAAATGTTTCATAAACATTTATTTAACAAAAAAATGTTTATGAAATGTTTCGCAGTTCGTAAATAATTTGTTTCACAAGTTTCCCTGCAGAAAGGTGAGAGAAATGTCCAGAAAGTCTTGGAATAATGAAAAATGGAAACTAGCAGGCTGCATAAATTAAAATGATTTTCCAAACTAATTATTGGGAAACACATTTATTTTTTATCACAAAATATTACAGAAAAATCTAATTACTAACTAACTTCAGTTTATTCTTTCGAAATTAAGTACTTAAGCCCTGTCGTTTACTTTGTCTTGGAATTCCAATTGAAACGGACCAGAGGTGCAAACTGCAGTAAGATTTTCATTACATTTCTAACTGATTGTACCTAACTGATTTCCTTTTAGAATAAAAACACACCACATTACGGAAGCGGTGTTGTTGTTTTCGAGCCTCTGGCCGTGAATATCCGACAGTAAAAAGCATCTCATTAACATTTAATAAATAGATACATAATCGTCGTCTACACCGAAAAAAACAGAAATGTTCGAGAAATGTTTATGAAATGTTTCTGAAGCAAATCGAAAACATTTCATGTATGTTTAAGAAAATCATTCATATGGAAACACCCCCAAAAAATGAAATGGCATGTCAATTGACATCATATTGTGACGTCACGTTTTACAGAGTGTTTGCAATGTGGCTGGTGGCAATTTGAAGTTTGTCATTTTCATTTACATTATCCGTCGTGTTTTGAAAGCAGCTGTTGCCACAACTCCAAAATAACATTTTTCTATGATCCGTGTTTTTTTATTTTCGTGATCTGATTCACTGAGAATAAAATACGGCTATTACTGAAGCTAAATAACACTAATTATATAAAGGTGTAAGTAACTCTCTCTATGCGTCTGCTATCCCAAAGCGAATCGAATTGTCAATTTGTCAAAGAAATAGTCTGGCACCTGAAGAAGGACACACGCATAGTTTGGTCAAAATTGGACAAAGGACCGTGACACCTTATTAAATATTTAACACATTAACAATAAATTTATCATTATTCATTCTACATTCCTACATTTTAAAAAAGTTTTTTTTTTTTCATACGGTAGATACTTTCCAATAAAATTAAAAAATAAACCATAATGATAATAAAGTTTCGTGCGACCCAGTCGTGAACTTTATTTATCTACATTGCATCTAACCTCAGACTGGAACTTAGTCACATAACACAATAATTTCGGGTAATTCAACTCAAATTCTAATTTCTTAAATTAAAGGGTTAACCAGACACTAATTAATTTTATTTTGACATTCAATTTTGTTGTTTTCAATTCCACAATTAATTTAAGCCTGAACCAATCCTCAAGCGGCATTCAGGAAGGTAATTATAATTCCTTCTTCTAATCATACGCATACATATTAGACCAATGCATACATAGAAATTCTGGTCCAAAATTGGCGCACATAGGGGAGGAGATAATTCAGTACGTACCTTCGTTGAGCAAATATTTTATTCGATGAAAAGGGAAAGTTGAGAAAATTGATCATTTTAAAATTTAAATGGGAAAGGATTTATAGTTATAGAGTTACATTTGAGTCGTTTTATACCCGTTGAAGTATTTCACATCATCCGCAAATATAGGTTAACTCTGAAAGTGTTCGATAAAGACGGAGGGTTATGTGTGCCACACAAAATGATTGAAGTCTGCTTATTTACACTCGTAAGATTTGTGTAGGTATATATTTATCTTTCTGTAACTTTACCTTTAACGAATAAAATAAATTTTGCGAATTTCCGTTCTAATGAAATGGTCGACTGCTTAGACAGATGGGTGGAAAACCGTCTGACTAGTAAGCATATCAATCGAACCGATCAATCATTGTTTGGTAACTCACAAGTGTCTACGGCAGAAGGTTTTTATTGTGATAAATATTTATTATTGTAGGGCGATATTTGCATTCAATTTGTATTCTTCTTTAAGTCAGATAGAATTGACTTCTTGGAGTTATTTGGATTAAGTTGAAATAATAAGAAAGCAGTTCTGCATTGGATGGGTTTGAATCAATATAATTCGAAATGGTTTTAAAGCTTTTGGGATTTATAGCAACACTTTGTGGTTCGAGGAAGAGTTGTGGTGGATTTGAAAGGTCCGGATGCTAACCCAAAAAGGAAACTATGATAACCTTAGCTAATAAAATTTGTTCAGAGAATTTAAATAATTGGGATACACATACTGCTCTGCAGCATTTTCTGCAGAAAAACAACAAGAATACTGCTGAATTATTGTATAGGTGCCGGAGCACACGTCGTTTACAACCTGGGCTCTCGTCGCGCAATTTATGAAACGATTGTCGTCGAAATGATTGAGCAAAAGCTTCATATAATCATTATATATTAATAGGTGAACATCAAATGGTTCCGAACACTTTTTAAGTACTTATTTTGAGATGAGGAGAATGAAACTTATATCATTCGAAAGGTACTGTGTCAAAGACGTGCAGATATATGTCGTCATATAGGCTGGTAAAATTAAGTTTACAATTCCCCATACAAAATGCCTATGAGTTAAATTTGGTAACATTCAATTTATCGCCGCCATATCCCATAGTAACACATTCGAATATAACTCATCATAGATTAGAACCTATTTTTGAAAGAATGCAATGGGAGTATTTTTCCAATACCTATCTAGATGTTACCTTTTTGCTTATAAAAAAAGCAACATAATTAAGTTCTTTTAGTATTACATACAAGTTGTGGTCAAATTTCGACCACAAGCGAAACTAGTCACCCTTATTCGGAGTGGCGTTTAGGAGGATTTTAGAAACGAAAATTTTAATTTGGCGGTTTTGATTCGTTGGAAGCCATTTGTCACTGAACGTCATGTGGAACCTATTGGCGTAGGACGAACGTCATGATGTGAGAAAATTCACTGCCATTCTGTAATGCGTTGGACGCCATAAAACACCAAGAAAAACGACGGTATTTATCGTTTACAAGATACTGATCGACAAGTAGTGAACGGCGGCTGAAAATGTAAGTATGTATTCTTAAATTGTTAATTTATTCAAATGACTGGACTAAATTTGATTAATTTCTAGGGCTAAAATAACCATCCTGAAACTGAATTGAATCTGAAACACTTGCTTGAATTAATTTTTGTCCTTGTCATAACTTTGTAAAAATTGGTATTTTTTGTATAAAAAAAACATACGAATTTGGGGAATTTGATTTGTGACAAATGTCGCAAAAAATGCTGCATTAATATTTCTTGTATTTTGCCCAAACAAATATTATTTTATGTATTTTAATTGACTTCGTCTATGAATTGATCTCTCTGCCAATTTGAAACTAACTAAGGTAAATTTGTATGAGTTTTGTTGTGAGGATTAACGTAGAATTCGGAAAAAGTTATCGATAGCTTAAGACAGTAAATTGCTTTGATAGTACAGCCCATGATCAAGTATCAAGAGGAGTCAAATAAAACAAAATCTCTAGAGCAGAGCTGTGCGTATACGAATCCCGTCCAGAAAATACTGGCAAAGTTTCTTATATGAAGATAACGAATATATGCAAACGCGCGTATAAGAAACAAAGTTTCTTAAATAAAAACAACTGATTTAAGAAACGATGTATTTTATATGAAAAGAACGAATCCATATAAGGAAATCATTTATAACAAATACCTAGTAGATTTTGTGAATAATGACTCGTTTCTAATATGCGAATGTTTCTTATAAACGTGTTTGTTATGGATATCAGTTCTTTTTTATATGGACATAATTGAAAAAAGGCACCGGTGTTTCCACATGCGTTTCTTATAAGCGATTTGTTCTTATATGAGTGTTTCTTATATCCGTGGTGGACTGTAACGCACTTTAAAGTTCGCCAAAAGTTTGGGGTAAGTGTTAGTAGGTGTAAGTCTCGATCAGAAATCGAGGTTCGCGAAATAGCTTTGACTCTGAAAAAAAGTGTCTTTTTTTTGCGGACAATGGAACATGAAATCTGAAAGCCAGCTGATTTCGAGAGCAGAAAAACTGATCGGTATGTAAAAAAAAATAATGCTTTTTCTGTTCAGATCGCTCCTCAGATAGAATTCGGAAAGGATGCATATCTTACATTCTTATGCGTCGAATTCACTGCGCAGCAAGATTAGAATTCAAGTGTTTATATGGATATAGTTCATTCATTCATTCATTTGCTGCAAAATTCAAGCGTACCACAACACGAAAGAAAATATATTGCAAATTCAAGTATTTGGCATCATAGGCTTTTGGCATTTTTCTGATTGTTTGTTTGTTTTTGCTTTGGTTGTAAACACATCAGCTGCTTAGGTCAGCATCTGTTTTACTTATAGCACAGCATCTTGCGCTGCGTTCAGAATTTCTGCACATGTGTTTTGTTCATTACACTTGAGATTGGGAGGGTGTTACTTGCCGGATTTGGCCGTAAACTTCCTTGCATGCACATAACCTACTAATACTATAAAATGCTTAAAATGTTCCCAATACATGTATCTATAAAGATTTGGCAAAATTGCATTACATACCATTTGAATATTACTATTTATAAATATCGTCAGCGATTTCTAAGATTTTATCCGTTCTCCTCCTGATTTATTTATAATATCATACAGAAAGTCGACGAATTATCTAAGAAAGAAGGAACTTCTAAACATCTTTTCGAGGAAGCTTATATCACCACACCTAATGGACATAGAATCGAACCCAGGAGTCCATGCACCGATTCCTACTTCTGTGGTCCATATAAAAGAGTATTCAAAAATATTATTTGAATATTTCGACATTTGTAATTTTTTCTTTTTTTCCGTTTTATGTTTTTATTCATATTTTTATTTGTTTCCCAACATTCGTTCTCTGTGATGAAGAACAATGCTCAATTAGAATGAGAGTGATGAGAAACCATTTAAACTGAATTTTATGGAAAGAAACCATATACTTACCGAGTTACTCCTATCAGCTTTTTAATTAATTTCCAAGAAATATATTATTGACAGCCCTCAGCCTTTATTCATCGTGCAAGCAAAAAATAAAAATAAAAAAGTCGAGAAAAGCTAAAAATGGAATAATAAAAATGCACATTGGCAGACTGTGTTTCTTCGTCCTTGCCAGATTCTGACACCCAGTGTTATGGTTAATGAAAAATTGTGCTAAAAAAATTGGAAGCTTGTCTTGTCGACCCTTGAACACATGATAGACGGAGATACAAAGGATATACCTACTCATTTACAATTTTAGGCATCACCGCCATATTTAATTGCTATTTATAGCTTGACGGGAATGAGTGCCCTTAACATGTAGGAGCATGGTAGAGGAGTTCTTATTAATTATCATCGACCCTCGTGGCCTCTTTGTCATTTTAGAATGCTGCGAAAAAAATATTGATTTGAAAATGGTAGTAGGAACGAGTACACACGCATACGCTCAAGCTCAGCAGCCATGGAAATCCAATAAAAAGCAAAAATGAAAAAAAAAAACTGGGTAGGTATTCGCGGTTTCATCATCATTTTTAGACAATGAACAAGATGAATATTTATTGGGCTTACTCCACTTCCTACTCCCCGGTCTATTCTGTCGACATTGAAAATTAAATAAACCAATAAAATTGGAAACCCAGTATAAGTTCATCATCATCAGCAGCAGCATTATCCCAGAGCGAACAGGACATTTTTGCTTGAAAATACCCTTCATTTACATTTCAACAGCAAAGGACTTATCCAATGATTCTATTCAATTCCGTAGAATATTCTGGCGAACAATTTTTTTCAATTCAATAAACCCTGAAAATTAGTATTAGATTCATCTTGAACTGATTATGAGAAAAGTATTTTTTTATTGATTTTGACTAAAAACGAAATCCTCATTTAATGTGACAGCGAGTGACAGTGAATAGATGACGGTCGGAGACCCTGGAGATATTAAGAATGTCAAGTGAATGAGTGTGGAAGGACTACTGTTGCTATAGGAGTAGAAATACACACGCCTCTTAGGAATTAATGAGGGGTGGATGCAAGAACAGAGAATTTCTTCTGTGTTAATGAGACACAAGTGGCGTGTGTTGGATTTTTTATGGGTAGGTATATTAGATACTAAAGTACTAAGGACTGCAAACATAATTTTTTTCAAAGAGATTTGTGTGAAATAATCTTAGCATGAACGAGGGTGATATGAATACTATAGTGAAAGTGAAAAATAAACACACCAAATTTAAAGCTGGGTTTGATCACCTCGGACTCGGAGATTGTCTTTGAAATAAAACGTACGACGAAAAGCTGACAGCCGGTGGAGGTATTCGATATACAATTCATATTTTGATCAAACTAAGAATTACTTTTCGTTTTATATGAGCGATTGCGGATGGTTATTTATTTAATCATTCATTAGTTATACGCGTCTTTAGTTATTGCGGCCCTCCTAAGTAGAAATTGTTGATGATAGTGTTAGCGCTCTTCCTAAATTTCAGACATGTATCCGGAACAGTTACAGTGAGCCTTACCAATAAACATTTTTATTTTCGACTCTTAATTTCAGAAGCTCACAGTGGCAATATTTTCCATACAAATTTCGCAATGGTGAGCTTCCGTAAATTGAAAGTCGCGACTAGAATTTGTTATTAGTACGGCGCAGTGTGTAGATAGTGTATCAAAGTATACTGGTTCCAGTGCGGGATGGAAAAGTGACCAAAGTGGGGAATAAGTTTTAGCTCATTGAATTTCTATTTCGGGAAACACACATAATGGTATTTTGGGTTTGACTTTTAACCGAAATGTGACCGAATTTTAGTGAGCTGTTAAATTTGTTTTCATGTGTTTGTAAGTTGGTTCGCACGAAATAGAAAAGGTGAAATAGAATGCTAAAAGGATGCTAAAGTACCTAAACGAACAAAATGTCATCAAAATGGTAATGCAGGTAATATTATGCGAATTTAATAATTGCATCCACAAATATCAATAAGTTGTAGTGGCTACAACTCACGCGCTCAGGAAATATTGAGTATTTATATAATATTCAATTTTATTTCCAAGCTACTTTTACTTTTCCAGGTACTTCCAGGATTTTTTTTTGTGCGTTTATTAATATTATGTCGTAATATTTAAATGGTTGATTGTATTAAATTCTTACTTTTAAAGTATGAGAATATGCAAGAAAAGTTTGGTGAAAATAATAAAAAACGGTTTGGTAAAAGCGACATAATGAAGTGAACATATTTAAATGTAGGAATGTTACGGAGGTGCAACTTAATAAATAATAACGTTTGTAGTCAAAGAAAATTGGTGCACTAAATCGGTGTAGAAAGTGTATGATATTTCTAGCATTATTTCACTTACATATTCATGAAAAATTATATTTATTGAAATATATTGATAACATTTGACATTTGATGGAAGTTGGAATATTGTTTTTTTTTTACATATTTTCTCTATTTTTACAATCAAATTTCATTATTTCGCACTTTATTAATTCTTTTCGATTTAATCTGCTGCAATTTTATATAGCAAAATCAGAAAGCATTATCATTTTTCTCCTTCTCAAAATATATTGAAATGTTGGAAAGCAGCGCAGTGCACATAGTTAAAGTACAATTAAAAGTTTATTAGATGTTGCACTACAACGACGAGCAATTTTCAATTGGTCGAAAATTCCACTCAATTAGATTAAGTACACCAATTATTGGCAAATAGTTGATGAAGAAAACACCAGAAAAAAAATAATTAACAAAGCCACTTGTTTTAAAAACATTTTATTTTCATTCACTTCACATTAGGTAAGTATTTTTTTTATGCATTATAATTTTTCTTAAAAATTTCTTCATACGCCGCCGCGTCGAGCAAAACAAAATACAATAAATTTACGACTGTAATCCACAGGAACAGCAAAAAAAAACAAACATACGAACTTATATATTTATCCAAACGTATTTAAATCAATTCCGAAACTATATTCTTAATATTTTACCATTTATTTAAACATTTAAAGGAACAACACAAATCGTTCCATTTAAAAAACATGTAAATGCCAAAATTTTCATCGGGCTCTTCTGACGTAAATGCGCAGAACAAATCAAAAATGAAAACTTCATTGCGCTATCTTGTCTTGTTGTATCATGATAGCTACCTGACAGTTTTTGTGTGCTTTGAAATCTTGCAGTAAAGGACATTTTTTGTATCCTTGAGACACGTACTGGTAACAAAAATGTCAAATAGTTGCCATCTTATTGGAATGGAGTTTATCGACACAAAACTGAGTCAAATAAACCGTGTGGTGACTATAATTAAAAGTAAATTTGCATAATAGTCAAAAATTTCTACCTGGGCTTGGCTCACTAGGTACTTCGAGTTGTCCACCCCAAGTTGGTTGAGTTCAAATTTAACCTTTTCAAGCCACTTAAGGCATCATCCCTGCAACGCCCTGCTTGGCGTCACTGTTGGAATGATGAGTATAGGCGAAGTTTCTTTGAATGCATGCGAAACAAGAAAATAAACAATGCACCCAACCTCAAAGCTACTCCAACCACCAAACAGTAACCCCAAGTATAAGCATGCCCCCCCAATCACGCGAATTTTCACAAGCATTTTTTATTACCTTTGGTGTTATGGCGCCTTCCCAAATTTCAAATTTGGTCTCACGTCGCTTGGCCTTATTTCACGGCACCCATGAAGCCTTCTTATTATAGTTAGGTCCATTGTGCTGTTTTAGGAAAATTACTGTTCTTTCCATTTCCCTTCTGTAAAATCACTTTTAGTTAACCGACACACATCCTTTTATCTTTACTAACAACTCATTACTTAAATAGTTTCGCAGACAGAGACATTTGCAATAATGCTCTCATCAATTACAATTTTGCGTTGTCCCTCCCGTTTCTTTAGTCTCACATCTTGCAATTCGTTCTACTCAACAATGACCCTAATGACCTCAATCAATTAATTCCAAGGGAAAGGAGAAAACGCTGTCTGTAACAATCGTGTCTGAGGAAAACAAAAGTATCCCAACAACTAAGTCATTAATCATTTAAGAGTTGAAAGGTTTGTTTTAAAATTTCCGTCTTCTTCATCTTCTTCCGCCTTCTGGAGGGTGCACGGCATACTTGGTGTGTAGGATTAGTGCTCCAGGGAAGTAAACAAGTTGATTTAGTTTCTTAGGGTTGTCCCTGAAAAACTTTAATATGCAATTTATTCACTGGACTGCGTTGCGTACACCTAACCCAAATTGTTAATAGTTTTGTCATATAAATATTGTATTCTGTGAAATGATAGGCTATTAGCGTTTTATTTTTCCAGAAAACACTGTAAACTTCTAAAAATTTCGTCAGCACTTCTGATTCTTTAAGCATAGAAACACAACCAACTTATTAAATATTTAAATACTACATTAAATTTAGATCATCCTTGACTTTTTTTACCTCGGCTCTGCTACTCCAAAAAAAAGCGGCATCTTATTATAAATGAAATGAAGAATTGTGCCTGCTTTACGTATCTTAAGCACGGATAAGTCCCAGGAGTGGATGAAGATATACTTTGACTTTTCGAGAGATAAATACTTCGAAAGATATTTGGTCGTGTTTGACGATTCAACAACGATCTACAAGAGCTTTACAGCAATATATATCGATAAAATGCAGTAAAGAGAAAGATCTCACCGAAAGTGGGGAATAAGGAGAATATTACCCCAACAAAAGGGTCCACCTGAAAGCAGTTGGCTAAGCATCAGGCTTAATGAAGGGGCTTGTTTCCACATAAAAATTTTAGTTGGCTATTTATATTTATAATCTTTTAGTTCTAAATGAAGATGCAATTTAATACTTTGCCTTTAAAAAAAGTTGAGTGGAATCATTTAAAAAACGAAGTTGGACGAGTGGCTCAAAATTAAAATGTTTATAGGTAATACAGGCAATTTATTGTAACATTATTCCTGCAAAACGTAAGTTAGGCTGTGTTCCTTCTATGTTTAAAATCAAGAACATTACCATGCTATAGTAGAAAATTTAGTTTATAGCCGGGAACGTCTATCCGGTTCTCAGATGCGCCGTGTATATAAAAAGAAACAAATAGCACATTATATAGGCTAGCATATTGCTTATATTGGATGTGTTTGAAAACCATTTTTGGAAACAGGGTTACCGATATCGGTCGCGTGTATGTTCAAAAGTCATTTCTTCAAAATTTGGTTTTCTGTAGTGTACCTGAAAACGGTTCTAACGATTTTGACGAAAATCCATACGTAGAGTAAAATTTATGTTTTCAAAATCATAGCGTCCTTCAATTCGAATCAACGAAAACCCTAATTTTAGAAACTGCTCATATCTCGAAAAGCTTATTTTGGATTTGGATAAAAATTAAAAAACCAAGTTTTCCAGTACTCAGTTTTCAGCTGAATAGTGAAGCAATATTATTTCTCAAACTAAATATAGTAAAATTTGTTGGTGTTTGGTCTGCATAGTTTCACAAAAACCGCTCTAATGATTTCGATCAAAATACTTACTAAGGATAATAAAATAGTTCTAGTTTTTAATTATTTCCCAAAAATGACTATCTAAATCCCGATCTGTTTTCGTATACATTTTTAAAGCTCAATACCGTACTGCCAGTTTACATAATAAAAAAATCCCACTTCATTTGCGCCCCAAACACGTCCTTCGGCATATGTATTCAGTTTATAGCTTCGAATGCAAATTCAAAAATAAATTCTTGAGTTCTTACAAAATATATCTATGTAAAGATCGAGAACGCTACTTCCTATTCCAAGCATAGACACCTTAAACTAGGACAAACTCCTTCTACTTTGTTCCTTCCACTTAAGTATAAGTGCTTACAAATAGTACGTTAGATGCTTATAATTCTCTAACCAGAACTTGTGACACCTATAAAAACTCACATTGTTATTTAATTTGTACTGTCATATCAAATGGACAGCCCAAAAGTGAATTTATTTAACACTACCTATTCTTATACTTGTGTAGGGTTGAATCAACCAAACTTTTGATGAACGAGAAAGTTTTGTGCGACACAGTCGTGCTCTTTGTTACACATATATGTATAGTATATTGTCAATACGCTTTCATCTCTTTGGAACTGGAGAGTGTGATCTATGTATGCATTTTGACAATTGATAAATTAGGCTATGACCTTCATAGGTAGAAGTACCTCAAGTAGTACAAACCCGGCAACAAACATTATGTTATAACTTAGTTATAATATCCTCATTAAAAATAAACTACATTATGGTAGTAGACCTTATGCATTATAAATTAATATCTCTGTGAAAGAGGCCAACAAGCCTTAGCTATAAAAATCCGTTGCATTTTTACCATTTTCGAAATAAAATATGTAAATTCGCTTACACAAGCCTTAAAGAAAATCCTTTCAATAGCTACTTTAGTGACTGGCCGAAGACAATACTCTTTTTTAAATAAATAAATAAATAGTTGGCGCAACAGTTCCGTATGGTCCTTGGGCCCAGCTTCTCACAACCATTCGTGTTGGTGTGGGTTTTTCAGTTTTGAAACAACGGGAAGGTATCTACAATCTTTTGCCGAGTCCAAACGGCTAATTTTTCAAGACAGTTATACCCTCGAATGTTTTTCAGACGTTCGCTAGAGGTAGCGCCGTGTAAAAAAAACCCTAAGTTGGAATTTGGGTAGTCGAACACACTAACCACTAAGCCACTGCGCCACATTTTTACAACGATTAAGTAATCAATGTCTTCTTACCGGAGTGCACTGACTCCTATATGTTACTCGTATAAAAGTAAAAGATTTTTTTTTTTCAATCCTACCCACTGTACACGAAACGGTTTCCTTCATATACTTGTGACCAGTACGAACACCCACAATGTTTCATACGTGTTTTAGAAATATCCTGTACCCGGACACCGGCCGGTTTCCTAACTCAACGACGCAAGCCACTCATGAGGGATTATATTTCAACCCTCTGCTTAATCCTTATATCTAATTCAAACAGCTTTTTCTCTATAAGCTCATCTCAGTTCGCTTCAGATATACTTTTTGTTTGGTTTGCTATTGATTCATCCAAACCACATCCTTAATCAATGCGTTGGGGAAAGTGTTCTTATTACTTTGATTGGAGTGATCTGAATTTAATGGGTGACACTGATAATTGTTAAAAGTGCGATACGAACTTACTTTTTCAGTCCAGGCTATAGTGCATACCAAATATTTTTCTAACCCGAACTAGGTATGCCATGGATGTTTTTTCTTCTCTTAGACATTCCGCACCGATGAAACTGTAGATAAGAAATTGATTGAGGTGCGGTCTAAAGTGTTATGTGAAAAAAAAAAAAAAAACATTTTTCACTCTATCAATTGCTTGTATGGCATGAACGCCATTATTTTCCATTTATGTCCGGCGGGAAATACCATATGAAAGACTAAAAAAAGACATCGGTTTGTCGTCCTTGCTTTTCCTTTGCACTGGTTGCTCTATAAATGACGTGAATAATTGAGTTTTTGGAAAATGTTTTAGAGGAAACTGTCATCAATTTCTATGCACATATCTGGAAGACACAATCTCTCGAAGCAACAATCACATTCCAAAGCATTTAAATCGGATGTGTCGTTCTAAAACGGAAATTCATATCAGAACATCTAAATTAAGCAGAGCCAAATGTCTGTGTTTGAAGGACGATATTATTCCAGAACATCCAAACTGAATAGGTGTGTGTTAATACTAGTGACTGTCGGGCATTATTAATAGCTAACAAGGACAAACAAATGCAATTCATTAGACTTTGAGATGAAATGGTATTTCATTCGTTTTCGTTGTGTCTTATTATAAGTGCATGCATTATTGTATATTTAAATGAGATAAACATTGATTATTTTTAATGTCATGCAAGGAAAAAGCTTTTCGTAAAGTAAAGATCGCACTTGGAACACAATTTGCAATATGATTTGATGTATCTCAGTTTAGATCATAGTTGTAAAAATGTTTTCAAAGAATACAAAAAACGTTTCGTAATAGCCATCATTCTCCAGTTGTAGATGAATCTATGTAACCAGCTCAACAGGGTCTGGCATGTATTGGAAACAATGTACCCTTTGGCATAGTATGGCGTACATAAGAAAATACGTATTATATTGAGACGAAAGCTGATAGGGTCTTGGATGGGTGGAGGTAGAGTAATAGCTTAGTCTGAATATACAATAAAGGATACTGCTAGCAGATTTTCCCTTAAGTCGGTTAATAAAATATTTACGGATATCCAAACCTGAAGACACATTAAATGCATTCAACCTGATACTGAATACGCAAAGGTCGAAAAAAAAACATTAGTGTTGTAGGTACTTAACGAATATCAGCCAAAAACAATTCTGATTGTGCATGTTTTTTTATTTATGTTTACAAAATCACTATTCAGAGTAATCTGCAAATGTAACAAAGAATAAAGTGTGAGTTGTCATGTGCGCATTTTTCTTCTTAAATTATTATAACTATGAACACGTGACTGTCCTCATAGTGACTTTTAGAAGATTTCCACCTGCCTCGGAGAAAAAAAATAAACAGTGAAAGCGAGACGCATGGGAAATTGAAAACGTTCAAAAACCAATGGCAAATCATTCTGAATAAGCGGAATTATAATGTCTGCCTTGAAATTTCCAGCCAAAATCGTCGCTTTCATGACATTTGATTTCAGATTCGGTTGATTGGGGCTGCTCAACCAAATTATAACTGAGCCGACTTTCGATTTCAAATTGTGTAGCGGTAAAAGCCCGGAACATCTAAGGAATTTAAAAATTAAACAATTGAAATAAATTTTGTTCTATAGGAAGTCACACTAACCGTTTTTCTATCCAGTCTAATTTTTTTCAAAGTGCAGTTCCCCATATAAAGTATATTAAAATTTTATTTTCAAGACAAAAGGAAGCATATGACCTTCCTTTGGCCAATACGAATCTAGCAAACCCAAAATCCTAAAAATCGAACTATCCAATCTCGAGTTATGACTGCACACACGGACGTTAGTCTCTTTTATATATAGCTGTACCCACCCGGTTTTGTCCGAGCCTTTTGTTTGGACCTATCGGATCTAAAACTATCTTATCTTTAAAACTGGAACGAACAATACCCATCCACATCATTGAAATCGGTTGCGTGGTTTCTGAGATCGACAATAGCGCCACCAATCAGATCAGACCGTCAGCTGCCGCGCACCTACCCACTTCCTCCGCAAATTTTGAAAATAAATTTCTCTCTTCGACTTCTTATGTGTGAATACGTGTGAAGAGCAGCGTTGCAATTTTGACTGATTTCCAGTCCGATATGACAGGATTCATACGCATTCAGCTGGAAGATTTTTTAAACTTTCCGAGCGGCTGTGGTGAAATACTGTGAGGAGATTCAACGTTGAATGGCTACAAACGCAACAAACCGCCAGAACTTTTGCCGATGGCGTATCCCTCAACCTCTCGAGCTGTGCTGAAAACCATCGATGCCATGAAGTCATCAAAAAAACCCCCGAAACCCCTGGGTCGTTGAATAGTGCCAGCAAGCACATGCAGCAAATAACGTGCTTACGAAGCGGCGCTGCACAGAAGCACCACTCTGTAATCTCAGAGAGAGAGAGTGGAAAATAAGATCCACATGAATGCCAACAACAGGTGGAAAGAATTTACTGTGAAATATCACAGTATCTTCGTCCAGAATCTAATATAAGTCAGGCTAGCAAGTGCGGTTTCATGTATCGTCGCTATATCAAAACTATGCAAAATTATGGATTGATATCTCAAGGTCCTTACTGAGAAATGCATTAATCACACAGACTATATTCGATGGTCGATAACGGTTTCGGCTACCAACAAAAATGTCTATGGATGCTATTAAAATGTATCTGCTAGGCTATATAAGACTAGCAACTTTCTTAATGTTTAAATATTTAAATGGGAAAAGTTCATTATGGGGTACTAGGCCTTTGTGACAGTTTTAATGTTTGGGACTAATAAAAGGGGCTTAATACACCCGTTCTATGTCGAACAGGAACGGGTGTATTGATAAGCTCTTTCAGGACAATGATGTTCTCGAAGGTCTATGAGAACATTTAAGAAGGCGTTTTCGGTTTTTTCAAATTTGGCCTCATTTTCAATCGAGCCTAGCGCCCACTTCAACTACCACTAAGGTTTAATAGCGTAGAGAAAAAATATTACATTGAAAATGGCAACTGTCCTAACTAAAACCTACCTTATTTGTTCTGCATTGCTGGTTATACATTAATCGCAATTTTTATTCATTCATTCTTCACTCCTTGAACGATAAAAGGCTACCTATGGAAATGTTCAGCTCGAGGATAGTAAAGTTACTTACATTTCGTCTATTAAACGTGAATATACCTACATAGATATGTAACCACATACGAGAGTACATGTTTATCAATAGTTATTAACATTTTTGAGTTATCATGATACCACGAAAACATTTATTTTTCATGTGAGGTAGATACATGGTATAATCTATACACCCAGCATAAGTAATTTTTTCAACTAAACCATTAAAAACAAGCACACTGCTTACTTTTGCTATATCACACATTACCTATATAGTCATAATTTTTGGTTGCTATTGTGTGGCTTACGTACCATTAACAACAACCACCACCACCCCTTGTCTTTGACAAGAACCCTTCTTTGTGTATGGTGGGGCGAGATACGATGATTCTATTCCAAGCATCAAAGCTATTCGAGGCGGAGAAGGTGGATCTAGCTATGGAGGGTGGCAAAGATGAAGATTTTTTTAGTGCGGAACCATTAAAATAAAATTTCAACAGATTGTGCTCCAAAGTGCTTCACTCCTAAGAGTATATGCTTGTGCTTGCTATACTGAGTACTTAACCCAAGGAATCAACCAACCGTTCCAGCAACCACTACATACAGTCAGACAGACGGACGGATGGGCTGGAAGAGAGGAAATAAAATATTATTATTTCTTCTGTATGTAGAATCACAACGGTCTAATGGCCGCATTTCTGTGAATGGTCAAACAATAAGCATAAATGAAAAATAAAAACGAAGAGTGAATGGTTTGCTATTCTGTATGGTGTGTGTTGTATACGATATCCTTTTGAATTTTACTTCTTAGCTGGCTTTTGGTTATTTGTTGTCGCACTTAAGTGCTACATTGAGAATATTTTCATTTTGTAAATATCACGTTTTTTTTTTTCTTTTTGCTTTTCACTGCAGTTTAGCAAATAAAAACATGATAATCGTATGAGGGCTAGTTGTTCCGAATGACTAGTTAAATATACTGTGGTGGTTAAATTTAACAATAAAACAATTTGACAGATTAATGATTTTAGCAATTTGTTAAATTGGTCTAACACACCAGGTATAGAAAGATTTTCTCAGAATAGTTGTGTGCAAGACATCAGTCTCGCTTCCTTTCTTTTGTACGAAGAAATAAATTGAAATCATTTTACAAAAGACTATCGAACCCAAATGGGTTATTTTTTAATTTCGAACCGTAGATACAAGTCAGAGGTCCCATTCCAATAACAAAAGCAATCAATCTTCTAATAAGAGGTGTCATTTTGGTATTCAAAGAAAAATGCCATTTTTTGTGACAAATGACCGGATGTTTATTTCATAATAAAGAGGAAGGTATGCCGTTAATAAAGAAAAACAACATCAGCCAAATGGCCACCACGAGCACGCATACAGGAACATATCCTTTTCATGAAATTTTCCATAACCAAATCGCAAAGTGGCTGCCCTATGTCCTCGATAGCCTCACGAATTTTATCTTTGAGGTCTTGAATCGACGCTGGGCTCTTGGCGTAGAGCTCATCTTTCACGTGGCCTCAAAGGAATAAGTCGCAAGGTGTCAATTGTGATCACCTCTTCGAGAGATAACACGGTCCGGAAACTTTTCCCGTAAAAGATCAATGCTTTCGTTGCTTGTGTGGCACGTAGCGCCGTTGTCCAGATCAAAACCATCCAACTCCGACCATAAAAAATCATTAATCATCTCTCGATAGCGCAATCCATTCACCGTAACTGTTGATCCAACCTCATTTTCGAAAAAATTAGGTCCAATGACCCTGCCGGACCATAAACCGCACCAAACAGTCACACGTTGAGGATGGAGAGACTTCTCAACAATAACTTTTGGGTTTTCCGAGCCCCAGATGTGACAATTTTGCTTGTTGACTTAGCCACCGAGGTGGAAATGGGCCTTATCAGTCAAGATGATTTTTCGATGGAATTCCGGATCATTTTCATGCATTTCAAGGACCCAATCAGCAAAGACACGACACTGTTGAAGCGTGTATGGTTCCATTTTTAGTAATGGCGTAGTTTATACTTGTCAAATGTCAAAGAATAAAAGCTTCAAAATTGACAGCTACCGAAATAGCGGGTCATTCACAATAACACCTCTAATTGGAAAACCCTTTACCTACCATTAACAAAGGAAAAGACTATAAACTTTCATAGATCCTTTTCGATGTTACATTGACTTCTTCGTCCACGTACATATTTTGAAAAAATTAGTCCACACATTTGATAGTTGACAGAAATTTGTAGACCTGACAATATTTTCAGAGATATTTGCTCTCCACCATTCGTTGTTTTTACTGTCTACATAATTTCTGTCATTTAAATGTTTTAAAAAGAATATAACATGGGATATCACATTCGAAATTACAATACGGTATTAACTGTTGGGGAAGTGGCTATCTAAATAAAATTCACCCTCTGTTTGTACTTCAGAAGTGTGTTAACTATACGGAAGATCTGCAATTCTTATTGTTTAGCCCACTCAATGGTTTTATTTAGACGCATGGATATACTCCCGGTTAGGCGTCTGTTTTATTTTAAGGTTCTAAAGTTATCTTTCATTAGTAGTTGTTCCTTGCAAAGCCCGGTCTATAGCGCTTATTGCTCGAGGAGCCGTCATCAACCTCTCGTGTCCATTCCACCCTTTCGGACCACTTGCTATAAGAACTCATATTCCATCCTATCATTGAAATCTTTTAATAGCCTTTCTGACTATATATGATTCATAGCGAATTTTTGTAGACTTATGAAAAAAGTGAAACAATGGCTTCTTGGCATTAATCACATTAAAATTGAAATTTTGCTGCACCACATCGTTTAATATATGTTTTATCTTTTGTTGTGATACTTTTGTGTGTGTTAACTATGCAATGAATTTTACTGTAAGTAATGAATTTGTTTCTTTGATTTGAATTGTTATTATTATTTCAACTTGTTAGTTTATGCAAAATGTAACTAACTATTCTCAAAATGCTTGCTGTAATATTTTCTATTTTGAAGTTTTGCAAATTGTATTGTGAAAAAAATTAAATAAATAAATAAATAAAATCATACAAACAAGCCCCTATGATGGGTTCTTACGGAAGAAGCAAATTCAGTCCTGCAAAGGATGAAATGATCTTTTTATGTTTCCTATATTTGCATCAGCTTCATTGTATTTATATGAATTTTTAAAACACCAACTACTATATTTTGTAGTACCTTGTCAACATTTGTCTATTATTTACGTATCCGGACTGAACCAAATAATTATCGTGGCTATAGTGCAAAAAAAAACCATACAAATTTCTTGAGGAGGTAATTTTTATTTATAGAAAATTAATTGAACTAAATTCCGCACTTTGCAGTCAACATCAGTTGTTTTAGTTCTTTACAACCTCTAAGGTCTTAACCATATAATTTTTGTTTTAAAATCCACTTAAATAGCTACGGCTATAATAAGTACCATCACTCGCAGACATTTCAGCTCGTTCAGGTAACATAAAAACCATCAAAAAACCACACTCGGATTGGCAGTCTACCCTCTTCAATTCAATTAAAACAAATTGTCAGTGACGATAAAACCCCAATAAGGTTCAACTATGACCCATCTACCTATCGTTCCAATTAAGTCTATCGCAGTCGGTTTCCGACATTTTATCGTTTGAAAGTGACATGTATCCCACCTCCAACCAACTTCAGCCAGGGATATTTATAGGTAGATACGGTTGGGGTGCTTCAGATGTATGTTGTACATACACACACACAGTTTAAATGCTTGACAGCAAAACCCACGCACCGTGCTGTCACCTTAATTACAACGAAGCTGGACCTGTTTTTTTTTTTTTTTTTTTTTCACCAGCCTCATTGTTGTTGCCCTTACAGCGGTGGCCTGTTTCTACTCTACAAAATCAATACATATAACAATTTCTGTAGTTCTTTCTCTTCCTACATTTTTTAAATTATTAATGCGTCCTGTGAAAAACCGCCGAAAACCATTATCGTTCTCGTTGTGCGAAAGTATCGTTTCAATCAGCAATAACAAAAAAAAAAAAAAAAAATCGTCGAAAATAAATCAGTTTACAGCACCCAACACGTGGTGGATGCCAATGAAAACAATTTTTCGTGACCGAGGTTGTATGTAAAATGAGAAGTGAACTGCTTTATCATCATTAAAAATGAGAGCTCTTAAAGGTACCTATACTAGCTGATACGAAATGTCGCGCCGTATATTGATTAACTGCACTATGAAGGCCGTCATCAGAGTAGGCTCGTTAATGTTGCTCGATCGCAATTAACTGAAAGTTATTACCAAACAGCATTAACTTCTTGCTATATTTGTATTTCGTTTTTTGCACACTAACGAATTAAAAATTAAAATCATGATGATGCGCTGCGAATGATGTTTAATTGAATTTCCAGGGCAATTTTGAATGCTTAAACAATGCTACGTAGTAAAACTTAATTTAACAATAATAATTGCTGATGACAATATAAAAGCAGAAAACCAGATCAGTCTTGGACAGTCTTTCGGCTGCCCGTAAAGTCCACAGTATTGACGACTAAACTGCAATGTGATAAAGTCATCCGTTAAGGTCACTTTAATTGAAAAGACTGCAATGTTAATCCTTTAAAAAAAAAGTATAGTGTCAGTGCGCGATACCAATAATCATTTTTAGTGTCCCGGATAAATTTTACGAACTCACAATGGCGAAATTTTCAAAATTTAACTGCCCATTGTTACTTACTTACTTACTTAAGTGGCGCTACAGTCCGGAATGAACCCAGGCCTCAGCCAACATGCCTCTGCAATTAGCCTGGTCCATAGCTAATTGCGTCCAGTTGCGCACTCCAAGTGGGTTGAGGTCGGTTTCTACTTGTGCGCGCCACTTAAGGCGAGGTCTTTCTCTACTGCGTCCGACGTCCGGCTGGAAATCACAGAATCTGCAAGCTGGAGTATTGGTGTCCATTCGTTTTACATGCCCCAGCCATCACAAATGTCCAATACGGAGTTTTTTGACTAGGGGCATGTCGCTGTCCACTTTTCATACGGTCCATGCTTCAGCGCCGTAGAACGCAGATTTGATCAGTTGTGGACTTTCCTGGCCTTAAACAGCACTGATAAGGGCCGATCAGGTTGTTGGTAAACGGTTTCAGGCGTTCACATAGCACGGCAGATAAGATCTTGTAGGCGATGTTGAGGAGACTTATGCCTCTGTTGGTGCAGTTCTGAGGGTCTATTTTTTTGTGGATCGGGCAAACGATACTGAGGAACCATTCTTCAGGCCTACTTTCATCCGACCAGATTTGGCTTATGAGTTGGCGGATGTTTCTTACCAAGCCATCTCCGCCGGCTTTATAAAGCTCGCCGGCCTTCATTTCCGCCAGCTCTATTAAGCTTGAGCTTAGATATTGCTATCCTCACTTCACTTAGGTCAGGATGGTTGGTATAGTTTACGCTGTCGTCGCCAATATTGAATGGTTCGTTATGCCCTACAGCGGAATTTTGTTCATCATCGTCGTTTAACACTCTGCAGAAGTGGTCTTTCCATATCCTCAGCAACGACTGTGTCTCAACTACGATATTTCCTTCTTCATCTCGCCTCATCTCGATGCTGTTTGTATCCTTGACCATGACGTTTTATACTTTGATAAATCTTGCGAATATCGTTCCTTGAGTGGCACCTCTCTATATAATCGATCGCGCGCTTTTCTTGCTCTTTTTTCTTGCTTCTGAAAGCCGGTGTTCTTCCCTTCTTATTTGCCTATAGAGCTCAATGGCAGCTCTCGTCTTCAACTGCAGCTTAGCCTTGTAGGCCACGTTCTTGGCTGTGACCATCTGTCGGCATTCCAATCAAACCTAGGGATTCTTGCTGGCGTTCGCGAGAAACCTAGCACATCAGTTGCGGCTGATATAATGACTTGTTGGCATCGTTGCCATTGTTCTTCGACATTCGATGCTGGTGGTATGGTGTTAATCGATAGGTTAAGGGATAGGTGTTCCGCGAAGGACTTGGCGGTCCCTTTCGACCCATTACCCATTGTTGCCTACAAAATATTTCATAGACTAAGATTAATGTTAAAAATCGATAATTCGTAAAGCCCAGTGAGATTAAAAAAGAGCGATTCTATTTGCGCTGGGATTCGAAAATTCTTTTGCCGTACTTTTGCCAGTTTTCTCAATCTAGTCAATCTAAGGTAGCAAAAGCAGCGATTGTATCTGCCCCTCCATTGGCCCTCCTTGACGACAGAAATGGCACAGTAAGGGCTTTACAGAGTATACCGTGGACCCAATCTTTTATTTAGGTATCAAGTGTGAACATTGAATAACTTTGATAATTACTCACCGATTGACTTGAGAAGACGTGTTTTTGTCAATTCAATATACGTTATTTAAACCATTAAACAGGCACATATTTCGTGTGCAGCAAAAATGTCACATTTTGCTTTGGTCAATCCAGCGGCCACTTATTTGATGTTGCATTCAAAAACTATGGAAGTTAGTTGTTTTTCAAAGTTATTTAATATTAACACACCGGCACAAAAGATGGCGCACCCCTTATACAGTTTAAACTTCTGCCCAACTGAATAGTTTGAAAAAATGCTCTTTGCAATGTGTCTTATGTCTCAGCATAATTTTTATAGTGGGTTGCCAAATCAAAAGGGACAGTCAGGGGTTTTAAGAAAATTATATTGTTCCTTACCAAATTAATAAAAATCGTATGTGTACATTGAAAGAAAGGTATTTTTTTTATTGACATTGGTTACTATTACATAAAATATGAAATTAAATAAAGTTCTTATTACCGTTTTTTTTTTTGTCTTGGAGTTGTATCCATTCCTCCCATTTTGTTCCGAAAAAATGCCTAAAATCATTAGAAAATGATTTTCGTATATTTCTTAAGAAAAGCTTTGTTCTAAACTAAGTAAAGTGCATTCCTTACGTTTCAATGAAAATAAGCTCAAGAAATGTCCACAAACAACTTACAAAAAAAAAAAAGAATTCTACTTCTGCATTTGATTGCACTTTAGGAATAGAAACGGTTTGGAATATCCGCCGACAGTAAAAAATAACACTTATGCACGTAGGCTGCGAAATAAAAATCACGACGTACACTTAAAAACAAAAGCTCAAAAGAACACCGAAACATGAAAATTGGTAAAAAATTATCAATGTCCCTATTAATTTGACAACCCACTGTATCTTTCTCTTAATACGTAATCGAGAAAGTTAAAAATTGATGTACATATCCAGATATTCCTTTTTCATAAAACCTAACCTATATATTGCAACATTTTTCACTATACTATATAGGTAAACATTTAGCACTGCAAAACAGCAGAAGATTAAAGAGTCTTCGCAACAAAGGCAAAAAATGCATTTCGTTTTTGTTTTGATCCGAGTAGGTAAACCGTTCCGCCCCGATGACTTCAGATTAAGTCCTCGTCGAAAGAAGAGGGTAATACATATTTTAAAAAAAAGACACGGCAAAGGACAACTCATTATTTGAAGCATTTTTTTTTTTTTTACTTACGATATGACGGCAATTCCCATAAACGTAACATGTGCCCAAGCTTGCCTTTTCTGAATATCCTGACACAGATGTAAGATAACAAAAAAAAGGACACAGACGCATACGACGAAGCGCGCGTTAAATGATTAATGCGTATCCATTTGGCATATTTGTAAAGATTTTCTTCTGCTGTTACGGAATTTTCTTTTCCCTTCAACTTATAATGATTTCTTTTCTCGGTCGTCCTTGGATATTATGCGGTCGTATATGTAATATGGGTTTCACTTTCACTTCTCTTATCTGACATTCACCACGAGAACATTTGGAAAAAAAAACGACTCACGAGAAATTAATTCAATTAAGAAGATGAAGGATTTCGGGATTAGAAAGAACAACGCGTTACGTTAATCCGGAATAAAAGGATACAGATCGCGCTTTACTTTTTTATGTAAATTTACTCTCTCAACCAAAGAAAAACAGGAGCGGAAAATACACATCGCACCCACACGACAGAGCAGCAGGTGATCCCCGCCCAAAAAATAACGAAATATCCTTGAAAACGAATCAAGGGCCAACTATGTACTCTATTCACACACGTACGAGACGCACATAATTACATTATTCTGTACACACATTGCAAGTTTTTTTATTCGCTGCGAAAAACTTTTGAATTCACGAGGAAATATTCAACACCCGGAGGATTCCCACAAGATTTTGTAATCAAGTTGAAAGACAGGACGACGCCAAAGGAACCACAACTAAGAGGCACACAAAAGGATATAACACACCCAATCACTTGTTACACCAGTTACACATAATGAACGCCGCGCACAACAAAGAGCATCATCATGTGCTCTATTGCTATGCGAAACTGCTCCTCTGTATTCGCTTCTATAAATTGTTTGGTTTTTTTTTTAGAACGTCTACCATTCGCTTACTTGTTATCGTCAATTAATCCTAGAATGAGCTTTTGGTTTTTATTTGTTTTATTTGTATTATGCGCCCAATATGCGTGATTTTGAATCGTTCATCTTTGCCGAGAAAGTACACAAATTATGTACAGTACGGATATACGAATGCAAACCCAACAATAAAAAAAATAATCAACTAATTTCGCGACGAAAGAAGACAGTGCGCTCGCGAGCAAGTTAAATATACCACTGATGATGCCAGGATACACCTCTGAGTTCTGAAATAATACGAGATATTTCCGAAAGAAAACAGACTCCTTCCTAGCTCTCTCAAATTCATGTCAACTAGACATTTGGGCGCTTCTGCTCCTGTCTGCGGTGCTGCTGATAAGGACAATTTAGAACTTTATAGCCTGATATACCCTATGCCAGTGTTGTAAGGACTCCCTCTTCATTTATCCCACGAAGCGTAGTCTTTTTTCTATTTTTTTCCCATTTCACAGTCCTTTAAAAAACCCACGATACTTTTTTGGCCGAAATTCTAATTTTTAAAGTAAAATTTGTATTACACGGAAAAAAAATAATACATAATTAACCTTTAGTATTAAAATCGCAGATTGAACATTACTACGACTATTTTTGGTGGTACTAGAAAATTTTCACAAAAGACAATTTACGTGAGCAATTTTTTATGGACACTTTTTCATTGTAAAATGTAGATATTTTGATGAAATTGCAACAAAAATGTATATGTAGTTTGAATGTTTTTCGTTAGATTCCTAAAAATCCTACGATTTCGTGCTTTTTCCTTTTATCCCACGGAAGGCTTTTTAAACATCGAAAAACCCACAAAAACGGAAAAAATCCCACGGTATAATAACACTGCCCTATGCTCGCAATCGCATCTACTTCGAGAGAGTTGTGAGTCACTCCGAAAATTCGGAGTTGAAAAATGTTGAAAAGCTTTGTCTACACCTTATCATCATGTCTATGACTTACCATAGTGGTAAATTTTACACAGCTTTTACAACCATTCTTGTATAGCAAATGGCCATGGCTATTAATATCATACATGTATGGCCTGGGGTGGTTCCGATAATAAAGCAAAGTTCCACCGTGCAATCAGTTTTGTCCTTAAACTTGTAACTTGAATTTGGTTTTCACTCCGGTGGACTTCAGTTACATACCAAACAAGTTCAGCTACCGAAAAAAGGTACTGAAAACAAAATGTGAGTCAGTTCAGCTCTCACGAAAAATTCTAGCTCTTAAATAAAACACAATTAGGGGTTGCCATGCACATTACTTACAGGGTCAAGTGCCGCACAGTGGGGTCTAGGTAGAACGATTAAAAATAAAGCTAGTTAAAGGTAATTGTCGATACATAACATTACATTGTCTGGATAATGTTAGAGTAAAATCGAATAGAAAGAAATGTTGTACATAGTGATGGAGAAATCTAAAAATTTAAACAAAATTAATAGTAGTTACCCAAGTCGGGGCAACAGGTCCGTTGCCTAGCCTAGCCTAGGCCAAGCTCTTCACGAACATTCGTTTTGTGTGAGTTTTTCATTTTTGGAACGAATGAAAGGGATCTACAATTTGATGAGCCTAATTGAAAAGCTCTTTCATGTCAGTTGTTATACTCTCGGATGTTTCTAAGACGTTCGCGAGAGGTGGCGCAGTGGAAAAAACCTTAAGATGGAATTTAATAATGTAATAATAAAATGTCAACACTTAACACTAATATTCTGTTTTAAACTGAATCCAACCATTGTTTTCGTATGTGTGCACATACGTGGGTCTGCACACATGCGAAATAAAGTGTACAACTGGGTCGAACTAAACTCTCTCGTTCACCAAAAGTTTGGTTGGTTGTTTTCTTATTTTATTACGTAGTTAGGTAAAATTCTGAGAACCGATGCTAAATAAAATAAACGGTTCATGAAATGTACGAATACCTAGCGTTAAATAAAAACCACTTTTGGGTTTTTCATCGGATACGGAAGTAGCTATATACCTATCAAATAACATCGTGAGTTTTTATAAGTTGAAGCTCTCAGTAACAGGCAATTGTCGCAAGCTATGGTTAGAGAGAGATGCGCCTACTTGTAGGTACTTTTTTACATGCTCTTTCTTAAACTTTACAAGATTTTTGAGCACAAGGACAAGTGTAGTAAGAGCTTCTGTTTTCTGATCTGTTGGGCCATGTTATTTTATTTTTGACGGGAATATATTAGCACCGCTGGCTTAAGGTGTCTTTGATTGGAAGTAGGGTTCGTATTTGACCGATATATTTACATAGATATACATGTTAGATTTTTGAGATTTGTTTTTGAATTTGAATAAGCAGTTGTAAGCCGGATACTGTTTGAAATGTAAGCATTACTTGGTTTTCAATGTTTTATTGAAATCGAAAACGGGGTTTTCGAGATATGATCTGTTTAAAATCAAGAACGCAATTATTTTGAAAACATTAATTTTACTCAAAGTATACATTTTGGTCAAAATTGTTATTGCCGTTTTTAGTTAAACTAAAGAAAATCTTCAAAACTCCTTTTTACGCAAATATTAGCAAAAACTGAGCATACTTTCAAGTTAGAAATGACCATATTACCTTAGAAATGAATTTTAGTTACAATTGTATGGACCGTTTTCGAGATATGTCCAAATTTCAAAAGTATCTACCGTTATTCGATTTTTAGTTAAAAACTGGGAGCACAGTCACGGTAGCCTCACGTAATTCCTTTTGGTTGAAATCGTTTGAGCGGTTTTCGAACAAATCAAACTGAATGAACATTTTATATGGGAAGTACCTACCATTAAAAAAACGACCCCGAACTGTAATCCTCCAAACTCCAAGTCCGGAGTTTGAACCAAATCCCGGCAGCCGTTTAGGCTGTAGGCTTCGGGAGCATACGGACAGACAGACAGACCGACAGAATTTTGCGGCCCAATTTTTTTAGTTACTCGATCATCGTAATGTCAGAATTGATTAACATCTCGCGGTCGACATGTTGTACGAATACAATATCTTTCAACTACTACGTAATCCAGTGATGGTTAAGTGATGTTTAAATCCCGTAGGCGAAACAAAATGTTATTCGCGCTTTGTGAACATTCTATGTGATCAATGCCCTATCGAATTGCAAACCAATTTTATTCAGTGGTTGTAAATTTCGGGCGCCATACTAATATGCACTCTGCCTTTGCGGTCCAATTTCCTAACTTACTAAAGAATATCTTATATATAAAATTCTCGTGTCACGGGGTGCGTAATTGAACTCCTCCGAAACGGCTCAACCGATTTTCGTGAATCTTTGCAAGGATATCGGCTAGGGTGGAGAATCGGACAACATCTATTTTTCATCCCCCTAAATGTTAAGGGTGGTCCACCATTAAATTTTTTAACTTTTTTAGCAAGAATTTTTTTTTAATTTGATCTCCCGCCCTCGCCGGTCGATAACTGATCAACTATCAATCGATCAGTTATCCCCGCCAGGTGTCGCCACTCATCCAGCAAACATCACGGAGTAGGGGTGAGGACTGTACCTGTTATATGTGAAAAGTTTAAACGCGGACAAAATATTGAAAAGCAAATTTCAGTAAATTTTTGTAAATGCCGACCCAATGCGCGCAAATATAGGCAGAAGAACAAGGCAAGCAAGTCAACAACAAATTTATCAACGACGCGAAAATGAAGAAGAACGCCAAGCACATATCAACAGCAAGCAATTTGAGACTGCATGTAATTAGAACTGCGTGAAATCATACTGCTGCTGGAAGAGAGCAAACGAGTTCAAATCGAAGAGTGGAAAGACGCGCATTGTTGCCGACATACGAACGACTCGCGTTTCGGTATGAACCAACAGTAAGCGATGAGTATTGTGTGCCAACATTGAAACGCGCTAAAATTTAAAGGCGAAACGCCCGGCCTTTGCTGTGAAATTGGTTCCATAAGATGCACCTCCGGAGCCATTAAAATCGTTATTGGAATCGGATGATTTTCTAAAGAACATTCGACAGTACAACAACTGTTTCCGTATGACTTCGTTCGGAACAGAAATCATTCAAGAAACTGGTTTCATGCCGACTTGCAAGGTAATTTTTAATTTTAAACATCAAGGCCAAATTTACCATCGGATAGGTGAATTCTTCTAAATGAAGATGTACACCAATATCTGCAGGTGTACTTCATTTCGTCGGAGAATGATCAAGTCGATAGGCGGTACAGAGGGCAAACGGGAGACATCATTCGACAGTTGCAACAATTATTTAACGAAAACAACGCCTTGATTACGATGTTTAAAACGGCGATGGAGAAAATGAACTCAGACGATCGCAGATTTGTCTTCAAACCTGATGGCGCATTGTATTCACGACGATACAATGCTTCAACTTCTGCAATGCTCCAACTTCTGTTCAGCGAAGAACCGTTGGACCGTTAGAAAGAATATTCGAAACACATAGATCATATGACGCTCTGCAATACCCTATAATTAATCGGGATGGGAAATTTGGTGATTTCAGTATCGACGACAACAGAAAGTGAAGGCGATGATGCATGTGATAGTGAAGTATTATTATCTATTAAATTTGAAATAAATTAAATTTGAATATTCTGAATGGATTTCTTACTTTACCAAACAAAATTTAACAAACGAGTGAAATGTCACAAGAACTGTGATCAACTAAAAATGAACGCGTGACAAATTTGTCGTTTGGTGGTAAACTATTGCGGGCAAAACGGAGTTATGCCGGGTCAGCTAGTAATTTATATAAATGGATGATAGAACCCAGGATTCATAAACTGTAGAATTTTGTATCTGAGTAATTACAATCAATGATGCGTTTTGGGTATTTTTATGGCCTTATAATTGTATTTTGCAGTTTACTCCAAACGTTGTATGCGATTGGACCAAATTGTATTATAATTGTGCTATAATCAAACCGTTCAAAATAGAGGCAGTCCGGGAGTGCCGACAGAAGTGAAAACTTGAACAATTATGATGTGTTCTTTTTTCGAATCATCAGGAAAAATTTAATTGTACAGGAAATACTTTTAAATGAAGTGTTTTTTTTTTTTTTTCTTCATTATTGTAAACCACTTCTACAAAAATTATATTATAATTTTCATTTATGCCGTACATGAAAAATAATAATAAAAAATTTTTTTACATACAAAAATTGCAATTTTAAATTTAATTAATTGTTATTCCTTGAAATGAATACCAATGAAACTTATGAATTTTCATCCAACTATTCCATCATCATTTTTCATTGTATTCCAAAAGTGATACTATAGGTTTATGGTAACTAAAATAGGAAACAAACATTTTTGATTCGAATCTATTTAAATATCTTGTAAAGACTGCATCACCTGTTGTTTCGTATATCGTTGTGCTAAGATTGCGATCATTGTCAGCATTAAATCAAATTCGCTGTTTAAGATTTCAATTAATGGTAGATTTTCATTTAAATCTAATTTCATTTTGTTTTCTGTCATCACACGGAAAATTCACGAAGAGATTGTTACTCAAAAATGTTACCCACTCAGAAATGTTCATATCCCTGCCCTGAACCCCAACATACTCAAAATTTTAATGTTCCGTATCAATTCTTCCCTTTGAATTCGTTGAATTTTTCTGTCAACGCTCTCCGGCGAAATAATTTTTCGCCAAAAACAACAAACGAAAACAGACACAATAATTGTAGGAACAAAAATGTCTTAATTTATTTCTAGGAATGAATATTTCTCAGTTAATTTCTCTAATTTACATGTTCATTAAATTAGTTATTTTGCAAAATACATGTTTTCGAGGTGAAATAAAACAACAAATTTAAACTGCTGGAACACGCCAAACACACTCGCTTAGAAACTGCCAAGATGCTCAGTTGCTGATGAGCTTCTCTTTAAAATTGTTTAAGTGAGCTTACTTATAAGTGGTTTCCGAATCAAAATAATAAACTATTTTTCTACCGGACACATACGAGATTTCTGGCTTATTATAATTTATGAAAGGTGCATGCTGTGTGTTCTGATATGCTAAGTGTTCTTAAGGAGTAACGGCTCTGTGGACACAGAAGCTGTGCTGTCCAAAGCTATTTATTTTAATTATTAAAGCAAATGTTCTAAGTTTATATTTGAATAGTGGTACATTATAGTATTGATGTACTAAACGTGTTAAATGAGTTCAAACTACTCTGAGGATAGTTTTTCGTCGGATGGCCGAATCGTTAACCTATTATGCCCTCTACTGTAAATGACTGGCAAAATGCCTTCTGTTTATTCTACACTACACTAATTCTGCACATATGCGCATGCAGCTCGGCAAGTGCAGCAAATGCATTTAGTGTAGATTCGTTCTGTGCCTGATCGGCATAGCGCTCGGTCTACTTGAATAAGAGCTGGTAGATTAAGTATTATGCACCTAAATAGAAAAGTGAATTTTTAAGTTAAGCGCCGAATTTACCGTATTTAATCCTCTACAGAGTTCAATCATATTGCATTTGGATAGGGTTTATTGCTTTAAATAATGTTATAAATACATTTGGGTACAATATGGCGTACTCAATATGTAACATCTGTACACCCGCAATTAAGTATAATTTAGCATTTAATTGTAGGTACAATTTAATCTCCTAATGTTTAAAAGCAGTTAATTTTGTAATTATTTTTAATAACTTTTCTTACAATTTTTTTGTTAAATATAAATTTTGAAAGTGTTTTTTACATCGATTTACAGAAATAACTTGGTTTAAAAATAATAACAGATTCCTGGCTTTCAAAAGTGCTATAGCATTTTATTTTAAGTGTTGCCATTGTTTTTTTAATATTTCTTTTTATGCGAAGTATTTTTTTCTTAATTCCCCTCCTAAACGGAGCGAGGTAGATCCCTCCTCCCGTAGTAAAAAAAAGTGCTTGTATTTAACCCCTCTACACAAAAGAATTATCATTTTGTGGCGCCTCAGTCATCGTACTCTTGAATATCAAAGACTATTTCATAAAGACAATTGAGCAATATAATATAATATTGGAATCAAATAGGAACTCCAGACGAATAGCTTATTTCCACCCTTACATTCTTATAACTATACGTATATGACAAGCAACGCATGTGTCATGTAATACAAGGTTTTATCAAGGATATTCCTAATATGAACATGCATTGATATTCTATTTTAGGGGGCCAAGTACCTAGCTGAACTTTCGAAATGACACGCACCTTTCTCTATTAACAAAATCTGCTGCCCGTACAGCAAATAACATTCAATATTTACCGCATACATAAACATTAAACTATTCATATTATAGCATTCTAATATAAACGCAACGCTTCTCAAAACAAAACGAAAAAACACACACTCTGCCTCTCTCTTTCTGAGACTCATAACAGCACTTCTGATTCGACCTTCGTACTATTCAACAATTCACTGTAATCTGCCACAGAGCGCACCAAAAACTTAAATCTTTCCGGTTAAATCCAGGTCTTACATTTTTTTTATCGATTCTATACCGTCACCAATAGCCCGATATTCTTAGTTTTTTGCTACACTACCGTGTCACTGCATGGGTATGGACACATGACCGTCATTAAGTATGGTTGTTCATAACCAACGGATGATTTTTTTGTATATCCATGGAACAAGTATCCCAATTTCCAACCACTCTGTCGAGTAAGAAAATCCTTCTTCATCCCCAAAGTTTTAAAGGCACTCCTGCCCTGTGTATAATGAAAAAGGGTACTCCAGTGAAAATTTGTGACATCCTGAGCGGTATACACAGTATAATAGCAAAACCAATTTTCGTATTAATAAAAAAGCGGCTGTCCTGTAATTTCTGGTTGGATTTTACAATTTCTTTCTTTTCGGTTTAAGAAGATTTTCAGGTATTCTCT
Source organism: Cheilosia grossa (assembly GCA_963082955.1). Taxonomy (NCBI): domain Eukaryota; kingdom Metazoa; phylum Arthropoda; class Insecta; order Diptera; family Syrphidae; genus Cheilosia; species Cheilosia grossa. The sequence goes on along the minus strand of OY720145.1, from coordinate 25,670,394 downwards.
AGTGGCATTACCTCGGAGTAAGAGATGAAAAGGGCTAGAGCCGCTGCTAAATCAATGACGATGGTGACCACAACGAACGACGGCACATGGCAGTGTTTATGGAGGTGGTGATGGGGCTGCCGATCCCGATAGTAAGGGTGTGGGGGTGAAATACAGGTTGAATTTTTTGATTCATTGGGCAGAACAATTTTCTGCTAGGATGCGATTATTACTGCTACTCGTACTCGGCTTCTGTTGTTGTTCCTGCTTTGAAAAAATCTTATATCGATTATAATATAATTCGATTTTTGGAGTGGGTAAATGACACGGCGCGCCAATGGACGTGAGGGCCATTTAGGTGAGAATTTTTACACCAAATTGTTTATAGGTAATTGAATAATAATTCATTATTATAATTTTGAAAGGAAGTTTGTTCGTGCTGTAGCACAATGAAAGTCCATCCGATCCGGCATGGGGTTGAGATGCCATGGGAATTAATATTTATATATTTTTTGTCCATGGCTGAAATTAAAATAACAGTAATTCCACGAAAAGGACTAATTAATTTTTGTTTGCATATTGGCAGAAGTAGTCGGTGAATCGGGGAGCTTCGAATGGATAAGTGAATGGGTTTAAAAATTAAAGCAGCAATATACGTGCCGCAGCTATAGTTTGAAGTGCGTTGCCAACCTGTTGGGTAGTTAAAATTAAATTATAGAATTGAATATTTAATTTCTCTTTCGTTGGCTTGGTGGATGATGGGTCTGTGTAGCTATCTGTGTACTTATGCGGGAAGGCATTCCAATTGTAGGCAAAGGTATGTGTAATTGAAGAGAATGGTAAGAGATAATTATAATTCGTACTACGACCAAGGTAAGAAAGTAAGGTAAAGACGCCACCATCATTATACCATATCTTAAAGTGTAACACAGCTTTTGCAATAATTATACTATATAGGGGTCTAACTTTCTTCGCAAAGTGTTTAATATTTATAAGGGTAAGGTAGGTTATATTAACCCTATGAATTCGAATTAGGGGTGGATTTGCATTTCAAAAGTATGTGTAATGTTTATCTATTACTATCAAGAAAGTTCATCTCCACTTTTTATAAAAAAAAAATTGATGTAATTAGATTCTACGCACAAACGCCGAAGCTAACCGAAGACTGCATTACCTTTAAATCGGAACCAGTTCTATGATGATATGTATGCTTGAAGCTGTAACCTTTCACATGAATTTTGAGACCTGATTCAGTTCTGCTACTAACAAAAGAATAACCTTAAGCTCTTTCTTGAGGGCGTAGGAAAATGCGGGCCGTTCGTTACAAGCATTACTTGGCTTTTAAACGTTTTATCGAAATCGGTAATTGGGTTTTCGAGATACAAGCAGATTTTATAATTAGCGTTTTCGGCGATATAAATTAAAAATTAAGGACGCAATAACTTTGAAAATATCAAGCTTACTCAAAGTATGCATTGTGGTCGAGATTTATATTACCGTTTTCACGTAAAGTAAGGAAAACCAAATTTAAAAAAAATGACTTTTTTCAAGAATCGGAGCATACGGACAGAAAGACAGACGGTCTGTCTGGGTGTAAATATTTGAAAAAGGACCTCATGAAAAAGAGTCTTTACCATCTCTGTAAAAGGGTCAAAAGGGCAGAGCAGAGACCTTGTTTTGGTAAATTTAAAACAACAAACCCAATATATTGTACTGATTATGAGAAGCAAACGAAGAAGACTTAATTTAGATTTTCAGTAATGCCTGTTTTTGGTTTTTGTTGTCAAATACTAACAGCGGATCTCAGAAAACAAATCTACAACTACAATATAACTATATGCAATATGCATGTTATATATGACAAATATGCTTCACCAATAAAGTGTTCTATTACAATCATCAGGAGAATAATATTCCTCGAAAGTCTGGACAATAACAAAACACTTATAGTCCTTACCCAATTTGGAAAGGCAACATTAACTTTGATTTCTCAAAATTTCAAACATAAAAATATATTTTTACCTTGGCTTCCATAGAAGTTTCATAAAATATTGTATTTATTAATCTTTGATTATAAACAGAATTATCCTTGTCCATCACGCACCCATTTTAACGCTCGAACTTCTCAGCGCCTGTAGCTACATAGATGCGGGGGTCTGTATATAGTTTGCCTCCATATATTTAGTACTTTTTTCCTCACAAACAGGATAAATAATATCATACTATCCTTTCTTATTTCGTAAATATTAAGTAACATTGGTTTCTCATCAAATGTTGACCACATTGGCAAAAGCTTTCGCAGACCTATTTGCCTTTAAACAAAAATTACTTCAAATAAATACATGAAACTGAACTATGTCAGAAATTGTTCACATAGACCTGACAAATGCACAACATTGTTATGATTACTTTCAAAGATCCCTGGTATAAAAGTTTATAACACAAATTTTCTTCCAACACATAACATGGAATATTTCTTCAGAACAAACTATTTCAACCCTTACCACTGGCGCAAAATCTTATCTAGCCATTTTGAAAGCAAAATCTATTCATCTTCATAAATCATCACTATACAGGATGTGGAAGCCTGTGTGTTCTCGGTTGAATACATGATGACAAATAGGACAACAACGGTCGTCGATGTTTAACAACGACAGAAAATAATTAGCGGCCAATCCGAAATCAATTAATTCATCCTTGTCTGCATCAATTGTTTGTGGCCGTCAGAAAATTTAAAATATTTTCGCCGATTTAGGAAAATGTCAAAGATTCGGTGACAGGTGAAGATGTAACAGAAGCCAGCACCACACCGCAAACCCAAATTTCAAGTTTTCCAATTTCGCTAACCAAGGTGTTTATCACGCAAGCATTTTCGAGTGCCGTCAGTGTTTGGCTAAATAACGAAACCATAGACGCTTTCTCCGTTATAATCTACTTCTCTACTGTATAGTTAAATTTCTAAGATACCTGTTTCACATCCGCTAAATTCAACCTACAACCTGACAGTGGAGTGAAAAAGTAAGAAATCCTTATTAAAATCCCAAAAAAAAAATTTATAGATAAGATAAAGGTTCATATTATCTTAGATTGTTGAATGAGAAAGTGAGCTTCTCGAGTTTAAATTCAAGCGAATACAGTTAGTTAGTATCTGTAAAAATGAGAGTTAAAATAAAATAACTAATCTAGATACTTTTAGACCTTAAGAAAAAACACAAAACGCACAATCCCTTTTATTTGAATGAATTGCGCATTAAATTATTTAGCAGAGAAATACTTATGAATTCCAAAATCAAAACATGCGTTTTTCAAATAAAATCTATTAATGTATTAAAATATTTCTAATGAAAATTAAATTTTGTGCCAATATTTTCTTTCCAAAGCTTAACCGAGGCCATTTTTTGTCAAAGCAAATATTTAAACCAATTCGAAATTTGGTGTTTAGGGCTTAAGGTTTTTTTGGGATTTTCCAGGCTGGATTTTATGATTCGAAATTTCTTTATTCACTTGTTCGCAATAAATTTTTTTTGGGAGACTTGCCAACTTTCCTAAACTGATTTATTTTTAATTTCAAACACATCGAAATGCATAGTACAGACTTACAATCGTAGGCGCAGTGACTTAGTGTACCGAGCTACGCGTTTTGGGATCGATCCCCGGAAAACACACAAATAACATCAAAAAGTTCTTTCGAATAAAAAAACATTGATATCACACAATCGAATGAATGTAAAACTCTTGGTCTAGGGTAACATAGGGACGCGTTGAGTCCACTTTTTACATAGTAATCAAAGAATTATTATGGATTCAGTTGTTGCTACTCGAAAGACTTCTGATTCAGCTGCTTATAATGCGCAAAATTGTAGTTATTTAAACAAAAGTGGCATTCTTATTTTAAACACATCTATTATACATATAAAAGTAAGTGGAAACATGCGTATGTTTTCCTGCAAAAGTGCTGTCTACCGAAGAGCATTGCAAGAAACTTGGTGTTTATGCGTTTGTCCAAACCGAACACAGTAATTGAAGGCATGAAATTTCATCATTTTAGCTCTGACAAGCTGAACTGCTCAAACAGATGCTTTGCCTTTAAAATCGCGAAGGAATTTAAATATCTAGGGGTCATAATCGACGTTTTATGATTTCTATAGCACCTTACATTATAACAAACTGCCGTCTAATATATCAAATCTGAAACTCAAAGCTTGGTTACTCTCACGAGCTGAAGTTGAGAATCTACTTTAAGTTATATCTTAAACTATTTATATACTATTTTAATGTTTAATCGACTCATTCGCGCTGTTTTTCTGTTAGTATATTCCTCTTTTGTTTTGAAGCTTCCGCGTACCCAGAGGGAAAAAAACGGAACCTTATAAGTTTCGCTTTTGGCCGTCTGTCCGACCACTAGACCGATTTTGTACTAGATCTATCTCTGAAACAAATCGACGTAGAAGGCTGAAATGTGCACACAACATCTGATATAACCTCTCTGGTAGCGATACATCAACTGGTTTTAGAGTAATAAATGATTTGGTGGGAAAAGATATTTTCATTCGCGCAAAAAGCTGTTTACTTCCTTATTTACAGAAAAATCGATATACCTATACCTTTTTTGTAGATCATGCTCGTAGCTACATATGTGCCGAAGACTGTTTTGTGGAAAAGTTAATATTTTAAATGATATTTAAAAAAATCTGTCGATCACTATATAAAGTACGCACCTAATATAAGAGTCATACACTTGTTACTGGTTGCTACTGCTATACCACAAAGAGTATTATTATCATTTCCATATTCCGTGATCATTATACTCATAATTTCCTCAAAATTAAAAAAAAATAATGATAATTTTAATTGCTCTGTATATTAATGTATTAATGATCACTTGGTATTATGGTTTCATTAACCATGTAATTTGGAATGGAAATAACAATAAAATTGAATTGAGGTGTAAAAAACACTGAAAAAATTATATATTTTACCTAAATTATTAAGAAAATGTTTACGCCAGTAAAATGAAATAACTTTCTTATAAGGTATTCCTTTTGCGAGGTAGGAAAATTCGGTTTTGTCTGGTAAACAAGTATATTTAAACTTTTACGCTAACCTGTACGCAATCCACCCACCCTCATTGTATACTTGACTTACATCTCCTTGGGCTTTATTGTGATTAAGTGTTTTCACTACTTCCCACCCCAGCAATTTTGAAAGCCACGCCATTGCCGGTTGTTTTGAGGAATTGTGCTCCTTCCTATCTGCCTCCATGCGACATTATTTCTCCTGTGCGAGCTAGGGATACGGCAAAACTTTTGCGTATATGAGAAAATCATGCAAATTGAAAAAATTTTAATTATTCAAATGATGACATTGTACACAGCCTGCTGGCAAGCTAAAAGGAAACGAAACTAGGTCGGTGTTCTGAAAATATAAATCCATCCTACCAGCCCCAATAACCAGAAGCTCTACCATTGGTCATAGTCATAGTCCATAGGCCGAATCGACCTTATTATTTCATTGGGGACCAGTACCAGGACAAAAGAACATTGAGGCGCACCGCGCACGTCAGACTGCTGTGAGAAAAAAATTTCATTTTAAATATTGTCTTTAAGTTCCTAATCTCATGAATATGAAATAGTGCATCCTGGTGCGAACGCATCAATTAATCTCAATTAATTTTCGGTAAGAGCTACGTAGCTGACGGCTTCCGAAACTTCAGCGCCTTAGTGGTTACTCGCAAAGTTCGATGGGGATTTGCCATCCTACGTTGTTGTTCGGCTTCACCATAAATTTTGCTATGCGTTCTAGTTGTATAAGTTCATTTTTATGGGTTTTCTTTGTACAAAGTTTTGGATTCCGCTATTGGTTGGTTGTATCGAATTCGGTTCACGTATGTACGGTGGGTATACGTAACATAGAGAAAATGTCCTACTCATTCCTACCTTTGCTCGAGCTGTAAGTTATTCCATTGATATGACTTTTATCAGGGTCGTTCTGTTGTTAGACGTCATTTATCTAAATCTACATCGTCACAAGTCCGTTCGTAAAGTCATTAGTGAAGGTCATTCGTGCGGAAGGAGGGGCTTTACGAGCCCACTTCCATACAAAGTACAGTATACAACCTGGCGGATCGTTTACATGCTGACGTTAATCATTTTGCCATAGAAAATAACATAACAGTTCTCATAATCTCTGTTCTAATCTCTAATTGCAATTAGTAACGTTTGATGGCGGGTTCGGTGGCAGAAGATTGCGTAAAGAAAAATTATTCAAATAGCTTTCAAGGAAGGACTCTGTGGTTGTCGTCTTTTAGCTACTTCTTGCAGACATTTTATTACATGTTAAGTATACGTTCAACGGTCAGGTGACTCGAAGGTTTTTATGCTTACAACATTGAGCGGTGTGATGTTTGTTCTCTTTATGAAGTTTGAGTTAGAACGCGAAATATTTTTGTGGGTTATTTTTTTTGTCTGGCATACGGTATTTTTAAATTGATATGTAACATTTCTGCATTTTAATAATTAACATAAATAGGCACTTGGAACTCGAATACAGATTACTTTAACGGACGCATTATTTTTTCTAAAAATTTGATAACTATTTCTATATTTTAATCTAATTTAAAGCTATGGAATAAAATATATGGCTACATTAACTACCGATAATGGTTTAACATGCTATCGACTTTTGTTTTTGAAAGAAAAAGCTGATAAAACAGAGCGAAATCTCTAATGAATTAAGTAGACTAATAAAAGAGATGAATATTCGGGAATAGTTCCTTGTGCAATTCAAACATTTTTAGCATCCTATGAACATACAATACTTTGTTTAGATTTCAATGCCGATTTATTTAAATCTGACAATAGATCTAAACAGCTCATTGATAATATTGCTTCATCTGGGTTAGTGGTTGTCAACTCTTACGCTACTCGCTTTTCGCCTGACTCTCAGCCAAGTCGTCTTGACCTAGTAATTGTTTCTGACATAACCAATGTGTTGCTCTATAACCAACTGTCTTTTGAGGGGATATCTGATCATGATCTCCTTTTTTCCACTTATAATAGTGACTTCTCTTGTGTTCCCTTGCAGGAATCTTTTCAATTTCATGACTATGGATCAATTAATAATCCATGGCATTCTTGTTACCTCGTGGCGGATGTTAATGAAAAAGTTGAAATTGTGCAAACACTAAAACCAACCTTTTTAATAGGCATGTTCCCATTAAGACTGTTGCAGTGCGCAATAAGAGATGCCCATGGTTCACCGATGAGGCTCATGATGCTATTAAAACTCCAAGGAGACTGTATGCCAAATGGAAACAAAGGCCTACTAGTCAAAGATTTAGTAGATCCAGGAACTATTCTGCTTTTATAACCAGAAGAGCAAAGAAAAGATACTATCTGTCCAAGTTAAGAGCTGACCGACCGTCAAAAGAACTCTGGAGTAATTAACGCTCGATTGGACTTGGTAAAAATAGTTTATTAAAAAAAAAGTCCCATATTGATGAAACTTAATACCTCATTTCTTGTTCGCCCTGGTACCAAATATTGTTTCTTTTCTGACAGCAACCTTTTTTTCAGTTCATCTCGGTGTCTGGATTCTTAAGTTTGACACGGGAGCTTGAAGGAATCATACTCTGTAACTTCACTGAAGTCTTTCCTTTCTGTTGAACCTTAAACTGATTGACATAGTCCTACTTTAAATATATTTGAGTTAAGCTTGTTGGTATAAAAGCCGAAAGTAAAAAGTGAGATAACAAATGAATTGCTAATTAAAATTGAAATCCGTTTTCGTGAAAACTAACCTCCAAAATTTATTCAGTCTACCCAAATAATGGAATAAACATGCACATTTATCGCTCAGTGCAATAGAGCGATAAGTAAGAAAATGTGATTTTTTAGTTAATGTTGGGGAATTATTGTTTTCAACGGCATTTGGCATTTTTATATTACAAAAAAATTGTAGTGATAATGGACATCCATAAAAAAAACATTACTATACCTACAAAGTTGCGAAGTTGTTCGCATTTTCCAATGCAAGACACAGCTAACAAGAAATGCTTAATTATTGTGTGACATTATTTCAGAGAAATGAATAGACAATCTAAAATGACTCTAAAAACAAAGCTTTTTTTATTATTTTAAAATAAACCTATTTGTTCATTTATTCTAATGCAAGACACATATAAAAAGAAATATTTTCAATTTAGTGCAATACAAAGTCAAACCCAAATATAAATATTATATCTCACTGTCTCCTCGATTATTTCCATGAAAAGAGCGATAAGTGGTAAAACATTTTTTAATACTTTTAGTTATACTTGAAAGTGTCTTGTTTATGTTTAAATCTTTTTTACGGTCAGTGAAGTTTTTTGGTTTTTTAAATTTACTTTTTCATTTCTAGCTTTTTAGCTTAATATGTAGTCGGAGAGTAAGTAGAAACGTTAGTAGCGCTTAGACTCTTTAAGCGTTAAGTTTGTTTTTTAGTTTTTTGAAAGGAAAAGTGTGAGTAAACTAAACGTAAACATTTCGAAAACGATAAGGGAAGTGGAAAAGTAAGTATCCATTTGCAGAGTTGAGATGTAGATACCGCTAGGTGCTGGGGATGAGTTGTCCGGGGATGAGAAGCGATGACTCCCCGAAAGTGTATTACATTTACAGTGAAAAAATGTCATAAATTAAAACCACGTTTTCACTCAGCCTCATTGCACGATTTAAGCTATTTAGAATTTCATTACAAAATAATATACTTGTGACTACCACTCAGTTGCATATCATTTGTGACTAATAATAATAATAACTTAATCTATTAAAAATTCCAACTTAGGGTTATTTTTCCACTGCGCCACCTCTCACGAACGTCTGACAAACATCCGAGAGATAACTGTCTTGAAAGAGCTTCTCAATTAGCCGTTTGGAATCGGCATAAAATTGTAGATCCCTTCCATTCGTTCCAAATATGAAACTCACACAAAACGAATGGTTGTGGGAAGCTAGGCCTTGGGTCCCTCAGACCTGTTGCGCCAACTAATTATTATTATTATTATGTATTACACACAGTTAGGTTTGTAGTAAACCCCAATTATATAATTGTAATTGAAATGTTCAATAACATTATGTGCCGACTAGCGCCATCTGTTATGTAGAATGAGTGCAGATTGTGGTAGAAATGTAAATGAGTCCTTTTTTTACCTCGCTAGTGCTGAATATTTTTTATTTAAAAATCGAATAGTTCTAAATATTTCTAATAAATACTTATAAATTTCGGAGGTCACGCTGACGTCATATTAGCGATGGAACTCCTGGGCAGAAAACGAATCTTATGATACCTCACTCTTCAAAATCAAGCCTTAAAGCATCTTTAACAGATTTTCTTGTATTAATATTGTATAGATAATGTGACCATACAATGGGCATTACCACTAAACATTTTTAGTTTCGACTCTAAATTTTAGTTGTTCACAGTGACTGTATTTTCTATACAAATTCAGCAATTGTGAGCTTCCGTAAATTTAAAGTCGAGGCTAAAATTTCTTATTAGTAAATACGGTGCAAACTAAAATTTTATCAAATGTTTATAAATATGAACAGAGTAAAATTTCCATAAAACAATTCAAAATTGTATGGAATGTGCAAAATGTGTGCAGACTTACAAAAAAAGTTTTTATTTATAAGAATAAAAAAAAAACCGTTTCTTTTGTGAATGGTGTGCATTATAAATATTTATTTGTCAGCGTTTATTAAAATATTTAAAGGACTTCTATTTCATGTCGGTCGCTTATGTTATAAAAGTAATAATATTTCAATTAAAATAAATAGATTCATGACTAAATGCAGACACTCCACAAGACCGCTATTGTGAATACATTTAATTTATTTCACAGTTCATTGTATTCCATACCTCGATATTTCTCACTGACATTTGGGTGAACATAGTTTTTTTTTTTAATTAAATTTATTTATTCTGCCTATGACACTCTGGGAAAGAATACCAATTAAATGACACCTCACTGTTACCGTTTGAATCAAACCTGCATAGTTTTTATTTTCGATACCGTTTTTTTAAAAACTAATTTAAAATTTTATGTTCAAATACGCAACAAATAAACATTATTTTGCGGCTACGATTTCATATATAAGGTATCCAGACCAGCGACGGATTTGTTGAAATGTTTATGAAATTTTTTCGATTTGCTTCAAAAGATTTCATAAACATTTGTCAAACATTTCGGTGCAGACGCCGATGAAGTATTTATTAAATGTTTAAGAAATGTTTTTTTACTGTAGGAAATTCACGGCCAGCGGCTCGAAAAGAATAACACCACTTCCGTAATATGGCGCGGTTAATTTCTAAAAGTAAATGTTTTACAATCTGTTCGATATCTAATGAAAATCTTATTGCAGTTTGCACCTCTGGTCCGCTTAGATTGGTATTCGGTTCAAACGCATTAGAAGCTGATGAACACAAAAGAAAAAAACAACACTCACCTTTTTGCAGGGTAACTGTGAGTTGTGAAACAATAAATATTTACGATTGGGAAACTGCGAAACATTTCAAAAACTGAAATAAAGGGTGATTTTTTAAGAGGTTTAGAACTTCTTTTAAAAAAAAAACACAAAAAATTCGAAAAAATGAATGAAATATTTATTTGAATCGATAGTTTGAACCTTGCAATTTAATGTTTAAAGATAATTTCATGCAAATGTTGACCGCGGCTGCGTCTCAGGTAGCCCATCCGCTGAGTCCAATTTTGGCATACTCTTTCACACATATCGGCCGGTATCTCACGAATGAATGCATGGATGTTGGCTTCCAGTGCGTCAATCGAAGCGGGCTTGTCCCTATACACATTAGCCTTGGCATACCCCCACAAAAAATAATCTAATAGTGTCAAATCGCACGATCTAGGCGGCCAATTGACCGGCCCGAAACGTGAAATTAACTGTTCACCAAACTCGCCTCGCAATTGCGCCATTGTTTCGCGTGCTGTGTGGCATGTGGCACCGTCTTGTTGAAACCACATATCATGCAAGTCAAGAACTTCCATTTCGGGCAAAAAAAAGTTTGTTATCATCGCTCGGTAGCGTTCACCATTGACAGTAACGCTGCGATTCGCATCATCTTTGAAGAAATATGGCCCAATAATGCCGCCGGCCCATAAACCGCACCAAACAGTGGCTTTTTCGGGATGCATTGGTAGCTGTTGCAATGCTTCTGGCTGATCTTCACTCCAAATGCGGCAATTTTGCTTATTTACGTACCCATTCAACCAAAAATGAGCCTCATCGCTGAACACAATTTTTCGATAAAAAAGCGGATCCTCGGCCAGCTTTCCAAGAGCCCATTCTCCAAAAATTCGGCGTTGTGGTAGGTCGGCTGGCTTTAGTTCTTGCACCAGCTGTATCTTAAAAGGCTTTACGCCCAAATCCTTCCGCAAAATTTTCCACGTAGTGCTGTAACAAAGGCCTAACTGCTGGGAACGGCGCCGAATCGACATTTCGCGGTCTTCTGTCACACTAGCTGATACGGCCGCAATATTTTCTTCACTACGCACAGTACGTAAACGTGTTGGTGGTTTAATGTCCAACAAAGTAAATTTGGTGCGAAATTTGGTCACAATCTTCCGAATAGACTGCTCAGAAGGTCGAGAATGCCGATCATAAAATGGAAGCAGCGCGCGATGAACATTTCGAACCGAGCACGAATTTTGATAGTAAAATTCAATAATTTGCAAGCGTTGTTCATTTGTAAGACGATCCATGGTTAAATTGCAAACCAAACTGAAGCTGTTTGACAGTGACACAAGGTACTAAACACACGTCAGCTGTGAAAACCAGTGTTGCCAAAACCAAACCAGCTTAAAAATCACCCTTTATTTCGCCGGTCTGGGCATACCTTTATAGAATGAAAAAGCAATATCTCGAAACATGCACGGGAAACTTATTTGAATGAGAAAAAATTCTTATTGATTTTTTTGTGTTACGAATGGTGTTGAATATTTTAGTCTGGCAACGTGACTATGTGGCTTGGCCATCAGAATAAAAGAAACAACGCAGCGAGAATTGGCAGAATGAATTTTCAAATCATGATTTGTGATCTCGATTGAAAGCAGGATCAATGCTGTTGTTGAAAGTGCACGTAAATCGATGATCTATATGGATCATGGCTGATAATGTAAAAGGGCTTGTATCTCATCTCACTACACTGAGATGTCTGCTTTATAATAAGCCACCGTAACCACTACATATTTAGAAGCATAACTTCTCTAAATTGACACAAGTCAATCACTCGAAGTAATCGTCCTTCCCTTAAAAGACAAATCATTTCCGAGGTACAACCCCAAATAATTTTTCCCAATTTTTCGATCGACTGGTTATCCACTATAATAATTTAAATATGATACCTAGGTAAAAACCTAGGTACGTAATGCTGTATTTATATGAAACAACAAAAACATTGATTTAAAATATTTCAGATCTTCTTCCATATAGAGGAAGAAAACTAGATCACCGTCGTCAACCCGAATACCAAAAAATGTAACTTGACTTAAATTCCTTTGTATTTGCTTCGGCGAACTATAAATAAATAATGATGGAAACACAACACTCTTCATATGAAGAAGGGGCCTCAACAGGCTGTATTTAGCTAGCGGGTTTATATTCAGTACAAACTTGAAATGTACACTTTAATTTCAGTTTTTTAGTTTGATCGGTTTGGGGCTCACTTATTACTGCTAGTCTCGCTTGTGGTCGAAAATCGACCCTAGCTACCTTTTATAAGTATCTTACGAGCATAATAAAAAACGAACCACAATTTCAGATATTTATGTTGTTTTTTTTTTTTTTTTTTTTAATTGAAAATACGTTCCACTCATTATATTAACATTTTAATACCATCAACTGCCCTAACATTGACCAGTTTTGAGCTTTGACGTTGAATTTTACAGCTCAGTTTATGGTTTCGATACAATGATATCGAAATGAACCAGTGGAGCACAGTTTTACTTAAATTACACGTCATTTTCATAAAAATTGCTATAGTATTAATACCATGGTGTCTATAATAAATGTGTGTCTCGGGTTTTATTGTCTGCCCGAGCATAACCACTGTAAAACTGTACTGCCATAGTATTGATACCATTGTATCGAAACTATATGTGTGGCACAGGTATTACAGATTATTTAAATAAAAATAATTTAAAAGTTCCTATCTTCCCACACAGAAATATGTTTTAATACTAATAATAAATTAAATTAAAAGAAACCTAACTAATACCTCTTACATTTACAAGAATATTAAATTAAATTACGAGGATTTGATTTTATGAAGTATTTAGGTAACATTTTCAATTAAATATTGATAATTGTAGGAAATGTGATAAGTATTCGAATACAAAAACCTTCTCGTGTCACGGGGTGCGTAATTGAACTCCTCCGAAACGGCTCGACCGATTTTCGTGAATCTTTGCAAGGATATCGGCTAGGGTGGAGAATCGGACAACATCTATTTTTCATCCCCCTAAATGTTAAGGGTGGTCCACCATTAAATTTTTTAACTTTTTTAGCAAGAATTTTTTTTTAACATCACGGAGTAGGGGTGAGGACGAAGCTTTTCCTAAAGATTTCACTAACGATACGGTCACACATGTTGACGGATATCCAATATATCGTCGAAGAAATACCGAAATACAATCTTTCATTAAAACTATCGCTTGATCGTGCTATAAATCAACCAAAAACTACGCTCACCGAATTTGTTGAACTGTGCAATCGTGCGGATGCTTTTGGTGCCTTCGCACAAACATTGCTCTATTCTGAAGTTCCACGGTACTTTACATGGGCTCAATCGAAAAAATGGATGCCCCGCAAGCAAGGGACACCAGTTGATGCGTGCCCAGGTTTATTCAAATCAAATAGTTTGGGTCGTGTATATACAGTCAATCCAAGGCAGACTGAGTGCTTTTATTTGCGACTGTTGTTGGTTAATGTCACCGGACCATTGTCATTTCAAGATATACGCAAGGTAGATGGACAACAGTTTCCTACGTATAAAGATGCATGCCTTGCTCGAGGCTTGCTAGAAGACGACAATCATTGGGACAGTATACTTGCTGAAGCAGCATTAAACTGCATAGGAACACAAATTCGTCTACTATTTACTATAGTACTGACTACATGTTTCCTGGCCCGAGCACAAATGTTGTGGGATAATCACAAAGATTCGATGACTGATGATGTATTGCATCGACATCGTACAAGGTGCAACGATCTAACCATATCATTTAGTGATGCAATGTACAATGAAGCATTGATTGCCATCGAGGATCATTGTATTGCTATTGCGAATTTACCAATCAGTCATTTATTCGCTTGAGGCATTGGATAGGACATTAAAGGATATAAAAAACAACGATAAATTATTTGGCGGCACTTTGTTACTCCTTTCAGGTGATTTCAGACAAACACTTCCCGTTATTCCACGTTCAACGTACGCTGATGAAATCAACGCTTGCTTAAAATCATCGCGACTATGGCGTAATGTTGAAAAAGTACAACTCACAGTGAACATGCGCGTTCAAATGCTTCAGGATCCATCCGCCGAAACTTTCTCTAAACAACTGTTAGATATTGGCGATGGGAAAGTTGCTGTACATGAAAATACTGGGTGCATAAAATTGGAGACGGACTTCTGCACAATCATCGACTCACAAAATACTCTTATCGATCACATATTTCCCGACGTACACACACAATATGCAAATCATAAGTGGCTGGCAGAAAGAGCGATTTTGGCAGCTAAAAATGTGGACGTCAATGGGTTAAATTTAAAGATACAACAGTTGTTACCTGGGGACTTGGTGTCATACAAATCTATCGATGCAGTTTGTGATACCAACGAGACTGTGAATTATCCAATTGAGTTTTTAAATTCATTGGATTTGCCAGGCATGCCACCACACTATTTACAATTGAAGGTTGGATCTCCGATTATTATGCTTCGTAACTTAAACCCACCGCGGCTGTGTAATGGCACACGATTAGTCATTAAAAAATTAATGAAAAACGTTATTGAAGCCATCATCTTGAATGGCAAGTTTCAAGGCGAAAATGTATTGCTGCCACGAATCCCTATGATCCCTACAGATGTGCCAATTGAATTCAAACGCACTCAATTCCCAATTAGATTGGCATTCGCTATGACGATCAATAAGTCACAAGGCCAGACATTGTCTGTATGTGGCTTAGATTTGGAAACACCATGCTTTTCCCACGGACAACTATATGTGGCATGTTCTCGCGTCGGAAAACCATCCAGTTTGTTTGTGTTGGCTAATGACGGACTAACCAAGAATATTGTTCACTCTATTGCGCTGATAGATTATTTTTTTTTTAAAATTAAATAATTGATAGTAAAAATATGAATAATTATTTTTGATGTTTAGATAGCTATCAAGAATTGTACTTTCAAATATATTCGTTACTTTAATATAGATTTATTTATTACCCTAACTAAAGCATACTTTTTTTGTTTGTAACGCTTTCGATTATAAGTACATCCCCGCACACTTATAGTAGATAGTTATTTTTATTGAACTAAAAAAATGTGTTATAGAAATAATGTAAATGGCAAAACAACGTTTGCCGGGTCAGCTAGTATATCTATATAAAAGAGAATGAAGTCCGTGTATGCGCGCAAAACTCGAGAACGAATTGTTCGTTTTTGGGCTGGGTGGCTTCGTTTTGTCCCAAGGAATGTCATAGGCTGCTTTTTGTCGCGAAAATAAAGATTTGAGGGGATGAAAGAGGTTTGTATGGGGAAATGTACTTTGAAAAAAATAAACTGAATAGAAATCGAGTAGTGGCTAGATAGGATAGTTTTAAGCCCTAAAGGTGGCACTCAATCGATCAAAAAAGAAAAAAAATCAAACGCTATATAAAGTTCTATAAATAAAATTATTAATGGACATTGTCTAAATAAAGCAGTTTGCGGAATGTGAGCGGGACTTAATACGAATGGCAAGGGCAAAAACCGGTGGGTATGGGTATAGATATAAATAAAAGAGACTACGTCCATATGTGGGTATGTGCTCTGCTAACTCGGGAACGGATTAATCGATTTTTACAATTTAGGGCATATGGTGGATTGTTAAGGACTATGCAGTCCTTTGTCGTGAAAACAAAATTTTAAGGGGAATAGATTGGGAATAGAAGTCTGTATGGGGAACCGCACGGGTAGTGTTACCAGTACAACAAAAATTATTGAAATTGATACATTTTTAATTCTTTGCATGTTCCGGATGAAATTAAAAGTCAGCTTAGTTAAAACTTTGTTGCGCAACCTCAATACACTACAGTTTGCAACGGAATACGTTTGGTTTGATTGTGAAGAATTTCAAATCAAATTGTGTTTCACCTCTCAAGCCGCAGTCGTAATGCAAGATGTATGGTGGATCCACTTGCCAATGACAGGTGTCCTTTCCTTTTCCCCATTCCAATTGTATTGGACGGACTTGCTATTATATGTGGTCAGATATATGTATATATATGTGAAGAGTGAGATTTACGAACTGCATTTGATTTATTCGTTTTGCTACGGTTGGATTTTAGTAATTTTCCACACAATTTGATATTGAAAGTCGGCTCACATATAATTCTGTTGGGCAACCTCAATCCACCGAAACTTTGCAACGGAAAATTCCAAGGCGAAGATGTTAGTTTTGTTCCTTTACTTTTATAGTAAGAATGGGAAAGGGTGAAGGATATGCACGCGTCTGCCAAAAACGGACGACAAATTTCAAATCATTTGTAAAGAGCTTCTCTAAAAACTACACCAAGACATTAGTCGAGTAAGATCCTCGGTGGGTGGTTAATATCTTGCTCCCTCTATGACGCTCTCTTTAAAGAAATGTTCGGGTGCCGGTCGGCATTGAGTTAAAATTCATAAAATATAAATGTAAACCAACAGACCTGTTCCTTTTTCACAGATTTTGCTTATTCCGTACGATTTGACTTGCTCATGTATCTGCAAACATCCCGCTTTGAATGGAGTGAAGCGCGGAGGCCATCCTTTCACAGATGAGCTACATTTTCGTTCAAACGTCAGAAAAACACTTTTGGTGTAACAAAGCCAGTTCATAATGGCCAGAGTAGTGTTGTGTTCAAATATTGTTGAAAAGCAGACAAATCCACGGCTTTACATTTGAAAAACATAAATATTCAACTCTACAATGCTTTTATTCTGTTTATGTCAGTTTATGTTTGAAAAAATCTGTTTTATTTTCCAACAAGTTTTTTAGCTGTCACTTGGTTTTTTCGTCTTATTAATTGCTCAGCGAATAAGCGGAATGTCGTGAACATCGACATTGTTATACTTCAGTTTAACTTTTGAATAAAGAACTCGAATTGACCGAATAACATAAAGCAGCATGTTCATGCTAGGAATTATTATTTTCATTACATTCAAAAATTTGGGCGGAACGAAGTTCGCCTATTCATTTTGCTATACAAACCTAAGTTTTGGTATAACACACAAAAAATAATTGCACCACTCAAAATCTGACCATCTTCAACATACAATATAGCATCTGCCAAATAGCTGATACAAAAACCAAAAAATTATATAGATATTAGTAATAAAATACCCACCAGAGTGTTTAGAAATGTTTTTTTTTTGTTTTTGGTAAGTGTTATTGGGCCCGGTCATTACAACGGAAGTTGACGAACATCACTAGTAGAGCAACAAATTTATGACTAAAACTGTTCGTTTCCATACCGACATCAATGAAACCAACTGTCAACACTGTCAGATACTATGCCGCTTAAACCTAAATTAGAATTAGGTATACAGTTGCTTACATTTAGGAGTAGGTAAATTGCATTCCTTCGGAAATATATCAAATTGAAGATGATGACTTCAAAAGTTAACGTATGTAGATAGTATCGATAGTATGATCTAATCAATTACCATTGGGTAAGCAGAAGTAAACTCGAGGCTTGCATATAACTTTGGTGAATGGAGCTAAGTATATATGAAGTTATGTGTACGTAGTTCTGTTGATAGGATGATGGCACCAGGAAAATATCAATCGTGCCAAGGTTGTCGCCTAAAAAAACATTTTTTTTAAATTAAATATTCTTAAAAAATGTAGGGTATTTTTGATAATAAAAGTATTATGATACAACCTCCTGTACAAATTAAAATTTACATCAAGAAATATAAACAGAGAACACGAAAAGGTGTAATGTACATAATATCAAATGCGGTTGCGACCCAGTAGGGTCAATCCAATACTCCATCCACAGATCGATTTATGTTTTGGTCCCAGAGAATCTCCGTAACCCTAACCTGTACATTGTACAAGCCTGTAAATGAAGGTATCCAATGTCAGCATATTTATTTTTGAGAAATTCTTTAGTTGGTTTTCCTTTTTCTTTTCTTTTTTTTTTTTCGTTTTTTTTTTTTATTTGTTGTGGTTGGTGGTGCCTACTGGGACAGGCAGTGTTATAGTTTACTCTGAGGAATGTTTTTCACCTCCCAAACATTTGATATATCATTTTTTATAACAATGATAAAGGATGGAGAAAACGTTCAAAATTCCTTTGGTAACGTTTTGGCATGAATAAGCAAAGCAGTTCTATAAAAGGAACTTTATTTCTATCGGACAATCTTTCCAACCCATGCTCAATGGAGTAATGACGACAACGCAGTCATATGCTAGATGTATAGGTTAATTAAAAAAGGAGGGATATAACTCGTTTTCCACATAATTTCCATACCCACAGTAAATAGGCAGAACAAAATTTTGATTGAAAATGAAAATAAAGATCGATGTTTAAAAATGGGAGGGTTGCATTAAAATATCGGCGATGGATATTATAATTGTTGTGATTGTGATGCCCGTAAATCTTGAGTCTACAGTATCAATTGTGAAATTGGATAACAATTTCGTCGTCAAATGACAACAAAAAAATAAATATCTCTGTCAGAATGATTAACTATATATCTACCTCAGTAATAGAATTTTGTCATCTTTAAAGACGTAGGAATCTTATATATTGCTTTATTTACCCTCTTTTTCTACATTCTTTCACAGAAGATTGGCTTAAGAAAAACAGTCATGTGTAAATATAATAAAAAGGGAATGCCCAGGCCTATAGTAATTTCCATTATTCAGCAAAATTGAAATGTTTTGTACCAGTGGCTCTAAACTGGTGAAGGTACTTTTTTTTATTTTGCATTGGAATGTTGAAAATTGTAGAGAAAGTCAATACATATACGAAGCCTTAAAACTATTTCAATCTTAAAAGTTTTTCTACTACCATGAAGGATAACACCTTGTTTGAACGCTCCTCATGGCGTATTATACCACTTTGTTGCGGCAGTCTTGATAGTGAAAGTCATCATTGAAACTTTCTTTTGAAAGTGCGTACGATAGATAAATCAAGTCTGAAACTGTTGAAAAAAATGATCAATGCGAGACACGAATATATTGCCTTAGTCCAACTGTGAACTGATTCCGAAATAGAGTAAAAGTATTTTCCGTTATTATTTTGATGAGCCAAAGTTATCGTATTCTCCCCAAGGAATCTATAAATATCTCGTTAGGCGTCAAATATTGTTTGAATATTAAAATATTTTTAAATACTGTACTGATATGTATCTTTTGATGAGATTTCATATATTACGAGTACATTCAGAATAAAAATTATGCAGTGCGCTCTTAAATGAATGTAAAAAAAAACAACAAGGAACATAAATTAATGTAAAGAAAATATAATGGTAGATGCATGGGAACAAATGGCTCTAAGCACTTTGCATTCCAGCGGCATTCTCATTAATATTCATTAATTTTAGTTTTCCTTTCTTGATTGCGTAAACAGTGCACGAGAAATTAACGTAACCCTTCCAACAACCAATTGCAATGGACAATAACAAAGCACAGAGCACGCTCAACGAAGACAAACGACAAGATCAAACAACAACGCGAGATGGGTGAAGGTAGTCGGAACAAATCATTATAATAGGAGCGCATTTCTGAGAGATAAGATAAGGAAAGGATGAGCAGTAAATTGTTGTTCCTTTTGCAAGACTATTCGCTATATGCAGAAAGCTCATATAACTAGGACAATAAAGCAACATCCAATGGACGCAAAAGATAGGACTTGCTTAACTAAGAAAGATGACACTTAAGCTAAGTCAAAAATTCAAAAGTAGACACAGATGAAATTCGTGTTAATACCATACGTTTATGTTGCAAGTCAGTTTAGAAAAAACTCCACTACAGAAATTGATTCAAGAAAGCGATGAGAAGCAGGCACCACGTAAGCACCCACGATCTGCCCCGAGCAAAGCTCGGACAATAACATACAAAATTACCCAATGATCCTATCAACCGACTTCATAAAAAAAGTAATTCTATGAATTCTTGTTCTGTTACTGAGTTCCTTAACTACTTCACATCGGTGAACGTTAACTCTGACTGAAGATTAGACCGCTCCCCTTTGCGCTTCTATTACTCAACCAATCTTAAGAACACAAGCTAATTCGAACACCAACTAGCTTGTGTTCTTAAGATCGACTAGTTTTCCACGAAAACACGTTTTTCGGGGCGGTGTGAATAGGGTATTATATTAGAAATCGACACGGATTCTCTGGAACTGAATTAAAAATACCTGAATTGTGTTCTCTTCTTTAAATTGTTCATTGTCTCGTGTGTGAGCTGTTCCAAATTATTATGCATTTGCAAATAAATACTATAGCATCGGTCTTTAGACACTGCTGAACAGGGCGACGTCTGTTTTTTTCTATAACACTGGCAAATTGGAATTAAGTTAAATTGTAAACCATAAAGAGAAAACAGCACGAAAAAGTCCATATAATGATTTACGGACTGTATGAACCCTAGTATATTTTTTTCTGAATGGATCGCTGATGTAACAACTGGCTTAGACCTCTAATGCTTAGCTGCCTCAAGTAATTTTTTACACGTTAACCTTCCCTTAGCAAGTCAAATCACAACAGTGAAAACAGCATCGAAATCCGTTCTTTGGTTCTCGAGATCAGCGGAAATGACTCTTTTTTGAGACTTTCCTTTATACTTAAGTATGAACGGTACATGAGTACCTGCCATGCCATCGGGTATAGAGGCTTTTGATGTTAAGGGATTGTAAAACGACCTACTGGCCAGCTTGCGGTTGCACAGTACCACACGCATTTTTTACAATGAAATTAATTTTATTTTCTATTACTTTATTTTCAGAATCATTGGAAATGATTTAAGTATATTGAATTGGTAGACTTTCTAGAGCTGTTGAAAAAATATCAATAATTAAAGATTATTTTCTGCTTTTTAGTTCGATTTGCTATTAAAGCGTGTTTTTTAGTTGTTGTTTTTTTTTTAACTTAATTTTTTGGTAGGTACGTCAAAATTTGTTGGGGCATGTTTTTATTTTTGACTGAAATACTTTAGTGACGCTGGTTTAAGGTGTCTATGATTGGAATTATGTAAGAATTCAGGGATCTGGTTTTGAGTTTGCATTTCCAGTTTATAAACTGAGCATGCCAATGGATTTTTATTGACACTAGGGTAATGAGTTTCACATAAATATACGTCGACAGATCGGGATTTGGGTAGTCATTCTTCAAAAGTAATTAAAAACCGGATTTATTCGAATATTTTGAGAAAATAATAAGTACTAGTTTCTTTTATAAGTAAAACAAAAAAAAACTTACCACAATTTTCAATAGTTATGTTTCTTTTATAACCGAAAAAGCGACATCTGGATATCGCAAAAATAGTCCTCTTTGAAAATACTTTTACCTACTCATGGTTAAAATTTTCGTTTCCATGGTGTAACATCATTGAAACCAACCGTCGTCAACACCTCGCAGATAATACCCCTGAATTAAAACTAGGCATACAATTTCCTACTTTAGGCAATAGGTAGAAAAGAGGTTCTAATCTAAGATGAATGTCACGAAAATGGGTTCAATTAGATAACTCTTTATGGTGACATATACCAGTGATTTTTTGTACAGTACCTTTCGAATGATATAAGTTTCATTGTACTCATTTTATAATAAATACTAAAAAAGTGTACGGATCTTAATTATAAATAATAATAAATAAATAAAGAAATATAAATGGAATTTAACCATAAAAACCAAAAGAAAGCAGCTTTTATTTGTTCTACAAATTTCTTAATTTAATTGGAGTATTTATTCATTTATTCATTTTTATCAATGTAATTTTGTGGATGTCTGAATGTGCTACAAAAATTGTCATCTGGTGAGAATTTTATCGAAAATCTTTAGCTTCAACCAAGAATTGAAACTGAGGCAGAGAGATTCATAGCTAGTCTACATAACTGGCTACCCAAAAGCCCAGAATTATTATATTTATGTGTAATAACAAATTTACATTTAAAGAAAAGGAACGGTTACTCTGACTAGGAGCAGACAGGAGACGTTTCTAAAATAAATGTCGTTCTTGCAGAAATGCTGCAAAAACTCATCGATAAAAGTTGCAAAGGTCTTGCCAGTTAAATTAAAATAATCATATATGTATATGCTCCCACATACAAATCTGTCGTTGCTAAGCATTAGCTGTTGCTAACGACAGGGCATCCATCTGCACTCTGGGTCACATCACGTTGTCGATACACGCGTCACATCCTTGGTAAAATAGAAAAACCATCAACAAAAGCTGTAATAGTGTGAAAGCAGGTGGTTTACATTGAGCTCTCCATACCTACTTTTGGTTTGTAATAGATATTCCGGCTGACTACAAGATGCCCAGGTTCGAACAATGCACTTAAAAACGATTGGCAATCGTATCACCGTGTATAGTTATTAATTTCAAGGGTTGAATAGATTTTTAGAACCAGTGTCTGAACTCTTGCTTGAAGGGAGAAATGAGTCCGATCTGGAGTGTTAATATACGACAGAGAATTCCGTCATCCTGTTTATTATTAAACAACTGATGCTATATTTTCTGTACGCAGCACAGGAGATATAATCATGTTTGTTTTTATTATGTTAGATGTGGATAGTAAAAATCTGTACTGTTTGCGTATAGCTATGAAATAAATTGGGATTAAGAGAAGCATTTCCTGATGGATTTCAAGAAAGATAAATGAATTTAAGAAGAGTATGTCAATATTCCACTGTATGAAGAGCATTTAATTATAAATACCATTTTATTTGAAAAAGTTCTATGACTTTAAACACTAGGTATACATATAGTAATTTTATCTAAGCATGTTTTACAAAAAAAAAATTGTTTATTTTCCTTATATGTATTGTCCGTCCAAACTTAATTGAATGGGAACGCAGAATTAGGGAATTCGTACAACAATTCAAACAGAGGTAAGCAAAAGCAGCGACATTATTTCATTGAAAGCATCGATCAAAGCAACAAAAGCTGGATATTTAAAGCGCACTGCGAGTGGCAACAGTTGCTTTCAAAACACGACGGATAATGTATGAAAATAACATACTTCATATTGCCACCGGTCATATTGCAAACATTCTGTACAACGTGACGTCACAATGTGATGTCAATCATTCATTTATTTCATTATTTTTCATTTTTTTGTTAAATAAATGTTTATGAAACATTTACTTAAATATTTACGAAATATTTCGCTGGTTTGGGCATACTTTTATGGAATGAAAAAGCAAAATCATCTCGAAGGACGGAAAATTTATTCGATGTGAATTTTGATTTTTTGTGTTATGAAGGGTGTTGAAAATTTTAGTCTGGCAACGTGACTGTGTGGCCTGGCTATCGTTAACAACATTGGAAAATGAAACAAGCCACCTAGTGAGAAATAGTACAATACATTTTCAGATCATGATGAATAGCAGGATCATATGCTGTTGTTGTAAGTGCATGTACAATCAGGGAAACAAATGTAAACTAAAATGTAATATGATCTATTTGATTTTACGTTGAATACACTTTGATAAAGAATATTTATTTTCACGTTGAAACATATTTGATTTGAATACGCAATGTTATTTTAAATAAAGTCACCCTAGATTCAAAGTGAAACGTATTCACTCTTACATTGTAACCATCTTTTTTAATTACTGAAACACTTTGAATTAACGTCGTGCCACTTTGATTTTAAAATTTTCGTAGTCGAAGCTAAATCATTCCGAAAAATCTTTAAATCAAAGTGGTTCACTTTGATTTTACGTTGTTTTTTCTCTGGGTGATATTTCGATGATCTATATGGATCATGGCTGATAATAAAAAAAGGGCTATTGTGTATGAATATTTGAAGGTGTTTCTGTGTTAAGACCTTTTTTAAAATTTTTTTTTGATCTCTCAAAACCAAAAAATTAAAAATGCGTTTCTCTTTCAATCAACTATAATTATTAAATTTTAATTTTCTTACTTTCTTAAATGTATGGGGCAACAATACTAAGTTTTAGCGTTTGTTTAATCAACAAAAAGTATTTTGATAAAACTGTCCACACAGGCGAATACTTGTATTAAGAGATAAAAATATAATATTGGTATTCCAGTAGCTGATTTTTAGTTTAATACTTTCACACTTGCTTTTGTCTTTGCTATACAATGAAGACTGTTTCATGTACACTTGTACAGATATTAATGAATTTGTTTGATCTGTGGATATGTATGCGCTGATTCGGGGATACTAGGGGTTGCATTAAGGTGATGGCTTAGTTTAGATGATCGTTTGGATTATCATAAGATACATCAACTGAACATAAGATCAGGTGCTCGGGATGATTTTCTGTATTTATTTGGGGCGAAGCGCTATTTCAAAAGCAATAGCTGCAGCTAATATTTGAATTTAAACTTGATGATGCCTCAGTGCTGCCAGTTTGGGGGTTTTTTTTTTTGGTCGATGGAGGGGAATCTGGGGGGAGAAATTGTTAAGTGGAAAATATGGGATTTTAAAAATAATATTTTATTTGTATTTTGTTAAAATATCCTTTTTGGTAACCTTAAAATTTGTGTGTTTTATTAAAATGCAGTTAAATAATAGATTGGTCCTCCAGAGCAACATTTGCCAATGAAAATATCTTTGGACTATATTTGTTAACAAGTCTACAAGTAACAAGTCTTTTTAAAAAAGCTAATATCAGTTTTTTTCATTAGGAATAAGTTATAGTTTTTGCTATAATAACGTGTGATTTTTTAAGAGGTTTAGAACTTTTTAAAAAAAAAAACGCAAAAAATTCGAAAAAATGAATGAAATATTTATTTGAATCGATAGTTTGAACCTTGCAATTTAATGTTTAAAGATAATTTCATGTGTTGACCGCGGCTGCGTCTCAGGTAGCCCATCCGCTGAGTCCAATTTTGGCATACTCTTTCACACATATCGGCCGGTATCTCACGAATGAATGCATGGATGTTGGCTTCCAGTGCGTCAATCGAAGCGGGCTTGTCCCTATACACATTAGCCTTGGCATACCCCCACAAAAAATAATCTAATGGTGTCAAATCGCACGATCTAGGCGGCCAATTGACCGGCCCGAAACGTGAAATTAACTGTTCACCAAACTCGCCTCGCAATTGCGCCATTGTTTCGCGTGCTGTGTGGCATGTGGCACCGTCTTGTTGAAACCACATATCATGCAAGTCAAGAACTTCCATTTCGGGCGTTCGGGCTCGGTAGCGTTCACCATTGACAGTAACGCTGCGATTCGCATCATCTTTGAAGAAATATGGCCCAATAATGCCGCCGGCCCATAAACCGCACCAAACAGTGGCTTTTTCGGGATGCATTGGTAGCTGTTGCAATGCTTCTGGCTGATCTTCACTCCAAATGCGGCAATTTTGCTTATTTACGTACTCATTCAACCAAAAATGAGCCTCATCGCTGAACACAATTTTTCGATAAAAAAGCGGATCCTCGGCCAGCTTTCCAAGAGCCCATTCACCAAAAATTCGGCGTTGTGGTAGGTCGGCTGGCTTTAGTTCTTGCACCAGCTGTATCTTAAAAGGCTTTACGCCCAAATCCTTCCGCAAAATTTTCCACGTAGTGCTGTAACAAAGGCCTAACTGCTGGGAACGGCGCCGAATCGACATTTCGCGGTCTTCTGTCACACTAGCTGATACGGCCGGAATATTTTCTTCACTACGCACAGTACGTTAACGTGTTGGTGGTTTAATGTCCAACAAAGTAAATTTGGTGCGAAATTTGGTCACAATCTTCCGAATAGACTGCTCAGAAGGTCGAGAATGCCGATCATAAAATGGAAGCAGCGCGCGATGAACATTTCGAACCGAGCACGAATTTTGATAGTAAAATTCAATAATTTGCAAGCGTTGTTCATTTGTAAGACGATCCATGGTTAAATTGCAAACCAAACTGAAGCTGTTTGACAGTGACACAAGGTACTAAACACACGTCAGCTGTCAAAACCAGTGTTGCCAAAACCAAACCAGCTAAAAAATCACCCGTTAGTTCCTTAAATATTTTTCCGGATCTAAGCAACAAACTTTTCTGTTAATTTTATAAGCAACAATTTCATCAATGTTGGTTAAGGGCTCGGTGAATTCCTACAAGATATTTATTTTTAAAATGCAACATAAGTTGACATTTTGCGTTGTATTTATTCGGCGCATACTTTTGCATTCGGAAAACCAAACTTACATGTTCGCGTTTCAAATTCGAAATTTCTTCTTTTAAGTCGTAGAAAACCATGTTAAAAAAAAGTTGTGGTTTTTTTGGCAAAAAAGTAGCCAAATCTGTGGGTTTTCCAGATTTATCTGGGGGAAATATTTTGTACGTCTGTCAACGCTGCTTCGTCTTCCCTTAAAAATTACAAGACCATTTAGGACTATTTAGGAATCCACGGCGAATTGAATGAGTTTAATTTTACGCCCAATCCTTATAACGGTGTCAGTTGTGTGTCAGACGATCGCAAGATCTGTAATTTCTGTTAGTAGCGCCACTGCTGCTACTACACAAGCAAAAATATTATCACTTTTAACAGCAAAACATTAAAACCAATTACATCTTTTTATAGTTAAGTTATTCTTATTTATTGTACAACAAAAAACATATTTCAGTTAAAATCACACACCCACAAATATGTGATGTACATCTTAAAATCTAACTTATGAATTAGGACTTATTTTTTTGTAAATCTATACAAACAACAATGAAAAATAGTTACATTATGTCATTTGCTCTGCTTCCTCTCATCTATAAAAAAGAGATGGAGCAAAAAACATCAAATGCGAATCCACATGAGATTTCCATTAAATTGTGACAATTATTAATGTTATGCCACTCTTTTTGTGCTCCAAGTTAATGCTAGGAATGCGGGGGCGTTCAAAGCTACAGTGCGGGTGATGGTAACTTTTATACATAGGTAGATACATTATTTGTTCCGTTTGCCAACTTAAGCTTAAACAGGGTAATTATCAAAAAGTTTTCTACAAGACTGAGCACAAATGAGCACCTCCCCTCTGAATCCTTATTCCTGCTACTACTTTTCACTTACTGTCTGTGATGTCTTCTAATGAAACTTGACAATAGGACTGGAGCCACCACCACTATGACTATTGCCAGCAGCAGATTGCTGGTGAGAATGGTAAGCAGGTGGTGCCTCGCCAGCTATGGCAGCAGAACCAGCCGTAACCCTGTTAGAGCCAATCTCGACTACTTTTGTAGGTGGATGATACAGATGTGTGCCATAGTGTATTGCAGCGGGATGACTGTACACAGGCCCAACGGAATTCACATCCGATGCATATGTGTATGACATTTTGCCACTACCACCTCCGGTGGCCCCGGAGTAGATGTTGCCAGCATTTTGTGATGACGATGTTGAATACAATGGACCCAGCTTAAGAGCAGAGGAGCTTTCGGAAGCAGGAATTTCTATCGATTTACCAGCTGCACCACCATTGCCACTGGCACCGGATAAACCTTGTGAATATCGAGTGTAACTCGTGGCGCCCGGATGATAATGCTGATGAAAATGATGTAGAGGCTGCAGTAACTGTTGCTGCTGTTGGTGTTGTTGTTGACCAGCGATGATGTGCTTTAAGGGAATAGGAATTGTTGCTGCTGCTCCTGCCGCTCCTATGGTTGCCATTTGGATTTGGCCCATAATTTGGTGCTTAGGTGAAACTTGAATTATTTGCTGTTGGTGTGGAAGTGGGGCATATGCTGTGGATGAAAAGAGACAGGGTGAGTTTATTGATTGAGGTGCTTGTTTTAAGAGTTATTCATTGCCTCACAAAAGAAAATGTTTTGATATAGAAATAGGGAATCTCTCACATGTTTACTAGCAAATGTTTGCATTTTTCTATTTTGTGATAGCAATTGTATTTTGTATCCGGCAAATCTCTTAGAAAAAAAAAATACTTTGTTTGCACAAATTTTTCTAACAGCTGTGATAACATTTATGTGGATGATACTGCAGTCCTTGCTGCGGAAGGAGTTTTCGAAATGGCAACAAGAAAAAAACTACAGAACTAAGAAATCGAACTCAATGGCCTATAGTCGGGTAATATTTATTTTACGAATACAAATTTTCAGTTCGTTGCCGTGTTCATAAATTATGAAAAAGTAGAAAAGTCAACAGCCAAATATGCAGGCATGATACTGGATGCCAAACTGAGCTGGAAAGTGCATGTAAAGAAAAAATGAGAAGACCTTAACATGTGCACCGTAAAGTGCATTGGCTTATGGGGAAATGCTCTTGCTTATCAAATTATAACAAATTGCTGATTCATCATCAAATTCTGATAAAAACAAGGCTTCTCAAGCATGTCAACTTAGAAATGACATAATTATCAAATATTAACAATCTGAAATAGAAAAATAAAACTAAAGCAGAAATAAATTTGTAGACAAATGTACTTATAGGTTTTTTTTTTTTTCTGTTGGTGCATCAGGTTCGGTTAGAACCCTAGGAAAAGCTTCCCACAATCATATACGAATAGCATTTAATATTTTTCTTTTTGCAACAGTTAAAATCATCGAAATCAGAATGATAATATTTTTAAATCGGTAAACTATAAGAGTATGGAAACAAATTTCGAATCCTATATTGTATCCTATAACGTCCTATATCATCGGACATTACTAAGTAATTTTGAATCCTACATTAGGTGTGTTTTTGAGCTTCGGTCTCTGAAAAGCAAAGTAAAATAAGAAAATGAGCAAATAACCAGTTCCCAGGAGCTGTTCAGAAAGCTGGTTTTATCGCTGTAATGTTGGCAGCCTCTGTTTTTCTGGACAGGTATACCACAACCAATCAAATCACAAGAAACAAAAGCAACCGAGGGGATGTTCGCTAAGTGAAAACTCACGAACAATATATTAGGGGTGAATTTTAAACGATTAATTTTTTAAAAGTTTGTAGAAATGGCATCGAAAGTTCTCTACTTCTCTATTTAAAAATAGATGGCACCTGTAAAATGTGAGCCATCTTGCTAATGGCTTATCAACACATATAAGTATTTTGTGTGGAAAATATTTATTCTGTTTTACCTAGGCAGTAACACTTTTAATTTGTGTTAATATAAATGAGCAAAAGAAAATTTCGCGTAGTACTTGTCGGTCACAAAAACAAAAAACATAAATAAAAGGTAGATGTAAGGTGAACATTTCTTGCGATTAATATGATTTTCAAATGTATGTAGATAATTAAAGTGAGAATTGGATGAGCATTGGTATAGGAGCACCTTCTTCCAAGACAAAGAAAAACACTTTTTTTATTAAAAGGTTGTTCATCCTTCCTCATTTTCTTTGGAAGAGAAAATCAAATCTGCACAAGTAGCAAGAAATTTTGGTCAAACATAAACACATCAATATTTAATGATTACAGATATTAATAAGGTAAATTTGTTTCAAGCAATACTGCAACTTAAATATCCTTAATATTTAGAGGTTATTTTGAGATTTAGTTTACTAATGCATTTCCACCGATCACAACCAACGCCTAGTATGTAGATAAACTCTGCGAACAGATCCATATTCTTCAAAAATGTATTCCCACTGGTGTTCAAAAGTGAACATTTGCCCCCAAGTGGCTCCTGCTGGGAAGGAATACCTAGTGTAGGTCTTTGAAGTGTCAAGTAGAGCGAAGTTGTTTTAATTGCGTGCTGAGAATCCTACATAACTTTGCTTTGCTGAGTTGGAAGCTCCAAAAAAAAGTCCTTTTGTATCCTATAACGTACCTTATCGTCGGACACTATTCATTTTAAAATAATGATAATTAATGATAAGTAAATAGTATAGTTGTATTTATATGAGTGGTTTGACGATATAAATTGACTAGCAAAGAGGCAGAGATATCAGTTTGGGGATTTTCTCCACATTTAGGGGGTTTTTTTTTTCTGGGGTTTTTTAAAAGTATATTTTTTTTTTTTTTTTTTTTATTTAATTAATCTACAAGCCGCTTAAAGCTAACAGATATTTGAGGTATAAAAATGAATTAAAGAAAGTAAATATCCAAAAGCATTGCCTTAAATTTATCTCTAGATACACATAAGTCAATATTACTGCAAGCTTCATTGAAAGATATAATTGCTCTAGATAAAGGTTCGTTACTCCCATATTTAGTTCTGTGCGCGTTTTGAAAAAGAAAATCTCTAGATCTTAGTAATCTAGCAGGTACATAGATAGGTACCATTGAAAGAAGGGGTTGACATTTGATATAATATATCTCTTACAAACATTACGTCATGAATAGTTCGCCTCGATTTTAATGATTTAATTCCAAGTAATTGGCATCTGGCTGAATATTCTGGGCGGAAATTCCAATGCATTTTGAAGAATATTAGTCTCGTAAAACGTCTTTGTATTCTTTCGATGCGATCGGAGTGAGTATTAAACGCGGGATTCCAAATGACATCGGCATACTCAAGAAGCGATCTTACCAAGGAGAAATATAAAGATCTTTACAGTTTCTGTTAATAAAACCGATGGCAGAATTCGCTTTCAAGACAATATAGTCAATATGATTTTTAAACAAAATTTTGAATCGAGAACAACGCCTAAATCTTTGATTTTATCAACCCTACAAAGTAGGTTAGAGTCAATGACGTAATCAAATTTCGAAATCGAGATCAATTTTGAGAAGGTTATCACATTACACTTCTTTATGTTAAGCTTTAAATCATTGAGGTTACACCATTCTGAAATAGAATTTAGATCTGACTGAACTAGGTGGCAGTCATCTATGCTTTTAATTTTTAGATACAATTTTAGATCATCGGCGTATAAAAGACATTGGCAGTGCTTGATAGCCAAAGTTATATCATTTATAAAAATTGTGAAGAGCAATGGACCTAAATGGCTGCCTTGGGGAACCCCAGATGTGTATTGAAACGATCTGGAGCAAACATTGCCTATGCGTACTTTTTGTGTTCTCCCAACAAGATAAGACGATAACCATGATAAAATCTTCGAGTGAAAACCAAAAAGTTCAAGCTTTTTCAATAGCGTTGCATGATTTACTGAATCAAAGGCTTTACTGAAGTCGGTATAAACTGTATCGACTTGATATTTGTTCTCAATAGCGTTGACAACATACGATGAGAAAAGTGCCAAGTTAGTGGTAGTAGACCTACCGGAAACGAAACCGTGTTGAGCAACTGATAAGAACTCTTTAGTGAGGAGCTCAAGTTTGTTTGTGATAATGCTTTCGAAAACCTTAGGAATTGCGGATAACTTGCAAATTCCCCTATAGTTTTCGACATTATTTTTAGGTCCAGACTTTAGGATAGGAACAAGGAATGAGGTCTTCCATTCTTGAAGGAAGATACCCTCAGAAAGTGAATGGTTAAAAATACTAAGCAAAGGGAAGCAGAGAGAGTCACAACAGTAACTAAGAATTATAGTTGGGATGCCATCAGCCCCAGCAATAGGATTGCGTTTAAGCAACTTAAGCGCCAAAAGGACTTCATCATTGCATAACTGGAATGAGCCAATATCAACCTTACATGCTATATTGTCTATCGAGTTATTATTTAAACCTGATTTGGAGTAAACCGATTCAAAGAAGTTAGAGAACAATTCAAGATTAGAACCCAAATTAGAGGACTTACTATCCTTGAGAAACATTGCATCTGGAATTCCCACCGACTTCTTTTTAGAATTTATAAATGACTAGAATGATTTACTGTTATATTTGACGTTAATATTCATGATGTAAACCTTTTTGTGTTTCGTTATAATAACTATAATTTTTCGTAACCTTACAATGAGCTTCCGTAGACAAATTAAATTTATAGTCATTTTGTGAACTTAAGAAACGTTGAGTAATTTAAACTTAAGAATGAGGTACCTAGCGTAAAGGAGATTTTCCAGATTTATCTGGGGGATATAAATGCCGATATAATTTCTTTGAGTCACATGCCTCCCCCATTTGATTTTAATAACATCATAGGAAATTGTCAGCTACGAACTTTATTTCTTTCATGCATGACAATCTTTTACAATCCATTACAAGCGACTTTTTTTTGGAATACCATCAAACAACGAATTTTCGTTTTCAAACAGTTGTACTGTACTCAGCCATAACTAACACCTTCATGCTTCGCAAAGAGGTGCGTTTAGTATATAAATGGATCAATTCCGGTAAGCAGTTTTTTTTTAAACTAATTTATATAAAAATATATATATTACAGTCCTTGAAATGTTAAATTGTTTGTGCTGTGTAATATCATCTTTCGAAGTGTCCTTTACCACTGTTCGATTTGCATTGCAATTAATACCAAACCCTGACTTATATGTAATGAGTAATGACTTACCAAAAGCAGTAGGAGATTGTTGATGATGTCCACCAAAGTAAAATGGTACCGACGACTGTTGTTGAAGCGGCTGATGCTGTTGTGTACCCATTCCGTAATATGGTATGAAATGCGCATAAACCGATGGTCCTGAGGCTGGCGATGAAGGTGCCGCTGACATTGGCGATGATGGCTGTTGTGCCAGCGAAATAAAATGAACCGCGGCACTTTGTTTGAATGATTGCTCCTTTGCAGAAGCTGGTGGGGCCGGCGCAGCAGTGTAAACCAACGGCACCATATGAGCTCCCTGCAGTGGGAATGGTGCTGCCAAATTTTGTTGGTAATGTCGCACGTATTCAGCCGGGAATGCGATGGCATATTGATTTTGCTGATGCTGTTGATGTGGCAACTGCTGGTGCTCGAATCCGCCATAGTGCAGAGGCAGAGTTACTGCGGCCGGTGGATGAGCCGATGATGGTGGTGGCGCATACATTTGTACAGGATGCACTTTCACTTGTCCTGTTGAAACCGGCTGGTAACTCTGTATGAATGGACCCCCATAGACACTCGACGCATACTGTATGCCACCAAGAGAGTTAGTGCTTGTGGACTTGTAAGAGGTGGGTGCATACTGAAGCCCACCCTCTGCCTTGTAGGATCCGGGAGGTGCATATTGTAAGCCCCCATTGTTGACACCAGTGGAAGTACTGCTCTCAGTTATGGTGCCCCCTCCTACGGTTGGAGATAGTCCTCCACCGCCGATTCCGATGTTCGCATCGGGCTTACTGTAGGATAGCTGTGAATTGAAATAGACGAAGCAGTATATGTGTGGTATTAAATAAGTTCCATGCTAATTTATTCATTCATTCAACAAGTATATGTATGCGTATATTGTGCATATGGTTAAACCGGTGTAAGGCGAGGTGGCTATTTGCCTATGGCATTTTGCCTTTTGTGCCTTTGTAACCCTGAGTTTGTTGTTCTCAGGGATTTTTTGTGTATGCATTGGGCTTTCGGCTTTTGCCTGACTTTCATTCTCTCTTCCTCCGTCTCTCTTTCTCACTCTATCTATCTCTGTGGGAAATAAATACTTAATTGAAGTGAAAGTTTCTGTAAAAATTTACATAAGTCGTGCAAGCATGAAGAAGAAGAAGAAGACTACAGAATAATAGCTTTGCACAAAACTCGACTTTCAGGGTTGAATTAAGTTATTGCTAAAATGCAAATGTTCAAGGGATTAGCTGGCTTGACAAAGAAAATATGTGCACGCATTTGTCAATTAATTAAATGGTAGCGGAAGATAAATTTAAACGTGTGTGTGTCATGTTTTCAAAAGACCACATTTTCGATTAGAAATTCCGACAAAATTTAAGCCAACGAGAATGGAGCCAACTACATAATAACACGGAAGCATCCCATGCAGTGGTCCCTGATTGAGGGGAAAAGCGCCAATATCGCCACTTTTTGAATGAAAAGGGGGAAGAAGAGGGACAAGCTTAATAAAAATTGGGAAAAATTAAAAATCGATGTGAAACGCAAATTTTTAAAAATAAAATTAAAACGTCATGTCCAAAAAAATTTCAGAGAATGCATTGTTAGTATTAAACATGAAAGAAAGCAGCCCATCAAACGTCTACGTTAGACTTTTTGTGCATCTGAATGAATTCACTCGTTTTAATATTATGTCAAGTTGAAAATTAAATTATTGTGTAATATATTTTAATGTGATATTTTTATATTAAGAAAACAAGCGCAAATTTCCCTTAGGGGAAAAAACGATGTTTTTTTCTTAATTTAGGGGAAAACATTCTTCAGAGTCTGGGAGCACTGCTCCTATGTGCATTGAGGAATAATTTTGAGAAAAAAGGTATAAATTTTTGTGAAATATTTTATTAATCCATTCTAAGTCGCATCACTCATTTTCACTCAAGCGTATTTTCGAATTCTGAACTAGTATTAATCGATGTCAAACAAAATTATAAAGGGTTTTTCAATAAGAGTGCTACAAAACGGTTTTGGATATGAATGAAATTGTTTATTCCTGTGAAAGTATGTTTGATGCCATTATGTATGGAACTCGATTTCTTTTGCATGGCCACCACGGACACGCTTGCAGGAGTCCAGACGCTGAACCCAATTTCCGACGGTTTTCAAGCATAAATCGGCCGATACTGGTGCAATTTCACGTTCGATATTCCTACAAAGTTCATCAATCGTCACTGGCTTGTTGGCATTGACCATATACTTGACGTAGCCCCACAGGAAATAGTCTAACGGCGTCAAATCGCACGACCGAGGCGGCCAAGCGACTAGACCATTTCGTGAGATAACACGTTCTCCAAACTTGGCTTCCAATAACTTGATTGTGACATTCGCTGTGTGGCTTGTGGCGCCATCGTGTTGGAACCACATGTCGTCCAAGTCCATATCATCCAATTGGGGCCAGAAATATTCGGTTATCATTGAACGGTAGCGATTCCCATTCACAGTAACGTGCCGGTCTTGATCATCGCGGAAGTACGGCCCAATAACGCCGCCGGCCCATAAAGCACACCAAACCGTAATTTTTTCGGGATGCAATGATGACTCATGGAGTACGTGTGGATTGCTGCCTGACCAATACCGCATATTTGAAGTTGTTGCTCAGCCCAATTCACGAACATGGGACGCCTAATGATGTAGGCCAAGATCTTTTCGCAAAATTCGCCATAATGACGTCACAGAGATGCCCAACGCTTGAGAACGACGTGTGAGAGACACATTTGGGCTTTCTTCAACTGAAGCCTTAGCGGCAGCAATATTCTCGCCACTACGGGCACTTCTTTGTCTCACTGGCACGGGAACATTTTGTACTGTGCCTGTTGATTCAAATTTTTCCACTAGACGCTCAATTGTTGATCTGCTAGGACGATTATGACGACCATAAATTGGACGTAGCGGTCTTAACGTTGAGGCCACTGACTCCGAATTTCGGTAGTAAATTTTAATAATTTCGTCTCGTTGTTGGCTCTCATATCGTTCCATCATAAAATGGCCAACCTTACTGAAGAGAAATGTCAAAAGAACGGCAAGAAATTCGGCGTTGTTTGCTGTCCCTGTTGCTCTACGTTTGTAGCATCCCTTTTGAAAAACCCTTTATATGTACAAAAAAGTGGGAATAAAATCCTCTGTTGGCTTTTTGGATTACAAAAAGCAAAATTAAAACTACTTATCGATAAACCAAAATTTCGTTGGCAAATTTTAAGCACCTTGTAACTACCATAGTTAGCAATTTTCACCAAAATGGCATCATTTTTTCGAGCTTAGGCACAAAAACTTCGATTTGGGTTCGCATCACCCCTTAGCGATTTACTTGCGAAATGTATTAGTCTTGTGAAGTCAGGAGGATCGAACACACTTTTCAATTTTTCGCTCGGAAGTTTTTTCAACTACAGCGTTTTATTTCAGATTGGAAATTACTCCAAATTGTATATATACTCAAAGTTCCAAAATGCGAACGAATAAACAATAATTTTAAAATTCGACCAAAGTCCAAACATTTCTTATTTTAAGTTCAAGTACTAAATATTTTTTCCTTTATTTTCGCACAAAATCTATGACGTTTATTAGACATTTGATACGTTTTTAAAAATAAAATGGAACTCGTCATCTCTCTCGGCCATTATAATACTTTGGATGGTATGAATAAAACGTAGCAATTGCTTTAACTCAAAGGAATGTCAAAAGGTTGTAAGGTTCTGTAATATAAACTGATTCGTGCTACCTCCAACTTTTGATATGTTCGAAAAGCGGAGCAACTTTTCACCTTTTACGCAGATCGGTGTCAATAAAACGTATCAATTGATAGTAATTATTCATTCGTCCCATTGTATGTGAGTGCCTAGTTAAAGCTACGTAAACTTGCATAGTAATTTCTAGTAACATTCTTAAGTGAACTGAGTTTTCGAAAGAAACTTTCAAAATTATTGTACTGAAAAATTAATGAATTCATGCGTTTGACAATTTTGCGTTTGTTTCATTAAATTAAATTAAATTAAATTCATAAAACATAGGGAGATTAATTTAACACTTTAACACTTTTAAGCTAAGCATAACTTCATTTTTCGTTTCGTTTTACACATGGCTATAAATGTGATCTTTTTAAGAGCTGGTGTAAATCTTTGTTTTTGGTCCACTGCCGATTTACAGTAAGTGGTTGTATACGAAGAAATTATTTTGACGTTGTCAAGTTTGTGTGGACCATGAAATATAATTCTGCATTTCCAATAATATTTTCAAATGGAAAGAAAAGCGTCCCAACAATTTTAATGACAGCATGAAATTAAAAAAAAATCCCGACTGATGCTGATGTCAGAACTATGTTGTTATTATAGAGAAAGCATCATTTTTCCTTTGTTTGAGAATATTTAATTAATGAATTCTTTCGTTAACTGAGCTAAGTAACATACGAGGAGTTTTTGAGAGACTTAATAAACCAAGGACAAAAGGTGCTCGAAAATCTAGTAAAGCGCTATGTTTACCCCGGTTTGTAATCTGCATATATGTATATGCCCAAGCTAGTTTACTGTTTCATTTTAAGGTTCTGTCCCGCTTAACAACCCCTGTACAATGAACCGAGGCATTCTTATTTTTTTATTGAACGACTCACAACGTTTTCACAAATTCTGTGTAATAATTTCAGGTCTCTTATGACCAAATTGTATAGTAACCCACTTCCAAGAATATGGTAGCGCTGGTTTTGTATCGATCATCGACGTTGATGCTGGCCAGGTATTTAAGCGTCTTCAATTTCCCATGCGTCTCCCTTTCACTATGACAAATTATGAGTCGCAAGGACAATCGCTGGATATTTGTGGCATCAATCTTGAATTCGTATGTTTCTGACAAGGTCAATTGTACGTTGCGTGCTCATGTGTGAGCAAACCTTCCGCTTTGTACATCGTGTACCGTAAAGCACTTAAGTGAAAAGGTGGAAGGTTGGCCGAGACTTCAATCATTGCGGTTTGATTGAAACACAGAGATATTGACATTCTTCAGTTATTTCTATTGTATTTAATATAACTTTTGAATAAAGAATTTGAGTAGCTCGGAATTATTATTTTCATTACATTTACGAATTTGGGCGGAACGAAGCTCAGCGGGTCAGCTAGCTTATAAATAATCATCTGTCCTACTATTCTGTTTCTTTTTCATCTCCATGAGGATTGCCTAAATAAAATTCGCATAAAACGGAACCACAAAAACTACACCTACATAGACACATTGCAGCACGATGTATCAATATTTATTTAAAATTTGATTGTAAAAACGATTTGCATATAATTTTCAATCTGCACGATTGCCGGAAGCAATCAGAAACACATCTGCTGATGTGTATTTCGTTGTTTTATATATCATAATAATATCTGCTCCCCAAATTGCTTTGTCGACAAAAAATTGAACACAAATTGCATTTTTCCAGTGCATAGCCCCCAAGTATGGTATCACATTGCAAATTGATTCCTTTAATGAAATTTGTATTTGGGTCATTGTGTTCTTATGCTTTATCCTCTGAAGATTGAGTAGATTATTGTCTGCTACCATAGTTGCAAAATACTGCTTGTTGACTATAGTGCGTAAGGAAAGCTTTTACAAATTTAAAAACATCGCACATGTATCCATACAATACCGCACTACTCTGTTTTTAAACGAAACCATGTACCTATTATAATGAGGATAAATACCGTATACGTATAACGGATGTTTCCAATTTATTTTTAGAGTAGTACCGACCAAATAATTTACAACTGTAATGCTCTCACTAGCAAACACTGTTCACACAAATTTAATTTCAATTTTAAGTTACTAATGGCTGGTGACAGCACTTGCATATGCGAACAAGCAGAAATCAGTCGAATTAGATTTGCAGAAATAATAAAGTGCACGACTATGTCGAACAGAACTTTCTCTTTAATCAAAAGTTTTGGTGCAAATGAAAATGAAGTGGGAGTTGCTGATTGTGTAAGCTCAAAGTTGTTGGATCTATTTTTAGGGTGCATTTATTCAATGTGGTTTAAAAAAAATAAAAACAAGTTGGTAATATTTCCTAAGACGAAGTTTTGCGTAGCTGTAATTGGATTTATATTGGAAGTGGGCCACTGTTATTATTTCAAAATTATACCCAAGAAATTTGAACACAGATCAGAATTTTTGAGAAATATTTAAGAAATTGATTTGTTCGAATTTTTTATCTTTAATGAGTATATGGATAAAAGTCATTAGAGAGGTTTTTGTTAAATAATGCAGACAAGACAGTAACAAATATTGGAGTGCTTAGTTTGTAAATTACCTAGATATTATTGCTTAGATATTAACCTGAAAACTGAGCTTCATATTGTTCGGTATATAAGCATATAAGTAAAATGTTGTTTTCGAGGTATTAGCAGTTCCCAAAATTTGTGTTTACGATTATAGAGAGAAAAAACTATATTAAGTTGAACCCGTGATACCCGTTTTAAACAAAAAAAATCCTAATCCAGGATATTAATAGTGATTAACAATCTTTAAATATTAGCTATGGAATGAGAATTACAAATTCTCCATTACTTACTACTTCCTTCTTATTGAAGTCCTTGTCGTGTCATAATTCAGTACTGTCCACAGTCCCGCAACGCCCAGCTATATTGTGTTCGCTCTTGCAAATTTATCAGCCTTCTCTTTGAATGCTATTTTCAATCCAACCGAGAAAGTATTTAATCGCATTTTGTTATTTTGCAATTTTACGGATGCACAAAAAAGTAATTAAATTACACACAATGAATCCGCTTTCGGGCAGAGTGAAACCGATGGGTGGTGTACGTTCATGAGAAATGCATGTTGACACTGCTGGCAGTAAACTTGTCACAGAATATTATACCCTTGTGATGAATTTTGCCGGCACAGAACACGAGGATGATGCTGATGATGCTATAAAACCGAACTATAACAAATTCCTTGCACCCTAACACAAAGCGAGAGCCAATTATTGTAGAATTGAAATGGTGTTGTTCACATGCGTTTCAGTCATTTTCATGTAGTTTGGGCACAAATTAGTTTGGCAGCCCCCTCTTAAACCAATTTGTAAGTCCGCGGTAGATTCGAGCAGGATGGCTTCAGGTTAATCAATGCTGACATATGTCAAGTTCAAGAGCACTAGCAGAAAAAGTAACTCTAAGAACTCTTTAATGTTTCGCTAGCATTTATGTCCAAAAAGATTGAAAAATTAAATAAAATAAGAATACCGCAACTACATTTGAGGCGACTTAATCAATATACCAAACTATATCCTAACGCAAGCGTCAACTCTGTAGCCGTCTGTAGAACATCCGGAAGGATAGAAAATTGCGAGAATTCGAAATGCTAATAAATTAAAATTCGCCTTATTTTTAAACGCACAAAACAACTAAATATACTTTCGGTACTAATATCCGCATTCCTTAAACA
Organism: Cheilosia grossa; assembly: GCA_963082955.1. Lineage (NCBI taxonomy): Eukaryota > Metazoa > Arthropoda > Insecta > Diptera > Syrphidae > Cheilosia > Cheilosia grossa. The sequence goes on along the minus strand of OY720145.1, from coordinate 25,630,220 downwards.
AACGATAGAGAAGAGCATTATTAACAATAAATACTATAATCATCAATGTGAGTTTGACCTTTCCTTATAGGGTGAAGGCTCCTAAGTTCAGCCCCCTCCAGTAGTCAGCCTCTGACATACAAAGTACAGCGCAGTAGTAAATACCTTAATCATACATCCAAACAAAAAATATTACTATCTTGGCTAACAGTTCTTCTCTCTGTATGGAACAAAATTGACTCAATCAAGGTACTATTTACTTCGTGCGTAAAAAATATAAGTCTGCGTACAGTTTTCATAACTGCAGAATACGAGTGGTTAGAAGTGGAAGTAAACTTGTAAAAGTGATATAATTACGAATATACTGAAGGTATGTGTATTTTATGATTATTATTACGATATTGACACTTTATTTATCTTGTTGCTAAACTTGAAATGTTAAAAATGTTTTTTGTTAAATAATTAAGAGGGGGGCTGACCTTATGAGATATTATTTGTATGATTATCCTAAGCTAAACGTTCTCCAGTCGTCAGCCCCTCCTTCTTAAAAAAAATGTGTAAATTAAATTGGGGCTGACTACTGGATACTTGCGTGGCCGACTACTGAAGCTGAGGGGGCTGACTACTGGCAAATCATACCCTTTTCACTTTTTTTCTAAATAGTTTGAATTAGGTAGCTCATATACGTAATAAGCTTAGTATTTTCCAATCTACAAACTTCAAACATTCAGAATAACCAAATACTTTATTAAATACTTGAAGAATGGATTTTTAAGGACCAATCAAACACAAAAAAAAAAGTTAAGGGGCTGACTACTGGAGCCATAACCCTATTTGTTAATCGCAACACACAATCAATTTACTCAAAGCTACCGAAACGCAGAAAATTTGTACACTTATGCAATGTGTTAATCACTAGTCTAACATAGTAGGTGAAATATTTTCGAGCCTCAACATTCATAAAGAAAAATATCTGTCATGAGACCAAACAACGTTGAAAAAAGGCATACGTAGAGTGTACAAAGTACAAACCTTGCGAGCTGCCAGAAAGCACTTGATACATTCAAAAATTTTAGACAAAAACGTGTGAGGATATTTCACATGCCGCACCAGTGAAGAAATGTTGTGAGAAGATTTAAGGTTACAATTCAAGAAGTCTCTGCAGTCTGCACTAATGTTCTTTGTTTTACCTGGTGAGGAGCATTCGTTTTTTTTTAAGAGAAAAACTAAAGAAAATACTGGTCGAGAGGATATGGTAAGAGAATGTCCACCCGTAAGTCCACAGCTGGCCAAACATTCACACTATGCACTCTATGTAGCAGATTGTGGGGAAAACAAAAAACAGAAAACAACACGATGGGAAAACAAGAATTTGTTATTCAGGACACAGTTCGTAAAACGACCATTTTAAGTTTTCTTAAAAATTTCTGAAACAGAAAGCTACTAACGTCAACTTTGAGTCAACGTTATTGGTCTCAATTGCTTAGCGTGGACATAAACAGCATAATCTCTCTTGGAAAAACGAAACACTCTTCTTAATTGAAACAATACTGAGACAATCAACTTCGGTCGACTTTCCGTTACTTGCCTACAAGCTATATTTTTACAGACTGCTTATGATTTGGTGGGCTAGTATTGCTACATGGACCTTGGTATTAACAAAAGTCACGAAAATTCAAAAATTCCGGCTCACCAACACAATCGTCAAAGATACAAGCCACCTCCGCGGTGTTGCTGGCATCATAGAATTTTACCCGTTAAGGTTTAAAATTATACCTGTTCCATGTTGTGACGCTGTAACATATTCTTTACATGCAGCATATGGTTCATTGGAATATCGCCTACACCGCAACCACGCTCAATTTGCATGACCGAAAATTTCTACAATAGACCCTTGTCGAAATCTTCGAATTTCATTGCAATCATTGGCTTGATTTATAAGGTCTGTCTGGTCCTTGCACGCTATAAGTATATCATCTACCTACTTAAATTAGTATCAAACAAAGATTACATTTTATATCTCCCTTACATAGACAAGGCTCGTTCTGGGATGGAGTAAACTCAATATAGGGTTGTACTCTACTTTGAATTCCATTCCTTTCCGGCTTATTTCAGTCCGTACATCGCTTTGTTCAGATGTAACACCTTGTGCACACACGAGTTGTCTGCATATCCGTCAGGCTGCTTCATTTAAAGCTCATCATGTAAGTCACAGTAAGTCACAGTGCAAACGACCATTTGGTGTACATAAAGCTTTATCTCAACAGAGAGAGCCAAAATCATACGTTTCATATCAACACACAGGCGAGAATTCGCAACCATTCGCCTGTTGGCCCTTGCGTAGATCTGCCAATGTCCATGTGCCATTTGCAACCAACGTTTGATATTCTTTGTTCATGGCCCCTTTCCAGTATGAAGCGTGCTTTCAGCTGTTTGCTTCATCGAAAGACTGCGGCAACGGAAGCTCGTTTACATACGTCGCATTAAAAACATTGTGTGCCCTTTTCAGACGCTGGCCTATTCGAACCAACTTTGGCCTAGCAGGACCGAATTTTTTAACCACTTCCTCTGGCTGCTTCGGCTCTTCTGCGTTGGCGTAGTCTTCGGTCACGGATTCGCTGTCGTTGGCATTTCCTTCATCCTGAACGTCGTCATACCGACTAGGCTACAGTTGGCACGCTGTTTGTTTTGCCCATAAAAGCTCTATCATATTAGAATTCAAGCACCGCGCACCGGCTGAACTTTCCATATCGTACTTGGCTGCAGCTGCAAGAAGAGTAAACGATCATTGTGTTGAGTTCGGCCTTCGGCGTCTCTCTTTTTTCTTTACCCTTGTTTTTGCATTGATTCTTGTAGGTAGTGCTGTGGCCACCGAACACCGACATGCTGCCCGCATTTGAAACAACATAATTTCTCTTTTTATCTTTATTTTACTTGGCGTTTCTGAATTCACATAAAATGCCTCGTTGCTCGTTTGGTGTTGGTTTCTCTTCATTCTCGCTTCGTTCCCCCCACCGCCATCAATTTAATCGTAAATATTTCCTGGCAAGGGAAACATTAGCGCGTTTCCATGGCCAGCTTGTGTTGCTTTGGCAAATAGCAGTATTATTACCACTCGCTCGAAGCTAAGCTTAATATCCACTCCGGCCAGCTTCCCAATCGTCGAACAAAATGTATTGGTATAGCTGGGCATAGCTTCTCCTGCTATACCATCTGCAAGCCAAGCAGCTTTTTGTGTAGCGATACTTTTCTTCCCGGTCCACTCGATTGATAGACATTCCTGAGCTTTTTCCAAGCACTCGCTGCAGTCTTGCTTTGCTTGAGGTAACATAACTGTGGTGACTTCAAGCTCAAAATTATAATTGCCAACGCCTATTCATCAAGTAAATCCCAATGCGCTGATTCTGTCAATGGTCGCACTGCTTCTACAACCTTCCACACCTCTGCGTACACCAACACGCTACGCATATGATTGCTCCCAGCTGCGATATTTTACTTCATCTAACTTCTCGATCTGTTGATGGACGTCAAGATAACCGCACACAATCCGTAATAACCGCGTCACTCACGAAATTGAATTTCCCAATAAACAACTTTAAAGAATATTTTAAATCTCGGCCTGGGCCTGTAACCGTTTTCGAATTCACAGAAAAAGAGAAAAAAAGCTAGGTTAATTACTTTTATTTATGTTCGCTTCGTGGGGAGGAACAGGAAGAACTAAAGGCTTTATTTAAAGAAACAAAGTACAAAAATAAATCCCACCCCGAACATTTGTTGTTCCCTGGAAAATATTCCTCCCATCGCGAATCTCCAATCCGAATTTATTTCCCCCGGAGTTTTTCGAAAATGTATGAATGCATTGACTGTTGTCAATTGTGATTTATGCAATTGTCAATAAAGCTCATATTTGGGAATATTTTGCATATATTTGTTTTAAACCAATTAATTTCGATAATTTGGCAATTGCAAAGACGCGAATTACTTATTGCTTACAAAATGCACGGCACAGCGTTTATATTGCTGCTAGAGGAACAAATTCAACAAGAAAAAAATTTTGTGAAACTGAACAGAAGAACTAAAAGAGATAAATCAAATCCTTAAGAGTTACCACAGGCGTTGCAAGTAGAAAATTAATTCCCGTTGCAATATTGTTACTAAAGGGTTATTTTTAAGCTGGTTTGGTTTTGGCAACACTGGTTTTGCCAGCTGACGTGTGTTTAGTACCTTGTGTCACTGTCAAACAGCTTCAGTTTGGTTTGCAATTTAACCATGGATCGTCTTACAAATGAACAACGCTTGCAAATTATTGAATTTTACTATCAAAATTCGTGCTCGGTTCGAAATGTTCATCGCGCGCTGCTTCCATTTTATGATCGGCATTCTCGACCTTCTGAGCAGTCTATTCGGAAGATTGTGACCAAATTTCGCACCAAATTTACTTTGTTTGACATTAAACCACCAACACGTTTACGTACTGTGCGTAGTGAAGAAAATATTGCGGCCGTATCAGCTTGTGTGACAGAAGACCGCGAAATGTCGATTCGGCGCCGTTCCCAGCAGTTAGGCCTTTGTTACAGCACTACGTGGAAAATTTTGCGGAAGGATTTGGGCGTAAAGCCTTTTAAGATACAGCTGGTGCAAGAACTAAAGCCAGCCGACCTACCACAATGGTGAATGGGCTCTTGGAAAGCTGGCCGAGGATCCGCTTTTTTATCGAAAAATTGTGTTCTGCGATGAGGCTCATTTTTGGTTGAATGGGTACGTAAATAAGCAAAATTGCCGCATTTGGAGTAAAGATCAGCTAGAAGCATTGCAACAGCTACCAATGCATCCCGAAAAAGCCACTGTTTGGTGCGGTTTATGGGCCGGCGGCATTATTGGGCCATATTTCTTCAAAGATGATGCGAATCGCAGCGTTACTGTCAATGGTGAACGCTACCGAGCAATGATAACAAACTTTTTTTTGCCCGAAATGGAAGTTCTTGACTTGCATGATATGTGGTTTCAACAAGACGGTGCCCCATGCCACACAGCACGCGAAACAATGGCGCAATTGCGAGGCGAGTTTGGTGAACAGTTAATTTCACGTTTCGGGCCGGTCAATTGGCCGCCTAGATCGTGCGATTTGACACCATTAGATTATTTTTTGTGGGGGTATGCCAAGGCTAATGTGTATAGGGACAAGCCCGCTTCGATTGACGCACTGGAAGCCAACATCCATGCATTCATTCGTGAGATACCGGCCGATATGTGTGAAAGAGTATGCCAAAATTGGACTCAGCGGATGGGCTACCTGAGACGCAGCCGCGGTCAACACATGAAATTATCTTTAAACATTAAATTGCAAGGTTCAAACTATCGATTCAAATTAATATTTCATTCATTTTTTCGAATTTTTTGTGTTTTTTTTTTTTTTTAAAAGTTCTAAACCTCTTAAAAAATCACCCGTTATATATCCGTTTTTTATTAGATTTCACCAGTATAACAGGGTCACTAAACCAATGCTCAAGTATGTGCTGGATTTTCACTCAGACAAACTGTCAACAATCAAAAAAAACATTCGCCACTCCTGCCATCTTCAAACACTATTAGCATCATCATCTCCAATTATTGTTGTTGATGATACGCCCATTTACTTATTTTAGTACATTTTGAAAATACTTGAATGAATGCTCTCTATTGTTTGAAGTATACCAACCGTATGCCACTTCTATTTTCTCAGTTCAAATCGACAAAGTTAAAAAAAAAAAAAAAAACCAAAAGACCCTCAGAAACTGCTTACGTTTTGAATTTCCACCTACGAATTAACGAAGGAAATATTCCGGGGGGAATCGTATCAAATATTACGGGGGGTTGTTTGTTCACGATACCAATTTATTCCGGGGGAATTTTTCCCCTTTTTCGAAATTCTTTGCCGATACCATTTTTTTTTTTTTAATGGGTAACATTTCGGGGGAATTTTGTTTACGATAGCCCTGAATGATAATATATATTCAAAATAGATAGTTTTATTTAGCAAAGAAATCAAATAAATCGCCTTTTATATATATATATATACTGAATGGAAGTGGTTACGATTATATATATATTTCGACATCCATTTTTTTGCTCTAAATTTTCATAGTGACGTATATCAATGTTAATCGTGAGTAAAACTTATTTTCAAAGGGGCGTTTTTTTCGATATCTAGATATCGCTTTTTCGCTTATAAGAAATTATATATTATAAGGTAAGGTTTTTAGTATTACATCCTTATAAAAGGTACCTAGGGTCGATTTTTGACCACAGGCGCAACTAGTTTAAATAAAAACGCACACAGCGAATGGTTTTGAGAAACTCGCCAGGGACTTTTGGTAATACATAACTATATAATTATTAACATCAGATACCTATCCGAAATTCCGCATATTTATGTACGTGCCACATTATTCGAAATTCGTATTAATGATTGAGCCACTTTCGATTGCCAATAGACCTCACATTTAATCAGTTCATCCTATCAGACAAATTGTTAGCTAGAACGCACTAAGGTTAATGTTACAGTAACTTGATTTAAAATCGCTGTGCTCTCAATTATTCAGCTTGTTGCTTGTTATTAAGAAAATGTATCTTATTGTTTAATCAGTTAGATAATGAAATAAATAAATAAAATGAAAATTTGAGTACAACCTTCTATAACGCAAATGAAAACATCCACTCACAATATATAGAATAAGACCACTCGTGCTGCATTAGCGTTATAATTGACAAAAACCGTTTGAGCACTAGTGCATTATAAAAAAAAAAAACAAACGTAACATAGAAACAGTTTAATTCGGTCCGCAATATCGAAACTGGTAACACTAACATAAGTGATATTAGTTCGCCTATGTCATAATGTTACGGCATACACATGCACACCGAAAGGGTAATTACCCTTATAAAGTGCCTGAGATGAAGGAGAAGTCCTTTAGACTTAAGGATGTGATGGGTACAAATGCAGAAACCTAACGAATGGTGGCAATATTTCACTCTACCACCTATCATCCACCGTCCCATCTTCAGGGGGCTGCAGGGATGGAAAGATAAATCCACTTTGCGACATAAATTGACTCAAGTGATAGTTGGCTGCCAGGCCAGAAGTGCTTGTTGGTTCCTTGCCTGATTGGTGATGGTTATGTAGGCAACAGTAGAAAGCCTCCAACGCGCATCGTCGACATTTTGCGTCTTTCATACAGTCGCTTGGCACCGTTTCTGGCAGCGAGAAAATTTACGTTCTATGTTCCGGTCGTGTCATGTGAATATAAGAACCCCTCCCTCTCCATTTCTCCAAATATATGCATGTAGATATAGCACGCGATGAAATTGATTACTCATGTGAATGCCGGATTAGTAACACCAACTGGACAGTTCATATCTGCTTCTGGGTGCCAGTGTCCTTGTGAAAAGGATGATTTACCAACGGTAGTGATGGTTAAGTTAATTCATTGGATGACATAAAAGTCGCTTTTAATGCGTCTTGTGTAATACGTGTCCAGTTGAGGAATGAAATATGTGTACGTGTAGAGGACAGGAAGTGATTGAGAGTCAAGGTTACAAGTTGAAGGATTGATATGGATGTACGATCGGACAAGCGAACAAGGAAATGTAATATGTTTATTATTTAAAAAGAGTGACGTTGTATGATAATTTATAGGGTTAGATGGCAATAGCTCCAACATTGGTTTGCGATATTACATCCCATTGAAATTTGTCAATAGTTATACCATAACACTAAATGAGTTTATAGAAACTATCCGGGCTTTTTTTATCTTACTGTACTTTTGTGTTATAAATACCAATTTCTCTTATTCCTCAATTCATAGGAATCGCATGAGTTTGGTTTTGTTTTGTTTTGTTATTGTCTCTCTCTTTTTTTTTTTTGGGCAATTAACCTTACCTGTGGATTGGTGGCAGCAGTCTCATAAGGCGTTGAAGATGGCCTGAAGGGTGCCTCTTGGTAATGATACTGGTACACGGGGCGAAAGGATTCGTCTTTAGGCTTTACTGTGTAAACTGCTGAAATAGTGACAAATAAGGATAATTAGAATAAAAACCAATTGACAGATAACTTTTATTTATATATTTTTATGGAACATCCAAAGAATAAAAAATTTAACATTTTAAATAATTTTTGTTATATTGGTGACACTACCCGTTTTTCTACCCAGTCTATTCGTTTCAAATGAGTTGATATACGAACGTAGTTTCTTTTATATATGGCTGTACCCACCCGGTTTAGGCCGTGCATTTCGAATTTAGTCCCGACCTCATTCCGCAAACTGTTTTATTTTGACAATGTCCGTTATTAATTTTTAAGAAATAGCTTTTGAATTTTCTATCCCTCTAATCTTTTGAAAAGTGTCACCTCCAAAACTATCATATCTTTCGAGTGGTAATCGAGTTATAACGTCAATTTATTTATAAGATTTAAAATATTATATTTTTTTTTTTTTTTTTTTATTTGAAGTGTCACTACTCGATTTCTATCCAGTTTTTTTTTTTCAAAGTGCATTTCCCCACACAAACTTTCATAACCATTTTCATCTCCTCAAATTTTTATTTTTTTCGCGACAAAGAGAATCTATAACTTGTTCCTAGTCCGGGCAGGAGTACGGTAAGTTGACCACCAAAAAATTATACCTGTTTTATTTTAATTTTTTAAAGAAAGGTTGCTATGTCTATGAGGGGTGTCTATCTCGCTCCGTTTAGGCGGGCTAAACAAAATTATTAAAATACAGGGTTTTCCAATAAGAGGTGTTATTGTGAATGACCCGCTATTTCGGTAGCTGCCACATTTGAAGCTTTTATTCTTTGTCATTTGACAAGTAGAAACTACGCCATTACTAAAACTGGAACGATACACGCTTGAACAACGCATTGAAATTATTTAAATTCACTACAAAAATGGTGAAAATCTTGCAGTCACAGTTCGCAAAGCTGAAGCATTTTTTGGTCGTCGTGAAGCACCTTGTCGGACCGCAATACAGAAATTGGTGGAAAAATTCGAGCTGTTGGGACAAGTTAGTGATGTGAAGAATAAAATCCGTGCACGTCGCTCAAGAACAACTGAGAATATTGCTGCTGTAACCCAAAGTGTTGAAGAAAACCCAGGTTTGTCCATTCCTCGTCGTTCTTTGGAATTGGGCATTCCACAAACGTCATTACACCGTATTTTGCATAAACAGTTGAATGGCATTGATCTGGACAACGTTTACTTTCAACAAGACGGCGCTACGTGCCACACAAGCAACGACCGTGTTATCTCTCGAAGAGTTGATCACAATTGGCCACCGAGATCTTGTGATTTAACACCTTGCGACTTCTTCCTTTGGGGCCACGTGAAAGATAAGGTCTACGCCAACAGCCCAGCGTCGATTCAAGACTTCAAAGATAAAATTCGTGAGGCTATCGAGGACATAGGACAGCCACTTTGCGTTTTTGTTATGGAAAATTTCATGTAAAGGATATGGTCCTCTATGCGTGCTCGTGGTGGCCATTTGGCTGATGTTCTTTTTCATTATCAGCAGCATACCTTCCTCTTTATTATGAAATAAACATCCGATCATTTATCTCCAAAAATGACATTTTTCGTTGAATACCAAAATAACACCTCTTATTGGAAAACCATACAATGCAATTCTTACAATTAGGCACTAAGGCATTTTTGAGAGACAGGAATCTGTTCTTTAATATTATTTTTTATTCTTATTATTTTTGTTACTAGTTTGTGAAAAAGGTACTATCAAACTTAAAGTTAAAAAAAAAAAATTATTCCTGATTTTTTGAATATTTTCAATATTTTTTCAATGTTGTGAACAATGTCCATGATCACAAAATATTTGATTCTTATAAAGGTTATTTTAAAAATCCGAAAAGCTATTTTTAGTATTGAACAAAAAAAAACAAAATGCGGTGGATGAAGCATAATTATGATTCACACCTAAATACACATTGCTATGGAAATTTGAATTAGGCGGAGGTGTCTGGCTTCCCGGCCATGGTAATATGGAGAGAAATGAGGAAGCCAAACGCGGCTTCTCTCTATGCGTATGAAGTTTACCCTCCGCGGGCATACGTATAAAACGAGAAATCCTCCTGCACTTAGTTTCGCTTCAATATCGGAGACTAGGTGGGCGAACCTGTCAAACAGCGTTATTGTGAGAAAGATTTGTCCAGACTACGAACACGCCAGAAAGTGTGCAGATTTCGCAAGATTCACTGCAATAAGTACGGGCCATTGGCCTTTAGAAACTCTCGGAGCCAAGCTCAGCATTACCCATACCGCACCCACTGAGGTAGCTGCGCTGACAAAAACGAGAGTGAAACATCTGCATTTTCTTTGTGAATGTCCGGCCCTAGAAACCAGCTACTGTGAACTAGGTAAGCCTTTCTTTGATGGCTTGAAGAAACCCATTTTTCTATAACGTCCTCAAATTTCTCAACCCCGCATGCTGGCTTTGACCTTTTATGAGATATCTTTCACGTTTTATGTAGCGGTCGCGTTAGTTTGTGCCTCAAAATGGCGCACAAGCACTAATTGTGTTCTTTTTCTCACCAACCAACAAAACACTCAATACTCTATCTTAAGTCAGGAAAACTAATGCGACTGACTCAAGTACATAATAACCGCAACCAACATAGCGTTCGATAAATGTGAACTGCATTGAGACTTTTTCATAAAGAAAAATCATATTTTATTTAAATGACCGTCAACTACTTAAATAGGTTGTGAGATTTGCCCCTATTAGTTAATTTTGAGTCTCAAGTCTCAAACTCAGCCAATTAAATAAAGCAAAAAAAAAAACGAAAGCTCTTCGAAAGAAAAGAGAATATAAGAAAGCTGCCAATTTACCTGTCAGTTCTGAAGAATCTCGCTTTTCGGTCTTTTTTTCAGTCTTTTTCCATTCCACCGATTTTTCCTCATGCTTTTTGTCCTTCCCTTGGCTACTATCGCAAAGCACTCCACTTAAGGCCAGAAGCAACACAACAAATACCTGCATAAGAAGTACAAATAATTAACCAGTGATTTCTTGCAGCCACGAGGGTGACATTGAACCCCATATTTACCCGTATCCTAGCCATTTGCGCGGCTGCGGTCGGTCGGCACGCTCTATCAAGTTTTAATTAACCAAATTCACGTAAATATATTCAAGCGAAGCCTGCCACACGCACTGTAATGAATTTTAAATGAATCGTAACACAATTAGTTGATGAATTCTATACACGAAAACTAAAAAAAAGAACCAAGCATGTAATCACTGTAATTCACTAAATTAGTCTCGTGAGTGTGCATACTACCTCGCGATTGCTTTTTTTCGCTAAAATAATTCGTGCATATCGAAATGCAACATAGTACTGTACACTCACACACCTTTTATAATTCTATCACAAGAAACAAACTCGTAATCCACTGTCAGTGATATCGACGACACGGTACCTTGGATATTATGTCTTACGTTGTATGGTTGAACTAAAAGTGAAATTGTATCTTATATCAGTTTTGGTTTTATATCATCAGCAAAATATTTCATGTTAGGAAGTGGAAGACCAGTGCGTGTGGGGATGTGAACTTGTGTGCTAAGGTGTACCTACATAGATAGCATTGCAGTTACAAATCTAACAAATAAAGTTACAAGCGTGTTCGTCGTCTCCAAGGAAGGAATATGAATTGGAAAAGATTAAGGAAGGGATTTGTGTGGCAGATTACTTTTTAAAGCAAATGATGGATGATCAATTTGGCATATGTATTTTATTCGAATTACTTGTCATTTATCCTTACCAGTTCCCTAAGGGGCAAAATAAATAAAAGCAATTTCCGCTGATAATTAAGGTAAATTTGTGGTTGCTTTGAATTGTTTGGAAGTATTTGCTGCAGTTACACCTTAGGGCATAACAAAGTGAAGTCATTAAATACATAGTTACATAATTGTCACTAGTAGATCGTTATTTTATAATGAGCTAGGGATAGGTTATATGAAATGGCTAGAATGGCAAATTTGGAACCGTACAATTGCAGTCGGTTGCGTCTGAATAGAATTAGACAAATTACCCTTCATTGTACTTGTATCAGTCTGAGCCAAAAGTCTCCAAAGTAGAATTTAGCAACTGGGGGAAAACCGAAAACATCTTTACATACCGGTCTAAATTACTGTCAATGTGACTTTATTTTCTAAAAAACAGCCCATGCCGAGGAACTCCATTTCTGTCTGAATGTAGTGACCGGTAGTTGTAAACAAAACAATAATAAAGAACTCAAGTTTGTTAAAGTTTTTTGAAAATTAAAAAACAAATCATAGATATAGATAGATTTAAGGCCGAAAGGCATTAATTTTAAGGATATTGGTAAGTTTAGAGCGTTCGCTTGGAGCCAGTAAGCTAGAATAAGATAAATGTTAATTTTAAATTAGATTTAATCGTTTTTGTCTAGTATGTAAGTTTAAAGAAAGACACAACAGGTACGGGGCTACACTGAAGCGATTTCGGAAGATGCGCTGGGCTACAATCATGAAACATACTTTCGAAAAGTCGGCCGAACACACGCTAATCAGCCCACTTAAGATCCACAGCTGTCGAGTGGAGCTACTCCATTCTCAGTAAGACCCCTACAGCCTGAATAGCGCGAATTTTAGAAAAGGCAGGTGATATTGGATGTTGCCGTACCCAGTTTTTTTATTAAAATATTTTTTTCCATAAAAGTTTTGAAAACAATAATAAAAACGCTCCACACTAGCAAAATTCGTAAAAGAAGTGATAAATCTTTGGAAGTCACTATGCTTCAAAAAAGGGTTAAATTTATAACTTTTGTTCGATGGCGATATCCGTCGGTTCAATTCACATATAATGAGTAAGTATAAGCCAGACCAGGCCCTTGGTTTGGCACTGCGAGATGAAGACGGATATTAAGGTAACAGCAATGTACCTCGAAGATGTTAGAGCTGGAGCTGGCCGCCAACATCTGTTTTCCACCCTGAGTAGTCAAATACCTAGGCATTTCAGGGTGGTTGACGACAGGAATATCTGTCATGCAGATCGAAATGGTAATTCCATTGACACTAGTCTTCTGAGGATATGTTCTATGGGTCTATTGTGTTGCTATATTTCCTTCTTGTTCGCTACATTTACGATTAAAAATTTATTGGAATGGAAAACGATTCTCTGATTTAAGATAACTGGTCTCAAAATTGGAGATTAGAATAATTCCTGATACAAAGTATGTTTTTGTTATTATTACATAGTGTATTTCCAGGAATGATACTTTTACACACAATTATTACAAACTTTTTATTTTTTTATCATATTTACGAAATTAATATTATCCAATGATTTTTTTTTTTGAATTTCCATACAGCTTACATCTGCATACTCTTTATAATTCACATTTTACTTACATATATATGGGTTGCACACTGGCAATCGAACATAGTAGTCCAAGACCTTATCCCCTAGGGTAATTCGTCATTTTCTTTAGCAGTGGTAAAGCCGAATTACTCTATACTTTTAGAGTTTCGTTGAGACTTGCAACTAACTTGCAGCTTACTCGACCGAAGTAACAAGCAAGACATTAAGTGTTAGGTAACCAATTTATTTATGAGCGGAAAGTGTTTATTGAAAAACTCATTATTGACTTATGTATCACAGAGGTAAAAGTGTTTAGTGTTTTTGTAAATTTTCCCCGATTCGTTGAATGATGGTTTCTTTAGACAGTTGGGATTCATTTAATAACGCATCGCTTCACTTGATGAAATATATAAAATTTGTATTTACCTACAAAGTCCTTCATAAGCAAATTAGGAGGAAGTAAATGGCTCTACATATATATAATTCGTAGGCAAAAATCATATTTTTTGTTATCTGTGAGGGAATGTTTTTAGTTTTGACTGGAATAGATTAGTGAGGCTGGTTTAAGTTGTCAATAATTGGGAGTAGGGTAAGAGATTTGTTTTTTAATTTACTGTTATGGAAAATGATGCATTGTTATCAATCATCTAAGGTAAAGGACGTCTTAATATCTCCGTTTTCAATTAATGAATGTAAACCTTATTGTATACGAAGCTGGCTTGGTTTTTTTATTTCTTAAACAATATAATTTTTTTTAAGTTCTCTTGATAAAAAGTGTTTCGGAAAAGCAGAACAAAGCTAGGACTATCGATTTTATTTTTTTTTTTTTTTTTTTTGTATTCGGGAAGTTAATGCATCAGAGCAAGGTTCATTCAAAATTTTAATCAAATGGAAAACTGCGTTTTCGAGATACGAACAGTTTCTGAAATTTTCGTTTTCTCTGATTCGAATTGAAAATTGTAATTAAAATACAACTATTTATTTTGGTCAAAACTTTAGTGCCGTTTTCGGTCAAACTAAAGAGTTTCTGATTGTGTAAGCTCCAAGTGGTTAGCATTATGTGGCATTCGATTTTTCATAACGAAAAACAGAACATGTGCTCATGTTAACCTCACTTACTTAAGCTCAAATATAAATTTTAAATGAAATGCATAGAGCCGTTTTTCCAACAAATCAAACTGGTATGAAGATTTTATATGGGAAGTACTATCAATATTGAGGTGGAAAAAAAGACTTTCCCGAACTGTCTGTGGGCCCACAGACTCCAAATCCGAAGTCTGAACCAAAACCAGGCAACCGTTTAGGCTCAAGGCCTCGGGAGCATACAGACAGACAGACAGTAAGACAGACAGACAGACATGATTAACATCTCGTGTTCGAAATTTTGTACGAATACAATATCTTTCTCTTACTACGTGTTAGAGGAAGTTCAAAATTATTTGGAGAGCGCAATAACCTCAAAGCCTCATTCGTATTAAATCTTTAACACTCGCAATAAACTTTAAAGGTAATACATAATATTTTATGGAACAGTTAACTACTCCACCGGAAGAACAATAGTTTTTCCAATCATAGGTACGAACCAAAAAAGAATGTTGCCAAATTTTGCTTCAGATTTCATTACTCAACTTTGGTAGTTGGACATGGCTTGACAGCACCTTGTTGTGGCATTTCCTCCATTATTGAACTCAGTTCTACGCCCTTGTATTTATAGACTGAAAAGAGGGAAACAAAAAACAATAAAGCAGAGAACAACAATCATTTAAATTCTACACGCTTCGTTCGATTGCTTGTATTCGTTCGTTACTCCGTTGTTGCGTTGCCTCAAGCAAGGAGAAATAAACAAACAAATTTAAAACAACAGCAGCACAGAGCCGGCAATATACTTACTGATTTTTTACTAAATAATTAGTACATAATGCATGAACATATAAATTTTATTGTGCAGTTCCTCTCGCCAATACAATTTCCAATTATATAGACGCTTATAAGGCTAAACAAGAGGATTCGAAAGATGATGGCAATTTATTTCTTATTTTCCGAAATACCTTCTAATTTTCATGCGATCTGACAACTAATCCCGCCATATAGCCTGGATTTAGGTTTTCACTGAAATCGTCTAGACGCTAGATATCAAGAGCGTCATCTTTGGTGGGAAGTAAGGGTTCTTGTCAGAATTTTTGCTAAAAAAATCTTGCAGGTATGTAATGTATATTTGTCTATCTTCTAATCTTAAGATTTTAATAAACTTGTAAAGTTCACAATAAGACAAGTCATTATTATTTGCTTGTTCACAGTCCAGTCAAACATATTATTCATATTCGACATATTGATCATACCCATTTTTATAATAATACAGTACAGATTGTGTCGATACTACAAGACTCTTTTATGTATTTTCTAGCCTCTCTTTTCTCCAGTCTAAGAAATATTTTTGTTTGAATTTTGATAAAAGTTTTACGATATATATTTCTAATATTTAAAACAAAGTGTTGTATCTGCTAGAAAAAATTTCCTTCAATCTAAGTGCCCAACCGAGCCCAGGAATATCTATATCTATATAAATATTCATAATCCATGAATATTACATTAAACACTCTTATGTAGCTTTACTGTGTAAACATTTTAACGACTAAATGACAGACTTTTCAGTTCACTTCCTGTGTTATCATAATGCAAACATTTTCTTAAATACCAAGTTTGATCAAACAGTTCCGAAAAAGATACGTGCGTACCCAGTGCCCATATTAAGAATATACCTACGCCAATCTTTCGATCCTAGTCCTCAGTCTGAAGTGAAACAATAAATACATAATAACACTGCATGCACTACCGCAATCGCATTATGTCCATCACATAACATGTTTGCACAGTAACAATTCAAATGAAATTGAAAGTCTCATCCACGTCCGAAGAAATATACAGAAACAGGTTCACTCACTACAGGATTTTAAAGTCACAAGATTCGAGACCAATTGCTCTGGTCAATAACACCAGAAAAAACATAATTGTAACATTAAACAGTCGCCCAACCGTTCAATAACCTGTGCTTGGCAGCGCGTCATAGTGCATTGCATTGCAAAAAAGGAAAACCGAGAAGCAATTGAAAAAACTCGTTCACGGTCCACACATCTGAATGTCAACAATTTGGTTCCGATCCAGAAAAAAGTTTACTCATACCTGGTGTAGGTAGCTGGGCCTTTCTACCAAGTAGAGTGGTAACACAAATTCAAACACATTTTCCAGTGACTGGCTCATCTTGGCACTCAATCCCGCACTAAGGAGTTTTCGTCGGGAAGTGTTTTCTATTTGCTTTGCTTATTTTTCTTTATTGCTTTGAGTACATCTACCTTACCAGTGTAGAGAAGAAAACACGCAACCCAAGCGATTCCGTTGACTCACTTGTTTCTGGAAATGATGTTCGATCCGGAGCATTTCGATTTCGCTTTTAGTCCCGTCGATTTGTGAAATGCACGAAGTTTCCGGCTTTTCACTTCTTTCATTAGCACTTGACACTGAAACTAGTTGGGATTATTATTTCATGTAAATTTTCAAAGTCGCATACAATGTGCATACGAGGACATGGATATTTCTTAGCCGAACAACAATAAATATATATTTTATGAACTAATAGATAATATTTTTCGTCTGTCTGTCTGTGTGTCTTCATCAGAGAGGACAGACAACTTTGGTAAGTTATTGTCTTCATGCCAGCGAAGGTTTCTCACTTAAGGTGGGCGGAATTTAATGCACTGGGATGCCATCTGCCGCACTTTGATATATGGTTTGAACAATGCTTGTCAAAAAAATGGGGAGAGGGGACTAGAGAGCGGGATGTGGCATTTCTCTACACTCACGACCGGTAGTGTTTTAATATTTTAAACTTGGATGTGTATTGGTTGAACAAACCATGTTACGAAATTTGAGGGGGTTTGGAAAGCAAGGCGTGTGCCACCTTATTATAAAAGAAACTTATTAAGAACTCCATTCTGCCGAGGGCTCATAAATATAATTGAACATATATCGGCTGCTGGAAGCAATTTAAAAATGCGGGCTGTATAAATAAAGCTCTGACTGACACAGTTTTGAAGAAACTCATAAAGTGCAATCAAATACCGTATTGTCTGCATTACGCGGGGCTCTGTGCAGACTTAGGATTCCTCAGAAAAAAAATGAAACGATAGATAAACAAACAAATAAAAACGCGACCGAAATTAAAAAAAAAAAAACCCTTCTGGTTCAGAGTATTGGCTATCTGAAATTGGTGAAAAGTTGTTTTAGTACTGGGTACGGTAGAGGTAGTTGTTTCTATTTCCAAATCGAACCGCTGCATCACCATACGTCATAGTGTGGAGTATGGCTAGGAAAACTCAGCATTTACAGCATTTGTAGCTATAGAACTCAGCTGCAACAAGAGGCAAGCCGCAAAATCGAGTCATCCCTCCACTGGTTGGACTTCTAACCGTCAATAGATTTTTAAGAATATTTAGAAAAAAGGGAATCACAACCTTAGCCTTTGTGGATAACTGTTAAAGAAAATACAAATGCTCCCTATATTTACAACATGACTTTGGAAGAAGATGGAGATTCCAACCGGAACCCTAAAATCAAATGACACAATATAATCATTTGATAAAGGTTGTTAGGAAATATCGTCATGCACCTATCACCATCAGCCATTATTAGGTCAAACTCTGCTAAACTCACAAATGTAGCAAAATTTAGGTAAACCTGGTTATATATAGGGAGGACTATGCCACCGCTGTACTAAACTTTTATCCGTACCGCAGCCGGTTTACTTACAGAACGAAGTCATGCTCCGTAAACGGATGAAGTCAAATAACCTGTACAGTAGCTGGCGATATGAGAATAATGTGGAATCAGTGCAACACCTGCTTTGCCACTGCATTGCTGAAGAAGAATGAAACCTAAGTATCAAAAGGAACCTTATTTAATGTATTGTATGTATCTTCTGCACTTTATTAGGACCACAGACTGGTTCCCAAGCCAACCAAAATCTTGATCGTTCTTGGTTTGTTCTATCTTTTTTCTATTTTCTTAACAGGGACTTCACAATGGACCTTATAGACCTTGCTAATTTTCTTCCATAACGTACCCCTAATAACCTTATAATAAAACGAATATATCTATTCAATTTCAATGCACAGTTAGTATAGAACCCAAAGTTGTAGCGATTTTGGGTAACATTTCGAATATCAAGTTCCAGTATTAAGTGGTTAACTAATTAAAAATCGTAAATTGCTGATTCGATTTTCTGTCAGGTGCGTTACTTTTCTTCTTTTTTTTTATTAAGAGATATTCGAAAACCTTTTCATCGCTTTTGAACCATATCTGGTACAGCTACTGACCAATTTCAAAAAGCGTCTAAACGTTATCAAATACTTCCACATTCTTTACACAAAATCAAGCGATTATGCTCAGCTTTTATGCATTTAAAAAAAAATTAACTAAATCAGTAACAACTGGAACTACCAGTCAATAGAAAATATAAATCTTATTTCAATTATTTAAAGGTTTCTTTTCCAACGCAGAGATTCCATAATGAAGTTTCGGTAAAGGAAAATGTTAGTTGCAGCACAGCACTATGAGTACCTATAGTAATTATCGTCAACACCGGTGGTACCGTCATCATATACCGATTTCAATTTGCTTTTAAAGTGTTCGATTTATATGCAAATTAGTATACATTCATTGCAAATTTCCCAGAATGGGGCATTGCATTTTACAGCAATGACATAATTTATATGCTTAGTAGTCTGATTTTTGACCAAGAGGATGCATCGATATTAAAATAAAAATAGTGATTGTACTTTTTTGAAATGTTTCCTTAGAGAAGACTTCTCAAGTAGAAATTTGTGACTATTGTCCAAACTTACTTTAAATTATAGTCACCACACGGTATATTTGGTTCAGTTTTGTGTTGATAAACTCCATTCCAATGAGATGGTAACTATTTGACATTTTTGTTACCAGTACCTACGTGTCTCAAAGATAGAAATGTCCTTTACTGTAGCATTTCAAAGCACACAACAACTGTGAGGTTGCTATTTAATGATACCACTTAATAGCTTCGCTAACTGACTGCACACAGTCTAAATTGTGACCACTGAATGCGACCATTTTATTTTGGCGCTTTTTTTGCAAACAATCTTCAGACGAAGTAGGTACAGCATTTACACCCACACACGCAAAATGCTCCTTTTAATGTAGGCGTGCGGCGTGCACGAATAATTATATGACATTGCGCATTAAGCAAAAAAGCATTGCGAATGGTTTAGTTACTAAGAATGAATTTATCTAAGAAGAATCGAAATATATAATTTAGAGACTTCAGTACTTCAAAATACGTATATCCTTTAATGAGTTTTCCTCTTAAAGAATTAATTTTCATTTTAAACAGTGCATTGAAAATTGTTTGCCGTTGTAGTGCAACATCGAATAAACTTTTAATGATCCGGAATTCCATCGAAAAATCAATTTTACTGATGAAGCCCATTTCCACCTCGGTGGCTACGTCAACAAGCAAAATTGTCGGAAAACTGGGGCTCGGAAAACCCAAGAGTTATTGTTGAGAAGCCTCTCCATCCTCAACGTGTGACTATTTGGTGCGGTTTATGGTCCGGCGGGGTCATTGGACCTTACTTTCTCGAAAATGAGGTTGGATAAACAGTTACAGTGAATGGATTGCGCTATCGAGAGATGATTAATGATTTTTTATGCGTTCAATTACAATATATTTTAAAAGAAAATGTGCATGCCATCCCGTTTTCACTGCATTTGCCTTGTAGTCCAAGAGCCGACCGCATGATGACCTAAGACATAGAACAATAATATGAGTTAAGTAAGAACTGAAAGCTTGCAAGTAGACTAAGAGAAAAACAGGGTTTGTCGGACATTTTTGCCCAGGGTCGGAAAAAACGGGCTATTTCCGGTACGATTTTTTTGTGACGTTTATAGGCATAAAACAATAGACAAAACTTATAACCATTCGCTAGAGGACATTAAGCATTTACTGGGTGCGATTATACATCAAACTTCTTTCGCGAAGTGTGTAACGAAACGTCCCGTTCGTCACAATTTCACAGCCAGCAGTAGGCACTACCTTGTGTGACATTGATAATTTACATGCATCACTTAAAAGTCACACTCTCTAATTGATGGCAAAACCATGAATACCCGAATGAGATTGTCATTCGGGGAGACTTGTCTTAGTGTGATTTGTACCAATCTCGTGTACCAGATAAGGCTCCCGCTTGGAAAGTGACTTTGGTCTCTGTTCCAATTTTTGCCGGCTGAATTCCCTTTTTGGGAGATCGGCCTTAAATCAGCAGTGTCAGCACTTGTTGCTGGCTTGCTTCCCCCTCCTCTTCCCCGGAACCACGCTGTCGTTGGGCCGCTAAGGAACCACGCCGTCGTCGGGCCGCTCCCCCTCCTTTCCCCTGGAACCACGCTGTCGTTGGGCCGCTAAGGAACCACGCCGTCGTCGGGCCGCTAGGAACCACGCTGTCGTTGGGCCGCTAAGGAACCACGCCGTCGTTGGGCCGCTCCCCCCTCCTTTCCCCTGGAACCACGCTGTCGTTGGGCCGCTAAGGAACCACGCCGTCGTCGGGCCGCTAGGAACCACGCTGTCGTTGGGCCGCTAAGGAACCACGCCGTCGTCGGGCCGCTCCCCCTCCTTTCCCCTGGAACCACGCTGTCGTTGGGCCGCTAAGGAACCACGCCGTCGTCGGGCCGCTAGGAACCACGCTGTCGTTGGGCCGCTAAGGAACCACGCCGTCGTTGGGCCTCTCCCCCTCCTTTCCCCAGGAACCACGCTGTCGTTGGGCCGCTAAGGAACCACGCCGTCGTCGGGCCTCTCCCCCTAGGAACCACGCTGTCGTTGGGCCGCTAAGGAACCACGCCGTCGTTGGGCCTCGTAGTTAGACGTAGTTTAGTCCGTATTAAAACATTGTTAAGATTACGTAGCTTGTATAGCGATATAAAAGAAATATTGTAATTAGTATTAAGTAAAGTACTGCGAATAAAGAGTACATCTTAACCAAAGTTTGGGTGTTTCTTTGGTAAACCTTGGATCCGGCGAGCGAAACCCCGGCCTGAGAAAAAGCACATCACAAGTGCAAAACAAAACCGTTCCAATTGCTACAAAAAAATACAAAAAAAATTCAATACATTTTTAAAAAAATATTTTAAAACTTCATTTTTATTGAATTTCTTTTTTCTTGAGATCTACTGCAAAATTTTGCAACTGAAGTCCGAACCCTGAATACGACTACGAAGTTTGCGAGCAAAGTTTGTTACTTTGTTACTCACGTTTGCAAATCCTAGATCTCTGTGATATTATCACTTTTCATCGAGCATTCACGATTATTGAGAAAACTCACATTGTTATTTGATTTGATGGTACCTACTGCCATATCGATTGAATAACCCTAAAAATTAAATTTTGTTTAAGACTACCCTTTCTTACATCTTATGTAAGGTTGCTTCTGAACTTTTTACCTACCTACCAATTGAGTCACCATACTTTCGATGAACGAGAAGTTTCGAGCGATCTAGTCGTGCACTTTATTTAAATATAACAAGGAGGTATAGCTATATATGAACACCCTTTTCAGTTATTGTGAACATAACAGCTGCTGAGAAGAAGATACGTTACGTAAAACATTTATATTTTTTCTAAAATCGGATTATCACTGTCAAGGGCTAGTTAAACTTATCTTGTATTCAAATACTTTTTTAACGTAATAACAATTTTTCCATTCTTCTGAGCAAAAAAAAATGTTGATTTTATGAACTAAAATTAATTACTTAATGGCTATTACATATATGATAGAAATAAAATTAAATTCAACACAAAGCAATTAAGCACAATTCTGTGGCGCATCTACCCGCGACGTCTCACAAAGTTCAGCTACTTATACTTACTGTTAAGCACACACAGATTTGTATTTCTACTGCTCTTATTTTCTCTCTTTTGATATCTCTCCCTTGATATCACTCGTCATAGTAGGCGTGGCTTTAGAACTTCCTTGGTCCTTACCAGCGTTGCGACTTTGCTGCAATTGCAGTATATCTGCTGCACTTTTCGCAAAAAATTAATCTGCTCCCACCAAATCCAATCTACTGCATTTTTCTGTTTGATAAACCTCTTGGACAGCTGTAGAAAACACTGTGCATAAAAAGAACGATATCATGAATCATGACACAAATCTCTGTCTATGTCAATGTTTCTGTTGTTTTTCCGTTTTCTGCTAAACTGACGCGATTCTAACTCTGTGGGCTCATTTGATTTGTTTCTTCGGGTTTCCTCAAGAAACAATAATAATTCAAAACTTTAAGCAGATATGAATTGTGTTATGTACTGTGTCATAACTTACCGTTTTCCTTAATGGATAGTGTTCTTAATTTTTTCACCAAAATTAATAATGTCAGCAACGGTTGCTGGACACCCTCAGACTTTAATGGGCCTTTAGAGTATTTTCAAAATTTTAATTATTGATTAATTGATTATTGATATAGTTTCAAGCAAATGATCTTTGGTTTTTTTATAATAAAAAATCTACTGCGGAAAGATTCAATCTACTGCATTTTTTGTTAGTGGGAACGCTGGTCCTTACTCCTTATCCTTATACAAATATGTGTGTAATACTCTTTGATATCTCTCTTATATCTTTCTTCGTTGTGACGCAGTAAGACTTACTTATGCAAGTTTGTCTTACTCTAACATTATATTCGAGGGTATATTTTGAGATTTATTTGCCATGATGAGTATTGTCATCTGATTTTACAAAGACCAAGTATGGGTGGTGTTCGTAGTAGTCTGCAGTAGACGGGTATATCAGTGTTAGTTCAGGGGCTATCTTTATTCAGTTTCCTTAATTCTTGTAATGGTGTCGATACCGAGAGTGAAAGAGCTCTCCCCTTGCGGGGCGAGCTTCAGTCAGGCAAACGGAACGTGCTAAACATCACTTCAACAGAAGGAATAATTTAACCGATTCCAACCATTACAAACTACCCACCCATTTCCAACACAGTCATCAAAACTCATTTTCCACAAACGGCAGAAGGTTTTTTTTTCGCTATTCAAATTTTAATAAATTTCAGTTTGGAGACCCATATAGGCAACCCGATAGCTCAAAATCTGTTGAACTACAAACGATGAAACTTCACATTTCTAATATATATACACATCTTAATGCATAGTATAAAATTAATACAAGATACCCCGCACCAGTTGTTACGTTTTATAAGCAAATGGTCTCATTTTTAGCGATCCGATATAAGGAAGTTGTAAAGGGCGGAATATCTTTTTTCCAATTAAACTAACAAAATCAAATGTTTGACTAGACTGATAAATGTATTTACTGTATAAACAATAAGTTCGCTCAAAACTGGATTGATATCTATCGTAATCAGCCATTATCTAATATGTTTTTTTTTTTTTGATTAAATGTTAACAGAGCCTAACGCCACACTATTCTCATTGTTTCTTAATACATCCTCCAAAATGGCCACTGATTGATGTAATCAGCACTCCAAGTCCAACGGTGTTAAAACAACTCTCTCTCTGTGTCCTGCGTGTTATGTATGAGAAAGGAAACAGCAAAACAAAGCTGCCATAACTAAGCCATCGCGAATCGCTATAGCTTTTTCTCCACTTCTTGTCAAAGAGCTTTATGGTTTCGTGCTTTTGAGAACAAGTAAATGAATTTGATTTTTTGTATTTGAGCCGAACAAGTGAATTAATTTGAGTATTTGAAAGCAGTGTTGCTATATCGTGGGATTTATCCCTTTGTTGGGATTTTCGGTGTCTAAAAAGCCTTCAGTGGGATAAAGGATAAAGAGCACGAAATCGTGGGATTCTTAGGAATCTAACAGAAAACATTCAAACTTAAAATTTTTGCTGCAATTTCATCAAAATATCTTCATTTTACCATGAAAAAGTGTCCATAAAAAATTGCTCACGTAAATTGTGTTTCATGAACATTTTCTAGCACCACCCCAAAATAGTCATAGTAATGTTAACAATCTGCGATTTTAATACTTAAGGTTAATTAAATATTATTTTTCTTTTCCGTGTAATACAAAATTTACTTTAAAAATTCGAATTTTGCGCAAAAAAGGATCATGGGACTCTTAAGGGAATTTAAGGACTGTCAAATGTGAAAAATGAAGAGAATCCTTACAACACTGTTTGAAAGTGTTACCGCTTTCTTGTGCAAGTTATTGTAATTGAAAAAAGACATAAAATCGTTTTTTATTCCCTATATTGAAAATGTTGCGAGACAAAGTGTATCTAGTAAAAATATTTTTAAACCTCACAATCAGTCCATCTGGTAGGGTTATCTATTCCGCGAGTCACCTACATTCTGAAATGAAGAAGAATTTTATCGTGCTCATGTGCATTTGCTACTAATATAAAAAAGTCATTCTATGTTGATTTCTATGTGTATAATAGCGGACCAGACAATGCTTTGCTATTGATATAATTCAAATACACATAAACGAATGTTAGTTGTTCATTTAAACTGATTTTGGTACACGAACTTTAACTAATAAAATGCACGATATGTTCGCTCGCAACAGTTCATGAAATATAAGAATAGAGTTAAATAAAGTCGGATTCTGGCTTAGACATATTCATCTGACATGATAGTATAAAGTGCATATGAGATATAAGTTTGAGTGAGTTTTTGTTTAAGTTTATGCTCCAGGCAATATTCAATTTTTGCAAGTTTTGGTTAGAGAGCGCTTTTTGGAAGCCTGTGGACTATTTAAAAGCTCTTACATTTTACGCGACTTTTGAGTCACTTCCCATACAAAATGTTCGTACCAGTTTGATTTCTTCGAAAACTGCTGCTGCGATTTTAACCAAAATTGGTAAGTAGGTAAAGCTAACAAGACTGCATACTCAGTTTGCATAGTTTGTTAATGTTTTGTCTTGTGAAGGGATCCCATCAGCCATCACTTAGTTCCATCCACAATTCTTCTCATCTTGAGCTTCGATAAACATTTATGAAATGTTCTCGATTTGCTTCAGAAACATTTCATAAACAGTTGTCAAACATTCCTCTTTTTGCCGGTCTATAAGCCGATTAAGTATTTATTAAACGTTTATGAAATAGGTACTTTTTAATGTCGGAAATTCACGACCAGAGGCTCGAAAACAACAACACGGCTTCCGTAATATGGTGTGCTTTGTTTCTAAAAGGAAATGAGTTTACCTACAATCAGTTCAAAATGTAATGGAAATCTTAATGCAGTTTGCACCTCTGGTCCGCTCAAATTGGAATTCTTAGACAAAGTAAATGACAGCGGCTTAGGCACGAAATTCCAGAAGAACAAAATGAAGTTAGAATTCGATTTTTCTGTGATAATTAAGAAACGTGTTTCCCAATAACTAGGTTCGAAAACAATTTAAATTTATGCAGGCAGATAGTTTCGATTTTTCATTATTCCAAGATTTTCTGGACAATTGTATTTTATGTTAAAAGAACAAAAAAATACCTGTGAACTGCGAAACATTTCATAAATTTTTTTTTGTTAACTAAATGTTTATGAAACATTTACTTAAATATTTCGCTGGTCTGGGCATACCTTTATGGAATGAAAAAGCAAAATCAACTCGAAGGCGGGAAATTTATTCGATTTGAAAAAAAAAGGCTTTTTGATTTTGATGAAATTTTATACGTATATTCAGGAGGTCGGAAAATAGGTTCATAACTAATTTTAATACCCCTACGTGTTAAGGGTGGCTCAACAAAAAAAATTGTGTTCAAACAAAGTATAAATTACTGTAGATTTTTATAGTATCCACTCTGCCGATAAATATGTTTTCCAAATTATTTTTTATTATAATTTTATTCTCTTTTTTACTTTCAATTAAAAGGGAATCTGTTACAAATACCGTTCGAGGTAAAAGGTATGTTTAATAAAATCAAAGAGCCGAGGGACATGAACATCCAGCGTATAAAGATGCATGCCTTGAACTGTACAGTCAAACAAATTCGTCTACTATTCGCTATAGTATTAACTACATGTTTCCCGTCTCTCTTGCAATAAGCTGTATTTCACTTCTTTCACAGTTTTCGGGAAAGTTTCGGACATTATTATTCTTTGTACATCGATCGCAGTAGTGACGTTTACAATTATCATTTTATCATTTCCGGGTAATTTAGGTGTTTTTTTTTTTTTTTTATGCACCAGGTGAAACTGGCAAAACATTTCTTATTTCGCTAATTGTCGCTGAAATACGTCGGAATAATGGCATCGCGTTCGCCGTTGCATCATCTGACTTTGCGGCAACTTTATTGGGTGGAGGCAGAACAGCTCATTCAGTATTTAATATCACTAAATATTAAAAAAAAAACCTAGACGCAGTGTGCAACATAAAACAACAATTGTCTATAGCCACAGTGTTTAAACAGTGTAGAATTATCATCTGGGATGATGATGATGAACAGGACATTGGAAGATATAAAAAACAAGCTGATGAGATTAATGCTTCCTCGAAATCATCTCCACTGTGGCGTAATGTTGAAAAAATTCAACTAAAAGTAAATATGCGCGTCCAAATGCTTCAAGATCCATCTGCCAAAACATTCTCAAAACAACTGTTAGATATCGATGATGAAAAAGATATGAAGGATGAGACTGGATGCATAAAATTACCGGACGATTTCTGCAAAATCATTGATTCGCAAGATGCTCTCATTAACCTAATATTTCCCGATGTACACACACAATTGAATTCATCATGAGTGGCTGGCAGAATGTACAATTTTAGCAGGAAAAAATGTCGACGTTAACGAATTGAGTCTCAAGATGCAACAGATATTGTCAGGTAACTTGGTGACATATAAATCCGTTGATGCAGTTTGCGATGCCATTGAAGCTGCAAATTTTCCAACAGAGTTCTTAAACTTATTAAATTTACCAGGCATATACAAGCGCATAATTTAGTACTCAAAGTTGGATCTCCGGTTATTTTGAATGTGATAGGTTGCTGATCAGTGAAGTGAATACCGATACTATCGATTCGGCGAATGATACTAAAATATATTTTGTGTACATGCATACAGCAGTTTTTGTTATTGAACAGCCTTTAAAGTAAGTACATCATTTTTAAGTCTAAAATTAACATGTTTTCAAAAACTTTGTTTAAAAAAATAAGAGAAAAAACAGAAATACTGGTTTTACATGCCGGGCACAACCGTCATTCGCAAGAGTGCATCGGTGACTGACTTAATTAGTGAACATGTTACTATGTCCCCGGGTTGAAGAGAGACAGTAACATTACGAATGCGACGTCGTCGAATCGATGAAAATTGGTCTTTTAGGTTTAAAAATAATTGTGTTGGAGTTGAATCATAAAGGGTTTTCCAAAAAGAGGTGTAATTGTGAATGGCCCGCTATTTCGGTAGCTGTCACTTTTGAAGCTTTTATTCTTTGACATTTGACAAGTATAAACTACGCCATTACTAAAAATGGAACGATACACGCTTGAACAACGCATTGAAATTATTTAAATTCACTACAATAATGGTGAAAATCTTGCAGTCACAGTTCGCACAACTAAAGCATTTTTTGGTCGTCGTGAAGCACCTTGTCGGACCGCAATACAGAAATTGGTGGAAATATTCGAGCTGTTGGGACAATTTAGTGATGTGAAGAATAAAACCCGTGCACGTCGCTCAAGAACAACAGAGAATATTGCTGCTGTAGCCCAAAGTGTTGAAGAAAACCCAGGTTTGTCCATTCCTCGTCGTTCTTTAGAATTGGGCATGCCACAAACGTCATTACACCATATTTTACATAAAGAGTTGGATGGTATTGATCTGGACAATCTTTACTTTCAAGAAGACGGCGCTACGTTCCACACAATCAACGAAAGCATTGATCTTTTACGGGAAAAGTTTCCGGACCGTGTTATCTTTCGAAGAGGTGATCACAATTGGCCACCGAGATCTTGTGATTTAACACCTGGCGACTTTTTCCTTTAGGGCCACGTGAAAGATAAGGTCTACGTCAACAGCCCAGCGTCGATTCAAGACCGCAAAGATAAAATTCGTGAGGCTATCGAGGACATAGGGCAGCCACTTTGCGATTTGGTTATGGAAAATTTCATGAAAAGGATGTGGTCCTGTTTGCGTGCTCGTGATGGCCATTTGGCTGATGTTGTTTTTCATTATTAACGGCATACCTTCCTCTTTATTATGAAATAAACATCCGATCATTTATCGCAAAAAATTACATTTTTCTTTGAATACCAAAATAACACCTTTATTAAGAAATTTATTTCAAAAACCAGATGTTTTATAATATTATAATCTTAATACAGCGCAGTAGATAAGTGTATTCATTCCTTAAAAAAGTTTTCAAAACGCAATCCAATCCAACGTTTTCTATTTTTAAAGTTTTTCTTTGTATTTTGTTTTCATGTGGTTACAACCTAGATTTAATTTAACAAAATTATTCAGTGTCTATGTAAGACCTAGCAACCCTTGCTGACATACACCCAGAGAAGATACTTGTCTTCCTGACTGCCTCTGGAGTGAAAAGATGGCTGTAGCAATCTACCAAGGACGGCACAATAGGCTCATCTAAGAAGCCGCAGTACCAGACCCTCGAAGGCTCGCCCGCCACACAATCTTCAATTTCCGTAACACATTCACCAGTTCACTCCCCAGCTCGAGCTGCCCATATTAAGTTGAAAGAATATAGAAAAAAAGTTCATATCATGACAACAGCGCCACCTATCGGCTCTAAAACTATCCTATCCTTTCAGCTACAACCAACCATGCACATTCACAAAATTTCTTTGAAACGGCTGATTGATTTCGGAGATCAACAACACCGTAATACACCCAACACGCACAAATACACGTGTGTTTACTATGGCTATAACTCATGAACCAAACATCGTATGTACATAAAAACCTTGGCATTGACATCACCTTTTCATAACTCATAACAGAGAACATCAATTTCGAACACAATACAATTTCTTTTTGCATTATATACAATAGATAAAAGGTAAATGATTTTTACTCCTACATTTTTTGAAAGATCACAAGAATTTCGACAGTTAATCGAAACAAACATAAGAAATAGTCAAGATATGACAACACGATAGTCGCTATATTACCCCGGTTAATAAGGTCCATCTTCGTGCGAAGTTGAACAGCTTACATGTAAGACCTGCACTAAAAATTATTCTTATATAGTAATGTTTTTGGTACAATCATTACAGAGTCGGGTAAATATGTATTACGTTATGTAGCTACTTTGTCAGAATTTGACGTTCGTTCAGGGCCCTCATAGTTTCAACGACGGAAACTTTTCGATTTTCCTTCAACATGCATGATATAATAGACCGAATTATAAAATAATTCGCATACATATAAATTGCTGGCTACAAAAACGTTTTCCTTCTTCAGAAACTATTTTATAATGCTGTACTACATGCACCGCATATCATGTGTTTTAAAACTCAAATACAAAATTCAGTTGCATGTAGATGTAGGTATACAATCATTCCTAAGCAAATTACTATCAACTTTGTTTCTGCCACAGAATTTATAAGTAAACCCAGCCATCCAATTCGAGATAGCACGTGTTTTAAATTGCCCACACTTTTTGAAAATGGTTTCATATTTATAAATTTAAATTGTTCGGAAATTGCTTGGAAAGTTGTTTTAGAATTCTGACGCCTATTCGAAATACGAATGGCTAAATTGCACTTGAATAGTTATGACTTTTTGCCAATGCACTTCTCAGTTTACATTTAAGATAAGCAGTAATAAGGTGAACATTATATCCCTGTATATTTACTTATAAATCAGGGCCGGACCAACCATATGTGCAAGATGTGCAAATGCACAGGGCGCAAAATTCTGGGGGCGCATTGCTAGGAAGGAAAAATTAATTTTATCTTGAGCGAAGAAATACTGCCATTTGCATTTTAACAAAAAACTTGTTCAAATAAACCCAAAATACCAACATCCATCACACCTGCGCTGAATTATTTCTTGCACAATAACTCAAGAATCTAACTCAAAATATCGGAAAATAAAAAATCCCATTACACCGATGCAAGTTCATTTCTTACCTACCTACTCTTACTCTCAAAATGTTCTTCCTTGTTCGTGTAGGTATATTTCTTGTACATCCCCTTACATTTTACAAAAGAGAATAATACAGTTTAAAATACTCAAAACAAAAAAGTTCCGCCTCGTATGTGCAGGTTTTATTTCATGCACCTTCACTCACAAAATCTGCATGGAAAAATTTCCAATAAAAAAATTAGTCCTACGGAATCGTATTTGCGTAGGGTGCGAGTTTTAATTCTGCACGTAATGTATGGGAAATGGCAAATGGGACTTCTCATCTACCCAAAAGAGTAACAAATTTCTCTTATAATTACAAAGTGAGTGAGTGTCTGATTTGGCATTTGGCTTAGCTTTAGTTACATACAAATAGAACAAGTAGCTTTGTTCTTGTAAGAGAAATGAATTCTTTTATTTTATTTATTTTGTAAATATATTTTCATTTAATTTTGATTTTGATTTATTTATTTTTTATTTGTGTAAATATATTTATTTACAATCATTTTTTGTTACTGAGGATAAGGCCTACCGGGGATACCTCAATAAAAACAAGCGCACTGAAAGTCTACCTTCTGGGTGATGTGGCAAAGACTTATGCATTTGTGCAAATGTGAGAAAAGGGCGCTTTCTGTCAATCTTGCACAGGGCGCTAGTTTGGCTGGAGCCGGCACTGCTTATAATATACCATTATTGTCTTAGGCTGCATAGAAATCGATGATGAATGAATGAATGGCTGAATATAATTAATCTGAAGGTGTGAACATGCTACTATTTTATATCAATCTCAGTTTGATTCAAAATGAAAGGTGATGCACGTATTCTTTAGTCTCCACGTCGAATAGTTAATCTTAATCATCATTTGACCGACGGGTGGCTCTCACTATATGCCTCTATATGATCGGGTCTTTTTTTGCGAAAACGAGATTTTCGAGGAAGGCAAAATTAGACGATTGCCGAATTGTTTGTCAATCCTTTGAATCGATATTTTCCCTTTTCCATTCAAAATTAAATTTTTAAACATCTTAGGCTAGGTTAAATTAAGAAGGAGGCGCTTAGACTCATTGTGGTTCCCGTCATATAGGTAATTAAACAAACCCCAAAAAATTAAAATTAAAAGTATTTTTATGAGCATGAAATGAACTATGTAACATTAAAAACATTAGCCGCGGTCAAATATTCCTGAAGGACAAAATTAGAATATTGTCATAGATTCAAATTTTCTCAATCCCAAATAAAACTTTATTTTCAGAAATCCCCGCCATCCACCTCTGAAAGTATGCTATTTCTGGTTTTAACGGTTGTCCAACTTTTCTGTTCGGAATTTAAAATCTTAGTCGTTCTGATACATAATAAAAGCAGAATGAAATGTTAAAGTGAAGCGACATTTCACCTCAATGGCTTGCGCATGTGTAGTTGATGGTTCAATGCGGCGGGCGTAGCGCCAACTCTCATTCAACAACATAAATAATATCGTTCTGTTTGCAAAACTTTTTTTCCAGTGTACCTGACTCAGAAATTCCAGACACATGGCTTTTTTTGTTAGGTCCAATACAGGCCTTTGAAACAACTTTATAATAAGATTGAAGTATAAAATAAAATCTATCCTATCTAATATAAAAAAGTCTATGGGCCTTTGATTTCAAAATGTGATTGTGATAAACTAGCCCTAAGGGTGCGGACCTGTCGCGCGAACTATTTTTTTATTTTTATTTTGAAGTGATTTCTCCTTTAGGCGCGTTGGGCACTTTTAAGATGGGAAGAAACCAATTAACTCGTGACACGACAGCGCGTTCTCTTTATGTAAGTTAGAAAAACAAGTCGCATAAAGGTGCCTGTCCATTTGAGAGAACTTTCGCTAGTAAACTCTCGAGAGTTACTCTCGGTTGGCTTTCCATTTGAGAGTAATAATTTCGAGATTTTAATCTCGCGAGTTCTTTGATAACATTTTGAGAGTAGATTCCCTGAGAGTACTCCCATTACCGTGTCTACTTGATATATTTCTTCTGCTTGTTATCAGTTAAAATGTATTCTTAAAAGCAAAAGGTTGCCGCTGCATTAATAATATTTAGCACTGTTCTTAAAAAAAAATTAAAAAGGAAAAAAAAAAATGGCGGATTAAACCATGGGTAGATCGTCGTCGTGAGCTCGGTGCAGGGTCTACTCTTACAAGAGAGTTAAATTGTTCAGGGATTTTTGCCATTTGACAACAAGTGAAAAAGAATGTATAATATTTCACGATAACTAATAAAGTATTTAACATCATCAATAAAAATTATTATCTTAATCTCAAATTATGAAACTTTCTTTTTGTTTCTTCTTCAGAACACGAAAACTGTTCTGCAAATTCCGTTAATATTACATATTTTTTGTTTCTGTCGCGAAATGTCGTTTTCCGTAAAATTTCCATCGACTCATATTTCTCTATGAGTCGATTAATTTCCTCCGATGTCCATTGTTTTGCCATGTTGACTCTCGACAGCTGCTCGCAAAATACGAACCATGTTGGAATTTTGCGAGCTAATCTCCGGTAGGGATAGGGAGATTTTAGGGATTTTGCTCGAAAAATACGAACCATGTTGGAAAGCTAATCTCCGATAGGGATTCCACCATTTGCCTGGTCAAGTTCTTAAAACTTACGTTAATCCGGAGTTTTTGTTATTTTATTTTTATAGGACGTCCTGGTATTTTCCATTTTGGTCCACGCAAAAACAAAGATTCCAACCGCTAAACCGACAGAAATATCAAATTCTAAAATTGGTCCTTTGATGAAGTTCTAATTAAAGGGTGATTTTTTAGCTGGTTTGGTTTTGGCAACACTGGTTTTGACACCTGACGTGTGTTTAGTACCTTGTGTCACTGTCAAACAGCTTCAGTTTGGTTTGCAATTTAACCATGGATCGTCTTACAAATGAACAACGCTTGCAAATTATTGAATTTTACTATCAAAATTCGTGCTCGGTTCGAAATGTTCATCGCTGCTTTTTTATCGAAAAATTGTGTTCAGCGATGAGGCTCATTTTTGGTTGAATGGGTACGTAAATAAGCAAAATTGCCGCATTTGGAGTGAAGATCAGCCAGAAGCATTGCAACAGCTACCAATGCATCCCGAAAAAGCCACTGTTTGGTGCGGTTTATGGGCCGGCGGCATTATTGGGCCATATTTCTTCAAAGATGATGCGAATCGCAGCGTTACTGTCAATGGTGAACGCTACCGAGCGATGATAACAAACTTTTTTTTTGCCCGAAATGGAAGTTCTTGACTTGCATGATATGTGGTTTCAACAAGACGGTGCCACATGCCACACAGCACGCGAAACAATGGCGCAATAGCGAGGCGAGTTTGGTGGACAGTTAATTTCACGTTTCGGGTCGGTCAATTGGCCGCCTAGATCGTGCGATTTGACACCATTAGATTATTTTTTGTGGGGGTATGCCAAGGCTAATGTGTATAGGGACAAGCCCGCTTCGATTGACGCACTGGAAGCCAACATCCATGCATTCATTCGTGAGATACCGGCCGATATGTGTGAAAGAGTATGCCAAAATTGGACTCAGCGGATGGGCTACCTGAGACGCAGCCGCGGTCAACATTTGCATGAAATTATCTTTAAACATTAAATTGCAAGGTTCAAACTATCGATTCAAATAAATATTTCATTCATTTTTTCGAATTTTTTGTGTTTTTTTTTAAAAAAAAGTTCTAAACCTCTTAAAAAATCACCCGTTAGATATCTCTGGTTTGCTTTTTTATCTCAATTTGGGGAGATATCTCGTGAAACGTGTCCTAAGTGCCCTATTCTGATCAAATATCCGGGTTTACAGGTGAATAAATCCTTAACTAGATACTACAAAAAGTTGATGAACAACTGTGACACACAGTTCGAAATAGTAATCGGTTATTTGTAAAATAATATGCATTATTTTTCATATAAAATAGCGCATTAAATGAAAATTGAACGTAATTTTTGTAGTAGTAGTTTATAATAATGAATAAAAAAACACTTAATTTAAAAGTATTTTCCGCGCAATGAAATATTTACTGACGAGTCGAATAATGCATACGTAGTTGAAGTTTTCACTTCAAGATGGGGATCTGTGCAGACACCACTCCCAGACTCAGACATCAACAATCTGTTGTGCCAAGAGCACACATTAACAATAAGCAACGACTTGGCCTTTTGATTAATAATATTATCGCTTGTGGTCGAAAGTCGACCATACCTTTTATAAGTATGTCGTAGATGAATAAGTATGTAGTTAATGAATAAGTGGTGCACACGAATAAACTTTGTAAATCTGGAATAATCTTTGTTTCATATTTAAGTGGCATATAAAGAGAGCGGGGCAGAGAACATGCGTCTCTGCCGAGTAGGTCTCGTTGTGAGGTGGTGTTCTGCGAAAAACATGGTAAAGAAGAAATGCGAAAAAAGGTGAAATGTTCACGCGCACCGCACGAAAACGAGCTCTACTGCGCGATCAGAAAATGGCCAAAAACAACCAAAATTGCCCGATATTATCGGTCGAAGTAGAATTAGAAGTCGATAGTAAAATTATGTCATCGATAGTAAAATTATGTCATCGTTTAATTCCCAGTGCAAACGTAAGCGGCTGGAAAATTAATCCAGAAACATCCACAGCGTCAGATATCTTAGCGTTTGTCGGACTGAAGTTAAGGAAATTAAATGATCCCTTTTCACAGTCTTAGTTTTGACTCCGAATGATGTAATGACATTTTGTTAAGGCTTAATGGCTTCTTTGTTTGTTTTTAAAATTACTGACTGACTGACTAACAGATAGCCAAAATTATATAGCACTTCCCTGCTATAAACAACAAAGCACCAGAAGAAGATGGAATTCCTTCCCAACCCTACAAAAATCGTACTTCGGAATCCGCACAAGCCCTTCATAATGAGTTAAACCGAATCTTGGAAAATGAAGACAATCCACAAAGTTTCAAAAAAGCCATAATATTTCTGTTTCGGATGTAACATTTTATATAATTGATCAAGTCTAAGATCAACGCTGTGGATGTTTCTGGATTAATTTTCCAGCCGCTTACGTTTGCACTGGGAATTAAACGATGACATAATTTTACTATCGATGACATAATTTTACTATCGACTTCTAATTCTACTTCGACCGATAATATCGGGCAATTTTGGTTGTTTTTGGCCATTTTCTGATCGCGCAGTAGAGCTCGTTTTCGTGCGGTGCGCGTGAACATTTCACCTTTTTTCGCTTTTCTTCTTTACCATGTTTTTCGCAGAACACCACCTCACAACGAGACCTACTCGGCAGAGACGCATGTTCTCTGCCCCGCTCTCTTTACATGCCACCCTCATGTACAAGTACATTCATCTTTTTACTTTTTACATATGATGAGTTGACAATTAATTTGAGGCAGTTAAACGACAAGGAATTTGTTGAAATGCTGAAAAGAATAAGAGTAGGGCTATCAACAAAACAAGAACGGGAAGCCCTGTTCTCTCGAATGTAATTCCCCTTTATTGTTGTTCTACCACAGACGGGTTGAACGAAATTACTTCTTTCCTCTCAAAACAACCTGAAACAACAGTTTGCTTACTACCTACAAAATTTGTGTAATTAACTTAATATTGCCATGCCTAGCACTATTTCGAGTAACGACAATAAACATGCTGCTCTTGACTGAATAGAATGCCTTTCTTCTTGTCTAAGAAAACCCAACAAGCTTTAGGAGAATATCAAGATGATTCAGCAATGACTGCTGGAGTGGAAAGAATAATTGTTTTAAAAATTGGTATGCTACGTTGAAATATAGACGTAAGTTAAAAAACATACATGTAATGTTGATGACAAGAAAAAAGCCATGGTGCTAACCATTAAATTTAGTAATGGAATTGTTTATGACCAAATTTGAAGTCATAAATAGAGCTTTCGTAAATCGGGAATAGTTTATTTACTGCGTCGTATATGCAATCACAATAGATAAAAGCCAAGGGCTCTCGAAAATGCTCTTATTATATTGGGTCCTCCTTATTTTGTTGAGGAGTAAAAACTCTTAATGGTGTGCACTTAATTATTTTTGACCCAAGTCAACAAAAAATCCCAAGAAAGTGATAATTTAGAGTAAAATCGATTGTGAAGTCTCTATAGACCTGATTGATTTGTCCTCACTTCAGTGTAAGAATGCACGCGTCAAAAAAAAATATGTGACCGAGAGTGGGGCATCTAATCTTCAAATAACATACCAAAAGCAAAATAAATAGCTTCATTAAAGCAAATGTCTTGCTGAGAAGCCATTTTTATTCCTGTTAAGCTATTGAATTTAATTAAAATAATAAATTAAGTTTAGCCATAAAGGTATAGTTAAATTGATTGACCATTAGGCGGTACGAAGTTCGCCGGGTCAGCTAGTTGTATAAATTCGATGTACTTCGATCAGTTGAATTTGAAATCCTTAGCCCTGGGTAAAGAATGTAGCTCCCTTTCTTCGAACCAAGAGCTTTGCACCCTACTCGCACGCATATTCATACACAATCAAAATTTTAAAAAAATGTAACACGGATCTCAATCAATAATAAGTGTACTCTTTACTATGTTAGCATGTACTCAATAAATCGCAATCTTAATCTTTATAAGGAACACAAACACAATCTACTTTCCCCAAAATACTCGGGGAACTCTTACCTATTAACAGTTAAATGTTTTTTAGTATTAGTTCAGATTTAAGAATTTAATGTCAAGTTAAATGAAGCAAAGTCAAATACCTATATATAAACTGTATAGCGTACAAAAGGAAATTAGTTTTTTTTCTGCATAGTAAAGGAAATAAAAATAGTTCAATATAGACTACTGCACGCATATCAGCTTAATGAATATTTTGCTGAAGGTTTCATCTAAATCCGTTCAGTAATTTATAAGAAAACTGTGGACATAATTTTACCAGTTACGCACCTTTCTTAATAAAAATGGGCCACTTTTTCGAACATTTTAAACTATTCACCTAATTAAACTATGCATGTATGTGTTCAAGAAGTAAAAAAAAAACATCTCTTTAATGTTATGAACAGTTTTTTACTCTAATACAGTATCAAACATATATTTATGTACTTTTTCTTAAGCAAAAATATAACAAAAGACTATAATCATCCGCGTATTTTGTTCTACCTTATGATACCTTGAATGATAATATTCAGCGATAGTATACAGCTCCGCGCATGGATGCGCAGCGCTTGTCTTCATTCTCACACTCATTTGGCACAGTTGCTTGCAATGTGCATATAAAAGGATGTAGTCCCATTTAGGAAGCGGATTGTTTTCTTCGGTTGTTTGAGGAACTACACTTTAATTTATTTTAAATCAGTTCCGTGAGCTATGGCACCAACAGCAACTCGAGCAGAAAAATTTGAAAAACCAACATTGGTAAAGCCAATAAGGAGAGTCTATACGTACAATGCATTCAAATATCACTGGTACATTTGGCAATTTTGTGGTTTGATGTTTCCGGCGAATCCCAAATGGAAACTGCCGTATATCGTGTACGCAGTCATTCTTAATCTGACCGTCACCATTGCGTTTCCGCTCACTTTAGTTATTAATTGCTTTCTTTCGGAGAGCCTGACAATGCTCTGCGAGAACTTGTATATGACCATATCGGATATCATCTGCAATTTGAAATTCATTAATGTGTTCCTAGTGCGGGCGAAACTGCTGGAGGTGAGGAAAATTCTTGATAAATTAGACGTTCGGGCAAGAACAAAAGACGAAATAAAAGCTCTCCGGGATGGAATGATGTCGGCTAACAAATGCTTCCGAATTTTTGCCGTCCTGTTTGGATGTGCTGTTATGACAAGCCAGCTGGTTGTCTACATGGCAAAAGATCGTATTTTGATGTACTCCGCTTGGCTTCCTTTTGACTGGAAGAACTCATACAAGCACTTTATAATGGCCCATTTGTATCAAGTATATGGACTGACAGTACAGGCAATACAGGATTTGGGGAACGACACATACCCGCAGGCGTATTTGAGAATATTATCCGCCCACATTGAGGCTTTGTCGCTGCGAGTATCTAAGCTGGGAAAAAATAAACAAACGAATAGCAAGGACAACTACAAGGAACTTGTTGATTGTATCAGGGATCATCGCATTATAATTGAGTAAGTAACCTTTTAAATAAATTATATTTTGATAAATCTCGTCTAAAGTTTTCTATCACATACGTCAGATTTTGATGTCTCCTTCAGGAAAGTTATTAATGTCGTGTCCCCTTACAGACTCCACGAAACTATTCAAGAGATAATCTCCTCCGTATGCTTGCTTCAGTTTATTTGCACAGGCTTAGCTCAGTGTACAATTGGGGTGTATATGCTCTACATGGGTACGGATTACCCTAAAATACTTAACGCCCTGACGATATTTGCCGCACTCACCCTAGAAATTTTGGCTTTGTGTCATTTCGGCGATCAGCTCTATAAAAGAGGGGAGGAGTTGGCGATATCAGTTTATTCATGCAACTGGATGGATCAGAATAAACAGTTCAAAATGGCATTGAAATTGCTCTTGATGCGGTCGCAAAAGCCGATTGTTATTATGGCCGGAAATCTAATACCTGTTCGATTGCCAACTTTTGTTAAGGTTCAATGGAGATAAGTGTATTCAAATATATATTCTAATACAAAACACTTTGTTTAGGTTATGAAGACCGCATACTCTGCATTCGCTGTACTAAGTGAAGTCAAACAGAATGATTTGTAGCCTGATGGTATTGCATTATTACGAATGTCACATATTCGAATTAAGTTAAAACGTTACTAAATAATTTTAAAGCATTCGTGTTTCTTTTTAAAACACTTTCATCTTCATAAAATACCTCCCTCATCCACGTCATGTTAAAAGAGCTCTTATTCCAAACCACCACCAGATCGTAAACAGAAAAAGAATCCGATCGGTGATTCCATCTTTGCTGCAATCAATGGAGAATGGAAGACAACAAAAAAGTTGTTCTCAAAACCGATAAAACGTAGGTACTTTATCTTCTTTATGTAACACAACTAACAATTTCTATTTTTGTATAATCATAAGAGACAGTGTCATGGTGGAGACATTCTTTCACTGTGCTCTTCTATTCTTACTGTTCGTATTTTAATTTTATTTGCCAAACTTTTCATAATTTTTAATTAGAAGGTTTCAGAAAGTCTGCCTTGGCAACAATTACTCAAGATTAATATATTGCACTTCTGGAGTTCCTCAAGGTTTTCATCTTGGGCCGCTCCTTTTTGTAATATTTATTGATGACATTGTTCAATAGCTGCAATTTTGCCAATGCTTAATGTATGCTGAGGACCTCAAAATATTTTTAAAAATGAATTGCTTAAATTACTGCTTAAAAGTCCAGATGGACCGGAACAAGTTATCAAGTTGGTGCGTCAATAATTGCTTTGCTATCTCTTTCATAAGATCTCAAACGAAGTACTCGCATACTTATTGTATTAATCGAATGCCATTAATAAAAGTTGACAAAATTAAGCATCTTAAATATCATAAATATAAATCTTACTGAAGTAAAAAAAACCGGCATACAACTTGAAAGTACATATTTAATCACAAATATGGATACAGACACATTAAAAACTGATGTAAACGAACTAAACGTGTAGATGGATGTGATGAAAACAGAACTGACAGTTACGAAACATAAATTGCCAACCACCATTACACAATTCAATAACGTCAAAACCGAAACGTTAAAGATTTCTCTGATCCTCACACATTTATTTCGATTTTCAATGCCCTAGTCAGATCAATACTTGAATACGCAGATGTGGTATAGAATTCAAACTATTTATCACATTCGGACCGTATGGCATGGAAACCGCATGTAAAGAAAAAAAGAGATGAGCTGAACATGCGATACAGTAAAATGTTTTGGCTTATTGGGAGATACTCATCCCTGTCCAACTACAATAAATTACTGCTATACAAGCAAGTCTTGAAACCAATATGGACCTACGCGCTCCAATTGTGTCTTCCAAAATAAAGTACTAAGGAACCTAGTCAATGCACATTGGTACATACGCAACGCTGATCTACATAGAGATCTAAATATTGAAATGGTTGAAGATGAAGTTAAAAAAGTTGCCCAAAGGCACAGAAGTAGGCTTCTCAACCATGTTAACGTAGAACTTACAGAGTTAGAAAAGGCCAAGAGATTAGGTCATATCTTCAAACAAAAAAGTTTCGAAATCCGACAACCGGCGGATTCTTCCGATAATTCAAATAATTTAAAAATAAATTGCCGATTAGTCGAACGACTAGGTGCAATCCCAATCAGGATGACGACAGTCAGTCCCTCCCGGGAGTTTTTTTAGAGGTTGTTCGAGTCCCTCACTATTGCAGTCCCTCGCGTACTTGCTCTGCAAAGGTGGTTTACAAAAAACGTTGTCTTTAAAATGCATTGGGATTTTTAGCCCTCTTATAAAGCTAGATACGAACTGTTAGGTTTAATGACACTTAAAGCAATTAATGCTCCGTATATCGTGTACGCAGTCATTCTTAATCTGACCATCACCATTGCGTTTCCGCTCACTTTAGT
This sequence comes from Cheilosia grossa, assembly GCA_963082955.1. Lineage (NCBI taxonomy): Eukaryota > Metazoa > Arthropoda > Insecta > Diptera > Syrphidae > Cheilosia > Cheilosia grossa. The sequence goes on along the minus strand of OY720145.1, from coordinate 25,589,177 downwards.
TATTAATTGCTTTCTTCCGGAGAGCCTGACAATGCTCTGCGAGAACTTGTATATGACCATATCGGTGAGGTGAGAAAAATTCTTGATAAATTAGACGTTCGGGCAAGAACAAAAGACGAAATAAAAGCTCTCCGGGATGGAATAATGTCGGCTAACAAATGCTTCCGAATTTTTGCCGTCCTGTTTGGATGTGCTGTTATGACAAGCCAGCTGGTTGTCTACATGGCAAAGGATCGTATTTTTATGCCTGACGGTCGACGAAGATGCCTATTTTTTTTTCTGGGTATCACTATGTTAAGGATCAGTCTACACGCTTCCTTAATTGCAAGTACTTCTGCTTGAAAGACGCTGGCTGCGTTGGGAGGCCGAAGTGTCTTAGAAATGTCTAACTCTGTTGAGAAAATGCCCGCTCTTACTCCACAATTCATTTTGGAACCATCTGTGAAGATAGGTATGTCGAATTCATTTACGACCGCATTCTCCTCCCTTTCTGATCTAGAGGGGAATCTAATAGAGAAGTTTTTATCGAAGTCGAGTTTGGGTACTATGTAGTCTGTAGCTATACGACCTATGCCGCCAGGAAGGGAAAGTAGGATGCTGGTATGGCCATAAGGCCTTACGGATCAACATTTAGCTTCCTTCAATCCGACTGCACTACACGCAGCAATGTTTTTTATATGGAGATCAACTGGCAGAAAATTGAGAATCACGTTGAGCTCCTCGGTCGGACTTGATCGGAGGGCTCCAGTGATTCCAATTCCAGCTTTTCTTTGGACTCTACTTAATTTGATGATCACCATTGATACCAGTGATCCATAGGTGAGAATGGGACGTAAACTGCTGTGTACATCCAACAAACCATCTTTGGTTGAAGCCCCCACTTCTTGGCGAAAGTTTTACTACAGGCATAGAAAGCTACACTTGCTTTCCGCACTCGGTGTTCGATATTGGACTTCCAGTTGAGTTTAGGGTCAAGCATAACTCCAAGGTATTTTGCGCTGGAGGATAAAGGAAGATTTTGGTTATTTAAGCGGGGAAGTGAGAAGGTTGGAATTTTGGTTTTGGTGATGAAAAGCATCAGTTCAGTTTTGCTTGGGTTAACGCTAAGACCATAACTTGTAGCCCAACCGCTAATCTTACCCAGAGCCCTTTCCTTTCGGAAACATTCCTGATACTAGAACTGCCACATCATCCGCATTCGCAACGACTTTGATACCTTCCCTTTCGATACTTGACAAGATTTCGTTAAGTACCATAATCCATAAGAGAGGCGATATCACCCCACCTTGAGGTGAACCTCTGCTTACTGATTTGGTTAGAAGGATGTTACCAAGTTTTGCTTGAATGATCTTTGTTTTGAGCATGGAAATGATCCATGAAGTGACGAAATCCTCTACACCTAGTTCTAAGAGAGATTCCTGGATCGATACAGTGAGGACGTTATTAAAAGCGCCCTCTATATCTAAGAAGGTAGCTAAGGTATATCGGTGATGTGAAAGTGGCCTTTCAACTGTGCGCACTACTTCATGAAGAGCGGTCTCCGTCGACCTGCCCTTGAGGTGTGCGTATATTGTGAAGTACATAAGGGAGACCTTTCAAGGCCTGTTCTTATGTAGAGGTCAAGTATACGTTCTAAAGTTTTGAGTATGAAGGAGGTTAAGCTAATAGGTCGGAAGTCCTTCGCGAATTCGTGACCTCTTTTACCGACTTTCGGTATAAAAACTACTCGGACGTACTTCTAAGACTGAGGTATGCGATTTAGTAGGACACTGCTTATGTAAATTTCAACTAGTAGGGGCACAATTATCCCTTCATGTTTTTGAAGCATGATGGGGAGAATGCCGTCCTGCCCTGGTGATTTATACGGAGCAAAACTGTGAATGGCCCAGAAGATCTTTTCCTTGGTTACAATGCGCTCTATTTCTTCCTGGTGTGAGGGAAGATTCCCCCTCAAGTTGGGCGGGATTACGTAGTAGTCTATTCAACCAGGAAAGTGTGTGTTAAGTAGAAGCTCTAAGTATTTGTCAGTGGATTCCGTCCAGGTTCCGTCCGTTTTCTTGATAAAAGACGGACTGGAGTGTCCTTTGGATAGAATCTAACTGAGTCTTGCAGATTCCTTAAGAGTATCGATAGATTGACAGTATTCAGACCATGCTTGTGTCTTAGCTGATCTGATAGACTTTTTGTAGAATTTTAGGCAATCCTTGTAAGGTTGCCAGTACTTATGCCTATAGCAGATATTGAAGATGTTCCTAGTCAATCTTCTCAGGATGGTAAGGTCTTCATTCCACCACTACGGTAAGGTTTTTTTGCTATATTTAATGGGACACGATGCCTTAAAAGCTGTATTCATCGCCTTTTCTAGTGCAAACGTTATTGTGTCCAGTTCTACACCTGATTAAATTTCCAGGTGAGGTTTATTAGTTTAGTTTAGTTTAGTTTAGTATATAGTTTAGAGTTCAATACTTGACCAAATTTCTCCCAGTCAATTCTTTTTGGTTTCTATTTGGGACAGGAGTATCTACCTTGATACTAAGATTTAAGAGAATCCACGTCGTTCCTCCACAAGCCCCGCAATTTTTTTTTTTTTTTTTTTTTTTTTTTCATCGCATGAAAAGGTTATTTTGGTTTTGCGCCTTCTGTTACTTACAGCTTGTGAAATAGAAATAAATAAATAGTTTGAGATAATAAATTCACCCGGCAGCAACAACACAACACAAACTTTTTCTTATATATCTTCAATTTAATGTATCGGACATTTATTTCACGAGCTAAATGAGTGGAGACTTGTCATCGGCCCATCGATATGAAGTTAATAATTTAGCGAGCGAACAGGATACTGCTTTGCTAAATTGTCTCGCTAAATTTTATCTCCCATACAAAAATGTCAACAAAGATTAAATTTAGCGCGAGCAGGATACTTAGCTTAATGTCTAACACTTCTTCCCAACCATTATAATTTTCCGAGCTTGGAAATATAAAGGTAGGGGTGTTACCCACATTACATATACATAGACCTGCAGTTAAAAGAAAATCAAATAGAGACTCACCTCGTTCATTTATTTCCTTGCTGCCCCGAAGATGATGCCGATTCTGTTAGTTATAAAGGGTCCGCCATCTAACTTTTTTTTTTCAACTAGTGCTTATTTCGCGAATGGTCTGATTTGACAGATAATTAGTTTTATCCTTCCGCTGAACGAATATGGTTGCGTGTATGCTTGATGAAATGACCATCCAATGCGTTTTCGCTTCGCTAAGTGGGCCTGCGATCGACTTAGAGAAGATGCCGATTTTGCCAAAAAAAATCATCTTTTCAGATGAAGCTCATTTTCATCTTGGCGGGTATGTTAAAAAGCAAAATTGACGCATTTGGGCCATGTTGAACGAATTTTTATTTTATTTTCTTTTTCACCCTTCACATTCAGTATTACGAATGAATACGAATATTTTTTGAAGGGACACTCGCCACATGCTCTTGCTTAAGCTTAGCTAAAGAGTGTCTTAACCTAATTTTGTTGGGTCTTACAGTATGTTTTATTTTTGTTTTGAAGAACGCTTCTTTATTTTTCCTTTATTACATAATGTTAATTATTACGATTATTATATTCCCTTAATGGTTTCACAATTGTAAAGGGTTTTTCAATAAGAGCGCTACAAAATTTTTGGATATCAATGAAATTCTTTATTCCTGTGAAAGTAGGTTCGATGCCATTATGTATGGAACTCGATTTCTTTTGCATGGCCACCACGGCCTCGCTTGCAGAAGTCCAGACGCTGAACCCAATTTCCGACGGTTTTCAAGCATAAATCGGCCGATACTGGTGCAATTTCACGTTCGATATTCCTACAAAGTTCATCAATCGTCGCTGGCTTGTTGGCATTGACCATAGATTTGACGTAGCCCCACAGGAAATAGTCTAACGGCGTCAAATCGCACGACCGAGGCGGCCAAACGTGAAATAACACGTTCTCCAAACTTGGTTTCCAATAACTTGATTGTGACATTCGCTGTGTGGCTTGTGGCGCCATCGTGTTGGAACCACATGTCGTCCAAGTCCATATCGTCCAATTGGGGCCAGAAATATTCGGTTATCATTGAACGGTAGCGATTCCCATTCACAGTAACGTGCCGGTCTTGATCATCGCGGAAGAAGTACGGCCCAATAACGCCGCCGGCCCATAAAGCACACCAAACCGTAATTTTTTCGGGATGCAATGATGACTCATGGAGTACGTGTGGATTGCTGCCTGACCAATACCGCATATTTTGTTTATTGACGAAGCCATTCAGCCAGAAATGAGCCTCATCGCTGAAGATGATTTTTCGATGAAAATCCGAATCATTTTCAAGTTGTTGCTCAGCCCAATTCACGAACATACGACGCTTCTGGTGGTCAAGCGGCTTCAGTTCTTGCGTCAATTTAATCTTGTTAGGATGTAGGCCAAGATCTTTTCGCATAATTCGCCACAACGACGTCACAGAGATGCCCAACGCTTGAGAACGACGTGTGGGAGAAACATTTGGACTTTCTTCAACTGAAGCCTCAGCGGCAGCAATATTTTTGACACTACGGGCACTTCTTTATCCCACTGGCACGGGAACATTTTGTACTGTGCCTGTGAATTCAAATTTTTCCACTAGACGCTCAATTGTTGATCTGCTAGGACGGTTATGACGACCATAAATTGGACTCCGAATTTCGGTAGTAAATTTTAATAATTTCTACTCTTTGTTTGCTCGTATATCTTTCCATCATCAAATTGCAGACCTTACTGAAGAGAAATGCTCTACTTTTGTAGCGTCCCCGTTGAAAAACCCTTTATATTATGTTAATCGTTTATACTATTGTTCTACTTAATAATAATTTCTTTGAATTGTTCTTATCACATTTTATTGTACCTAGCAAGATGAATTAATAAATACAATACCATACAAATCAAAACACGTTTTACTTGTGTGTGCTTTATTCGTCACTCTCATCTCAATACTAACTTACTCTCTAAGTTTTTGCGTTGATCATGAACAATTCTCTTATAATTCCTATGTATCAATTCCTCCTTTCTTACCTTGAAATTTAGTACTATTATTTTTAAAATATAATTCATGAACGTTTCATTCTTATATTAAATTTTTTTTGGTCTTCTAAAAATTGCCATTTAACTTCGTCCCTGTCATTATCTTCTTCAGCACAATGAAACTCATCAAGTTTTTCACGACTTTGCTTATTATTTTCTTTATTACAACTAGTGGTACCCCGTCCGCTTCGCTCGACGTTTCCTTTAGGTATTTGTTTGCTTAATTAGAAAACATTTCTTTTTTTATTTATTTTAAGGCGATAAACAATATTTTTGCTTTTCCCATCATCATCCTTGTATCTCTTTTAAAATAGCCTCATTAATTTCATAACAGCTTGCATCCCTTCAAAGTTTTGTTTTCGCGACAAAAATTAGCCTATGCCCTTCCTTGGTCCAAAACGAAACCATTAAGCCTTAAATCGTTAAAAGTGAAAAATCCGTTCTCGGGCACAAGGACTTCCTTCTCTTTTGTATGAGATAGATTTGAAACTACTCAAAACTACATAAGCTCAACTCAACCTAAATTACTGATAATCAGGTGGTGAGCAATCTATTTGATTGGTCACCATCCTGATCGCGTCCATGTGCACCTGACAGCCGCCCACAAGGGTTCACCCAAAGGGCCCCTATTCTAAGCCTAAACCTACAAACTTAATTTCTAGCTTAAAACTAGGGAGGATGCTACGTAAGTCACCGCACCTCTTCGTCAAGCCGCCAAAATTCGGTGAACTGCTTTAACGTATCGACCCTGTCCCGATCCGCAATTGCGGTGCTAAAACGGAGGATCGACTGAGCATTGGCGGCGTACCCGTCGTGGATGGGCCGCTTATCCCTCGCGGCGCGGTGGCTTTGGTACAATAACGGCACACCATCTTTTGTCTGGACTAACCCTTTCATGTTTACATGAAGAAATGCCTCAGGCGGGATAAAGCCAGATCGAAGCGTACTCTCGTGGTACATTAAATTGGGGTAGTAAGCCCTTGCGACGTGCCTCCGAATCACCTTAATAAGGAAATTGTTAATCATATTCAATCGAGCCCCATTGTATAGGGTCCTGTTGGGATAATATTTTATGTACTGAGATTCAGGAGTTCTAAACAACCCTAGACAGGCCCTTAGACATGGTGTCTCAAACACCCGAATCTTTTCCATATAGGACGGCGCTATATTGAACCACATGGGACAGCCATAAGCGATGATAGGCCTTTTAAGAGCCACGTAGCAAATGACCTTCACCCTAGAGTCAAGTTGACTGCTGCGAAACAGTCTCCTTGTCAGAGCGTAGGCCCTTTTAGCCCCAGCAAGACAAGCATCTATGTTACGTAAGGCAACACTGGCCTTACGTGTTATATTGTAAAATTACTTGTAAGAGTTAGTTCTTGATCAAGTTGAATGGAAAAATATAATTGTAAACAGGAAAATGTACTGCGGAGGACAACAAATAAATTCATAACAATTTAATTTGTTTCTTGAAGTTCGGAGTGGGACAATTTCAATTATTCATTGGAGTAAGAAAATCACGGGGCAATTTATTTTGTTCCTTGGAGTTGAAATAATTTCCTTATGTTGCAAATTTGTACCTATGGATTTTTTTAAATTTATTTTGGAGACGAGAAATTAATTCAAATCAGATTTGGAAATTGATTTTTCTTGGTTGAAATCAAATGGGGTTAATTCATTTTTTTCTGCTCGCTAGGTAGGATAGTATTGGAACGAAAAATATAGGAATAATTTATTCGTTTCGCGGAGTCCGAATATTTTCATTCATTGATCATATTCTATTATGGAGTTATATATATTTTTCAGGAATGGGAATAATGGGAAATTGTTTCGCGTGAGCACATAGATGCGTTGACCGCAAAAACAATTATATTTTAAATTAATATTTTTAAAATCTTCTCTTGGGAACTTGAGAATAATCCTAAAAATTAAAAATGGAGATTATTTAGACAGAAGATCTTCTAGGAGGAATATTTTTTTCCTTTACTTATTTTGTATTATTTCTATGAAGGAATCATAACATGAGAAGGAGAAATCTTTGAGGAAGAAGAATAGGAAACACAATTGCATGCGAATGTGATTTACTATTTAGGTACATTACATATTTTTTTTGGGATTGGACATTAAACGCACAATTGTGGGGATTTGTATTAGAATAGGAATTTATTCGAGTATTTTCTTTTTTGAGTGGGGCGAGTAGTAGGGGTACTCAAATTTATTCTTCAATAAAAATAAAATTGACACATAGACAAAAAAGCTGCTAAGGCAAGGAGAGGTCGGGAGACAACAGAGGAGAAAAAGTGGAGAAAAAGTTGCGCCGGAGACAAAATATTTACTTCTTTATGTAAGGAGGAGGAGAAGTTAGATAAACTATTAGAGCGACTTTGGCAAAAAGATCAGGTCAGTTCATGCCATAGGTTTACGGAGGAAGAAATGTTAGATGAACATATTATGAAGACATATAGACGGGATGAATCAGGAAGGTTCATAGAAAAAGTTCCGTTAAATGAGAATTTTAAAGAACTGGGAAGTTCAAGGGAGATAGCGTTAAGACGTTTCTTATATTTAGAGAGGCGTCTTGCGAAGAATCAAGGGATAAAGAGAATTTATGTGGAGAAAATGAGGGAAGAAATACAAAAGGGTCATCTTGTTTTGGCCACGGAGAAACCAGGAATAGGAGAAATGGTATATTACATACCACACCATTGAATTCCGAAGGACAATCGGATTGTGTACAAGGCAAATTGCAAAAGGATTTGCGTTAAACCATTATGCGTTTTTGGAGACCAAAAATAGCGATATGCAGATATTTTCAAAATGTTAAATCAGGTTAGGATGGATAGGGAACAGTGGAACTTACAAAGGATATTTTGTAATTGTTACAGTAATTGAAACTGCCAGAGAGGTAAAAGGAGGACAAGAAGACTTATATGGATGATTGTGCAACATGATTTGCGCTATGGATTCGGAGTTGGAGAAAACACTATTGTTTACGGAGGGGAAGGCACAACTATTTTAGGACTTAAATGGTTGATAGAGGAGGACAAGTTTACTTTCGTAGGAAAACCCCCTACACTCGATAGAGAACATACACCACATGGTGAGAAATGAAATGAAAATATATTCTATTTCATCTTCCAAGGAGATCGTGCACATAAGGTTAGGAGGAACTAAGTCAAGTATATCGATACTGGAGTACACAAATAAGCTAGAAAAAACTTGATTAAGTGGAGAAAAGAACTAAAACAGAAACCAAAAGGTATAAAACGGAGATCTAGGAGAAAAGTGTTTCAACAGGAAGTTTTACCACCTACTCTAACGGAGAAAGCGTCAGCTATGGAGTATCTGATACGGAGAAATCAACAGGAGAATTATAACAAAGAGATAACAGGATTGAATGTTGGGAAGCATTTACCGGAGAGGAGTTTTATAGAAAGGTTGAACCCAATTTTGGACGCAAACGGTTTGCTTCGAATTGGTGGGAGATTAGGCAGATCGTAGATTGATTATGAGATGAAACGTCCAGTAATCATCGCAAATGGATCAAGGTTAGCAGAATTGTTAATGGATTTTGATCACAGAGAGACGGAACATAGAGGCATCCAGGTTATGATGCAATTTATTAGCAAAGTTACTGGATACCAAAACTTAGGAGTAGATAACGGAGTCATATTCATAAATATGTTGTGTATGTGCGTTTAAATGCGTGAATGGAGGCACAGCTAATGGCGGAATTACCATCAGAGAGAGTCCAGGTTGGGAAACCATTCTTAGCCACAGGAGTGGATTATGCTGGGTCTTTTGAATTCAAAGTGGTCAGTGGAGTTTGAGAAGGAATGAGAAATAGGAGAAAATGTTGGTGTCCAACTTTTGTCAGTCTTAGGAGTAGGGCAGTTCATATTGAAATCGTAGGAGATTTATCTTAAATAGTTTTCATAATTTGTAATGAGAGATTTATTGCAAGGAGAGGGAGATAGGAGAAAATATATAGCAACAACGAAACAGCTTCATCAAAAATGAACCTTATGACAGCATCAGCACCACATCAAGGAGGGATTTATGAAGCCGTTGTCAAATCGATAAAGTTTCATTTGAAGCGGATTGTGAGGCAAAGAACATTGCCTTACGAGGAGTTCGGAACATTACTCGCTCAATAAGAAGCCATTCACAATTCGAGACCGCTTCATCCTATTGGTGATGATCCAATGGATATTCAGGCGCTAACATTTTCTGGTGGATGAATGATTAATTGACCTCTTCCTTTCAGATTAGGAGAAAGACCGGAGAAGGCGGGAGCTAAACTTTTCAAGGAGAGACAGCAGATGGTCAACCATTTCTGGAACCAATGGCAGTCAGAATACTTGACTACTCTGCAGGAGCGGAAAAAATGGAGAAAGGAGAAGGAGAGCTTGGATGTCGGACAGTTGTTGGTCCTCAGGAACGAGAACTTCCCACCAACCATAAAAACAATGTTTTTAGCCGGGACTGTTTCGTATGGCAACACTGACCATACGTGTTATATTGTCAAATGACATGTAAGAGTTAGTTCTTGATCGGTCTCCGGCCGAGAGAGACGTATTTTTATACCGAGTAAGCGGAGACAATAAATGTGGGTTTTTTGTATATTTTTCCCACAATAAAAATCGTACCGTTTTTCATTTCAATCGGTGTATTATACAATCTATATGTTTGTCAAAATATAGATACTGGTCGAGCCAGATGCTAAGATACCAGACCACGTTTCTCACCGCCAACGGCCGCCCCCGCTGTCCAATAATTGTTAATTTTCTCCAGTTTTTTCTGGAATCTCTATAGTCCCCAGCCAATGGAGTTCTGAACAGAATTGTGTCCGATTTTTGGAAATTGATTTTCAACTTCCAATCATCGCAATACCTCTTAATATGCTCGAAGTCACGCTGCAGAAGTTTCTTGATGACCTTGATGACCTCGATTTTTGGTCCTGAGCTGTACGCCACTAAATCGTCTGCGTACGCTATAGCATGTCTGAGGGAACCCACCAGATCACTTGGGTAAATATTAAAGAGTAGAATTCACTGGTCTCTGTTGTAAGCCGTTGTTGTTCGATTTGTTGAGAGTCGTGAACAGGCTTGGAAATTGGGTAGGTAACCATAATATGCCAAACTGTTGGGGGGGCGGTTACGGTCGTTGGGTATTTGACAGTTTCTATGGCTGGTGTGTCTGAAAATTCGTTGCCCTTAATATCGACGTGTGCTGGTACCCATGCTTAAGTTATGATCGAGTTAGAGTTGAGACTGCTCCTGAGACTTATTCAAACCACTTCGTAGTCCATGTATAATACTTAAATTATCAGTGAAAATTATGGTTTTGCCTAAGTAGGACTGCGAAATTGAGATCACTTTTTCGACAGCCGTCAGCTTAGTTATGTAACTGCCGGCTAACTCTGGAAGGAGTCCTCTTTGGATTCTCCGTGTTTGTTGAGTTCAATAACTGCGTACCCGTCCGTGTATAAATATCTTGCTGCATTCAAGGAAGCCATCATTTCCTGTAGTAGAGCTTGAAATTGTTTGTCCTACATAGTTCCAAACTGGAGCTAATATTTAGTAGGCTTCTTTTCCAAGGTAAAGGGTGGTTAAAGTCTGCATTTGAAAGATTGTTAGGAAGTACATTTTTCACGCGTTGCTATTTAAAGGGCGGTTTCAATTGTGGTCCCTTCCGCCGAACATATAAATTCCAATGCATTGTTTCGCAATTTCAACTAGTTAGAGAGATGGCTAAAATGTAAATCCAATTTAAGGTTACTACTGAACAAAACTCCCAGTATTTTGAGATGTCTTTGGAGAGTAATTGAGACTTCACGAAAAACGAAAGGAGATGTTACACATTTTCTTTTTCTACAAAAGTGCAGAGGTTCTGTCCAATTAAAGATGGCTGTATCTGTTTTTTTAAGATTCTTGTGGCTCGAAGTGGATCTCCTGAGGCTAGAGCATAGAGATTGTCAGCATAAATTCCTATGAAGTCCAGATTATATTTTGCAGCAGCAAGTTTGGTTATTTGTGAGTCAATGTAGGTGGTTCATATAACCACTGATAGTGGCGAGCCTTGTGGGATACCGTTCTCGAGCTTCATTAAGGACGAGTTGTAACCGTCAATGTTGACGTGAAAAGTTTTTGGGACACTCCATGAATTCAGCTGGTTAATAGCTGGGAAAGCCAGGACACGGTCAAAGGCCTTTTATAGGTCCCATGACATGATTACACTGTGGTTGGTTCCAGATAGGTTCTCAGCAATTTTGTTTTCTAATAGATGTAGAAGTGTCTGAACTCCTCTGTTTGGCCTGAAAGCTTGTTGTCGTGGATCCTTTTTTCCCCCATTGTACAACCGATTCGTCTCATAAGACGGGTTTTCACAAAAATCTTGGAGAGAACGGGGAGAAGTGAGATTGGGAAAAATTCGTCGAAAGAATGTGCAGCTGCGTTTTTTTGGTTTTAACACTGCGCGTTTCCAGTCGTTTGGATAGTTCCCAGTATTTATGATGTTGTTGTACAAAGCACAAATCCTTTTTTTCAGACTATCGGAACTACTTTACAATTTTGTACGTAATCTTATCTTCCCCCGGTGTCATCCCTTTCGTCGTCTGTAGGGTCTTCTCAAGTTCAGCCAGTGTTATTGTATCCACAAGATATTCCGATTCACTAGTTGAGATGGGAAGGTCAATTTGAAAAATATTTTTATTTTTTTTTTAATTTTATTTTATATTTTAGAATTCTTTTTTTTAATTTGCCCTTGGAAAACGAAAAAATAATAAGTAAGTATGTATTAATTATTTTTTATTTTAGAAAATTTGTTTTTATTTACAAACAAAAAAATCTTTTTAAAAATTACGTATACGACTCCGTAAATGGAAATGATATACCAATTCAGAAATTAATGAATTTTTTTAATTGGTCCACTAGTATTTTGCCTTGTTTTTCCAAAACATGTATTCACTCACGTCCGAGGTTTGAAGTACTATCTTGTAGAATAACATTAAAAGGTGCATTTACCGTGAAAAGAGGTTGCAAAAAGTGGCCTGTGACAAAAATACAAATTCAAAATGGTAGACAATGAAATGCAAATGGATGAATCAGGCAAAAAGATGCAGTATGCCAAACCAACACGCGGTGTTCCCAAGCGGTCCGCCATCTAATTACTAAGCGCGGCCGACTCTGCTTAATTTCGGTGATCGCAGAGAACCGACTTTACACCGTGCTTGGTCGTGGGTCAAAATCGGATTTATAAAGTTTGCACAAGTACCATAAAAAATTATTTGCCTTGCAAACCAAAGCAACGCATTGCATCGCAAATCTTTGGACTTAGAAAATATTACATATTTTGTCTTTCCTGTGCGGAAAACGAAAAAAAAAAAGTATTAAAAAATTTTTTTCTTAAAATATTTTTTTTATATTTTAGAACATTTATCCTAGTTTGCCCTTGGAAAAAAGAATGAATAAGTATGTATGTATAAATTATATATATTTAAAAACAAAAAAACTTAGGAAAAATTACGTATACTCAGAAAAAGTACGTATACGACACCGTAAATTGAAATTTAAAACCAATTCAGAAAAAGTACGTATACGACACCGTAAATGGAAATGAAATACCAATTCAGAAAAAGTACGTATTCGACACCGTAAATTGAAATTAAATACCAATTCAGAAAAAGTACGTATACGACACCGTAAATGGAAATGAAATACCAATTCAGAAAAAGTACGTATTCGACACCGTAAATTGAAATTTAAAAACAATTCAGAAAAAGTACGTATACGACACCGTAAATGGAAATGAAATACCAATTCAGAAAAAGTACGTATTCGACACCGTAAATTGAAATTAAATACCAATTCAGAAAAAGTACGTATACGACACCGTAAATAGAAATGATATATCAATTCAGAAAAAGTACGTATACGCCACCGTATATTGAAATTAAATACCAATTCCGAAAAAGTACGTATACGACACAGTAAATTGAAATTAAATACCAATTCAGAAAAAGTACGTATACGACACCATAAATAGAAATGATATATCAATTCAGAAAAAGTACGTATACGCCACCGTAAATTGAAATTAAATACCAATTCCGAAAAAGTACGTATACGACACCGTAAATATAAATTATATACCAATTCAGAAAAAGTACGTATACGACACCGTAAATAGAAATGATATATCAATTCAGAAAAAGTACGTATACGCCACCGTAAATTGAAATTAAATACCAATTCCGAAAAAGTACGTATACAACACAGTAAATTGAAATTAAATACCAATTCAGAAAAAGTACGTATACGACACCGTAAATGGAAATTAAATACCAATTCAGAAAAAGTACGTATACGACACCGTAAATTGAAATTAAATACCAATTCAGAAAAAGTACGTATACGACACCGTAAATAGAAATGATATATCAATTCAGAAAAAGTACGTATACGCCACCGTAAATTGAAATTAAATACCAATTCCGAAAAAGTACGTAGATATACAACACAGTAAATTGAAATTAAGTACCAATTCAGAAAAAGTACGTATACGACACCGTAAATGGAAATTAAATACCAATTCAGAAAAATTACGTATACGACACCGTAAATATAAATGATATATCAATTTAGAAAAAGAACGTATACGACACCGTAAATGGAAATTAAATACAAACTCAGAAATTAATGAATTTTTTTAATTGGTCCATTAGTGTTTTGCTTGGTTTTTCCAAAACATGTATCTATTCACTCACGTCCGAGGTTAGAAGTATTATCTTGTAGAATAACATTAAAAGGTACATTTATCGTGGAAAGAGGTTGCAAAAAGTGGCCTCAAACAGGTGACAAAAATACAAATTCAAAATCGTAGACAATGAAATAACAATTGATGAATCAGGCCAAAAGAGGGCGTTGCCAACAACACGCGGTGTTCCCAAGCGGTCCCCCATCTAAGTACTAACCGCGCCCGACTCTTGTTAATTGCGGTGATCGGACGAGAACCGATTGTTTCAGCGTGGTATGGTCGTTGGCGAAGATTTAATTTATAAATTTTTTTTTTTACTTACACATACCATACAAAATTATTTACCTTCCAAAACAAAGCAACGCATTGCATCGTTAATATTTGGACTAAAAACATATTACAAAATATTACAAATTATGTCTTTCCTGTGCGGCAAACGAAAAAAAAATGTATTAAAAAATTTTTTTCTTAAAATATTTTTTTTATATTTTAGAACATTTATCCTAGTTTGCCCTTGGAAAAAAGAATGAATAAGTATGTATGTATAAATTATATATATTTAAAAACAAAAAAACTTAGGAAAAATTACGTATACTCAGAAAAAGTACGTATACGACACCGTAAATTGAAATTTAAAACCAATTCAGAAAAAGTACGTATACGACACCGTAAATGGAAATGAAATACCAATTCAGAAAAAGTACGTATTCGACACCGTAAAATGAAATTAAATACCAATTCAGAAAAAGTACGTATACGACACCGTAAATGGAAATGAAATACCAATTCAGAAAAAGTACGTATTCGACACCGTAAATTGAAATTAAAAAACAATTCAGAAAAAGTACGTATACGACACCGTAAATGGAAATGAAATACCAATTCAGAAAAAGTACGTATTCGACACCGTAAATTGAAATTAAATACCAATTCAGAAAAAGTACGTATACGACACCGTAAATAGAAATGATATATCAATTCAGAAAAAGTACGTATACGCCACCGTATATTGAAATTAAATACCAATTCCGAAAAAGTACGTATACGACACAGTAAATTGAAATTAAATACCAATTCAGAAAAAGTACGTATACGACACCGTAAATAGAAATGATATATCAATTCAGAAAAAGTACGTATACGCCACCGTAAATTGAAATTAAATACCAATTCCGAAAAAGTACGTATACGACACCGTAAATTGAAATTAAATACCAATTCAGAAAAAGTACGTATACGACACCGTAAATAGAAATGATATATCAATTCAGAAAAAGTACGTATACGCCACCGTAAATTGAAATTAAATACCAATTCCGAAAAAGTACGTATACAACACAGTAAATTGAAATTAAATACCAATTCAGAAAAAGTACGTATACGACACCGTAAATGGAAATTAAATACCAATTCAGAAAAAGTACGTATACGACACCGTAAATTGAAATTAAATACCAATTCAGAAAAAGTACGTATACGACACCGTAAATAGAAATGATATATCAATTCAGAAAAAGTACGTATACGCCACCGTAAATTGAAATTAAATACCAATTCCGAAAAAGTACGTAGATATACAACACAGTAAATTGAAATTAAGTACCAATTCAGAAAAAGTACGTATACGACACCGTAAATGGAAATTAAATACCAATTCAGAAAAATTACGTATACGACACCGTAAATATAAATGATATATCAATTTAGAAAAAGAACGTATACGACACCGTAAATGGAAATTAAATACAAACTCAGAAATTAATGAATTTTTTTAATTGGTCCATTAGTGTTTTGCTTGGTTTTTCCAAAACATGTATCTATTCACTCACGTCCGAGGTTAGAAGTATTATCTTGTAGAATAACATTAAAAGGTACATTTATCGTGGAAAGAGGTTGCAAAAAGTGGCCTCAAACAGGTGACAAAAATACAAATTCAAAATCGTAGACAATGAAATAACAATTGATGAATCAGGCCAAAAGAGGGCGTTGCCAACAACACGCGGTGTTCCCAAGCGGTCCCCCATCTAAGTACTAACCGCGCCCGACTCTTGTTAATTGCGGTGATCGGACGAGAACCGATTGTTTCAGCGTGGTATGGTCGTTGGCGAAGATTTAATTTATAAATTTTTTTTTTTACTTACACATACCATACAAAATTATTTACCTTCCAAAACAAAGCAACGCATTGCATCGTTAATATTTGGACTAAAAACATATTACAAAATATTACATATTTTGTCTTTCCTGTGCGGAAAACGAAAAAAAAAAAGTATTAAAAAATTTTTTTCTTAAAATATTTTTTTTATATTTTAGAACATTTATCCTAGTTTGCCCTTGGAAAAAAGAATGAATAAGTATGTATGTATGTATAAATTATATATATTTAAAAACAAAAAAACTTAGGAAAAATTACGTATACTCAGAAAAAGTACGTATACGACACCGTAAATTGAAATTTAAAACCAATTCAGAAAAAGTACGTATACGACACCGTAAATGGAAATGAAATACCAATTCAGAAAAAGTACGTATTCGACACCGTAAATTGAAATTAAATACCAATTCAGAAAAAGTACGTATACGACACCGTAAATGGAAATGAAATACCAATTCAGAAAAAGTACGTATTCGACACCGTAAATTGAAATTTAAAAACAATTCAGAAAAAGTACGTATACGACACCGTAAATGGAAATGAAATACCAATTCAGAAAAAGTACGTATTCGACACCGTAAATTGAAATTAAATACCAATTCAGAAAAAGTACGTATACGACACCGTAAATAGAAATGATATATCAATTCAGAAAAAGTACGTATACGCCACCGTATATTGAAATTAAATACCAATTCCGAAAAAGTACGTATACGACACAGTAAATTGAAATTAAATACCAATTCAGAAAAAGTACGTATACGACACCATAAATAGAAATGATATATCAATTCAGAAAAAGTACGTATACGCCACCGTAAATTGAAATTAAATACCAATTCCGAAAAAGTACGTATACGACACCGTAAATTGAAATTAAATACCAATTCAGAAAAAGTACGTATACGACACCGTAAATAGAAATGATATATCAATTCAGAAAAAGTACGTATACGCCACCGTAAATTGAAATTAAATACCAATTCCGAAAAAGTACGTATACAACACAGTAAATTGAAATTAAATACCAATTCAGAAAAAGTACGTATACGACACCGTAAATGGAAATTAAATACCAATTCAGAAAAAGTACGTATACGACACCGTAAATTGAAATTAAATACCAATTCAGAAAAAGTACGTATACGACACCGTAAATAGAAATGATATATCAATTCAGAAAAAGTACGTATACGCCACCGTAAATTGAAATTAAATACCAATTCCGAAAAAGTACGTAGATATACAACACAGTAAATTGAAATTAAGTACCAATTCAGAAAAAGTACGTATACGACACCGTAAATGGAAATTAAATACCAATTCAGAAAAATTACGTATACGACACCGTAAATATAAATGATATATCAATTTAGAAAAAGAACGTATACGACACCGTAAATGGAAATTAAATACAAACTCAGAAATTAATGAATTTTTTTAATTGGTCCATTAGTGTTTTGCTTGGTTTTTCCAAAACATGTATCTATTCACTCACGTCCGAGGTTAGAAGTATTATCTTGTAGAATAACATTAAAAGGTACATTTATCGTGGAAAGAGGTTGCAAAAAGTGGCCTCAAACAGGTGACAAAAATACAAATTCAAAATCGTAGACAATGAAATAACAATTGATGAATCAGGCCAAAAGAGGGCGTTGCCAACAACACGCGGTGTTCCCAAGCGGTCCCCCATCTAAGTACTAACCGCGCCCGACTCTTGTTAATTGCGGTGATCGGACGAGAACCGATTGTTTCAGCGTGGTATGGTCGTTGGCGAAGATTTAATTTATAAATTTTTTTTTTTACTTACACATACCATACAAAATTATTTACCTTCCAAAACAAAGCAACGCATTGCATCGTTAATATTTGGACTAAAAACATATTACAAAATATTACAAATTATGTCTTTCCTGTGCGGCAAACGAAAAAAAAATGTATTAAAAAATTTTTTTCTTAAAATATTTTTTTTATATTTTAGAACATTTATCCTAGTTTGCCCTTGGAAAAAAGAATGAATAAGTATGTATGTATAAATTATATATATTTAAAAACAAAAAAACTTAGGAAAAATTACGTATACTCAGAAAAAGTACGTATACGACACCGTAAATTGAAATTTAAAACCAATTCAGAAAAAGTACGTATACGACACCGTAAATGGAAATGAAATACCAATTCAGAAAAAGTACGTATTCGACACCGTAAAATGAAATTAAATACCAATTCAGAAAAAGTACGTATACGACACCGTAAATGGAAATGAAATACCAATTCAGAAAAAGTACGTATTCGACACCGTAAATTGAAATTAAAAAACAATTCAGAAAAAGTACGTATACGACACCGTAAATGGAAATGAAATACCAATTCAGAAAAAGTACGTATTCGACACCGTAAATTGAAATTAAATACCAATTCAGAAAAAGTACGTATACGACACCGTAAATAGAAATGATATATCAATTCAGAAAAAGTACGTATACGCCACCGTATATTGAAATTAAATACCAATTCCGAAAAAGTACGTATACGACACAGTAAATTGAAATTAAATACCAATTCAGAAAAAGTACGTATACGACACCGTAAATAGAAATGATATATCAATTCAGAAAAAGTACGTATACGCCACCGTAAATTGAAATTAAATACCAATTCCGAAAAAGTACGTATACGACACCGTAAATTGAAATTAAATACCAATTCAGAAAAAGTACGTATACGACACCGTAAATAGAAATGATATATCAATTCAGAAAAAGTACGTATACGCCACCGTAAATTGAAATTAAATACCAATTCCGAAAAAGTACGTATACAACACAGTAAATTGAAATTAAATACCAATTCAGAAAAAGTACGTATACGACACCGTAAATGGAAATTAAATACCAATTCAGAAAAAGTACGTATACGACACCGTAAATTGAAATTAAATACCAATTCAGAAAAAGTACGTATACGACACCGTAAATAGAAATGATATATCAATTCAGAAAAAGTACGTATACGCCACCGTAAATTGAAATTAAATACCAATTCCGAAAAAGTACGTAGATATACAACACAGTAAATTGAAATTAAGTACCAATTCAGAAAAAGTACGTATACGACACCGTAAATGGAAATTAAATACCAATTCAGAAAAATTACGTATACGACACCGTAAATATAAATGATATATCAATTTAGAAAAAGAACGTATACGACACCGTAAATGGAAATTAAATACAAACTCAGAAATTAATGAATTTTTTTAATTGGTCCATTAGTGTTTTGCTTGGTTTTTCCAAAACATGTATCTATTCACTCACGTCCGAGGTTAGAAGTATTATCTTGTAGAATAACATTAAAAGGTACATTTATCGTGGAAAGAGGTTGCAAAAAGTGGCCTCAAACAGGTGACAAAAATACAAATTCAAAATCGTAGACAATGAAATAACAATTGATGAATCAGGCCAAAAGAGGGCGTTGCCAACAACACGCGGTGTTCCCAAGCGGTCCCCCATCTAAGTACTAACCGCGCCCGACTCTTGTTAATTGCGGTGATCGGACGAGAACCGATTGTTTCAGCGTGGTATGGTCGTTGGCGAAGATTTAATTTATAAATTTTTTTTTTTACTTACACATACCATACAAAATTATTTACCTTCCAAAACAAAGCAACGCATTGCATCGTTAATATTTGGACTAAAAACATATTACAAAATATTACAAATTATGTCTTTCCTGTGCGGCAAACGAAAAAAAAATGTATTAAAAAATTTTTTTCTTAAAATATTTTTTTTATATTTTAGAACATTTATCCTAGTTTGCCCTTGGAAAAAAGAATGAATAAGTATGTATGTATAAATTATATATATTTAAAAACAAAAAAACTTAGGAAAAATTACGTATACTCAGAAAAAGTACGTATACGACACCGTAAATTGAAATTTAAAACCAATTCAGAAAAAGTACGTATACGACACCGTAAATGGAAATGAAATACCAATTCAGAAAAAGTACGTATTCGACACCGTAAAATGAAATTAAATACCAATTCAGAAAAAGTACGTATTCGACACCGTAAATTGAAATTAAATACCAATTCAGAAAAAGTACGTATACGACACCGTAAATGGAAATGAAATACCAATTCAGAAAAAGTACGTATACGACACCGTAAATGGAAATGAAATACCAATTCAGAAAAAGTACGTATTCGACACCGTAAATTGAAATTAAATACCAATTCAGAAAAAGTACGTATACGACACCGTAAATAGAAATGATATATCAATTCAGAAAAAGTACGTATACGCCACCGTATATTGAAATTAAATACCAATTCCGAAAAAGTACGTATACGACACAGTAAATTGAAATTAAATACCAATTCAGAAAAAGTACGTATACGACACCATAAATAGAAATGATATATCAATTCAGAAAAAGTACGTATACGCCACCGTAAATTGAAATTAAATACCAATTCCGAAAAAGTACGTATACGACACCGTAAATATAAATTATATACCAATTCAGAAAAAGTACGTATACGACACCGTAAATAGAAATGATATATCAATTCAGAAAAAGTACGTATACGCCACCGTAAATTGAAATTAAATACCAATTCCGAAAAAGTACGTATACAACACAGTAAATTGAAATTAAATACCAATTCAGAAAAAGTACGTATACGACACCGTAAATGGAAATTAAATACCAATTCAGAAAAAGTACGTATACGACACCGTAAATTGAAATTAAATACCAATTCAGAAAAAGTACGTATACGACACCGTAAATAGAAATGATATATCAATTCAGAAAAAGTACGTATACGCCACCGTAAATTGAAATTAAATACCAATTCCGAAAAAGTACGTAGATATACAACACAGTAAATTGAAATTAAGTACCAATTCAGAAAAAGTACGTATACGACACCGTAAATGGAAATTAAATACCAATTCAGAAAAATTACGTATACGACACCGTAAATATAAATGATATATCAATTTAGAAAAAGAACGTATACGACACCGTAAATGGAAATTAAATACAAACTCAGAAATTAATGAATTTTTTTAATTGGTCCATTAGTGTTTTGCTTGGTTTTTCCAAAACATGTATCTATTCACTCACGTCCGAGGTTAGAAGTATTATCTTGTAGAATAACATTAAAAGGTACATTTATCGTGGAAAGAGGTTGCAAAAAGTGGCCTCAAACAGGTGACAAAAATACAAATTCAAAATCGTAGACAATGAAATAACAATTGATGAATCAGGCCAAAAGAGGGCGTTGCCAACAACACGCGGTGTTCCCAAGCGGTCCCCCATCTAAGTACTAACCGCGCCCGACTCTTGTTAATTGCGGTGATCGGACGAGAACCGATTGTTTCAGCGTGGTATGGTCGTTGGCGAAGATTTAATTTATAAATTTTTTTTTTTACTTACACATACCATACAAAATTATTTACCTTCCAAAACAAAGCAACGCATTGCATCGTTAATATTTGGACTAAAAACATATTACAAAATATTACAAATTATGTCTTTCCTGTGCGGCAAACGAAAAAAAAATGTATTAAAAAATTTTTTTCTTAAAATATTTTTTTTATATTTTAGAACATTTATCCTAGTTTGCCCTTGGAAAAAAGAATGAATAAGTATGTATGTATAAATTATATATATTTAAAAACAAAAAAACTTAGGAAAAATTACGTATACTCAGAAAAAGTACGTATACGACACCGTAAATTGAAATTTAAAACCAATTCAGAAAAAGTACGTATACGACACCGTAAATGGAAATGAAATACCAATTCAGAAAAAGTACGTATTCGACACCGTAAAATGAAATTAAATACCAATTCAGAAAAAGTACGTATACGACACCGTAAATGGAAATGAAATACCAATTCAGAAAAAGTACGTATTCGACACCGTAAATTGAAATTAAAAAACAATTCAGAAAAAGTACGTATACGACACCGTAAATGGAAATGAAATACCAATTCAGAAAAAGTACGTATTCGACACCGTAAATTGAAATTAAATACCAATTCAGAAAAAGTACGTATACGACACCGTAAATAGAAATGATATATCAATTCAGAAAAAGTACGTATACGCCACCGTATATTGAAATTAAATACCAATTCCGAAAAAGTACGTATACGACACAGTAAATTGAAATTAAATACCAATTCAGAAAAAGTACGTATACGACACCGTAAATAGAAATGATATATCAATTCAGAAAAAGTACGTATACGCCACCGTAAATTGAAATTAAATACCAATTCCGAAAAAGTACGTATACGACACCGTAAATTGAAATTAAATACCAATTCAGAAAAAGTACGTATACGACACCGTAAATAGAAATGATATATCAATTCAGAAAAAGTACGTATACGCCACCGTAAATTGAAATTAAATACCAATTCCGAAAAAGTACGTATACAACACAGTAAATTGAAATTAAATACCAATTCAGAAAAAGTACGTATACGACACCGTAAATGGAAATTAAATACCAATTCAGAAAAAGTACGTATACGACACCGTAAATTGAAATTAAATACCAATTCAGAAAAAGTACGTATACGACACCGTAAATAGAAATGATATATCAATTCAGAAAAAGTACGTATACGCCACCGTAAATTGAAATTAAATACCAATTCCGAAAAAGTACGTAGATATACAACACAGTAAATTGAAATTAAGTACCAATTCAGAAAAAGTACGTATACGACACCGTAAATGGAAATTAAATACCAATTCAGAAAAATTACGTATACGACACCGTAAATATAAATGATATATCAATTTAGAAAAAGAACGTATACGACACCGTAAATGGAAATTAAATACAAACTCAGAAATTAATGAATTTTTTTAATTGGTCCATTAGTGTTTTGCTTGGTTTTTCCAAAACATGTATCTATTCACTCACGTCCGAGGTTAGAAGTATTATCTTGTAGAATAACATTAAAAGGTACATTTATCGTGGAAAGAGGTTGCAAAAAGTGGCCTCAAACAGGTGACAAAAATACAAATTCAAAATCGTAGACAATGAAATAACAATTGATGAATCAGGCCAAAAGAGGGCGTTGCCAACAACACGCGGTGTTCCCAAGCGGTCCCCCATCTAAGTACTAACCGCGCCCGACTCTTGTTAATTGCGGTGATCGGACGAGAACCGATTGTTTCAGCGTGGTATGGTCGTTGGCGAAGATTTAATTTATAAATTTTTTTTTTTACTTACACATACCATACAAAATTATTTACCTTCCAAAACAAAGCAACGCATTGCATCGTTAATATTTGGACTAAAAACATATTACAAAATATTACATATTTTGTCTTTCCTGTGCGGAAAACGAAAAAAAAAAAGTATTAAAAAATTTTTTTCTTAAAATATTTTTTTTATATTTTAGAACATTTATCCTAGTTTGCCCTTGGAAAAAAGAATGAATAAGTATGTATGTATGTATAAATTATATATATTTAAAAACAAAAAAACTTAGGAAAAATTACGTATACTCAGAAAAAGTACGTATACGACACCGTAAATTGAAATTTAAAACCAATTCAGAAAAAGTACGTATACGACACCGTAAATGGAAATGAAATACCAATTCAGAAAAAGTACGTATTCGACACCGTAAATTGAAATTAAATACCAATTCAGAAAAAGTACGTATACGACACCGTAAATGGAAATGAAATACCAATTCAGAAAAAGTACGTATTCGACACCGTAAATTGAAATTTAAAAACAATTCAGAAAAAGTACGTATACGACACCGTAAATGGAAATGAAATACCAATTCAGAAAAAGTACGTATTCGACACCGTAAATTGAAATTAAATACCAATTCAGAAAAAGTACGTATACGACACCGTAAATAGAAATGATATATCAATTCAGAAAAAGTACGTATACGCCACCGTATATTGAAATTAAATACCAATTCCGAAAAAGTACGTATACGACACAGTAAATTGAAATTAAATACCAATTCAGAAAAAGTACGTATACGACACCATAAATAGAAATGATATATCAATTCAGAAAAAGTACGTATACGCCACCGTAAATTGAAATTAAATACCAATTCCGAAAAAGTACGTATACGACACCGTAAATTGAAATTAAATACCAATTCAGAAAAAGTACGTATACGACACCGTAAATAGAAATGATATATCAATTCAGAAAAAGTACGTATACGCCACCGTAAATTGAAATTAAATACCAATTCCGAAAAAGTACGTATACAACACAGTAAATTGAAATTAAATACCAATTCAGAAAAAGTACGTATACGACACCGTAAATGGAAATTAAATACCAATTCAGAAAAAGTACGTATACGACACCGTAAATTGAAATTAAATACCAATTCAGAAAAAGTACGTATACGACACCGTAAATAGAAATGATATATCAATTCAGAAAAAGTACGTATACGCCACCGTAAATTGAAATTAAATACCAATTCCGAAAAAGTACGTAGATATACAACACAGTAAATTGAAATTAAGTACCAATTCAGAAAAAGTACGTATACGACACCGTAAATGGAAATTAAATA
This sequence comes from Cheilosia grossa, assembly GCA_963082955.1. Taxonomy (NCBI): domain Eukaryota; kingdom Metazoa; phylum Arthropoda; class Insecta; order Diptera; family Syrphidae; genus Cheilosia; species Cheilosia grossa. The sequence goes on along the minus strand of OY720145.1, from coordinate 25,564,589 downwards.
CCAATTCAGAAAAATTACGTATACGACACCGTAAATATAAATGATATATCAATTTAGAAAAAGAACGTATACGACACCGTAAATGGAAATTAAATACAAACTCAGAAATTAATGAATTTTTTTAATTGGTCCATTAGTGTTTTGCTTGGTTTTTCCAAAACATGTATCTATTCACTCACGTCCGAGGTTAGAAGTATTATCTTGTAGAATAACATTAAAAGGTACATTTATCGTGGAAAGAGGTTGCAAAAAGTGGCCTCAAACAGGTGACAAAAATACAAATTCAAAATCGTAGACAATGAAATAACAATTGATGAATCAGGCCAAAAGAGGGCGTTGCCAACAACACGCGGTGTTCCCAAGCGGTCCCCCATCTAAGTACTAACCGCGCCCGACTCTTGTTAATTGCGGTGATCGGACGAGAACCGATTGTTTCAGCGTGGTATGGTCGTTGGCGAAGATTTAATTTATAAATTTTTTTTTTTACTTACACATACCATACAAAATTATT